>CM024564.1:31455888-32094733 GCA_014182515.1 Eucalyptus microcorys
GGTTTTGGTAGGTGAGGGCGAGGTGAAAAGATGTCTCAAAGCACGATCCGCAAAGCCCTCGGGGCGGTCAAGGACCAGACGAGCATCGGCCTTGCGAAGGTCGCGAGCAACTTGGCGCCGGAGCTCGAAGTGGCGGTTGTGAAAGCCACGAGCCACGACGATGATCCTGCCGACGAGAAGTACCTTCGCCGGATCTTGAACTTGACTTCGTACTCGCGTGGATATGTGCACGCGTGTGTTTCTGCGCTTACGAAGCGACTTAGCAAGACGCGCGATTATATCGTGGCTCTCAAGTCCCTGACGCTCATCCATCGTTTGTTGAATGATGGTGACCCAATTTTCCACGAGGAGATAATGTACGCGACCAGGCGTGGTGCTAGGTTGTTGAATCTGTCTGATTTTAGAGATGAGGCTCACTCTAGTTCATGGGACCACTCTGCTTTTGTGAGGACTTATGGTATGTATCTGGATCAGAGGCTTGAGCTGATTCTGTTTGATAGAAAGTGTGGCGGCGGCAGCGGTCCTAGTAAAAGTGTTCATGGTGGTGGTAGTGTTCACAGTGAGGATAGGTATGGAGGCAGAGATGATTTCAGGTCGCCGCCGCCTCGTGGGTCTGATTATGATTACGGTGATTATAGAGGAGATAATGGGAATTATGGGGGAAGGACGAGAAGGTCAAGGTCATATGGGGATATGAGTGATGCTGTGGTGGTGAGAGATGGGAAAGAAGAGAGAAGGGTAGTGACGCCACTGAGGGAAATGAAGCCAGAAAGGATTTTCGGAAGAATGGGTCACTTGCAGAGGCTATTGGATAGATTCTTGGCATGTAGGCCAACTGGTCTGGCGAAGAATAGTAGGTTGATCTTGGTCGCGCTGTACCCTGTTGTGAAGGAGAGTTTTCAGCTATATGCAGATATCTGTGAGGTTTTGGCTGTTTTGCTTGATAAGTTTTTCGATATGGAGTACCAAGATTGCGTCAAGGCTTTCGATGCTTATGCTAGTGCGGCCAAGCAAATTGATGAGTTGATTGCGTTCTACAATTGGTGTAAGGATACAGGGATGGCAAGATCATCCGAGTATCCTGAAGTGCAAAGGATTACCAGTAAGTTGTTGGAGACATTGGAGGAGTTTGTGAGGGATAGAGCAAAGAGACCCAAGAGCCCTGAGAGGAGAGAGGAATTGCCTCCTGTGGCTCAGGAGGAGGAGCCTGTGCCTGACATGAATGAGATAAAGGCGTTACCTCCACCAGAGAATTATACTCCTGCACCGCCACCAGAGCCAGAACCGGAGCCACCGAAGCCGCAAGTGACAGGGGATTTGGTGGATCTGAGGGACGAGGGAGTCACTGCTGATGATCAAGGTAATAAATTTGCATTGGCTCTGTTTGCGGGGCCACCAGCTAATACTGGCAATGGTTCATGGGAAGCATTCCCATCTAATGGTGGGCCAGAAGTGACTTCTGCTTGGCAAAACCCAGCTGCTGAAACGGGCAAGGAAGATTGGGAATTGGCATTGGTCGAGACAGCCAGTAACTTATCAAAACAGAAAGCGGCTTTAGGTGGTGGACTTGATCCTTTGCTACTGAATGGCATGTATGACCAGGGAATGGTAAGGCAACATGTCAGCACTGCTCAGTTGAGTGGAGGTAGTGCGAGCAGTGTTGCTTTACCTGGTCTTGGCAAGAGCACAACCCCAGTACTGGCTCTCCCTGCACCTGATGGAACTGTCCAAACAGTTAACCAGGACCCTTTTGCTGCATCATTAAGCATCCCTCCTCCTTCGTATGTACAGATGTCAGATATGGAGCAGAAACAGCATTTGCTTGTGCAAGAGCAGCAAGTGTGGCAGCAGTATGCAGTGCATGGAATGCGAGGCCAAGCCACCTTGGCCAAGATCAGTGGGGCAGGTTATTATGCGCAACCTACTATGCCTTATGGCATGCCACCGGTCAATGGAATGGGGCCGCCGACCGGGTATTATCATTCTCCTTATTGATGTGACTTGCTTATACCTACACAACTCTGTTTTTGCTTTGTTATGGAGTTGTGTCTTTAGTTGTATGTTATGTAACGATCCTTTTTATACTTCTGGTGCACGGGTTGTGGAAGAGGGAGGAGTGAACCAAGAGAGTATTCATTTTGAGGAAGATTTTCGGATGCTGACATCCAGTGGGATCCTGCACCTGTTTGTGCTTCTTGTAATATTAGAATTTCCATGAATTCGGTCTCTTGTGCCGTCATTGCTAGCAGAAGTGGAACTAATTTGTCACCGTGTAGTGACTTCATGCATTGTTGTTTCATTTGTAAAAGTAGACTGACTATCAAAACCAGTTTAACGTTCCCTGTCCCAAGTATGCATGGAATTGTTTCCAGAGGATTCAGTTCTTCAATCTAGATTTTTGTTGTTGCCGCTCTGGTTTCTGTTTCTTGTGTCACTTGGAATCATCCGGAGCTTGTTTGCTTTGTCGATGAGTGTCAAGATTTCTGATGGTCATGAAAAGGCTCATGGTATAAGCTTGGGACAGATGTACAACTCTCCCTAAAGGTTAAACCTTGGGTCCAATTTCGACTGCTTTGGCTGGACAACTTCAGCTCCGAGACCACAAATTGACTTGACGAAGACAGAACGATTAAACAACTGAAATGGATAAGAATAACAGGGTGCATTAGAAGTTATGGAGAACGACAGATAGTCCATAGCCTCCCACAAAATGCCAAGAAAGGAGAAAATTACTCAGATAACGTGAAAAGGACTTCATGTGATTGATTTGAATTGACTTTTGGAGTTTTGGACTTTAGCCCTTGGTCCTCTTTACTTTGAATGATTTTTCGTTATCGGGGCTAATCAAGAACCTACTTACTGCAATATCCCTTTTGGACTCTACCCCCTTGTCCGAAGCTTTTGGAGTCTTCTTGGTTTTTTGCCTACCGAGGTCAGGCAATGCCTCCTGGTTGTGCGCACTAAGGAGCATATCCCGCGACTCCCGTGACCTCCGCACCTAGACGCGTGGTTTCCGGACTTATCTCGACTAGTCTAACCTGGCGGGGTCGACCTGGATTGTCTTTGCAAATTGGTAAAGATCGTCTAGAGTTTCAAATTTAGGTCACTCAAATCGCGACATTATCTCCACGATGGCTGAGTGGTATCCATGTATCCGGTGTTTATCGGGCAAGTCGAATCAATTTGCCCCCAAAAGCTGATGGTTCCCAAATCTTTCACTATGGATCCGGGTACTCAGGCATTAATCAAATAGGACCAGACGAGAACGACTGTTCAGCACGACGTGACCTTAGAAAAGGAGAAAATCCTCGCGTTTATGGGTAAAATTGCATTGGAACTGGACACGAATTGCCGTCTTTATAGATGCTAGATTCCTCTCCTCAGTGGAGACGCCACGTATCGGAATATTGTATTTAGGGCTCGTGTCGTTTCCTTGGCAACTTTACTGGTCGCTTCCTGCTGTGCTCTGGAGAGCCCTAAGAAAAGGAAAAGGTCCTCGCAAAGGTCCTCAAAGCACCTTTGGATATATAGGAGGAGAGAAAAGCGAGGGTGGTTGGGGGGTGATGGGATGTGGGATGGTGACAAGAAAGTGAAGCAGAGCCACCCAGTCCAAAGCGACTCTTGACGTTTAGGCGTCCGATCGTTTGTGTCTTGTCGATCTCATGCTACGCTATCGACTGCTTTTAAGGTTAAACATGAGGGGGATTAGCGGCCTAAAACAAGCATCAATTGTATGAAAGTAAGAAGTGAATCTTAAGGATCCTTGCTAGAATATTGTAAGGTGGCATTGTGTTGGTTGGGTTCACCTTCATGTGGGGGCCCAGCCAGCATTAAATAAATAAATAAAAAAGAAAAGAACGAAAAGAAGTGAAAGCGAGTCGTGCGGGTGTGTGCTCGAAAAAGTGAAGAGAGGAGAGAGAAAACAAAAAACTGCACAAGCAAGGGAGAAAAGAAGAAAGAAAGAGGGCTGCAACTTTGCGGCTTTAATTCGAATGCCAAATATTGACGGAATTGACTCAAATTTCAGTATGTTGTTCGTGAGACCGAGGGCTATAAGTTGATAGTTTTTGTTCGTCGAGAACCTCCGAATTCTTTAATTGCAGTTAAGGTTTTTTTGCTCCAAATTTGTTTATCTACCTATGTTGTGAGAAAAATATGATTATAATATTGATGTTGAACCTTTAGTGCATGACTAGAGAATAATACTTTGTGTATCCTACTATTCTTGATGATCAGTGGATGTTTTTGGGCGGTCTGTGATTTTTCCCGCATCGGGTTTTCTACGTTAAATCCTTAGTGTTGTTATTTGCTTAATCTACTTATCATTTCAGTATTATATTTGCATATTGTGAGGCTATACATTGCTGGTTGTTGTTGGGGGTTAAAAGATTTTAAGTTGATTTAGTTTTGGGGGAGAAATTGATCCCGGATTACGTTTGGCCGTAGTGAATTATTGTACCCGAGTTCTCCCCAACAAAGTGGTATCGGAGCTAAGGTTGAAATTCTAGTGTTAAATGGAAGAAACTAGTAGCACCATGTTTAAGTTAAATACCTCGAATTATTCTATTTAGAAGCCTCGGATGGAAGATGTGTTATATTGCAAATACTTATTTGATCCTATTAAGGGTGATGAGGCCAAATGAGATAAGGAAGACAAAGTATGGGAGAGAATGAATCGGAAAACGGTTGGATTTATCCGACAATGGATTGATGATAGTGTGTTTTATCATGTTGCTCAAGAAACGAAGGTGGACACTTTGTGGAAGAAGTTACAAGATCTCTATGAGAGAAAAACTTCACAAAATAAATCTCTTCTAGTTAAGTGACTTGTGAATTTAAGATACAAGGAGGGGAGTAATATGACGGAACACTTGAGTAAATTTCAAGATGTTGTAAATCAATTGACAAATATTGAGATTGATCTTGGTGATGAATTGCAAGCATGCTTATTACTTAGTACTCTTCCTGATAGTTAAGACACCTTGGTTGTGGCATTAAACAACCCGGCTCCTTTTGATGTACTTTCTATTAGCATGGTTAAAGAAAGTTTGTTTAATGAAGAAACAAGAAAAAAGGCTTGAATTATGCTTTCTACATCGGATGCTCTTATTATAGAAAACAGGGCGAGAAGTCAATCAAGAAGGTTTCAAAGAAATGATACCGAGGCAAGTTAAGAGGAAGCTCGAAATCAAGACTAAGAGTGTGAAGTGTTATAATTACGGCAAAATGGGACATTATGCAAAAGAGTGTTGGTTACCAAAAAGAGATAGATCCCATGATAGAAATGGAGATCGAAAGAAAAAAGAGAAACAAGTTACAACGGCGGTTGCATCCGATGGTGATATTGTGTTTGTATGTGATGACGGATGTGTGAATCTTACATGCCAAGACTCTACGTGGGTTGTTGATTCCGTAGCCTCTTTTCATGTCACCTCACGGTGTGATTAATTTGCTTTTTATCGTAGTGGCGACTTTGGTTGTATTAGGATGGGAAATAGTGATGTTTCCAAAGTTATTGGCATGGGAGATGTTTATTTGGAAACTAATGTCGGATGTAATTTGCTTTTGAAAAATGTGAGACACGTTCCTAATATTCGACTTCATTTGATCTCTATGGGTGCCTTAGATGATGATGGTTATTGTAATTCATTCTTTGATGGCAAATGTGAGTTTACTAAAAGTTCCATGATAGTGGCAAAAGGTAAAAAGACAGGCTCTCTCTACATCATGCAAGTTGATTTGATTAAAGAAGAGGTAAATGCAATGGAGGATTCCTTGGTTGATTTATGGCATATGAGGCTAGGTCATCTTAGCAAGAAAGGACTTGAAACTCTTGCTAGAAAGAACCTTTTACCTTTGAAGGAGAAAAATCTAAATGAATGTAGGTAAGTAGCATAGATTCTCATCTCATAGTTCCTTTCCACACACGAAATCAAATGTACTTGATTTAGTTCACACTGATGTTTGTTGCATGGATGCTAGAACTCTTGGAGGTGCATTATACTTTGTGACATTTATTGATGACTGTTCTAGAAAAGTGTGGGCTATTGCTTTGAAATCTAAAGATCAAGTACTTACGGCTTTCAAGCAATTTCATGTCAATGTGGAAAGAGAAATTAGGAAGAAGCTGAAATGTGTTCGAGCTGACAGCGGTGGTGAATATAGAGGCCCATTTGAACATTATTGCAGGGATTATGGTATTAAGTTTGAGAAAACTGTTCCAAAAACACCACAGCATAATGGAGTGGCAGAGAGAATGAACCGGATAATTAATGATCGGATTCGGTGTATGCTTTCTCATGTGAAGTTGCCTAAGTCCTTTTGGGGTAAAGCGATGAGAATAGCAGTGGACTTGATAAATCTATCTCCTTTGGTTTCTCTTAAGGGGGATGTTCCGCAAAGAGTTTGGAGTGGCAAAAATGTTTCCTACAGCCATCTAAAAGTGTTAGGTTGTCGGGCATTTGTGCATGTTCCAAGAGATGAAAGATCCAAGCTTGATGACAAGTCTAAACAGCATATTTTCTTCGGTTATGGACATGAAGAGTTTGGCTACATGTTATGGGATCCAGTTGCAATGAAAGTCATTAGAAATCGAGATGTAGTGTTTTGTGAGTATCAAACTATTGAAGACATTGACAAGGTGGAGAGACCAAAGAATATAGCTCAACGTTCAGTTAGTTTCAGCCCAAATCCTTCTAATGTTGATAGAAATCATGGGAAAGAAGTGCATGGAAATCATGAAAATGGTGAATCCTCACATAATATTGATTCTTTAGCTGAGGCAAGTGAAATAGTTGAGCAAGAGCAATTTATCCTACCTCAAGTTAGAAGATTTGAAAGAGAGCGTAGGCCTTCTAAAACATATTTGCCGCATGAGTATGTGTTATTCACTGATGCAGGAGAGCCAGAAACTTATGAAGAGGCTATATCATGCGAACAAAAGAATGAGTGGCATGAAGCTATGCAAGAGGAGCTTAAATCCTTGCATGAGAACCACACATTTGAATTGGTGAAGTTGCCTAAGGGTAAGAGAACACTCACAAATAAGTGGGTGTACAAATTGAAAACGGAAGAAAATAGTTTACAATCATGATACAAAGCTAGACTTGTTGTGAATGGCTTTCATCAAAAGAATGGCATAGACTTTGAAGAGATTTTTTCACCGATTGTAAAGATGTCTTCTATTCAAGTTGTTCTTGGGTTGGCTACCAGTTTGAATTTAGAAATTGAACAACTTGATGTAAAGACGGCTTTTCTTCATGGAGACTTAGAAGAAGAGATATATATGGAGCAACCGGAGGGTTTTGAAGTTAAAAGCAATGAGCACCTTGTATGTAGATTGATGAAAAGCTTATATGGTCTCGAACAAGCGCCAAGGCAATGGTATATAAAGTTTGAATCATTCATGGAAATAAAAGGATACGGTAAGACAAACTTCGATTCTTGTGTCTTTATGAAAAGATTCTCAGATAATAATTTTCTTATTCTCCTACTTTATGTAGATGATATGTTGATTGTTGGGCATGATGTCAAGAAAATCAAAAGCTTGAAAAATGAGTTGAGTAAAACTTTTGTAATGAAAGACCTATGTTCAGCTAAGCAAATCTTAGGTATGAGAATTACTCGTGACAAGAATAATAAGAAATTGTAGTTATCTCAAGAGAAGTATATTGAAAAGGTGCTTGAAAGATTTAACATGAGCACATGTAAACCCGGTGAGTACTCCACTTGCTGGCCATTTCAAGTTAAGTAGTAATGAGTGTCCTTCAAGTGAGAAAGAGAAAGTTGAGATGATGGAAATTCTTTATGCATCGACCATGGGTAGTTTGATGTACGCCATGGTTTGTACAAGATCCGATATTGCTCATGTAGTTGGTGTTGTAAGTAGATTTCTCTCTAATCTAGGTAAGAAGCATTGGATCGCTGTTAAATGGATTCTGAGATATCTGAGAGGAACTTCTACACTTTGCTTGTGTTATGGAAATGCAAAGCCTAAGTTGAGTGGCTACTCAGATGCGGACTATGCCGGTGATGTTGATTCTCAGAAATCCACATCGGGTTATATAATAATCTTTACGGGGAGTTGTTTCATGGCAATCAAGATTGCAAAAATGTACTGCTTTGTCTACAACTGAAGTGGAGTAAATTGCTATTACCGAAGGAGGTAAAGAACTTTTATAGATGCAAAAATACCTACAAGAGTTGAGCTTGAAGCAAGAGAAGTTTGTTCTATATTGTGATAGCATGAGTGCCATCCATCTTAGCAAGAATCCGGTGTTGCATTCAAGATCGAAGCATGTTGATGTGAAGTATCATTGGATCTGAGAAAAGTTAGAAGAGAAGCTCTTCCTACTTGAGAAAGTTCATACCGACAACAATAGGTCCAGCATGATGACCAAGGCCTTACCTGTGGTGAAACTTGACGCTTGTAGAAGAAAAATGGGCATGATGAATCTTCCCACATGAGGTGGAGGGGGAGATTTGTTGGTTGGGTCCACCTTCATGTGAAGCCCAGCCATCATTAAATAAATAAATAAAAAAAGAAAAGAAAAGAACAAAAAGAAGTGGAAGTGAGTGCGGGTGTGTGCTCGAAAAAGTGAAGAGAGGAGAGAGAAAAAAAAATCTGCATAAGCAAGGGAGAAGAGAAGAAAGGAAGAGGGCTGCAACTTTACGGCTTTGATTCGAATGCCAAATATTGACGGAATCGGCTTGAATTTCAGTATGTTGTTCGTGAGACCGAGTGCTACAAGTTGATGGTTTTTGTTCGTCAAGAACCGTCTCCAAATTCTTCAGTTACGGTTAAGGTTTTTTTACTCCAAACTTGTTTGTCTATCTATGTGGTAAGAAAAATATGATTGTAATGTTGATGTTGAGTCTCTAGTGTATGACTAGAGAAGAATACTTTGTGTATCCTGCTATTCTTGGTGATTAGTGGATGTTTTTGGGTGGTCCATAGTTTTTCCCGCATTGGGTTTTCCACATTAAATTCCTTAGTGTCGTTATTTGCTTTGTCTACTTATCATTTCGACATTATATTTGCATATTGTGAGGCTATACATTCCTAGTTGTTGTTGGGGGTTAAAAGATTTTAAGTTGATTTAGTTTCAGGGGAGAAATTGATCCTGGATTCCGTTTGGTCGTGATGAATTATTGTACCCGAGTTCTCCCCACCACATTGAAATCGACACTTCAAATCAAGTTGAGTTGGATTAAACTAACGTGCACACATCTGAGGTCGTAGATACTAGATAGAATTAAGAATATGCGGTGTGTAGTAAAACCTTATCCTCTCCGAACGGGATATGGGCCCAGTGTGAAGATGGGCTGCCGTCGGCCCAAACTGGCGGCCCAAATTTGAAAGGAAAGATCTTTTTCTTTTTTCCTTTGATCACGAGGAATTTCTCTTGAAGTAGATAAAATTACGTAGGCATATGAAAATGTCCACCGAATCATTTTGGATACCAAATGAAACGCTTTGCAGCAGAACCCATGAAGGATTTAAAAAACAAAAACACTCCTCCACCAAATCTTTGATTAAGCAGTAGAAAGATGTACATTGCATGACTCATCATCATCATTATCCTTTAGACTTAAGACGGAAACAACGCGAAGAAGGCTTTGTTCCATCTCTATATACAATTATCTGGCCTCCTCCCTAAAGAACGGGAATTCTCACCGAACAAAATGCCATACTAGTCTTTGAAGAGCACGTCCTCCGCGATGCCCATCAGCGCTCCCGCCGCGCCGGGATCGAACTTCCTGGCGAAGAGGAACGGGTCGTGCCTCCGGTGCGCGAGCAGGTCCGTCTCGTTGGCCCCGTCGTCGCCGTACCGGGGCCGCTCGTTCCTCAGCCGGCGGATCAGCTCAGCGCCCACCTCGCCCGCCCGGTACGTCCGGGGGTGCCCGTCGCTCCGGCCCCTCCAGTCCACGTGGGTCAGGGTGCACGGCACGCACCCGCGCGGGTCCCGCATGCTGAGCAGCGTCGGGAAGTAGTGCTCCTCCGGGTAGCACACGGCGCGCTGCACGCAGGGGAGCCGGAACTTGGACCAGAGGCGCGTGTCCACCGCCGCCGCGCGGGCGTGCCGCCGCGTCAGCACCCAGAACTGGGACCCGATCCGGAAGTCCTCGAGGGTCACCTCCGGGAGCATCGCGTCGGGCCCGCGCGCCGCCCACCGGTCGTACCGCCCCGCCTCGTTCTTGAGGATCTCGATGAAGCTCTTCCCCGATCCGGCCAGGGTCCGGTGGGTGAAGTTGAAGGAGCGGAGGGGGACGCAGGATGGGGAGAGGAGGGCGAACATGGCGTTGCCCCGGTCGTGGAGGAGCGCGCGGGATAGCAGCCGGCGCGCCGCCGCGGTGAGCGTCGGGGTGTGGCGGCGGGACGGCTTGGACGGGATGACGCGGCCGGCGAAGACGCCGGCGAAGCGCGGGCCGGGCTTCCGGGTCGGGTCGGCGTGGACGTAGATGTTGTAGAGGTCAGCCGGGGCGGTGCGGAAGTAGGCCTCCCACAGCGGGGCGAAGGGGAGGCCCGTTGTGGTCAGGAACATGAAGGCCAGCTTCTTGGGCCGCGTAGGATTCGGGCTGACCCGGGACGCCACCCGGAAGAGCGCCTCGTCCTCCGCATCGTCGTAACCGACCGCCGGCGGCGGGGGGTTAGAGGCGGGGTTCTTGGCGTTTGCGGTTATGGGCAGTTCATCCGTCGGGATTCTTGATTCCAAGATCCTGGCTTCGAGGTTGGCCTTGATGTCGAACCGGGCATTCGGCAAAGGGGCTGCGGGTATGGACACGGGGTCGCCGCCGCCGCCGCCGTCGTCGTCCGCAGCGGAGGAGGAGGTCGTGGTGGTGGCGGCGGGGCCGGTGTTGATGGTGAAGACAATGGCCAGGGGCACGCAGAGAAGCAGGGCACAGAAGAGAGGGAGCGGGTTCGGAGACAACATCCCTCTCGTCTCGTCCCTCTACGCTCAGCTCAGCTCGCCAGGCAGTGAGAAGACAAGGAGAAGAGGCCAAAAAGACAAAATAGGGCAAAAGGGATAGCGAGTGACTGCGACCGAAAGAGAAAGAGAGAGAGAGAGAGGAGCGGGATCTGGAACTGGAGCGAGAAGATGGTGGTGGGGTTGAAGCCTGTACTTATGCTAAATCCACGGCTCGGATCGGGGCGCTCGCGTTAAGCAGAGTCACTCGACGAACCCCACTCCCCGAAAAGCAACAGACAAAAGCGAGCGAAAACCTACTCCTGCTCCGTTCTCGGCAAATGGCGCTTTCCATGTCGGGAAGGTCATTTGCGGATTTCCAGTTCACAGCATCTTTCCCTTTAATGACCCAGATCACTATAACTGATGAGCTTTTCCTTCGAGCACCATCCAACCTTCCCAAAATCGTCCAGCAGATTAAAAGCTCTTGCCTTAATCGTTCGACGACGACGACGACGACCCCGCTTCCCTCCCTTCCTTCCTTCCTTCCTTCCTTCCTCGTGACGATACGTGGCGGGGGTCTCAGGCGATGCACGTTTCCCCCGTCCGCACGCCGACGAGGAACGAACAGCTGCTCGTCTCGTCTTTTTTCCGGGCCCTTTTTCTGCCTCGGGATGCGGGGATGGAAGCCTTGCCCCGCGCCGTGCTTCCACGGCGGTGCACACGCGTCGGCCATGCCGAGTTCGAGCAAAGGATGGTGGTGCCGCCTGAAAATCGTGGGGCTGTCACGTTTAAGGTTCGGCCTTGTTGGGGGACCCGAACCTCCGTTCTAGCGTTCTTTCGGGAGGGTTAGGAGCAAAGGACCGAAGGCGTGACCCGCGACTATACAAAACCAATCACAGTCGAAACAAAGAAGAAAAGCAGGGCAAAATAAGCGATCTCGACAGTTCATGAGGTTTGAGTAATTATTATGAATGACTAGATTATGTCAAAATTGGACATTCATGTGTATCTTATATTGTGATTCGATTCATGTGAGTTATATGGAGACGTTTAAGCATCGGTTGATCCTTTTTGGGGTGCAATTTGTTCGGCACTCACCGAAAAGAATAATATGATATCTATCATTACCTAACGCCAAGCTTACTGAGGCCTCGGGATTATACATGGACCTTGGATTGATCTCAACCGCCCATCTCTTCGCACTTTGGTGATCGCTAAATTGGATCGATCGGTTCAATTTGTTCAGTCGGTTACAGTTCAATTGGGACCCGCATGGAAATGGTTCAAGAATCGAGTACCATAAATTAAAAAAAAAACGATCAAAGCGAAAAATGAAATTATTGAATCGAGTCGAGTTGCAAAAATAAATTAAGCAACACGACATCCTCGTATCCGTACTTAATGTGTATCAAGGCTCCAAATAACAGTGGCAGTAAAAGGACCATCCTACATATTTGAAAATAAAAAAATAAGCCGAAGTATAGCAAGTAAAATTTCTAAATTTTTAAAGTAGGAGTGCACTTTCGCATCTGCCTTAATATAACAATTACAAGCATTCCAAACAACATAACCAATGCATGAGCATAGGCCTCACCTTCTTTGCAAGTGCCTCACATAAATGCATGGTTTAATTCAATCAATGCACACGTATGACATATAATTTCTTGACGTATTAGTAATATTTGGTGCCTTATTAACATGAATATATCATATACATTAGTGAGCATCCATCATCTTTTTCACTTTTCCTTCTGAACACTTTGGGAGCATCTCAACTTTGAGGCATTTCACAACATCTGTCCACAAGGCATCTCTCTATACTCATACATAATCTTAAACATAAGAGATCTTGAAACACTCACCAAGGCATCTCGAAACATATCACGACACATGGGGCAATATCAACACCCTCACATGGATGATGACACTTTTCTTTTTCATTATTCAATGTTATCATGCAACACTATTACACATAAATAAGATTGACATCAACATTCAATGCACCACACTATTTTACTTAACCATATTCAATGTTATCATGCAACACTATTGCACATAAATAAGATTGACATCAACATTCAATGCACCACACTATTTTACTTAACCATCACCAATTGAACATATTCAATATCAACATTCCATGCATACTCTTCTCAACTGTAACAGACATGTATTTATTGTATAATGATGCTTAATAAAATATGAAAGACTAAGATATCTAGAGAATAGAAAGCATGTAAATTTTTTTTTTGAAAAGTGGAAAGTGATTGATGAAGTACTGGAGTGTGACCTTGTCTTGGGAACTCTCTCTCTCTTTCTCTCTCCCTGATTTTATACATGGCCATAACAAGGAATGAAAGAGGAGATGGGTTAACCATGGTTAGTGAATTTAATGTTTATAGGTTGAAATCATTGAATCAAAGAGTGGAGGGGGTAAGTGTTCCAACAGAAAATCTTCATGTGGCCCCTAGGTGAATAGCTTAGGCAAGTGGCACATTCTCATAAGTTAAGAGAAGAGATATTTGGATTCAAATGAAAGATGACTTCTTTTTTGCCAAGTAAAGAAGTAAGTCACCCCTTGTATTAATGAACCGGAAGTTAGTATTGATGAAATAGGCATGACATCAACATATGTTAAGTTCATTGTTTCACTTTTCCAATGGAGGAAAGCTAGTTTTAAGTTCAAAGTCTCACTGGCCAAAGGAAGAGAGAGCCAAAAAAACAACTTTCCAAAGTAGCTTTTTCGATTAAATTACTAAGGAATCAAAGAAATCAGTACATAAGTAAGAAAATTAGTGTTTGTTCTAAATATTGATAAATCCGAATTCGAACCTGTCAAAATGTTATACTAAAACTTTTCAAAAATAAGTAAATAATTAACATAATAAATTTCTAACCTATCGCTTAAATGTAATAGTCACATTAATTGATTGCATAAATTTCTTATGTGTGACATTCATCACAACCAAATTCCTTGTACTAATAAATGTTGGAATTTTTTGGATGCACACTTAGGACACAGTCTAAGCTACTCCACACCGAGACTAATCACCTTTGTTGTCGTGGAAGCTACTCAAGCCTTCACCGCCATTCATTGATCATCACTATTGTCATTAGAGGATGTGTTTGTCTCTGCCCGCTTTTGAATCATCACTGAAATCTAGCCGTAGGCCTCGATTTTAGGGTTGCGGGCATTGTCACATCCCTTAGCTACTTATCACTCGTTATCATCTAAGCCCAAGCCGTCATCATTGATCATTGTCAAAGCTCCTGTGATTGATGAAGAATTGGCCATGTTGGGGAAAGGGAAGATGAACAAAGAATGGAGCTCAGTAAGGGTGAGCATGGTTCTATAGTAGAATCGGGAATATAAGAATTGATCCGATTCTAGGTTCTAAAATATATAGAATATGCTTCGGGTTCTAAAAATTAGGGAAGCTATTTTGATTGGTAAGTTTTAGGTGGAATTGAAAATTTAGAACTTGAAACAAGTCTTTATATTTTTCTTGTTCTCTATCTTAGCATGATTGTGCGACATTTCATGGCATCTAATAATAAGTGTGTAATTTAAAACCACTAATTTGAGATTCCATTGTCTATAATATTTATGATTGAGATTTTTACTTTCCACATTTTGCTTTACTTTTGTAGTCCTATGCTCATGCTCTAGGTTATCGAAGATGTTTTCAACTATGGCGAGAACTTGCTTACCTAGATTAGAACAAAGTCTCCCATTTTTTTTTTTTTTATAAATGTATGGGAAGTCTTTAAATTTGTCATGAAAGTGTAATTAAGTCCCAAAACAATAAAAAAAAATGCAATTAAGTTTTAAAGACTTGTCACAAAGTATAATTGAGTCCTAAAATTTTTAGAAAGTGCAATCAACTCCTAATACTCATTGAATTGATCCAACTAGGTCATTTAGTTGATTGTATTTTTTGAAGGTTTTAGAATTTGATTGTACTTTTGTGACAAGTTTTAGAATTAATTACACTTTTTGAAAGTTTTAAGACTTAATTGTACTTTCTTGACAAATTTAGAATCTTTAGTTCACTTATTTCTTTCTTTTCCAGTTCATTCAGTACTTTTTCATGCGCCATTACTATATCTGTCTAATTAACTTGCAACAAGTTGGAAAACGATTCGCAAAAAAAGGGCCACTGGCGTCGAAATCTTGAATTTGGAAGTCCCAACAAGTTTTTTAATTTATATAATGAGATTTTCTGGAGATTTGTTGTGTGTATCTCAAGAAAAGGTTTTGGTCGAGTCCTTAACGGAGGCTCTGAAAGGAAGTCCTTCGAGGGGGCTTGGAAAAGAGGGGTGTGAGATTTACCGATGCAGGCAAGCTGATGTGGGGATATAACTGCGGATTGCTGGGGACGAAGTCGTTTGCAGAAGAGGATGAACGACACATAATGAGAGAGGGAACGAATGATAGTGTGCATTGATTAGATTTAGTTGAACCTTTGAATCCCAACTCCGCCCCAAATAATGGATCCCAAACCGAAACCATGCAATTCACGCACCTAAGCCTAGCAATCGCCAAAAATCAGATCATGCACAAGTAATTTATTTATCAAAGAGCCACACTCACCGTGACCCTTCGAGGAAATTGCTGTGAGGATCGAGCCCTAAGACACAATCTAAGTTGCACCACGGTGAGATAAGCTGCCTTTATCGTTTTCATCGCAATTCGCCGATCATCACTACCGCTATTGGAGGCCACCTAGCTTTGAATTACCATTGAAATCAAGCCCTAGGGCTTTGTTTTGTGGTTGTCGACATTGTCATGTCCTCCAACTGCTTGCCAGTAGCCACCATCTAAGTCCAAGCCATCGTCAACGAACGTCAAGCTTTTACAATTGATGAAGAATTGGCCGCGTTTGGGAAAGAGGAAGATGAATGGAGTGTGAAGCTTAGGCCAAAGAAAGAAGAAAAGAGTGAAAAAGAGAGGGAAAAAAAAAAAGAAGAATAAAATCTCTTGCAAAAAATGCCCCTAGTCATGACAAGAAAATTGGCACATGCTCGCCAGCCTGCGAAAATTTGACCGCCAGTGAACAAACTTTACTTTGGACTCTTTTTTGAGAAAATAATCCTATTTCAAGTTCTTATTTGAATCTTTTCACAATTAATTGTACAAGTACATTAAATGAGAAAATTCAGTGCAAGATAGCTAGACGGATTTCAATTTCTTTTGCTAGCAAAAAGGGTGGCGAAATTCTCTCTCAACTTAATTTAACAATTTCCCAAGATTCGTACTTTCAAATTTATCTAAATGATCACTCACGATTGTAAGAATAATATGTCACTGGTTAAACTCGTCATTTTCACTATAAAAACATTTTTGGACATCGCCGATAATTAGGTGCATTCAAGTGTTATGTTGTGTTATGTGAAAATAAAATTTCACTTACGTATTAGTTTTATGAAAGGTTTAGAGCATGTTAATAAGACCCTATTTATTTCGCGAAAAATGAATGATTTGTAAAATTTTTTGTATCCTTTGTATCACTAGAATAATAAATTAATAAAAAGTATTTCTTTCGTCCATAAAAATATTTAGACTTAATTTGTTGTCAATTAAGATAATTTTTTTTATTGATTAATTATTTCTAGCAATTCAAGCAATAATTGTCATAAACCTTCTAATTTGACCAATTTAGTGATAAACCTATTGCACATATGCGATTTAGTTTTAAATCTTATAATTGTATCAAATTTAATTCTAAATATTTTGACAATTTGTCAATATAGTTGTTCCAACCGATTTAGGTCGGAAATAATTGATGCAACGGTCTAGTCAGCATTTGTTGTACCAAGTGGCATGACCAATGCTAACATGAACAATTTTTAAAATTTATAAATTTATCATGATCATTATTTTTAGGATTAATACCCTAAAAAATCTCAAATTGGTACGCTTATGATAAATTTAATACAAACTAATTTTTTGACCACAAAAAACCCCGTGTAATTTATCCCAAACTGGTACATTTGTGACAAATTCACCCTCGGTTAGTTTTCATTAAATTTTACTGTCGAATTATTAAGTTGGATGACATGTGATAGTGGACTAGTGTACTAGTTTGTGATTTTACTATATGTTTGTCACAATTGTATTATTTTTGTGATTTTTTGTGTTATTAATTCAATTTAACAAAGGGTATATTTGCCATAAATATTCTAGTTTGGGGTTTGTAGTAGTTAAACAAATTAGTTTGGGATAAATTTGTCACAAGTGTATCGGTTTGGGATTTTTTTGTGGTCACTCGTGATAAATTTGTTATAAGTATATTAGTTTGGGGTTTTTCGTGATCAAAAAATTAGTTTGAGGTAATTTTGTCACATGTGTATCCGTTTGAGGTTTTTCGGGATATTAACCCTTATTTTTATTTTTATTTGATTTGATTTTCTTCTTTTGTTTTCATTTTTATCCTAACCCTTAGGTCAATGAGGTCGTTGATCAATCCTTATTGATCATATGCAATAGCTGGCAACCCTCATCAAAATCCAGACAAGGGCTGTACTTCCTCATCGCCAATAGGTGAGGGCCTCCAAGCCCTTGCCCAGACCATGCATGCCCTTGCTTGTGGCTAGTGAAGGTCATTGACCAAGGTTAGAAAAAAATTAATTTCTAAAAAAATCATAAAATTTTTTAAAAATTGTTTACATCAATGTCGACTTACCACATAAGATAATTGTCGCTCGCTAAACTATTATGCCAACGAATTCCAGCTAAAATTGCCAAAAATACTAAATTGACAAATAATTAAAATGGTTAATACCCCGAAAAACCCCAAACCGATACACCTATGACAAATTTACCCCAAACTATTTTTTTGACCATCAAAAACCCAAAACTGGTATACCTTTGACAAATTTACTATAAACTGGTACACTTGTGACAAATTTACCCTCTGTTAGTTTTTGTTAAATTTTAATGTCAAATTATTAAGTTAAATAACACGTGACAGGTTGACTGATATACCGATTTGGGATTTTACGCTCCATTTGTCACAATTTATAATTTTTGTGATTTTTTTGTGATATTAATCTAATTTAGCAAAAGGTATATTTGTCACAAATTTACCAGTTTGTGATTTTTTGCAGTCAAATAAATTAGTTTGGGGTAAATTTGTCATAAATATACCAGTTTATGGTTTTTTTATGGTCAGTCGGGGTAAATTTGTCACAAGTGTACTAGTTTGGGATTTTTCATGGTCAAAAAAATAGTTTGGGGTAAATTTGTCACAAGTGTACCAGTTTGGAGTTTTTCAGGGTATTAACCCTAATTAAAAAGTCTATGATTAAATTGACACAATTTTTAAGATTTATGACTATGGCCTTATTTTGTAACCATTCTATTTTTTTTTTCTTTTTTTTTCAGGAACAAAAAAAGAAAAGAAATTCATTTGGTTACGTTAGTTTATTTTTCTATTCCATAGAACAAATCAATAGGTAGGAATAGATTTGAAACATAAATAAAAAGTAGAAAAAACATACTTTTGCATTCTCGAGAACAATTTTTGAAACAATGTTTTTTTTTTTTTCCCTCTTCTTCTTTTTCCTCCTCTATCGATCGCCAAGCCTTAGTGATGATCGACCACTAGCTAGAGATGAGGTCTAGCAACCTCACCGGCCTTGGGGAAGCTTCGCTATGGTCGGGCAAAGCTAATCTCGCAGTGGTTAGGTGAGGTCGCCTTGCCCCTTCCCCTTGCCCAGCTATGGCGAGGCCAACCATGCCCAACCATTGTGAGGTCGAGGCGGCCAGGCTCTCTTGAGGCTAGCTAGGTCATCGACTCTCATCTTTGGCTGGTTGCTTGCCATCACTAAGGCTTGGCAAACCGGCTAGAGGAGGAAGAAGAATGGAGGGAGGAAAAATTCAAGAAAATTAAAAAATTCAAGAAAATTAAAAAGAAAAAAAAATCAAATGTATTTATGTTCTTTTTCTATTTCGGTAAAAGAATTTTTGTACAATTATCAAACGCGTTTTTTTGGTCGAAACTAGTTCAAGGAATAAAGATGGAAAAAACTATTTCTGAATAAAAATTGTTCCCAAGAATATAAATATTACCAAACACATTCTAAATTAGCTATATTGAGACATTTATGATTGAGGTAGCACAAGTGCAATAGATTTTAGGACTTTTTAAATAATTTTCTCGGATATTTATTATCTAATGTGATTATTTCGGATTTAGCAAGAAAGTTTAGATTTCAAATTCTCATCCGATGATTTATCTTTTTTTTTTTTTTTTTTTGAAAGTTTGGATTTTAAATTCCTCATCCGATGATTTATCCTTTTAATCTTTATCTTTTTAATCTCTTCTGATAAGTAAGAATTTATAACCACCAAGAACCCAAAGCAATTGAACCCTGCTTACAAAGTTCTCATGAGCACAATAAGAATACCCCGAGTGAAAGCATAAGAACCTTTGAAAATTACATTTCGAAGAAGCCGGTCCAAGTTAAGCTTATACAAGATATAAGGGAAGAGGGAAGAGGGACCCAAGAAGCCAGGGAAAGACCAAGCTAGCTCAACGTCCCAGGAAGGCGGAGCGTCTGAATGGAAATCCATACGGTCCTCGCAAAAGAAAAGCTAGGAGATGGTCCTTCAATTCAGCAGCAATATCGCATGAACAGCAGATAGGGTCAACAAACAAGCTCCAAGACATCATTCTATCTTCGCAATGACATCCTTCGTGTATGAAAAGCCATGAGATTGGAAGAATGCTTCTTTATGTTAAAAGGAGACCAAAACAGATGAGACCGAGCCATGTTTGGTCTTGCGATTCTTTAGCACACTCCGTGCACTACTTGTTTTCGGCAGCCGTCCAATCTGTCCTGTCTTCATTAGCATTAGGAAATAGAATTCGACAGATAGCAGCTTGAATGCGAACCAGAACATCAGATCGAGCATTAGGCCGCACCCAATTCAGGTTCGCAAACACAGCAGCAACCTTAGCTTTGAAAAGATCAAGCCAGATCCATGTACATCCCCCAAAACCACCTCTATCCAGAGGAAGGCCATCTAGATGCTAATTGTCAAGGCCAGAGGAAAGTATTATTGCCATTTCCAATGATCTTTTCAATCAAAGGTTTGGCAAGCTTTCTCAATTTGGAAATTTTCTCTCCATGAATAAGAAGAGGAAGCTGCAATGGGAAGTGATTAAAAAGCTCCTTCCCTTTAGCCTGTCGATGTCAATTCAAGGCACCCAAAGAGAACCCGCCTTTCATCATTGGCAACCAAACGTGACATAGAACACAACCCTTCCAGAGAAAAGAGTTGCACTTACTTGGAATCCCTTTTGGTACCTTTCTTCGAAAGGCTGAAGACACTGCACCAATAATTTGCAATGCTTTGTGGAACAGTGGAACCAGTTGCAGTCCACCTGCAAAAGAAAGATTCTTGAAATCCAGCTAGTTCCTCTGCAAAATCCTGTCCATCGATGGCTGACACACCCTCTCTCTCTCTCTCTCTCTCTCTCTCTCCCCCCCTCCGCCCCTGTCAATTTCCCTGGTATTAGAGGCATCCCAAGTATTTAACTAGGAGTTCTCCCCGATTAAAACCAAAATTCTCTATGATTTCAGCAAGAGACTCATCATATGAGTCAACTGGATAATTTCCGTCTTCATGGGATTAAGTCTTGAAACCAGACATACCATAAAACTTATCAAGAAGCAATAAGACCTCCCTGACTCCCTCAGCCTTTCCATCCAGGAGGATGACAAAAATCATAAGCAAAAGAGAGTCGTATAAGGAAGCAAACGCGATCGCCACGGCGCAAGCACCCATAAGAAAAAATCTCTGGATGAGAGAATGCCTCTCACCATGGCTTGGAAAGGCATGTGCCCTCCCCGGAGGCCAGGAATTAGTCGGCCGGTGAGCTGGAGATCGATTCAAGACTTAGCACACTCCGAGAGCTTATCATGTTCTCCTCCTAAATTTCTCAAAAGTGCTTAATATTCGTCCATTCTCGATTGATCCGAGATTTAGGAATCACTTCCGCTAACCTCAAACCCGGAACTAAAGTGACAAAAACATAGAATTTTACAATCATTTCAGACATATGCTCAGTCACCCATCCAGGGAACAAAAAGAAGGCAAGGTTAAATTTCACATTTCACGTGTTCTCTCTCTCTCTCTCTCTCTCTCTCTCCGTGTGACCCACAAGTTGAGGGAACACGTAAGAACGGAGGAGAGGCTTTTGATTGTGTCCTGTCACAAAAGGCCTCCGCGAGCCTCACGAAGGAAAAGCGACTTGAGTAGAGGTTGGGGTTTGCTAGTGCCCCTACCCCCTCCCACCGATAGCGACCCGGCATCGCCCTTAAAATATTCAATCCGAATATTTTTAAAACAGCAGATAAAAAAGTTGCCACCTTCATGGAAAGATAATGTAAATCTTTATAAACCAGCCACGTGAATTACGTTAACGTCCCAATTTTAGATGTAAGCCGAATCAGAAATTGACATGTGGTGTTTGACATAACTTTTGGGTTAAAACCTGACTTCCGTATTATGTTAGAAGCCCTACCCAAAAATTTAGTTTGTAGAGAGAACATAGACATTACATAGATAAGAGACGGGATATGCATTAGTAATAACATTTCTACATATTTGTAGATTTCTTGTTTAATTTCTCATTTTAATGTGCCCTCGAAATGCATAATCAATACGTTTTTATTTCGATTTGTTAGAATAGTGGAACGACAGATTATTAACTTTTTATACTTAACTGCTTTAAAAGTTTTCTAAAGCACTAGTAAATAAAATCTTTAAAGAAAATCTCTTTTCATGTTTTTCAGTAAAATAAATGAAAAGTGGGGGAGAGAGAGAGAGAGAGGGAGAGAGAGACTCGTGGGGCTAGGGGAAGCAGGCATGTGGATGAGTGGGGGACACGCCCAAGCCATCAATTCAACCTTCTCCCCCCAAATAATTGAGTGCCTGGTTTTGACAACAAATATTAAAAAATAGAGAAATCATAATATACCCAACTCCTCTTTTCATTGATCAAAAAATAGATAAATACTAATCAAGTTGCACAGTATATTGAGCTAGAAAAAAATTGATCATCATTCTTCTGTAACTCAAGCATAAATTTTCAATTATGTATTCATGGTTTTCTGGAAATTGTCTTCTGTACCTTTTGTTTTGTGAAATGAGTGTTTAAAGATAATGTGACAAGCAGATTTCAGCCAAATGTATCATTTTCTTCTTCTTCTTCTTCTTCTTCTTTTTTAAAATTAAGGAAATGGGTCCTATTCAACTGAGCCCTGCTCTGTACAAAAAATTTGTTTCCTCTCTCTCTCTCTCTGTCTCTCTCTCTCTCTCTCCATCTCTTCCCCATGCCGCTTTGCTTAGTTTTGTACTGCAACTGATCAAAAAAGCGTGAGAGCGAGTGCTCAGAGTCGCAAGTGAGAAGACAAGTGAGAAGAAGGAGAAGAAGAAGGAAGCTGAGGTCACCGCAAGTTACCGCAAAGCTTTGATTTTTACCTCTCTCTCTCTCCCTCACATTCCTCGCAAGAAGCAGGGCTCTCTGTTTCTTTTTTCCCATATTCCTGTGCGTCACTGTTCTTTTCTTGAAGAGGATGCCTAGACCTGGCCCAAGACCTTACGAATGTGTTAGGAAAGCTTGGCACAGTGAGAGACACCAACCCATTAGAGGTTCTCTTATCCAAGACATTTTCAGGTCCATCTTTGACTTTCAACTGTTTTTTTTTTTTTTTTTTTTCAAATTTGTTTGTTCGGCTTCTTCTGAAAATGCTTGTGTATTTGCATGTCTTGTTTGGTGGTAATCCGTGCTGGTTTGCTGGAAATTTAGAGTTGTGAACGAGATTCATAGCTCATCTACTAAGAAGAACAAGGAATGGCAAGAGAAGCTTCCTGTTGTTGTCCTGAAAGCTGAAGAAATTATGTACTCCAAGGCCAACTCTGAGGTAATAGTAGTTCTTTGGTTGTTTCAAACCTCGTCTGAGACTACAGAGAATTCAACAATTGAACCTAGTCTTGTACATAGTGGAGGGTGTGCATTGATTGATTTCTTTTTGGCTACCTCGAATGCATTCGAAATAGGCAGAGTACATGGATCTTGAAACGCTTCTGGACCGTACAAACGATGCTATCAACACAATAATCAGACTTGATGAGAGTACTGAAACTGGAGACCTACTGCAGCCATGCATTGAAGGTGACAAAACCTGAGTGCATCTTTTTTCTTCTTTCTTTTTTCTGGTTTTCTTGTAAAGCTCTCATCTTTATCTTCCCTATGATTGGGTTCTTGCAATGTATGATCTGTATGGCTTAGTTGGTGTGGATTCTTGATTTGCTATGTCTATGCTCAGGCTCACTTCGTCGTGTGATGTGATGTGATTCACTATGTTTTGACTCCGTATATTGTTTGCGTCCAAGCTAATTTTTTCAACCCTTCACCTTTTTAAGTCAAATTGTATAATCCGTTCATTCTCTTTTAGTTATGCGTAATAACTCTTCTTGTAGCTGCCCTTACTCTCGGCTGCACGCCAAGAAGAGCCTCGAGGAGCCAAAGGAACAATAGCCCTCAGCGATATCTGAGCGTGAATTATCAGGGACAGACAGGTGATCCTCATGGCATCATGGAGAAGGCTAGTACAGGAAATCAGACTATTACTTCAGACCCAGTTTTGTTGTATCCAAATCATTCGAGACTTGGGTCAATTAATTCAGCTAAACCGAACTATACATCTTTTATCCGTAATGTGGACCGGGCGTCACCCACTCAAGTTCACCCTGCATTAAAATCATACTCGGTTTATCCCTTGTATTATCAAGGCAGTCGCCCACAACCCAAAACAAATCTATCCCATTTTGGACCACTGTGCTCCCGCTCCAACACCATGAGAAATTTTCAAAGCTACCCAGTTGAAAACTTAGATGCATCAGCGATATTCAAGCCGCCACCCGAGATCGTGTGCGATCTGTCTTTGCGATTGGGCCCCCATTTGGTCGAAGGTATTGGCGCCGAAAAAAGTCAGCCTCAAGAGATTGTAGACATGGGCTGTGATGGTGCTCGGGAAGCAAGCACATTATGTGACCAAAGACAGGGAAGAGATTGCAAATTCCCATTCTTACAGCGGGAAAATGTGGATCATTCATCTACCATGTTCTCGACCAAAAGGAGTTTCCAGCATGAGCAATTGAAAGGAGACCAGCCTGTGAGAAAGAAGAGTGCTCTTTGTGGTTATTATGTGGAGGATCTCCAGTGTTGTTGGCAACCAAAGCATCCACTTAAGCATAATGATGAAACATTGAGAAGCTCAGGTTTGTAGATCCATCATGCTTGGTGTATGCGGCTGAAATCTTCTGCGAAGAGCTAGCTTAATGTGTAGTTGCAAACGAACCTGCTAGTTTCGGTAGGATCGGTAGTGCTAGTGCTAATGTGTATACCGAACTTGGTTTTTCGGTAGGCTCCTGACTAAGCATTTGGTTGTACAAAATTAGCATGCATTAGCCATGCAACCTTAGTCAACAAATCTGATGATATGTCTTCTGATGAGTTGTTTGCCGTCAGATGATAAAGTGTGACTAGGTGTAGCAGTTGAATGTACTTTGAAACAACGGTTTATCTTTGAAGAGGTTAGGTTATGTGGGGAGAACATATGAAACATGTCTGCTTTTGTTGGCGATATGCTCTAATATCTTGTGAGAGCTGTAGGTGGACAAACTTGACAGTGTACATTAATGAAAGCAAGAGAGGGCAGATGCAATGTATTCATGTATGCTGCTAGCTCATGAAGGGTTGGTACAGAAACTGGTCTTTACCATCCGATCCCTGCGGTTGCGGGATCTCCCGCCTGCTGATTCTGCTTGTTCTGGCTTTTGGCATGTTCCTGAAGGATTCATCTGCAAAACCAATAACGCAAAATTGGAAAGAGAGAAAATTTGGGGAAATCATGTGGAAAGGAGGTTGGGGAGACGTGGCTACTCGGCGAGCCTGGCAGCCCGGCCGTTGATTTGCTAGGGAAACTGCTAATGGGGTGTCGTTTCAGTGGGTAGTCAGCGGGCCCGGTTCTGGTGGGTCGAGTAGTGGGCAGAAAGATTGATTTCGCGTTGAACATTGGGGGGATGAAAAGTATGGACCCGGGGGGCTTCCTTCTGGGGGTGAACTTGTGGGGGACGATGTGCATAATGATGTACTCCTCCTTTTGCTTTTTTACTTTCGGATGGTCGGATGTGATATGTGACGGGAGAGGGAGAGGGCCTCTTGGTGTTCGTAAAGGGGCGTGAAAGTGATGGGTGGATGTGTGGTTCGGGCTTCTTTGCCTTTCTCGTATGGAAGGGGCGAGGGGGTTGATTTTATATCGAGGTCTTGTTTGGGACATGATACTATGGGATGGTGGTCGTGTCCATTTGACTTTCGTCCTGAGCGCAAAGATGGTTCGTCTCCATGGAGAAAATGAGGAGTCGTTTCTTTCTTTCGTATGGGTTCATGGTGAGAACGCGCACGAAGGAGGTAGGTACAGAACGCTCGAATTGACCTCTCGTTAAGTTATGCGAGAGTCAAAGTCGAGGCGAGATGACCCATGTGTCGAGCTTTCTATTGTGTACTCTTGACACGATCAGCTCACTTTGCACGAGGGGCTAGATCGGGTGGCGATCCGAACACACATTTTTGGTAGGCACTTTTGGCTTATCTTACCGAGTTGTTAGATCACGTGAGTACTCATGTTAGCAAAATTTATTCCACACAAGTCATTAGCTCATTTGGGACCCGCATAATTTAATGGACGATTTATGTGGATTGGGTTGATTTCCACAAAAGTCGAGAGTACTTGATAATGAGATTTTGTGAGACCAATCTAGTATTAGGAGTATACCTTTTTAATTGAGAAGACAAATAGAGTTTGGAAAGATTTAAATTTAGGACCTTCAACTCTTATACCATATGAGATTTTGTGGATTCATACCAATTATTTTAAAAATTTAGGCTGTAAAATGAATGTGTGATTTAATATTTAATTACTCTAACAGCGGTAAGTCCAATCGACAGTCATTTGTTGCTGCTGGTTATGCACTCATTTGTAGGGTTATTTTCATGTGCGCATGTAGGTTTAACGCCATGAAGGCGGTGGCGAATAATGACAAAAACGGCGGATGAAATTAGTAGAGGAGAGAACATGTGTTAAGTTGGGGGATAAACACGGAGGAGCAATGCCTCCTCGGTGGTCGTCGTCCTCTTGAGGACATTGGCCCCGACCACCGAAAGACCTCAGATCCAAGGTCGTTAAAGTCGTTGACGGTGAACTTGCACCATCCTTAGATCTGAGGTTAGATGGGGATGGAGGGCTATGGTAGCGGCGATTGTGGTGGAATACTCTTAATCTATTTTAGTTCACATTCTACAAATCGTTAGATTATACTGTAGATCACGTGGAATTCACATTATCTAAAAGCTCATGAGAAGTGGGCCAACAAAGGTGGAGAACTCGACAATTTCCTGAACATGGAAAACCTATGACACAGTGGAAAATTCACGAATTATGTTGTCCGAACATATATATTTTTTTTATTGTATATGTCTATCCAATTCATTTTTAAGAGCATAAATTAGCTGTAGCCCAACTCGCAACCATCGGTTGCCGCACGCTAAGCAGCTGCCGTTAATAGATTATTACATGTGAACACGTATATTTAATCACGCCTAACAATTTCTTATGTAATTAAGACAAAGACTAAATCCCGACTTATTTGACCACGTCGTCCATAGATTATTACATTGTGGTTTAACCACTTTATTAAAAGGAAAGAACGCTATAGTTACTGATTTGATTTTAATCCAAAAAATGGATCATATGAATAAATGATAATCATTAAAATTATATTCAAATAAAATTTATTAACTTAATTGAATAAAAAATCTTTTTAAAGAATCAGCAATAATGAAAAAGCAAAAGTAGAGCTAGCTTTTTCCCACAAAAATAAAGAAAGTGTACGTCCAAATTTCTTTGATTATTCGTTCTATTTGACCGAGACTTTTTTTATCTTTGTATTTTTTATAAAAGAATTTATGTCTAAATTGTAAATGAGTTGTTAATGGCAGATTAACTAAAACAAACATAGTACGAATGCCAAATATAGTTAATTATATTCCAATTATGATAGTGTAAGCTATCCCTATCTTTGGTCTAAAAATTCAGCAATAATGGCTACTCCTTGCCCTCCACAAGAAATATTCATTCCTATTATAAAACGTCAACATTGTCTACAACTACAGGTGTAAATTTTTTAATCAAGATAATTAGGCATTTGAAAATATGTGAATGTGAGGGGCTAGACTTTTACTTATCCGATGAATTTTTCAAAAAAAAAAAAAAAAAAAAAAAAAAAAAAACGGCACTACTGTTTGTATTTCATATAATTTCTTGAACAAAAATGTGCCATTGCCCTCTAAAACTTCTTGCATGGAATTGAGTAATGGGCTTCTTTAAATCCAATAAGAAGTAGGCCTTTTATCTTAAGACTAGGCTAAGCTAACTATAATTTATTTTAATCAATGCCCTTAATTTATAGGAAGTCTTTGGTTTTAATTGCCAAAGTTTAAAACCAAAAAAAAAAGGGGAGTGGTGGGGTTGAGCACTATTCATTTACACAAGAGAAAATGACGTTGTATCTTGTTCAGCATGCCATATCCCGCAAGAGAAGGAAGTCGTAGATGCCCTCGAGCTGGAAAAGATCTCTATATAGGGTTTTTCTCATTTTTAATTACCTAAAATAACAAATAATTGCCCCCTTTGTCAAAGGTAAAAAAATTGTCTATAAGTTACCTGATTTATTTATGTTTTTAATGAAAGATTAGGGTGATGATGCTGCTCTAAACGTCCTCACTTGGAAAATAGCTGTTGGACATCACCTTTATTTATTATTATTTTTTCAAAATTAGGTGCAATTCTTGACCACATGACCCAATCACAATGACGTAATCTGCAGTTCTATTTGATGATTATGTTTTTAAAAAAAAATTCGGACTGCATTACTAATATTGTACGCTTGGAACTAGTCTTGCATGTAAAATTGAATGATTAGGTTTGATGACCTAAAGTGCTTCCAGATCTTGTATTGACTCTGGAGGTGCCTGCTTTAAATCATTATATTAAAATAATCATTCACTCATAAAAATAAAAATAAAATGGCCTTTTTTTCAATCAACAATTCCGAGGTAGGATATCACATAAATAAAATTAGAAGTTGGACCAAAACAAGAGCTAATGAATGCGGAGAGAGAGAGAGAGAGAGAGAGAGAGAGAGAGAGATACTAATGATATTTATACAAAAGAATGAGTACGAAGTATCTTTCAACCTTGATTTTTTTCCAGCAGAAATCTCAATAAGGGCATTACCCTTCTATTATAGATTCTAGATCAAAGGGCGGTTTGTTTCGTTAAACAAATTATTATTGAAAAACTTTTTTGGATATGGATTGCGTAGAAAAATGAGTCAATATAAAATCTTTTCATAGTCAATGAAAAACCTATTCTTAATTTCAAGAAAATGACTTCATCTTTTACAAATTGAAAAATCATTTTCTAAACTATGACTTGACCTTGATGCCTAGGCCCAAGATCCTTGAAACTGAGCTTGGGACTTTAGGTCCCTAAGACTAAGCTCAGCCACAAACATGCTTGGGTCTCCGGCAGCTGTGTGAGGGTACTCGACTCTTGAACCCAGGTCATTGATGACCACACTCTTGTTCTCCAAGGCTGATCTAGGGACCTTGGTATGGTCAAATGACTTCATAGTGTAATGTGAATAATATATTTCCAATGTGGACGTCCACTTGTGTGTCCACTCTGTCTAAATTTTTTCAATACCATATGTGCTGAGCGATGACTATATTGATTAAACTTTTCTACGCACATTCGCATGGACATCCACATGTTTTATTTGCATCATACTTTGACATCGTCCACCAGAATTCTGTTACATTTGGAATTGGGTAAACTTGATTAGAAAATTCGTGAAAGTAAAAAAACTTGATTAAATAAACTAAAAGTAGAAGGACTTGACTATAAAATGCGCCAAAGTATAGTGAACAAACAATAGATAAATTTCGGGATGTAAGTATAGGCTGTTCCTTGTTTGTTCCATCAGTGAAGCATGTTTGATAATCCTTCATGGGCATTATTCCTTCCGCATTAAACATCCGTTGATTGCATTAGTTTTAAAACAGGCTTGAACGGAATTTGAGGATCTTGTCCATCTTCAGACAACCTAAGGGAGTACCTTGGACGAAGCAGTAGAATCAAATCAGCGGTTTAAAGTGTTTCCCACCGCAGTTGCAGGGATTCTGTTTTCTCTTGTTGTAAAGTGAGGCATAATTGCTGGCTAGGGTTTTCTTACAAATGCTATTTGACAAACTTAATAAAAACGGATGTTCCAAAGAACATCCTGAGTTTATTTTGGTCTATGTTCCTTTACAAGGCTAAATTAACACGAACGTTTCGTTATTTGATTTGCACGCGAGAGGCGTCAACATCAAAGTCGAACTTGCATCTCGTTCTTATGGTGGTTACATATTGACTTTACATATTTATAGACCGTTCAAGGTTTTGAGTTGAAATTGTCATTTGACTAAAGACATGGCAAAGGAAGGGGATGACATATTTCAACTTTACAAGATGAATTGAACATAACTTTCTCATTTTGATTAAACATGGGGAAAATTATTAAAAAAAAGTCTTAAACCTATTACAATTGTGCTAATTCAATCATAAACTTATTTTTTTGGTCAATTGAGTCATAAACCTTTTGTAATCGTGCCAGTTCAGTCCTTCCGGGCAATATTGGTCAGCCAACGTTGACATGGTTGCCGGCGACAATTTTTTTAATAATATTTTATATTATTGAATTTATTTATTTTCCTTTTTTTCTCTTTTTATTTTTATTTTCTTTTCTTTTCTCTCCTCCTTCCTTTGGCTCTGACAACTGGGCAAGCTCACCTCGCCATTGCTGGGCGAAGGCGAGCTCGCTCGACCATTGGCAACGCAAGCCCTCAAGCCCTTGGCATTGCTAGGTGAGCTTCTTGCCTAGCCACTGGTGAGGGGCCAAACCCAGTGACAACGAGGCCCCACTTGTCAGATCCAGTGGGGGCTCGCCTTGCTAGACCCGGCACCGACGAGGGCTCACCTCACCATAGCGACGGCGAGGTGAGCCTTGGCCAAATCCAATGGGGGCTCGCCCAACCACCTCAGTTCAACGACTAGCCAGCGTTTTGGCCGGTCGCCAGAGCAAAAGGAGGGAGGAGGAAGGAGGAAGGAGGAGAAAAAAAATTCAAAAAAAAAATATTACTAAAAAATTGTCATCGGCGATTGGCAGCCATGTCAATGTTGGCCAACTAATTTTGTCCGAAAGGACTGAACTGGCACGATTGCAAAAGATTTAGGACTTAATTGGCTAAAAAAATAAGTTTAGGATTGAATTGACACAATTGTAATAGGTTTAGGATTTTTTTAGTAATTTCCCCATTAAACATGTCAATAAGTAGTTTGGTCAACTATATATCGATACGGTTAGTTGTAAGACTTGGTAAAAGAGAGATTTTTTTTTTTTTTTGGCTAAATGGTCAACTATTAATATGCTTAGTTTAAGAATTGACCTAACTGCATTTTCATTTACCAACCACCATCTCAATATCTTTTGGCGAAAATTGGCCGAATTGACTATATTGAAATTTCGCATAAAGATTTAAAGTTAAATTGGCAAAATTGAGAAATTTAGAATTAAAATGGCATCCATACAATAGATTTATGACTGATTGAACAATTTCCTACACAAAAGTTTACCACTTAGAAAAAGAAAAAGAAAAAAGAAGCTAATCTCTACTATGGTTAAAAGAATTAGCAATGGTCACGCATGGAGAACTTTATTAATCCACATCTTTATTTATGAGTTTTTTTTATATACACACGTTCTCCTTCCATCAATAAACTTAAAGTTTTGGGATTGAATATTCTAACAGGGTATCAAAACTAGGTTCTGTTTAATTCATTTTGAGTGTACAGCTGGAGTTATGAACGTGAAAGAAGGTTATATATGCTCTTTGCAACTATAGTCTTAAGCTCGGTCCTTCTAACAAATTTTATGCCGAAATTCAACCCTTCAACCCTAATCATCTACACTTTTGTTCGTGTGAATGCTTTAGTGATTGATCACACAAGATAGAAATCACAAATCTCATGATAAAAGATCAAAAGCCAATTTGATGAACTTGTCAGCGCTTTTGTGAATTCTGTGAATGATATTTATCGATAGGGTACGTTCTATATCTTTTCTTTTGGTGCGCGCAACTGGAAATTTTATGTGGTGAGGGAGAACCCGCCGTCGAAATTCTATTTTACGCTCGTCCGTGACCCGAATGTGAATGGTCACAAGTAGCCGCACACCATTGTCCCATCCTTCTTCACTGACATTCCTATACATACTTCAACTGCCTTAGAATCCGTCAACTTTGAACAAGCGTCATTTTCAACTTGGATTATCTGCAAAATAATTGCGCTCAAGCTGTTTCGGCAAGGAAAAGATAGATGGTACTAAAGAACAGCCTCAGTCCTTGTAATGTTTCTCTCTGTGTTCTTCTTGATAATCTCTGCAGGACTGTTCTTTGTTGCACCCTTTCTTACACCAGAAAGATTTCTACAGCTTTAGGTCTCAAGTTTCCACAACAAGGGATGTATCTATATTACGGTGAAGAAAAGTTAAATTTGCTATAGCTCATCAGATTGATCGGTTGCTTGTGGAGCCGACAGAAGTTCTTGATATCCTAATTAGTTTAATTGATCAATCAAGCATGTTCACATGACATTTATCTGCTTTTCTACGTAATGACACTCAGTCCTCTATTGTGCAATACCCAGTTGAAAGGGTATACAGCACAGGTGCTGTTTGAAATTCAAACTACAAGAGGCACAGAAAAGCAGTGTCGTTGACCTGTTAAGTTATGTGATGTTATTGGTGGAGAACAAGCGTGAAGCTCTTGCCAAATTTTTTATTAACAATGTGTTGACGGGATGCGCAAAATGTGTGGCCATCGGTCCAAAAAGCCGACGACGCCTGTATATTTCTGGGCTGGCAAGTCAATGTTTAATGTCAAACCTAAATTGCTAAAAACAAAATAAATTGCAAGTTGACAAATTCCTTATCTTATTACCTGGAAAAAAAGAAAAATGGAATGTCATTTCTATGCAGTGGCCCTCTTCGTTCCAGTTGGTAGATGAAGTTTCGATAGAATAATAAATAAAAGAGAATAATTTTCTTGCTGCAGATCTCTCTAAACGCTCCCCCCTGACTGAAGCAGAATCCAGATTGGAAGAAAAGAACAAGGACCCTTGTCTGCAATCTTGTTGTTTTCAGAGTTTAGGAAAATTGATGAGGTAAGAGCTCAGATTTGTTCTCTTTTGATGGCCAAGTGAACGGTACCATATTGATTTCCAATTTATGTTTTTCCTTGAAATTTTTTTGAAGTGGGATCTCGTTTGTTTTTAAAAACAGCAGTTCTGGATTTGTAGTTGAAGATAGCCCTTAACTGTCTCATCATGTTGCTCTCCTCTCATTCCTTGCATCTTTAAATTTGGTAATATAATACTTTTAGATTTGGATGCAAAAACTTATCTTTTGCATGTTCAGGGCTCACATTTGGTCTGCAGATTGCTTCTTCAGTGCAAACATCTTTGCATTGCCGCATGTTCTTTGTTCTGCTTTTGACTAGTTTTAAAATTTCAAGAGTCATTTTTAATTGGAAAGTGAATTGGAGTTTATGAAAGTTATATGATAAAGCAAATATAATGAGTTTCTATTGTCTTTTTGGGTTGTTTAGATTCAATCACTAGGTGTTTTGAGGAAACCTCTGTATAGTTTATGCAAATTCATCTGTAACTCTACACTTTGCAGAGCATTTTCTAGGTTTTCAGGACAAGCATCGTGGAATGAAATTCAAGTTTTTTAGTGGGACGATTAGCCTCCGCATCGATATGTTTCCTTGGATTGAAGTTCTTGTTTCTCATCCTTGAAGGTGGAATAATGGCTAGTTCAAGGTCAATGGCCGTTGCTGGAAATTTGTGGCTCTGTGTCATCTTGCTGTCCAGCATCTCATTGGAGGGTACTCGACATATAGACAAGATATATCCAGCATTTCAAGCATCTCAAATGGGTTCGATCGACACTGGCGGGGTCTTTCTTTTGTCCAATGGCTCGATTTTCGGCTTCGGCTTTGTCCAGGCCTCCAGTCCTACTCTGTACTCGTTAGCTGTGGTTCATTTCCGCAGCAACACCGTAGTCTGGTCCGCAAATAGGGACAACCCGGTTAAGAATTCTGATATATTTGACTTCGATGAGAATGGCAACGCGTTTCTGCAGAAAGCAGGAAGTACGGTGTGGTCAACTAATACCAGCGGCAGAGGAGTTTCCGCGATAGAATTGCGGGATTCAGGAAACCTGGTTTTGCTCGGGAAGGACAGTACAGTCGTCTGGCAGAGTTTTGACCATCCTACCGATACGCTCCTATCAAACCAAGATTTTAGACAAGGGATGAGGCTGGTGAGCCCTGGGTCCAAGAACTTGACCTACACTCTCGAGATTAAATCTGGCGACATGATCCTTTCTGCTGGTTATATAACGCCTCAATCGTATTGGTCGATGGGGAAGGACAGCAGACATTTGCAGAACAAAAATGGCGGTCAGGTAGTCTCGGCCACGATGGTAACGAATTCATGGAGACTCTACGATGAGAGTGGGACTTTGCTGTGGCAATTTCCCTTTTCGGATAATAGCGACCCTAATGCGACTTGGATCGCTGTCCTGGGACAAGACGGGATCATCTCGTTCTCCAGCTTGGGCAGTGGAGGATCGCCTGCTGATTCTCCCGTGAAAATACCCAGTGATGCATGCAGTACGCCCGAGCCTTGTGACCCGTATCTAGTCTGTTCTAATGGTAACATGTGCCGATGTCTCTCGGCCCTCACGTCTCATCCAAATTGTGGTTCGGGGCTGAATTCTCCTTGCAATCACTCAAAGGGTTCAATCGATCTCGTTAATGCAGGGCAGGGAATCGGCTACTTTGCAATTGGGTTTGTCTCGCCCTCGCTGAATGCTGATCTCAATGGATGCAAGAATTCTTGCCTGAATAATTGTTCGTGTCTAGCATTATTTTATCAAAATAGTTCTGGAGATTGTTACTTGTTTGACAGTATAGGGGCCTTGCAGAGTTCTGATCAGAATTCTGGATTTGTCTCTTACATTAAGGTGCTCACCGACGGCAGTGTGAATGGTGGGAATTTTCAAGGCAGTGGAAGCAACAAGAAACATTTGCTATATGTTGTTCTCATTTCTGTCTCCACATTCTTTGTTGTTCTCGGGCTGATTTATGTTGGATGCAGATATTGCAAGGCAAAGCCGACATTGCCTGAAGTACCTCAAGAGACTTTGGAGGAGGAAAACTTTCTCGAGAGTTTATCAGGAATGCCAGTTCGTTTCAGCTATAAAGAACTTCAAGATGCAACGAATAACTTTTCCATGAAGCTAGGGCAGGGCGGGTTTGGCCCGGTGTTCCAAGGTGCCCTACCAGATGGGACGAGAATTGCTGTGAAGAAATTGGAAGGCGTTGGTCAGGGAAAGAAAGAGTTTCGAGCTGAGGTAAGCATCATCGGAAGCATCCATCATCACCACTTGGTCAGGCTGAAGGGCTTCTGCGTGGAAGGAACTCACCGGCTTTTAGCATATGAATACATGGCTAACAGGTCTCTCGATAAATGGATCTTTAAGAAAGACAACGAAGGCTTGTTAAATTGGGGAACGAGATATAACATTGCAATTGGAACGGCGAAAGGAATGGCCTACTTACATGAAGATTGTGACGCAAAGATCGTTCACTGTGATATAAAGCCAGAAAACGTGCTTTTGGATGATAACTTCCTTGCCAAAGTCTCGGATTTTGGATTGGCTAAGCTAATGACTAGAGAGCAGAGCCATGTCTTTACGACACTCAGAGGCACGAGAGGATATCTCGCACCAGAGTGGATAACCAACTATGCCATATCTGAGAAGAGCGATGTGTATAGTTATGGGATGGTTCTGCTCGAGATAATTGGTGGAAGAAAGAACTATGACTCTGAGGAAACGTCTGAGAAATCATATTTCCCCTCCTATGCTTTCAAGATGATGGAAGAAGGGAAGCTGAGAGAGATCCTCGATTCGGGTCTTGAGATAGACGAAAGCAATGAGACAGTTTCTACTGCTATTAAAGTTGCTTTGTGGTGCATACAAGAAGATATGAACTTGAGGCCGTCAATGACTAAAGTAGTACAAATGCTTGAAGGTGTCTGTTCGGTTCCTCAGCCACCGACTTCCTCTCCACTGGGTTCTCGCTTCCTTCCAACCCTTTACAAACCAGCCAGTGAGGAAGGTACTACCTCGGGACCATCAGATGGCAATAGTGATGCGAATCTTTCAGCAGTTCGGCTTTCAGGTCCAAGATAACAGCAAGTGATAACTTTAAGAAATTTTTCTGCTGTATATTTTGAGCACATATTAGCCTTTTAGCCTGTAAAATATGAAATTTTTACCCAATTTTGTAGAGTTAGCTGTTTTAGAAGTGTGATCACATTTTTTCCTCCTTGCTGTCTGAAGCATCATCAGGTGCTTTTGTAAGGAATTTTAAGCACGACTATTTGATGAATCAAGTATGACAGTCGATGCATAAATTAGAGATGCTCTTTCATTCTTTCCTTTTGGAAATTTTAGTTCTTGTTTGCTCCATGGTAATTGTCATAACAAGAAACGTGAAATTGTACTTCTTTGCGTTATGACTACAAAGCTCAATTTCTTTTTGGTCATCCTGATGCTGAAATTCCTATAAGTTTATAAACTAGATTGCTAGTATTAAATTAATATCTCAAGTTTGAATTTGGATTACAATTTATTAAAATGAATTTATTAAGAAAATTTATCCAAAACGGATTAGATTTTTCATTCTTGATAAAGTTTCCTAAATTGCATAAAGGAAGAAGCACTAAAAGACAAAAGATGGGCACACTATTTTTGATTATATCTATTTAATTTTTAGGGGTAGAGATATCTTTTGCCAGAAAAAGCAAACCCTTCTCTTATCTCCTGTTGAAGAAGGCGAGGACTAATAAATAGGAGTCCTACCCCCTCCCTCCCTCCCCCACACGCACATTCCGAACGCGGGTCTTCTTGAAGGAAAGAAAAAAGGAGCCGCTGTACTAGACTTGAACGCGATCAAGAAGACGGTCATATGCAAAAGAAAAGGACAAACACACTGAGTTCTATTTTGGACGTATGTAGAGGGCTTGAACATTGGTGATTTTGCAAATTGTAAGATCTTATCGTTTCTGTGTATTATATTTCAACAATTGGTATCAGAGCCTAGAATCATATTTCTTGATTGTAATTTACGGCTTTTGCTTGTCTCATTATTATATGTAATTTTTTTTATATGCAATTATGTTTGAGGTGGAAGTTGAAATTAAGAAGTTTAACAGAATGAACAACTTTGGGTTATGGAGCATCAGGATGTGTGCTCTATTGACAACCTAAGATTTGGCCAAGGTATTGAATGGTGAAGATGAGTTGCTGATTATAATGAAAGCCTCTAATATGGCAGAGTTAATGGAAAGAGTAAAGAGCACAATCCGTTGAACTTGTAGGATGAGATGTTAATAGAGATGGCCGAGGAAAAGGATGTCGTAGCATTATGGATAAAATTTCAAGCACTCTATATAAAGAAGGGTTTGGACAATCGCTTGTACATGTTGAAAATGATGTTTTAGTTTAGATATATTAAAGGAATGTCTATCAAATCCCACTTGGATGAATTCAATAAATCTCACAGTGGATTTGAAGAACATCGGTGATATGCTTGATGATGAAGAACAAGGCATGATGTTTTTAGCTTCTTTACTAGAGTCATAGGAGCACTTTACTGATTCACTATTGCAAGGGTGTACTACAATCATCTCAGAATAGGTAAATTCCACTTTATTTTATAAAGAGTGGCAGAGAAAGTTGCGAGATGGCGATCTGGCACAAGGGTTAGTGTAAGCACTAGGGATTTGGGGTAGAGAACAATATCGAGGATCTAGTGGCAGCAGAGGTTAAAGTAGGTTAAAATCATGCCATAAAAAGCCCAAAGGACACATGAAGTGCTTTGAGAGTCACAAGGAAGGGCACCTCAAGAGAGATTGTCCGAAGTGGAGGACCAAAGATGATAGTCGGAATGCCACAACCAATGTGAACATTGCTGAACAAAGCACTAGTAATGCAAAAGTTGTTTTATATGTAACTACCAGTTTGTCAAGAGATGAATGGGTTCTAGATTCAGGGTGTTCTTATCATATGACACCTCATAAAAACTGATTTACTACTTACTAGACTGCATATGGTGATGGAGTTCTTTTGGGGAATAACACAATCTGCAAGGCTGTAGGGATAGGGACAATTCGGATTCGGATGCATGATGGGGTGGGGCACACATTGACGGACGTGAGGCATGTATTGGAGCTTAAGAAGAATCTCATTTCTCTAGGAACACTCAATGACATCGGGTGTAGGTACACTGCCTAAGGTGGAATACTGAACATCTCTCGAGGTGCCATGACATGATGAAGGGGATGAAAGTAAATACTTTCTATCATCTACTAGGAGAGGCCGTTGCCAAAACCACTGCATTTTTATCAGGTAAGTCAAATTCTAACTTAACTCGGTTATGCATATGCGTTTAGGGCATATAAATGAGGCAGGTATGACAATGCTGAGTGAGAGAGGGTTGTTGAAGGGTTAAAAGATTGGGAAGCTAGACTTATGTGAGCATTGCATATTTGGGAAGATACACCGAATTAAGTTTACTACAGTTATTCATTCAACTAAGCGACCAGTTGAATACATTCGTTCAAACGTCGAGGGCCCGTCTTGTGTTCCTTTGAAAGGAGCTACCCGATATATGCTAACATTTATCGATGATTGTTTGTGTAAGGTACGGGTATACTTTCTAAGAAATTTGAGGCATTGATTGAGAAGTGGTTAGATAAACAAATCAGGTGCTTGAGAACCGATAATGGCATGGAGTTCTGTGGTAAAGATTTTATCAAGTTCTATGAGAAAGAAGGAATTATGAGACACTGCACAGTAGGTGGGACACCACAGCAAAATGGCATAGCAAAACGAAAGAACATAATTTTGTTTAAGTGAGCCCGATACATGCTTTCGCATGCAAGACTTGGCAAGAAATTTTGAGTCGAAGGAGTGAACATGGCATGTTAACTGGTTAATCAATCCCCATTTTTTGCTATCGAGTTGAAGACTCCTACGGAAGTATGGTTGGGAAAACCTATTGATTATTATGGATTACGTATATTCAAATGTCTTACATATGCTCATGTGAGTGATAAAAAACCTGAATTGAGGGCAAAGAAGTGCATTTGTCTAGGTTATGCACATGGAGTGAAAGGCTACGAACTATGGTGCACTAATCTCGGATCACCTAGTTTTCTAATCAGTAGAGACGTGATCTTCAACGAGACTACAATGCTTCAACAAACGAATTCTGAGACACAACTAGTAGAGAAGACATATCATGATATCATTAGTGAGATGGAGTTTTAGGTGAAGACTCCAAAGACCTCGAAGGTAACAGAAGTTAAGACTATCAATGAGGCTGCAGTTCTTGAAATTGGTGATAGTCAACAATCAACATAACTAAAGTACACTATAGCTGCAGATAGATAGAGAAGGCAAATTAAATCACTGGTACGTTATAGTTATACAAATATTGCTTATGTATTGACTATAGATGATGAGGTGGAGACAGATGAACCTTTGTGCTACCTTTAGGCAATGCTAGTTTGGAGTTGTTGCAGTGGCTAAAGGCTATGAGAAAAGAAATGGAATCACTCCATTAAAATTAGACATGGGAGCTGGTCAAAGTATCTAAGAGCCAAAAGATTGTCGGAAATAAATAAGTATTTAAACGAAAAAAAGGCATTCCCAGTATTGAGGAAGCGAGGTATAATGTGAGATTTGTGACGAAGGGGTACACATAACAAGAGGGCATTGACTATAATGAGGTGTTCTCTCCTATGATAAGATATACTTCTATTCATGTTTTACTTGCCTTAGTTGCTACGTAAGATTTCGAGTTAGAGCAACTATATGTGAAAACTCCATTTCTTCATGGTAAGTTGGAAGAGCGGATTTACATGATATAACCAAAGGGATTTGCTATTCTAGGTAAGAAAGATCATATTTGTTTGTTAAAAAAAAAATCTTTATACGAGTTGAAACAATTTCTTAAGCAGTGGTATAAGTGTTTTTTTTTTTTTTTTTGGTAAGAGTAAGATTGTATTAAGCTTAGGACAAAAGTACAAAAGATCGGCGCCAAAAACTCACACTCTAGAAGCTAAAAGCAAGAAGAGTGAGAGGGAGCCGATAAAAGGTACAAGCAACACACCGAACAGACTAGAATAGCCAAACACCAAAGAAAACCCACAACTACAAAACCCGGCAGACCACAAAGAGCCGAATTAGTTGGGCAGCAGCTGAAGATAGCAGGCACGAGTAGACCTAGGAGGGAGAGTGACGATCAATGAAAACCGAGGGGTCTAGGCACCATCCTTGCTGAATCCTTATGTTCCTTGGAGAGACTGGAACATTAGAAAAGTTAAGGCTTTGTCCTTAACTAGCTTGATTAGGTGATTCTTCATTGCTGAGACAACAAAAGCTTCCCCTCTGAAGATGATATTATTCCTCTTTTTCCAAATAAGGTAACACAAGGCACCAAACGAGAACCGAGCAATCAAATGGTAGAAGTCTTTACCTTTCAAGAATTTCAAGGCCCAAGAGAGGTTATCTTTCCATGATCCATTGCGCCAAGGAAGATTACACCTGGCCGCCCAAAAAAAAGCTAGAGTTGTAGAAATGGGGCAATCGAAGAACAAATGGTCAATTGAGTCTGGCAAGACCCCACAAAAAGCGCAAACTTTATAATCAATGCTATGATAGGATAGGAGAAGCATTTGAGTAGGAAGACGATTCCTGGAGATTAACCACAGGTTGAATTGAAATCTAGGTGCAATAGTGTTGTCCCAAATGAAGGTCACCCAAGGAACGCGGTGCTTCTTCGTTTTGATAATATTCCAAGCTGAAGCGACGGAGAAGGAGTCGGAGGAATAACCCCACTAGGAGAACTTGTCACGAGATCGGGAGAGGGTCGGGAGGATGAGTCCCCAATCTTCCAAAAGGGATCTAAGAACACTACCCCTTGGGGTAAAAAGATCGGCGACCACCGCAGAGCTCGGAAGCTCCAGATTGTCCATAAGAGAAGCTAGTACGAAAGAGTCCAGGGGGCCATGGTGGTAGAAGTGTTTTGATGCTTTCATGTTTAGTCAAGACTACTCGAAACGTCAGATGGATAACTATGTTTATTTTAGGAGATTGGAGAATGGTTCTTTTATTTTTTTACTCTTATATATTGATGATATGTCAATAGCAACTAAGAATATGTCTGATATTGATATGTTGAAGAGGTAGTTAAATACTTAATTTGAGATAAAAGATTTAGGTGCTATAAAGAAAATATTGGGTATGGAGATTTTGCATAATAGGTCTGCTAGAGTTTTTTTGTCTATCTCAAAAGAAATATATTGAGAAAATAATAGCACATTTTAACATGCAGTCGGTGAAATCTGTAAGTACACATTTAGTGAAGCATTTTAAATTTTCAGACAAATTATCATCACGGATTAAGAATGAGGAGGAGCATACATCTCGTATTCCTTATTATAGTATCGTCAGTAGTATTATATGTGTTATGATATGTACTAGGCCTGATATTTCATTAGGTGTTAACGTAATTAGTCGCTATATGAAGCGTCTTAATAAAGCTCATTTAGAAGTTGTAAAGTGGACCCTCAGATATTTGAAAGGAAATACAGACGTGGATATAGTGTACTAAAGGAACAACAATTGCAGTGAGATCACTGGTTTTTTAGATTCTGATCATGCCAATAACCTGGATGATTGTAAGTCTTTAACAGGATATGTGTTTATGCTATCAAGCAGTGCAATGAGTTAAAAAGTATCGTTACAGGATCATATTGCCTTGTCTTCGACTGAGGCAAAATACATGGCACTAAGCTTTATAGCGAAGGAAGCAATATGACTAGAAAGTTTGCTCTCGAACTTTGGGTTAGATTAGAAAAGTGTTCATATATACTGTGATAACAAATGTGCAATCTATTTGGCATATAATCTAGTTTATCGTGAGCAAACGAAAAATATTAATATCAAGTTATTACTTCATTCGAGATGTCTTAGCCAAGGGTAATATTATTGTGAAAAAGATTGCTACAAAAGATAATCTGACAAACATGATGACTAAGTTTGTTCCTTTAGTGAAGCTAAAGTAATTGGCGTCTGTGGACAGTGAGCCCTCGTCGAGGCATTGGGAGAGTAATATTGATGATGAGTACTAAGACTTGGCTTCAAATATTGAGCCAAGGTAGAGAATTGTCAAATTAATATCTCGAGTTTGAATTCAAATTATGCTTTGTTAAACCAAATTTATTTAGAAATATTTTCTAAAATGGATTAGATTTTTCGGTCTTGAAAAATTTTCCTAAATTGCATAAAGGAATGAGCACTAAAGGACAAAAGATGGACATGGTATCTTTTATTATATCCATTTAACTTTTAGGAGTAGAGAGATCTTTTGCCAAAAAAAAGAAACTTATCTCCCATCTCCTATTGAAGAAAGTGAAGACTTCTCAAATAGGAGTGCTTGCCCCCACACACACACATATATTATATTTATGTGGCCAAACATGGGTCTTCTTGAAGGAAAGAAAAGACCGCACAAGCCTCGAATACAATTAAGAAAAAGCTGCCATATGCAAGAGAAAAAGACGAATGCGCTAAATTCTATTTCAGGCATTTAGAGGGCTTGAACATTGGTGATATTGTGCTGTGAGTTTACATTATTTATTTGTAAACACTTTGAGTTTGGTCTTAAATTTGAGTACGGGAAACACTCGAGCATGTGAACAATTATAAACTCTGATTCTCCGATTATAGTGGATTATTTGCTACTGGTTCTTTTTGTATATGTAAGTATCGATACTCGAGTCGAACCACGTTAATCTCTAGTGTTCTTATCATTCCTCATTTACTTCTCTAGTGATTTTGTATTGACATAAATTGCAAGAATTTGTCGTTTTCGTGTATTATATTTCAATAGGTAATGTGCACGATCTTCTAAACTTACATGGCCATTAAGCTTATACCGAATTTAAATGCTAGCAAGTAGAATGCAAAATCAGAAATGGTATACCCCCGGTAAAGTAAATATCTCGGAGGCTCAAAGGATAGTTAGCCTTCAATATACAAGCATTATCAATTCATTTTGAAACTAAATGGCTAGTGAACAAGAGCAAGATTTTATTATTTAGCCTCAACAATAGCTAATTATTACTCTCTTGGGAGGTGATACTCAAAGAGTTGCCTTAATCTCGCGAAAAACAACACTCAAGAATATTTGCTCTTCAGCGTTAAGGGGTACTTTGAAGTATAACAGAGACTAACGCTAATGTTGAAGATGTATGCATGCAGAAGTTTGCGAGTTCCTCATCTTGTGGATCGATCGAATTTCATTGATAATACAAAGCGGTCTCTATTAATTAGGTTCACTTCTAATTATTTGGAAATGCATCTCCTGACCATCCATCAAACCGTCACTGAAACATGTAAAAGACAATGTGAGTTATATCTAACCGAAACCAATGGAGTTATTTGTCCGGCACCTTTCAATTTTTGTGAAGTTTCTAGTCTACTTATTGATAAGGTAGATAATCACTTAGCCTTAAAATATTATTTCAAATGACGATGCGGTTTTTAACTGTTTCAAGAAGTCCAGTTTATAAACTTTGCAAATCATCTTAAGACTTGTTCAGGTGCTACTAGTAAGCCAACATTGGGTCAAGCTTTGCTTCCTGTCTATGTCTAACAAAGGTTACATAACTGAATAAGGTTATTGAATAAAAACTCCTTTTGAGTACAATTGAACAGGGTCTATTGATTCCTAAACATGCATATCAAGGAAATATTCAAGAAAAAAGCGAAAAGTTAAGGATGTCAAGACTAATATTATTATCTTTATTTTCTACTCAAATCTCACTTTCTTCATCATCGGTATTGTTGAAATATAATACGCGTAAACGATAGGAGATTGCAAATTAAGTCAATGCGAAATCACCATAAAAATAAATGAGACATAATAAAAACACCAGATATTCACGTGGTTCGGTCCGAATATCAATACTTACATCCACAGGAAGAGCTAGCGGTAAATATATCCACTATAATTGGATAATCAGAGTTACAATCGCCCACACGTTTGAATGTTTTTCACACCTAAATTTAAACATAAACCAAAACCCAAAGTATTTATAAATAAATATATAAACTCACAGCACAAAATCATTGCGTGTTCAAGCCCCTCTACATACACCCAAGTACAAGAACTCATCTAATAGTTATTCTTTTCAGCACGACGGCTTCACGTTTCTTATGTGACTTCTTGGCTCCTGCGGCTCTTCTCTTTTCTCAAGCGGCACTACCTTGGTGTTTTGTTTGTGTGTTTGTGGCTACTTAGCTTTTGTATGTGTGCCCAGAGTTAACAATTTTGACCCTTGGCCCACTTCTTCAATAAAACCAACTCCTATTCGAGTATAGCGAAGGAGAAAAGAAACTTTTCTCCTTTTCTTGAACAAAGTCGTATTTGCCCCCAAAAGTTAAATAATAAATGAAATTGTGCCCATCTTTTGTCTTTTGGTGCAAAACTTTTGTATGTCCAAGGCATTCATGAAATAAGAGCTTCTTCATCCGAATTCAAATTCTTAGGGAAAAATCTTTCTTAACAAATTCGGTTTAACAAATCAATATCTGAATTCAAACTCTAGATATTAATTTAATAATTCTCCACATTGGCATAGTACCCATCATCCATTCTGCTTTCCTAACGACTTGATGGACGTTTACTTTCCACATATGCCAATTGAGCTCAAGCTTTCGCCATAGGAACAGGCTTAGTCATCATGTCTGCCGAGTTATCTATTATAGTAATCTTTTTCACAATAACATTACACTTAGTTAAGACATCTCAAATGAAATGATACATGATATTGATGTGTTTCGTTTGCTCGTGATAAACTGGATTATATGCCAAATATATCGCATATTGGTTATCACAGTATATATCAACACTTTTCTTATCTAACTCAAAGTTCGAGAGCAAACTTCGTAACAATATCGCTTCCTTCGCTACAAATATTAGTGCCATATACTCTACCTCAATCGAAGACAAGACAACATGATCCTGTAATGACGCTTTCCAACTAACTACATCATCTGCTAGCGTAAACACATATCCTGCTAAAAACTTGCAATCATCCAAGTTACAGGCATGATTTGAATCCATAAAATAAGTAGTCTCACTACTATTACTATCCTTTCGATACACTATATCCATGTCTATTGTCCCCTTCAAATATCTAAAGATCAATTTCATAACTTCCCAATAAGCTTTACCAAGACGCTTCATATAATAACTAATTATGCTTACAACTTATGAAATATCAGACCTTGTGCATACCATAACATATATAATATTATCCATTGCACTAGAATAAGAAACACGGGATATATGCTCTTCCTCCTCCTCAATCTGCAGTGATAATTTATTTGAAAGTTTAATGTATTTTGCTAAAGTTGTACTTATAGACTTCATCGATTACATGTTAAAATGTGCCACAATCTTTTAAATATATTTCTTTTGAGGTAGACGTAAAACTCCTGCAACCCTATCACAAAAAATCTCTATAACCAATATTTTCTTTGCAACACCTAAATCTTTCATTTCAAATTCAATTTTTAACTGTCTCTTCAGCACATCAATATCATACATATTCTTAGCTACTCTTAGCATATCATCAACATATGGTAATAGATATATCAAAGAACCATTCTCCAATCCCCTAAAGTAAAACACAGATATTCATCTGACCTCTCAAATAGTCCTGATTAGCCATGTAAGCATTAAACGCTTATACCACTACTTAGAAGAGTGTTTCAGCTCATACAAAAATTTCTTTAATAAGTAAATATGATCTTCCTTACCCAAATAGCAAATTCTTCCAGTTACCTCATGTAAGTCCGCTCCTCCAACTCACCATGAAAAAATGCGGTTTTCACATCTAGCTGCTCTAACTTGAGATCCTACGAAACAAATAAGACAAGTAAAACACAAATAGATTTATGTCTTATCACAAGAGAAAACACCTCATTGTAGTTAATGTCTTCCCGCTGTGTATACCCTTCACCACTAGTCTCGCATTTTACCTTGTTAGCTCAACACAAGGAATGTCCTCTTTCCATTTAAAGACCCATTAACTTCCAACAATCTTTTGACTTTTAGATACTTTGACTAGCTATCATGTCCGATTTCAATAAAGTAATTCCATCTCTTCACTCATGGCTCTTCGCCACTGCGACGACTCACTACTAGTTATCACTTTAGAGTAAGACGAAGGCTCATTTGTCTCCATCTCGTCATCTACAGTTAATGCATAAGCAATATATGTATAATCATAATGTACGATTGATTTAATTTGCCTTATCTGTCTGTTTGTGGCTATGGTGTGCTACGACTATGCTAGTTGTTCACTATCACCGACTTCAAGAATTGCGGCTTCATCTATAGTCTCAACTTATGTTACCTTTGAGATCTCTAGAATTTTCACCTGAAACTCTATCACACTAATGGCATCATGATCTATCTTTTATGTTGGTTGTATCTTAGAACTCATTTCTTGAAGCAGTGCAGTGTCATCGAAGATCTCATCTCCGTTGATTAGAAAATCGGGTAATCTAGGATTAGTGCACCAGAATTGGTAGCTTTTCACCCCATGTACATAAATCAGAAATATGTGTTTCTTTACCATCGACTCAAGCTTACCATCACTCGCATGAGAATACGCAAAACATCTACACAATTCGAAGTAATCAACAGATTTCCCCGATCATACTTCCTTAGGAGTCTTCCACTCGATAGCAGATGATGGAGATCGATTAACTAGGTGAAATGCCATGTTCACTACTTCGACCCAAAATTCATTGCCAAATCTCGCATGTGAAAGTATGCATCGAGCTAGCTCAAGTAAAGTTTTGCTCTTTTATTTTATCACATAATTTCGCTATGGTGACCCTGGTATTGTACGGTGTCTCACAATCCCTTCTTTCTTATAGAACTCGATAAAACCTTTACCTCAAAACTCCATGTCATTATCGGTTCTTAGGCACTTAATCTATTTATCTAATTGCTTCTCAATCAATGCCTTAAATTTATTGAAATGATAGAACACATCATATTTATGCTTAAGAAAGTCTAACCATATCATTTTCGAATAATCATCGATAAATGTTAGCATATATTGAACACTTCTTTTCGATGGAACCAGAGACAGGCCCCAGATGTCTAAATGAATGTATTCAAATAGTCACTTGGTTGAATGAAAAGTTATAGTAAACTTAATTCAGAATTGCTTCCTAAAAATGTAGTGTTCATATAAGTCTAGCTTCCCTATCTTCTAAACCTTTAACAATCCCCTCTCACTCAATATCGTCATACTTGCCTTACTCATGTGCTCTAAACGCATATGACATATAATTAAGTCAAGTCAAAGTCTAACTCACTTGATGAAACTAAAGTAGTTCTAGTCACAGTTTCTCCTAGTAGATGATAAAGAGTAGTTATTTTATTCCCCTTATCACTGTCATGGCACCTCAAGAGATCTCTAATACTCCACAATCAGTGGCGTAACTCCATTCGATGTCATCGAGTGTCCCTAGAGAAATAAAATTCTTCTGAAGCTCTTGTACATGCCTCATGTCTATCAATATGCGCACCACCCCATCTTATATCCAAATCCGAATTGTCCCTATCTCCACAGACTTGTAGACTGCGTTATTCCCTAAAAGAACTCTCTTACCATCTACAGTATAGTAAGCAGTAAACTAGTTCTTATAAGGCATCATATGATAAAAACACCTCAAATCTAGCACCCATTCATCTTCTACCGAACTAGTAGTTATACATAAAATAGTTTATGCATCATTAGTGCTCTCCTCAGCAACGTTTGCCACACTATTTGTGGCATTCTACCTATCATATTTGTTTCTCCGCTTTAGACAATCTCTCATAATGCATCTCTCCTTGTAACACTCAAAGCACTTCACGCAACTTTTGGCCTTTCTATGGCATGATTTCGACATGCTTTTACCTTTATTACCACTAGACCCTCGATGTTGTTCCCCACCTCAAATCTTAGTGCTTGCGCTGCCCCCTACACTAGACCGTTATCTCACAACTTTCTTTACCACTCCTTAGAAAATAAAGAGGACATTACCTCTTTCGAGGTAATTGTAGTACGCCTCTGCAACAGTGAATTACTAAAGTACTCCCATGACTCTGGTAAAGAAACTAACAGCATCATACCCCGTTCTTTATCATCAAGTATCTTACCAACGTTCTTCAAATCCATTGTGAGTTTATTAAACTCATTCAAGTGAGATATGATAGAAGTACCTTCTATATATCTAAACAGAAAAATTATCTTCAACATGTAAAAGCGATTGCTCAAACCCTTCTTTACATAGACGGTCTGAAGTTTTGCACATAATGCTGTGGCTTCCTTCGCCTCAGTCACTTCTATTAACACCTCATTCGACAAATTCAATAGAATTGTGCTCTTTACTCTTTCCATTAGCTCTGCCCTATCGAAGGCTTTTATTATAATTGGAAACTCATCTTCACCATCCAATGCCTTAGTCAAACCTTGGGTTAACAATACCGCATGCATCTTGATGCTCCATAACCCAAAGTTGTTCCTCCCATTAAACTTCTCAATTTCAGGTTTTACCTCAGACATAATTGCAATAACATAATTTCCAAATAATAATCAGACAAGCAAAAGCCCCAAATCACAATCAAGAAATCCAATCCCAAGCTCTAATACCAATTGTTGAAATATAATACGTGGAAACGACAAGATCTTACAGATTAAGTCGACACGAAATCACTAGAGAAATAAACAAGGAATAATAAGGACACTAGAGATTTACGTAGTTCGATTCGAATATTAGTACTTACATTCACAGGAAAAGCCAGTAGTAAATATATTCATTATAATCAGAGAATCAGAGTTACAATCACTCACATGCTCGAGTATTTCCCACAACTAGAATTAAACACAAACCCAAAATGTTTACAAATAAATATGTAAACTCACAGCACAAAATCACCGCGTGTTCAAGCCTCTCTACGTACACCCAAATACAAGAACTCCTCTAATAGTTGTTCTTTTCAGTATTGCGGCTTCACGTTTCTTGTGCGGCTTCTTGGCTCGTGCAACTCTTCTCTTTTCTCAAGTGACACATCTTCTCGCTGAAGAAAAACCCTAGCATTTTAAATATATGTGCGGCTCCTCAGCTTTATATGTGGGCCTAGAGTCAACAATTTTGACCTTGGGAGCCACTTCTTTAATAAAACCAACTCCTATTTGGGTATAGCCAAGAAGAAAAGAACCTTTTCTCCTTTCTTGCACAAAATCGTATTTGCCCCCCAAAAGTTAAATAATAAAGGAAAGGGGAAAAAGCCACCAAAAACCCCAAACTTTGCCCAAAGTGACAAATTTACCCCAAACTTTTTTTTGTGACATGAAAAACCCTAAAGTTTGCTAACCGTGACACATTTACCCCAAACTTTTATTTGTGACACAAAAAACCCTGAATTTTCATTTGTGTGACACATTTACCCCAAATCATAGGGGCATTTTGGTCTTTTTTACTTTTAAAAACTTTTTTCTTTTTTTTTCTTTTTTTCTTTTTTTTTTCTTCCCTCTGCCGGCGTCCGGCGAGGGCCGCCATCACCGAATGCCGGCTTCCCTCAGCCAGCTCCGCCATGGCCGGTAGGGGTGTGCAACCGGACCGGGTCAACCCGGTTCCCGGATCGGCCCACCCGAAAAACAGGGTCGGGAACCGGTTCCGATTGAAACCGGTCCGAGAACCGATTCCAACAACTCAGACTCTGTTTGAACAGGTCCGGGAACCGGTTCGACCGGACCGGTTTGGGAACCGGTTGGAGAACCGGTTAAGCCACCCCCAAAAAACAAAACGCGTAACCCTAATTTCTATCTTTACCTCTCTCTCTCTCATGAGTCTCACCCCCTTCGCGAAGCTGCTGCTGCTTCTCCGCCTAAGCCCTGTCCTTCGTGAAGCTGGGCGCCACCGCTGCTGCTTCTCCGCCTAAGCCTTGTCCCTTCGCGAAGCTGCTGCTGCTTCTCCGCCTGAGCCCCGTCCCTTCGCGAAGCTGCTGCTGCTTCTCCACCTGAGCCCTGTCCCTTCGTGAAGTTGTTGCTGCTTCTCCGCCTAAGCCCCGTCCTTCGCGAAGCTTGGCGCCACCGCCAGAAGCCGAGCCCCTGCTTCTGCTCGTCCTCAGCTCGTCCGTCCGAGCCCCCTGCTCACCCACGAGATCTGTAGCCGAGCCCCTGCTTATGCCCTGCAGCAACTCCAGCGTCGCCCGCCCGCCCGCCTTCTGTCCTCACCCACAAGATCTGCTTCTGTCCTCAGCGTCGCCTGCTCGCCTGCCTTCTGTCCGCGACCTGCAGCCGAGACTCCTCCGCTGACGCCTGCACCCGCAGTCGCACCTCTGCTTGCCCGTGCCTCCCTCTGCCTGAGTGCTGATCCCGGTTCCATCCGACGCCGCCTCTGCCGCTCTTGTCGCACCCCTCGTGCTCGCACCACCGCCTCACGGTACTGAGCAAGTTCAATGTTTCCTTTAATCCATTGATATCTGGCGTGATCCTCGCGACAGGGCAGTTAGGTATGTTTGAGATAGAGTCCTTCCTCGGCGACCCTCTGTTGGTCCTTCAGTCTTTCCCTAATCGAACACTCCATCCACCGCCAAATCACACAAGATTAGGCTAGAAGAAGCCTCCGAAGTTTAGGGTATTTCTGGTACTCTTTGCTCTGGCTATTGCTTTCTTATCATTCGGGATCTTATCATTCATACTTTTCTCGTCCGTCAAGAGCCTGCTTGACTTACCCGAATACCTGGTAGAAGAAATAAAGTCTTCACTAGGTATTGTTTAGAAGCATTTAGATAAAATTATTCTTGGAGCATGCATCAGATTGCATACCTTTTTTCAGTCCAGATACTCTGATTTTGGGGGCAGGATAGTAATGATGTTCTAAACATAACGTGAATTTGGACCTAGGATAGCGACAATCTCAGTATCATCAAATCTAAAGCTGAGAATATATGTGCTGCACACATGGGTTGGTGTGACAATCCCCCTTATTTTAGCCCCTGAGGTACTTTTTTTAGACTAAGGTAATCACTTGGCAGGTTTGACATACTGGCATATTCAACAGAATACTACTATTGCAAGTTCTACTTTTAAATTGTTTGTGTGCAAGAATTTTTGCATCTAATATGTATACTTCATTACATTATCTGCAAGTACATATCCTCAACAATATAACATTTTGCTCGAGAATCTTGGAGAGACAAGTTCTACTCTCTTTCTTTTCCTTTTCTAGTGATGTTATGAGGTACAAATTATTTGCTACAACGGTGGATGTGCTTATGTTGATTGATATGAGTGTTAAACGCTTTATTTTAAATATGAGTGCTGTACATCAATTTTTGCAAAACAGGTTCCAATATAAATAGGGTTGACCCTGTTCCCTGACCGGAAAAACAAGGTGGGTCGGGACAGGGTCCAATGTAAACAGGGTCGGGAACAGGGTCCAAAAAAAGAGAACCGGTTATAATAGGGTCGAGAACAGGGTCCAGGTCTGGACCCTACCCACCCTGGACCCTATCACCCCTAATGGCCGGTGGAGGGAAGAGAGAAGAAAAAAAAATTTAAAAGAAAAATAAAAAACAGAAAAAATAAGACGAAAATGCCCTTAATGGGGTAAATGTGTCACAATTTGCAAAGTTTGGGGTTTTTCATGTCACAAAAAAAAGTTTGGGGTAAATTTATCATTCTAGGCAAAGTTTGGGGTTTTTGGTGGCTTTTTCCCTAGAGGAAAGTGTGCCCATCTTTTTCCATTTAGTGCAAAAATTTTGTACATCCAAATCATGTCCATGAAACAAGAGCTTCTTCATCCGAATTCAAATTCTTAAGAGAAAATCTTTCTCAACAAATTCGGTTTAACAAATTAATATTCGAATTTAAACTCGAAATATTAATTTAACAGGTATCCACGTTCTCCCTCGTGCACATAAATTCTCTTTCAAGTAAGATCAAAGATCAAGCCTACAAGTGATATATAGTGCTCTTTGTGCACGCATCGCGTCAAGCGTATGCCCGTGTACTGAACTATCGAAATTGCATTTTATGCTTGTCCATGATGGTTGCGAATAGCAATAGTTAGCCATAGACCACTGGCCCATCAACGTCACTCGCTTTCCTCCAACTTCGTAATAGATACTTCAACTGCCGTTGAACCCATCAACTCTCAACAACATGAAGGCCTATCTAGCCGCAAAATAAGTTCAAGCCATATAACCGGGGGAAAAAAGGTAAACGGGACAGCCTTAGATGGATCGATATTCTTGTAATGTATGTTTAATTAGCACTAATCATGTATCGATGCTATGCACAATTATGGAGTTGAGATAGCTTCAGGTGCTGTTGTTTAGACATTATTGTAGACCAAAAAAAGCAGTGTTGTTTGTTGTTACTAGCGGGATCACCTAGAGATGGGTGAATGCGTGATTTTGTGCGGAAATAAAAACAGTCAATATAAGAATTGTCAGACTCAAGTGAAATCTGTGCCTGAATATGATTTTCACCAAAACACAAAAGTTTGAATTTGAATATTGACATAGAGATATGATGATATTAGTTAGTGTGCAAAAGTCTATTAAATAAATAGCAAACAAGAGATTAGAGATAGAGGAAATTGTACACAAAATTTATAGTGTTTGGTCCTGTCCTACAATTGACACCTGCTCAAAACAGGATAAAATCAGGTCTAAATGAGATATAAGTCGAATTAAATTATCCCATAAGTCAGGTAAGATAAATGATAGGAAAGTTATTTTTCTCAAATAACAAAAATTCTTAAATTAACAAAATTAAAATTATATTTTAATATAAATAATATTTGGACTCTAATATAAGAAATTCAAAAAAAATAACAGTTTAATTTCTTAATTTAATCTTATTTTTATTTACACATTCGAATTTAATTATATTTTATAATATAAATTCAATATATAAATAAAAGTATATTTTGGGCATTTTAGTGTTTTAGGTACATTAGTACAATTTATAATTTAATAAAATTTTGTTGGAGAATGATGAGAGGGGAAGAAAGAAATAAAAAATAAATTAATTAAAAATGAAAGGAAAATAGAATAAAAAATAAAATAAAAATAAAGTAGACAATAGTGTTGCGAAAGATTTTTACCATCTCCATTTATAAAATTTTTGGTTCATTTATAACGATATACCATTTGTACTAAATAATGTACATACTATGAAGTGAGTATATTCGATTTTATTACTATAATCACCAAACAATGGATAGAATATAGTAATATCCCATTCTATCTAATTATATCCTTATTAGAAATCCAAATGACCAAATATAACCTAATATGTTACAAAAGTGTGTGATTAGTCTCACAATATCACACAATCACTTTTTCAATGCCTCTCAAAGATTTACAATTTGTAACTCGCAAAAGACAAGTAAGTCTGAAGCTCTCTTGAACTTTGGAATATTTTATTCTGACTAGTCCTTCTCTTAGTACTTTGGTCTCCTTTTCATACTCCTCCACTTCCAATTTTCTTGTTGGATGGCCTTCAAAGAATCTTTTTCCAATCAACCTATTGGACGAAATGTATAAAGAAGATTGAATAGCCGTTGAGAGATAAGATCTGTTGGAACATTTTATTTTGACTTGTCCTTCTCTTAGTACTTTGGTCTCCTTTTCATACTCGTCCACTTCCAATTTTCCTGTTGGACAACCTTCGAAGAATCTTTTTCCAATCAATCTATTGGACGAAATGTGTAAAGAAGATTGAATAGCTGTCGAGAGATAAGATCTTAATCCAAGTTGATTTAGTCAACCTTACAAACAAATCACCAATTTTCATAAGTTGAGTTCTTCAATTTTAGGGAAGTAGCGTGTATTATAAAAAAAATTGACGATCAATCAAAGATGTCTTGAGTAAAGTGATGCAAGACAATCTTTGAGATTGAAGATCAATCAATATTTTCCGTGTTGGAAATCCAAGTTAGGTCACTACCTTGCGTCTGACCATTTATATCTGTGTGTAACTTCATATTCTAATGTTGTTTAGTCTTAGTAAACTCTGAAGATATTTCACGATATTGATGAACTCCATATCCAATCGTTCCTAATATCCATATAATTGTTGGGAAACAATTCAGTAAGTGATTGTCTTTATCCGTAATATTGTGGACAACATTAAAAAAGAGTTCGAAACATTTCACGATCTAGACTTTTCTTAGACATGATGTTCAAACATCAATAAGTTGAATCTGAATAACATTTTTCTTCAAAAGAAATTCCTAAAGAAGAATACTTATATGTTTTTATCATATTCATAATAAATTAAGGAAGGTTGTGTCAACTTCAAAATTTGTTAGGAGTTTTTCTCAACATTGTCGGCCTTGTAAGAGCTTAAGATATACCATGTTATGGCGTTGAAAAAGCACATCAATCTCTTGGCTGATTTTTCTTTGTCAGCAATTATTGACCTGATGCACAAACGTCTGGCCCTCGGTCCAAAAAACTGATAAAAATTGTGTATTTTTCTGGGTTGGCCAGTCAATGATTGTAATTGTCCGTTTTCATTGGCAGGCAAGTCATTGTAATTGCTTGGCTTCATGGCAAGTCAATGGTGTGGCTAAGCATGCTTGTAGTGGTCCTCTCCCTTAAAGTTGGTAATGAATGTTTAATGTCTCTCTAGTCACTACCTTAAGACAGAAACAGGATCAAATTGAAAGAAAAAACAAGGAACCTGATCCGGAGTCTTGTTTTCTTCCAGAGTTCAAGCAATTTGATAAGGTAAGAGCTCGATCTGTTCTCTTTTCATGGCCAGGTCAAGAGTACCTTATCAACTTCCATTTTCTTACTATTTTCCTTCTGTGCTTTTTTAGTGGATCTCATTGAAACACTAGTTGAGGATTTGCAGTTGAAGAGAGCCCTTAACCGTCTCTTCATATTGTTCTCTTCTCATTGGTTGTATCTTTAAATTTGGAAATATAACATTTCAGGTTTGGATGCCAAAACTTATCTTTTTCATCAGTTCAGGGCTCAAAGTGGCTCTGCAATTTGTTTCTTCAGCACAAACATTTTTGCATTGCCGTGTGTGCTTGGTTCTGCTTCTGATTAATTTTGAAATTTCAAGAGCCGTGTGAATGAATTGCAGTGTATGAAAGTTTCTTGAGAAAGCTAGAGTAATGAGCACTTCATTTGTCATTTTGGGTCGCTTTGATTTGATCACTTGGTGTTATAGGCTTCCCTCTGTATAGATACTGCAAATTCATCTGTAATTCTGCACTTTGCAGAGCACTTTCCGAGTTTCCAGGAGCAGCATGGTGCATTGGAATTCAAGTCGTTCAGCTGGTAATTCTTCTGACTATATAAAAGAAAAGATGATGTATATGATACCGATGAGAAGATTAGCCTCCCATTTAAATCCTTGATTATCATCACCGATACGTTCCTTCAATTGAAGTTCTTGTCTCTTATCATCGAAGGTGGAACAATAGTCCGTTCAAAGTCAATGGCTGTTGCTGGAAATTTGTGGCTCTGTCTCATCTTGATATCCAGCATCTCACTGGAGGGTGCTCAATATAAAGACAAGATATACCCAGGATTCCAAACGTCTCAAATGGATTCAATCGACAATGGTGGATTGTTTCTTTTGTCCAATAGCTCGATTTTCAACTTCGGCTTTGTCCCAGCCTCCGATCCTACTCTATTCTCATTAGCTGTGGTTCATTTCGTCAGCGGGACCATAGTATGGGCCGCAAATAACGATGCACTGGTCACGAATTTCGATACTTTTGACTTCGATGAGAATGGCAATGCGTTTCTACAGAAAGCAGGAAGCACTGTGTGGTCGACGAATACCAGTGGGATAGGAGTTTCCGCAATGGAGTTGCAGGATTCAGGAAATCTGGTTTTGCTTGGGAAGGACAGTACAGTGGCTTGGCAGAGTTTCGACTATCCTACCGATACGCTATTATTGAACCAAGATTTCACGCAAGGGATGCGGCTCATGAGCCGTGGGTTCAAGAACTTGACCTACACTCTCGAGATTAAATCTGGCGACATGATCCTTTCTGCCGGTTATAAAACGCCTCAACCTTATTGGTCGATGGGGAAGGACTTAAGAAAAGTGAAGAACAAATATGGCGGTCCCGTAGCCTCTGCCACGATGGTCGCAAATTCATGGAGATTCTACGATGAGAACAGAACTTTGCTGTGGCAATTCCTCTTTTGGAATTATACCGAACCTAACGACACTTGGATTGCTGTCCTTGGGAAAGACGGGATCATCTCATTTTCCAGCTTGAGCAATGAAGGAACGACTAATGCTTCTCCCGTGGAAATACCAATTGATGACACATGCAGCATGCCTGAATCTTGCGACCCGTTTGAAGTCTGTTATAATGGGAGTAATTGTCGATGTCTCTTAGCCCTCGATTCTCATCCAAATTGTGGTTCAGGGTTGGGTTCTCCTTGCGATCACTCAAAGGCTTCAATTGATCTTGTTAATGCTGGGGAGGGAATCGGGTACTTTGCGCTCGAGTTTGTCTCACCCTCACTGAATGCCGATCTCAATGGATGCAAAACCTCTTGCCTGGATAATTGTTCATGTCTGGCAATATTTTATGAGAATAGTTCTAGACATTGTTACTTGTTTGACAGTATTGGGGCCTTGCAGAGCTCTGATCAGAATTCTGGATTTGTCTCTTACATTAAGGTGTTAACCGGGGGTGGTAAGAATGGCGGGAAATCTCAAGACGGCGGACGCAACAAGAAACGTTTGTTATATGCTGGCCTATTTCCTGTTTCCACGTTCTTCCTTGTTCTTGGTCTGATCTGTGCCGGATTCAGATATTCCAAGGCAAAGTGGACATTGCCCGAAGCTGCTCAAGAGACTGCGGAGGAGGAGGACAACTTTCTCAAGAGTTTATCGGAAATACTGGTTCGTTTCAGGTATAAAGAGCTTCAAGATGCGACTAACAACTTTTCCATGAAGCTAGGGCAAGGCGGGTTTGGCTCAGTGTACCAAGGCGTTCTACCATATGGGACGAGATTGGCTGTGAAGAAATTGGAAGGCATCGGCCAGGGAAAGAAAGAGTTTCGAGCCGAAGTACACAGCATCGGAGGCATCCATCATCACCACTTGGTCAGGCTGAAGGGCTTTTGCGAGGAAGGAACTCACCGGCTTCTAGCATACGAGTACATGGCAAACGGGTCTCTCGATAAATGGATCTTTAAGAAAGACAAGGAAGGCATGTTAGATTGGGAAACACGATATAAAATTGCAATTGGAACGGCGAAAGCACTGGCCTACTTACACGAAGAATGTGATGTGAAGATTGTTCACTGCGATATAAAGCCAGAAAACGTGCTTTTGGATGACAAATTTAAAGCCAAAGTCTCGGATTTCGGATTGGTTAAGCTAATGACAAGAGAGCAGAGCCGTGTTGTTACGATGCTCAGAGGAACGAGAGGTTACCTCGCCCCAGAGTGGTTAACCAGCTGTGCCATATCTGAGAAGAGCGATGTCTACAGTTACGGGAAGGTTCTGTTTGAGATAATTGGCGGAAGAAGGAACTACAACCCCGAGGAAACATCAGAGAAATCCTATTTCCCCCTCTATGCTTTCAAGATGATGGAGGAAGGGAAGCTGAGAGAGATACTTGATCCGGGTCTTGAGATCAACGAAAGAGACGAGACGGTTTCTATCGCTATTAAAGTTGCATCATGGTGCATACAAGAAGATATGAACCTGAGACCGTCAATGATAAAAGTCGTCCAAATGCTTGAAGGTGTCTTTCCGGTTCCTCAGCCGCTGACTCCTTCCCCACAAGGTTGTGGATTTTTTCCGAGGTTTTTCAAGCCAGAAGACCACAGCAACACAACTCTTTCAGCGGTTCAGCTTTCAGGTCCGAGGTAACAGCAAGTTGTACGTCCTCGGGAATTTTTCTGCAGGGAAGGATGATCACAGTTTTTCCTCCTTGCTGTGTGTAGCAAGTGCTTCCAGAAATTCAAGCACAACTAGTTGATGATTCAACTATGACAGTGACCAGAGAGAAGGAAAAAAAAAAACTATGACAGTTGATGCACTGAACCAAATTACATGGCTAGAGTGTGCATGGCCTGTTGAGCTTACATGGCCATTCAGGTCATACCGCGTTTCCATGCTAGCAAGTGAATAGTGAAACCAGAAATGGTACATCTCCAGGTGAAGAAAACACTGGAGGTGTACATCTCCAGCTTTCAATGTAAAAGCAGTATCACTTCACATAGGGTCAACTAGAGCTAATTCTTTGAAAGGAGTCGAAGGAAAAGAGAACGAAAGAGAAGGAAGGGGGAAAATTTACTTTGTATTTCTGTGTATTACTAAACTCAATGTACAGAGTCAATATTATAGTACAAAGTGTGTGTAAAGAAAAGGCAACAATATAATCTACAAATCAGATCCGATATTGATTGATCTTGATTGATCCAATAATATCCGAAGGATTCTTGTAAATATTCCTGTGTATCTTTCAACACTTCCTCTCAAGCTGGTGGCTTGTAGATATCCAAGACGCCTAGCTTGCTCAAGAGATACGCATGCGGTCTTTGACATAAAGGTTTGGTGAAGACATCCGCTGGTTGTTCTTCTATTCCAATCCCCTGTGTCTCGATCATTTCTTATTGGATCTTTTCTCGAGTGAAATGACAGTCTACTTCTATATGCTTTTTTCTTTCATGCACGATGGGGTTTGACGCAAGTTTGAGAGCTGCATCATTGTCACAAAATAATCTGGTCGGTCCTCTAACTTGTACCCCAAGATCCCGAAGTAATCCTCGTAACCACACTATTTCACATGTGGTTTTAGCCATGGCACGATATTCTACCTCTGCTGAGGATAATGAAATGGTTGGTTGCTTCTTTGTCCTCCATGAAAGTAAAGAATCCCCCAATTTAATACAAAAACCGGTTATGGATCTTCTGCTCATCGGACAGGTCGCATAATCCGCATCACAATACGCAGTCATCCTCATATCGCATTTCCTGGAAAGAAAATTCCCAAGTCCAGGACATTTCTTCAAGTACTTCACCACTTTTAGTGCAGCATTCATATGAGATTGCTTTGGTTTGTGCATAAACTGACTAAGTGTCTGGACTGCATAACTTATGTCTGGCCTGGTCATAGTCAAATATATGAGCTTCCCAACAAGTTTCTAATATCCCAATGGATCTCTGAATACAGAATCAGCCTCTTGAGATAATCCAGCATCATAATCCGCTATAGTCAGCTTGATATTTTGCTCAATTGGAATTACAGCTGGCTTACATCCCGATAGATCTGCTTCTGATATAATTTCTAGTGCAAATTTCCTTTGGCTAAGGGAGATCCCTTGGTCTGATCGTGCAATTTCGATTCCAAGGAAATACTTTGGCGATCCTAGGTTTTTAATATGGAAGGTAGAATGCAAATAGTCCTTGAAACCTTTGATAGCTACTTCATCATTACCCATAATAAGTATATCATCTACATATATCATCAAGTAGATAGATGACATACCTTTAGTCCATGTAAAAACGGCATAATCAAACTTGGACTGTTGAAAACCAGTAGCTATCAGTGATTCAGCAAACTTTGCATACCACTGTCTGGAAGCTTGCTTAAGCCCATACAAGGATTTGCGAAGACAACATACTTTATTCTCCCCTTGTCTTCGTAAACCTTATGGCACTTCCATATAAATCTCCTCTTCTAAATCGTCATGCAAGAAGGCATTGTGAACATCCATCTGATGTAAGGACCAATCCTGAAATGCCGTTACTGAAATAAATGAGCGAACAGTAACGTCTTTGGCTACGGGAGAAAAGGTTTCATGATAGTCAAAACCTTCCCGTTGTGTAAAACCATTAGCCACTAATCGGGCTTTGTATCTTTCAATGGATCCATCTGCGCGATATTTGATCTTGTAGACCTATTTGCATCTAATGGCTTTGCGATGCGGAGGTAGTGCGACAAGTTCCCATGTGTGATTATCCATTAAGGCCTTCAATTCCGCCTCCATTGCCTTCTACCAACGCGGATTAGTGCTTGCCTCATCAAAATTGGATGGTTCTCACTCGTCGGAGATGCGAGTGATGCAACATCTATGTTCCGGAGATAGCCTATCAAAGGAAACATAAGAGGCAATGGGAAAAAGAATACATGGTGAATTCTTGACGCCACATATGTAGTCTCTGGTCCAAGTAGGTGGACGCGTGGCACATCCAGAACGTCTTGGCACATCATTCTCTGGTGGTAAGTGAGGATCTGAATTTTCGACAATAGCCGAGTCTTGAGGAACGACATCATCCTGGCTTTGATCGGTCACTTCCATCAAGGGTGTCATGTCCACAACTGACGTAGAAGAGGGCCTTGTATCTGCTGATGAGCAAAATAGAATATATCCTGGATCTTCCATGGTCTCCTCGATATGAGAAGTATGAGAATGTCCATTTCTATATGTGCCTGATTTTGGAGCAACAAAAGGGAAAATATTTTCCTGGAATAAAACGTCCCTGCTAACTGAAAATTCTCCTGTAAAATGATCAAATGCCCTATATCCCTTTTGTAGACTGGGATATCCCATAAAGATGCAACGACGAGCACGATGACCCATTTTATCCTTAGGTCCCACTATTGTGGTGTAGCATAAACAGTCGAAGATTTTCAAATGACCCAGATCTAGCTTCTTTCCAAAAAGCAACTCGAAGGGGGTTCGCCCGTCAAGTATCTTAGTCAGCATACAGTTTATCAAATAAGCTACAGTCAATACACAATCTCCCCAAAAATTGTTTGGAATAGAGGCTTGAAATTTCAAAGCCTATGCAACTTCTAATAGGTGATGATACTTCCGTTCCACCACTCCATTTTGTTGTGGTGTATAAGTACATGAACTCTCATGTAATATTCCTTGTGATGAAATAAAGCAACACGTTCATAATTGAAAAATTCTCTTCCATTGTCTGTCCATATTCTTTGGACAGTTTTCCCAAACTGAGTTCTTGATAAGGAAAGGAAAGTCCTTAAATGGGACAAAACTTGACCCTTAGACTGCATGAGAAAAATCCATGTAGCTCTGGAATAATCGTCCACAATGGTAAGAAAGAACCGAGACCCATCATGGTTCGGTGTATGATATGGCCCCTGGACATCAATATGTAACAAGGAAAAAATATTATTTGAACAACTTTGACTTAATGGAAAAGGATTGTGCGATTGTTTTGCAAGCGGACAAATATGACACTGAGGATAGGGAAAAGAAGAACTATGACCCAATCTGGAATGCAAAAGGAAATTCTTATCATTGGTAGTCAAATTACACAATGATTGTTTATTACAAGAGAAAAGATCAAGGTTTTTTAGTGGACTTTTCCAGAAAAATAATCCTTCAGAGAGATTACCCCAGCCCATTAGTTTCCCAGTCGAAAGGGCCCGAAATAGACAGATGTTAGCATTGAAAAATACTTGGCATGATTTTTCCTTATAGGCTCTAGACATAGAGATAAGGTTAAATTGAAAATCCGAAATATAAAGGACATTTGTGAGAACAATCTGAGGGCTAAGAGTGACTGTCCCTGTTCTAGTGACATGGGTAATGTTTCAATTTGGTAGTTGCACAATAATAGGATTATCCGAATCTTCATGAATAACAGAAAATAATCCCTTATCACATGCAATATGATCACTTGCTCCCGAATCAATAATCCAGGCATTTCTCAATATAGTATTTATCAGACAATGAGAAATACCTGTAAAGCTACTTCCCTTTTTAGAAACTTCCAATTTTTGTAAAGCCCGCATCAACTACTGATTTTCTCCATGTGTGATGGGTTGATTTACATCTGCCGACCCTGTAGGTTGATAGGCTGCAACTGATATTTCCTTTCCCTTCCTTTAGGTCTGCCGTGTAGTTTCCAACAATTTTCAACTGTGTGGTGGGGCCGTTTGCAAAAATCACAAAATAACTTCTCTTTATTTTTAAAATTCGGCCCATAGTTTTTCGGGAAATTTGCACTGTTGGATCCCTTGGATCCAAAAACATCTCCACCGTCCAGATCAGCTGGGTACCACGTGCCTTTAGGACCGTCAGATCGCTACGCTTGATCCTGACCGTCCATTACAAAGCCTTTAAAGGCTCCTCTTTGCTCGACAAATCCTAGCAACGATTCTCTCCGTTTCTCTAGGGTTTTCTGCCCTTTCTCGATTCTTGCTGCCAACGCCAAGGATTCGGTGGCTTTGCCATCCGTCAAAGTCAGTCGTTGGTTCTCCTCTTGCACCGCGAGTTGGAAAATCCGGCCAAAAGGAGGAGCTGGTTCCATAGCCAGAATCTGCGACCTGAAATGGAGGTAAGATTCATTGAGAATCAACAAAAATCGAGTGGCTTTCTCTCTATCTTTCATTGCCCTGTATTGTTGAAGAGTCGCTTCGGGGCCTTCGAGTCTTTCTTCTGCCGCTTCCAGCTCGTTCCAGAGGGTTGAAAGTTTGTTGAGGCATGCCATTATGGACATGTTTCCCTGCTTCAGTTCGCTGAGAGCTTGGTGTAGCAAAAAAAATCTTCGCCCAATCGAGTTTCCCGTACATTTCTCTAATATTCTCTCAAATAGTTTTCAAGTCTTCTGTGGGAGGCAAATCGGCGGCGATCTCTTGACTGATGCAATTTCCTACCCATGTTCTCACCAATTGATTGCATTTTTTCCACCGTCACCCCATTTTTTCATTGGTCGGAACTGAAATAGTCCCGTCGATAAACCCTTCTTTGTCCTTCGTGACAAGGGCTCGCCGAAACTCCCGCACCCAACTCAAGTAATTTTCTGGTCCTGTGAGAGGGTGGCTGATGAGCCGCAACTTCGGCCCGTCGGAGTTGGAGACATACAGTGCGTCGCGGGGTTCTGGGCGACCCATGGCGGCTGCGATGGAGAACGGCAGGAAACTAGGTGGAAATCCCAGGTAGGGATTTGTTGGCTGACCCGAATTGAAACCACCCGAAATTCCCACATTCGAATTGCCTGATCCGTTAGGGTTTTCGCCCGCATTGGAAGATCCGGTCATTTCTGAATGGCCCGCCCCACTTGCGGCTGGTGGGTCGTCTTGAATCTGGCCTCCCGAAAAAGAAACATTTGGGCTTGGCCCATAATACATAGGTATCGGCACCCACCGGTAGGAAGGCCCCGAATTGGGCTACCCCAGCTTGCCCCATAGTGGGCTGATCAACTCGACCTGTGACGTTTTGCACAGGGTCTTATGCCCCTGAGGTAGCTATTTCCACAGGTAGGTGAGTTTGATCGTCGGCCATGATGGTAAAGCCCCCTTCTTCCTTTCCTTCGTCTGTTTAAATAAGATCTTCAAGGTGCTGATTCCTACACCAGAGTGCTAACGCTTTTTTGCAGGTTAGCTTGTTTCTTCCGATAGGCAATCAGAAAACCAAAAGAGAAAATAGAGCGGAAGAGATGGAACACAGGTGTGTAACTTGCTCTGATACCATGAAAGGAGTCGAAGGAAAAGAGAACGAAAGAGAAGGAAGGGGGGAAATTTACTTTGTATTTCTGCATATTACTAAACTCAATGTACAGAGTCAATATTATAGTACAAAGTGTGTGTAAAGAAAAGGCAACAATATAATCTACAAATCAGATCTGATATTGATTGATCTCGATTGATCCAATAATATCCGAAGGATTCTTGTAAATATTCCTGCGTATCTTTCAATATTCTTACTCTCGAGAGGTAATATGGGAAGAGTTGCATCAGTAGCTCGAGACATCAAAAAATGTATCGACTCTGCAAGTTTTGGGGTCCTTTGAAGTATAAAAGAGGCATAACCGTCACATTGGAGATGCCGACAGGTATTTGCCTGCAGAAGTTTGAGTCCCCTTGCACCGAGGATTGATCAGATTGCAATGATGAGGAAGAGAGATCTCTATGAACTAGGCTAGCTCTTAATTTTCCAGGTATGCAGCTCCTGGGTTCCCGACCTGACCGTCAGAGCGTGCGATAAAGACTTGAAAGATTATATGGGGATTCAAGATGGTTGTCTTCTTTCTGGTTAGCCTCGAAATCCCTCCTTCAGTTCTCATGCTAATCACCAGTGCAGTTTCGACTAGCTCACAGATTTGTTTAAGTGATCAGATGACCCAGTCAAGTAGCCTAGTAAATAACCTTCACAAGTTCTCCCTGAGATCAACGACATTTTCTAGCTGTCGAGCTGACACGAGATCAGGTTTTGGTGTCTGTCCGCGTCCAATGACGGTCACAAGTTTCAGCTGTTCACTAGACTTAGCTCTGATGAAGGATCGCCCAAAAGAATCGGGAGTTACTATACTGTTGTAATTCCCTTCCGAAAACTTGAACAGGGTTGATTAGTTCTTGGACATGCACACAAAGGAAATGTCTTTTAGGAAAAGAGAAAAGTATGTAAAGATTGGCATGCTAAATTGGTATAAGAGATGTGGCGGACTCTTATGAAGCATTGAACATGACCGTTTGTTTAAATGACGAATCTATCATATAACTTGGCCTACAAGTTATGAACAATAATATTTAAAGAGATATCATTCAAACAGACAAATTAAGACTCCGTAAAAGTTTATTCCATTATTCGGTATATTGATTTTGCGAATCAAATTTTATATTAAACAAAGAAAAGGGAGTTGTTTCAGTTCAGTCCCACTTTTTAGCTGATTATGCCACAAAGTGCGGGGAGGGTTTCTCATTAAGTATCATTAGTGGTGTCAAACTGGATTAGTCATAATGCTTTGTTTTTTATATAAGACTGCTGTATTGTACCTACATGATTTTATTTTATTTTATTATTTCCCCATTTTTTCTGTGGGTAGAAGACATTTCATTACCTAAAAGAGAACCAAATAACCCATTTTTAAATCTCCTCAGATATTTTTGGGACAATAATGGGCCAAATCGGGCCCCCCATATTAGCATCTTCTCTATGTTTCGTGGAGATTCTCAGCTGTCACTGATTGCATAATCTTGAGAACAGTTTTCTGGATAACACTCAACAAGTTAGGGTGTCGCTTCATGAGAAAGTCTCTCAACTTGGCCCTAACTTGTGATTAATTGATATTTCTGGTCCCATCCTTTTGTTGTTGATTAAGATGATGCAAAGCAAAAGGGGAATTAAAGTACTTTTCTTTCAGGAAATTGCACAACAGGATCTTACTAAATTGCTGTAAGACCCACCTCAATGGGTTATAAGATCAACGGCAAGAAAGTACCTGTGGTGTTGCTTTTTGTTAGTACTAACAAAACTCGTGCCTAGAAACAATCATTAAGGGACATGCCCGAGATGGTATTGGGAAGTACGTGAAAAGCGAGTTGGGATCACCACCTGATGCGAGACTAAGAAAGATCACCATCGCTATAGCGCATTAATTCTAACCGAAGTTACTTGAAGATCTCAGCAAACCGATCCTTCGTTGAGATATATTCATTGCGTGGATCAAGATTCAAGTGCAGAGGAAGAAACAACAAATGGTCTGACAAAAAAGAAACCGAGTTGCGGAAGAATGGGACAGCCTCGTTGAAACTGAGACACATTATATTAGGCAGAAAGAACGGTCAACTTTGCTGGTCAAAGTTCAGGTCTGATTAGAGCTCATGCATTGTCACATTCAACTTGACACTAACTTTTATGACGGGTCCATTTCCACATCTAACATGTCCATTTCTTGGGAATTTACTAAAGATATGAAATTGTCCTTTTTAAAAAGTCTTCGCCAATGCCCAGAATTACCCTTTCAAAACATCGGTTAGTGCTAGGAAAAAAAATTATTATTTGTTAAACCTCACGTACTTATATAATATATATATATATATATATGAAAATAAATGTTATTACATTGAATTGTTTTCTTCAAACGTGACATTTTATGCTAGGAAATTGAGTTCGCATCATCAAGAAAAGTATATTCCATCACTTTGTAGAACTCCACTCTTTACATTTTAAACAAGAAAATACAACAACTACTCAATGTTTTCGGTTCAATATTGTTGATCAGAATTTTCATGGTTTGATATCGAAAAAATGAGAGAAAAAAACACTAAAATATAAACTAAAAATTGCTGTGGGCCGCTCCATATCAAAAAAATAAATTACATAAATAATAAACTTTTCCAAATGTTTTGTTTCTATCTTAATATCAAGATAAAAAAAAAAAGGGGGTGAAGAGAATGAGTGTATCGATGCCTGAGACTGAGGGAGAAAGTGACTAAACAAGGGAGTCTTGCCTCGTTCGATGTATAATTTTTCCAGCACATGACAGTACGTACAAGAAAAACAATGCCAATTTCTTATCCTTCGGCGCCTTCGTTTCAAGCCTCGGCACATGTCGTGTGGACTTTTCCTGTTGTTCCTATCACCGGCCCGGTCAAATACTCCTAGAAAAACAGCATGAAATGATGAAGAAATAAAAGAATCTTGTCAGTAAAATAATTCTGATTCCTCATCTTGTGAAAGTCGTGCGTTCTTTTTTTCTTTTTTTCTTTTTTATAATTTCTCTTTTCTTTTCCAATTATGTACTTAAATAATGGAGAAGGCACTGGCTCGAAGGTAACAAGTGATAAAAATACTAATTGTGAAATTTCGTGATAAATTGTTAAATGAATGTATTGTTTATTATTTAATATTTTAACACTCCCTTCATGCTTAGTCTAGTCTATTAAGCGTGAAATTATGCCTAAAAAGATTTAAACTCAAGACTTCATATTCGATAACTAGAGATCCTTTTGAGAGAAAGGACCAAAAAAATTCTAAATTTATTATATTGATGTTAATATAGTCATGAACCTTTAAATTATATCTATTTAGTCTTAAATCTTTATACAATTTGCCAATCGAGTCATTTGAACTAATTTTGGATGGAAATCTAACGTGGATGCCAGCCATCCTATATAACACGAGCAACAACAATTTTTAAAATTTTGAATTTTGAATTGCATTTTATTGTTCTTTTTGCTTTCCTTTTTTTTTCCCCCCTTTCATGGCAAGGGGGTCAACAAGCCCTCATCGGCTATTGACGAGGGCCGTGGCTCTTGCCCAGGCCCTTGCCAAATTTGGGCGAGGGTTGCCTTACTTGCGGGGCCTTCACAAATTATTTCAACCAAAATTGGTGGAAATAACTAAATTGACAAATTATGAAAATATTTAAGACTAAACTGCCCCAGTTGAAATGTTCAAGAATGAATTGGCGCAAATGTAATAAGTTGATGACTTTCTTAATACTTTTTTTATTCCGTTTATTTCGCAAAAAAAAATTTCCCAAAATTAATCGCTTTCATCACTTAAATTAATCAATTAGTGAAACATACTTTAATTACCAATAACAATTTGTGTTTAAATATTTCCCGTGAATAACAAAAATATTTTTCGTTTATTCATTTTTATAAGTGATATAATCGATCAAAAAACGTACCTCATAACTTGTTTCTCAATCGAAAAGATCTCAAACTCCGATCCATTAAAAAGACTAACCAAATAGACCGACCATAGGGAAAAATTGGGTGCTAAGCAAAAAGGGTAAAAAGATAATGGAACAGTATAGGAATGTAGGGTGACATTCATTAGGTGATGAAAGTGACCAAAGAGATCATCCTCCCTACTCAACAACGACGCTTCTCTTAGAAAATGAACTCTACTTCTCATGTGGTCTCTTTCAGTCTCTTTCTCAAAGGGACAGTTTCTCAAAGGGATAGGGAAATGATGCTTCCATTGCTTTCGCTCACGGAGATAAGAATTATCCGTTGGCTCGCCGTGCGACGAAATTTGCTAAATTCCATCGTTACCATCGCTTTTCTTCTTTTAGACTCGTGAGTCCACGGGCATCCGGACTTCAAATTCATCACGATTTAATTCTTCACAGCGGGTTGTGCAGCCCGACCCGACTTGACCCACGTTTTGCACGTTAAGAAAAAGTGATTCATTGATGAAGCTCTGAAACATCTCTCGGAACTTAAGAAAATTACCATATTACAATTGTGTCAATTTAATCTTAAATCTTTTAATTTTACTAATTAAATCCCAAACCTTTTGGTAGTTTGTCAAGTCAAATTTCATAGAAATTGCTGACGTCTGGCATCAGTTGTATTACATAGCAAGATTGACGCTAACATAGATAAATTTTACAATTAAAAAAAAAAAAAATAGACCTCCTTCTTCTTCCATTAGTCATTAGGCCCCAATGACGATCGGCGATCGACCACAGGCAAGGGCCATCAAAGCTTGAGCTCACCAGGATTTGTCAAGGTGGAGCCTTGTCCAAGGCTGGCCAAGCTCAGCCTCGACAATCCCAACAAGCTCAAGCCTTGCCTATAGTATGGTAGGTCACTAGCCATCATCAAAGCTTGGTGATAGGCGAAGGAAGAAGGAAAATGAAAAAGAAAGAAAAGAAAAAATTAAATTAAAAAATCAATTTTTAAAAAATTATAAAAACTATCCACGTTAATGCTCGCAGTGACATATTAGCAATTTCTAGTCGAATTTGTCTGGAATGACTAAGTTGGTAAATTGTCAAAAGGTTTAAGATTCGGTTAGCACAATTGAAAAGTTTAGAACTGAATTGATATAAATACAATATGTTTAAAAAATTTTCGATAATTTATCCCTTGGAAATTACTTGGCCAACCTCTCTTACTAGTGCTACCATGGCCAAGTGACGATGGCCGCACCATCGCGTAATTGATCAATTTAATCCTCTTGCATAAGTAAATTGAAGGAGTTTTGACCTTGTTTGTTTCGCAGAAAATAAATAATTTAAAAAAAAATTCTTAAAATTGATCACTTGTATTATATAAAATAATTAATCAATAAAAAAAAATTATTATCGACAACAATTTATATCTAAACATTTTTATAAACATTGAAAATATATTTTATTCATTCATTTTTATAAGCGATACAATTGATTATTTTTAAGAAAAATTTTCCAAATATTCATTTTCTATCAAACAAACACACCATAAAAAAAAAAAACACCATAAAATAATAATTTATTTCATCTCTTCGGCAATTTTAAAGGTTTTATTTTTGCCTACCTGGACATGGATGCACCGGTCCCAGTGACAGAAATATCCAAAACACGCCACGTGTTGGGGGGCCCAACGTCAAAGCCCTCGGCCAATCAGGCTTCAGCGAGGAGCAGAACCGCACGTGCAACTGCTGCAGGACGTCCTCCTTGCGAGGTGGACACCAAAGGAACAACGAAATTCAATACCATGCGGCACAATCAATCAACAATGTTTCCTTGCAATCCCCCACGCACCGTTTTACACGATGTGCATCTAATTTAATTTTTCATTTTAATTTAAATTAATCTGACCCGAAATTGGATTTGTTTTTTCCAGCGTGCTTAACCCGTCGAATGCATTATCCCTCGTCGCTAAGTGCTTTAATTTCAAATATTTCGGCTGTTATCGTTGTACAAAAAATAAATTCTAACAAAGTCGAGTCTAGTGGATATTTTAATCATGATTATATTTACTACATCGGGATATGCATGGACTAACCAAGATCTTTTTCTTTGCTTAATGGACTAAATTGCCTTCTCGATAAGCTAAAGAAACCGTAGAATAAGTTTAAAGACAGGTTGGATGACAAGAGATCAGGATTGCCCAACTTATTTCCACCATGCTTACCATCTATTTATGCCCTTTGTTTAATGGGGTTCAATAGTCACGTCGTGGACCATTGGAGAATAAATGTGGATATATTCTAGGGTCTATTCACAATTATTGCGTCTAATTTTTCTTCTAAATGAAAGCGAATGATTTGAATTTTGTGGATTTTATGAGAAAATGTATATTGTGTATTTATATGTCTTAAACGTAATGAGAAGTTAAAATGACACGAATGGTCTCTAGATTATAATATAATGTGCAATATCATCCTTAAACTTTTAATTTATTCAATGTGATTCGAAAACTTTAGCTTAATGTATAACGTGGTCCGTGAGCTTTTAAATCGTCTAATGTGATCCCTAAACTTTTGATGTGTGTTCAATTTAATCCCCAACCTATATGAATATACTTAATGTCATCCCTAAATTTGAATTAATAGAATGATAATATTTGATACTTTCTTCTATTTTAGGGATTAAATTGAATATTTACCAAAAGTTCATGAACAACATTATACATCAAGTTAAAGTTTATGGACCATATTGAATAAATTAAAAGTTCAATGACGATATTGCACATTTAACCAAAATTAAAAGATAATTTCTATTATTTTCCCTAGCAAAAAATAAGAAAACATTAAAACGTCAATTTATGCGTACGCATCCTTTGAGAAATAATTGTGTATGGTTATTTGAGGAAATAATAATGCAATATACCAAAAAAGTGAAATTAATTAGGGACCGCCCGAGGTTTTTGTGGTCCGATATATACCGTGTCGGCTGCATTTTAATGCCACACGTTGTCGTTTTTAGGGCTCCCGACAGGCTGAGCCTCTGTTGGTCGGTTTGTCAGGCACAAGTCATGCCCACACGCTCTCAAGTAAGAAGGCACGAGCCATGCATTAAAAAAAAAAAAAAAATCAGAGTTACGTATAATTGCTCCTTCCCAAATCGATCGGTAAATGAACATGCGCAATTATATAATATTCAAAGGGATTTAAGTAAATAAAAAACTGTTGGGATATACTTTTTTGGACAGGAATTTTCTAATTTTATGGAATTAGTGGTCCGATATAGCAAGGTTTATGGAGGGGATGACAACTATATAAAAAAAATGGATACTATAATATTCGCAATTAATTAGATTGTGTAATTATGTGAAAATCGAATTAATTTTTTATGAAGGTTTATGTAGCCGACTCTCAAGATCATTTGCACGACAAACAGGTGCTACAAAGCTATATTTGAAAAAATTATCTTCAATGATTTTGTTTTCAGTACAATTCTAACAGCAATAACAGCAACACTATTGTTTACTGGTTATTGAATGAGAGTATAGGATAAATACAAAATACCACATATGGTGCCAAGACCCGTCATATGCATTGACAGTCCTAGGGGGGGTAAGTGGTGGCCCCCATACCCCCTATATTACAAAATTTTAAATTCAAAATTAATAGAGTATGTAAATATTAAATCACACATTCATCTAATAATTTAAAAATTTATTTCTAACATTTACATGAAAAAAGTTTGTCTCGCCTCTCTGCTCAACCTCAATTTCTTGGTCTACGATTGATCATATTACTTTGCTTCCTGTGCGATGTCATCTTAACTTTAGCTAGAATTGCCAAATATGTGCAGAGTTAAATTCCTAGAAATGTCCAATTATAGGTAATTTTTATTGGTGATGAGAAACTTCATGACGTTGGCTTGAATAGCGCTCTAGAGCCTTGTCCTTATTAGCAGCAAGATGCTACAAGATGTAGCATGGTTTTCATAAGCCAATTTTTGGAAGTTGAGAATTAATTTTCATTGGATTCGATGTATGGTTGATAGTAACGATCAACATGCTTTTATTTGGTTCGCTGAAATCCTCGCTTATTGCAAAATAAATATTAATAATTATTGTTCTAGCTTGAGTTATATTGAGCTGTGCTAGAATTCAACTTTACACAAGAATCCAAATGGAGTTCAATCTTGCAGCACAAATGAGAAAATTAGGAGTTTTGATTTTCACAATTTGGAATTGAACCAAAATGAAGAGGCTAGTAACCTTTGGTCATATTATTTCATTTTATTAATAATTGATGTAAGATCTTCACTTTATTTTATTTTCTCTAGTTTATTGTGTGTCTTCGTTAATTATTGAAAATAATGTTCTAAAACAAATATGTGTCATCTCGTTTTTTATTAACAACCTATCCCAAACTAAAGCCCTAATAAATTTCGAACAAACTCGAATCCAGATGAACCCCAGTTATCAAGTTAAACATTTGGTTTGACTATAGAACTTAAAACATTATATGGTATTCATAATCCATTATAAAAAGAATGGTAGTCAAAGACAATTAATAAAATTTATTTTGAATTTTTAAAACAACCCATCTCAAATCGAAGTGTTGACAATTCGCGAACCAAACTCAAACTCAGATCAATCATGATTATCGAATTTAACTCGATCATAAAAGTCGTATCATTATGTGGTATTCTTATTCTTTACTAGACAAAAAAAGTATATTAGGCATTAAAACCAATTTACAAAGTCAACCTACGACAAACAAATTTTTAGTATCTGAATATGATTCACTTAAATTTCATGTCTGTGTCAATTACCTGAGTTTACTTGACCGGCCTAAAAAAAGCACTAGATTTGATGACACTACAGGGTCGTACAAACGTACTCTTGCGGGTCGTGTATTGCGTACACCAACAGTTTCAAACAAAGAAAAATCCGATTTTTATTTTTGAATCCGACATAATTTGTTTTTGTCTTCGAGTATTCGGATCCTCCGATCCGTCATCCTCCATCCCACCCCTAGTCTCCTTGCTCTTTCCTACAGATCCCCTCCTCCTCCTCCTCGGGTATTTTTCCCTGTTCCTTTGCAAATCTCTCCCCTGCCTCATTACCCTATCGGTTTAAGCGCAGCTCTAATGGAATCTTGATTATCCCGCACGCTCATTAAGGTACATGAAGAAGAAGAAGATGTCTTTCTTTCTTTCTTTCTTTCTGGGTTTTGCCAGAAAGTGTTCTTGTGTTTGTCTGTAATTTGACTGCATTTGAAGCGCCGGGTCCGAACGGTTCTCGGGGTCGTCGTCTGTTCTTGGCTTTTGCTTCGGTAGTGGGTGTCGCATTTTCCAGAAGGGCTGCGTGTTGTTAAGGGGGAAGATCAATGTGGAAATGAGTGGAAGTGATCCTTAGGAATGTCACCCCATTTCGTGTTTTTGAGGTTTGCCGGTTGAATCTTTAGTGGGTTTTGTTAAAGAGAGCTTTTTTGGCTGATTGGAGTGGAAAAGATCTGGTTTTTTGTGCTTTTTGGCTCGAGCCCTCTTTTGGGCTTGTGTTTTTGTACCTTTTTTCTGTGCTGATAACCCCCGATTTTCCGAGGTTAGGTGGCGATTTGGTTTTGTGGGTGTTGGCTATTGGTTATGTAATGCGCTTTTAGCTGCTCGGAGAACTCACCAAGTGCATATGGAATCTTATCTCGGTGTTTGCTTTTTGCTGTTCAATGAAGAAAAGGCAACTGAGTGTCGAAAGAAAGTAAGAGTTGGAAAATTCGAATGATATAAATCATTCTAACTAGTAGAAGTGTTATTAAGAGTATGTAGATTTTTTAGAACTCTAGGTTCGGCGGTTTGTCATGTTTTATGGGTACTTTATCAGAGACATTCTTTGACAGATGTGCAATTGCATTATCTCACTTCTTGCTTTCGCGGGTTTATGGTTCATTTTTAAGATTCTGTGTTATATGTAAGTTGGAAGTTTGAACATATAGTCAGTTTAGTGGCAACTCTTCTGTGCTTATATTCTGCTGAATTTCCACTCAATTTTTGAGTAGGGTGGTGTTTCTGAGAGTGTTTATGCCTTATTATCTATACGGGGATCAGTTATTTTCATTTGTTTAAGATTCCACTTGACATATGAGCTCACATTTTCATATTCTGTTGTCCTTAGAGTATATACCAATGGATTATGAGGATGTCATGCCTACCAATGGGTTTGAGCCAGTTCATCAAAATGGCATGCATGGGCAATTTTTGAACAACGGAGAGGATGCTATTGCTGTGAGCAATGCTGACATCGTTGCAGAAACTGCAGATCTTGTTGCAGTAGAGGCAAACTTACATGAGTTCAAGTTGGATGGCAGTGGCAATGACAACAGTTTTTCTACTGGCTGTGCAAGAGAGATTGGTGGATCAGAAACCCATAAGGTTGGCTGGTTCCATAAGCTTAAGATTCTTCAATATACACCTTAATATCTCATTCTAAAATGCATCTATGCATGACCTCGCAGGATGGTGAAACAGTTACTGGGGATAAGTTGAAAGTTTCTGGACCTCAGAAGATTGAAGGCAAGAAAAGCAATGGGAAGCTCTCAAATATCAAAGTTGCTTCAACAATTGGGGCAAGGAAGAGTAAGGATGGAAAGAATGTGGAAGCTGTTGGTGTGAGTTCACAGACAAAACAACCTGCTGTAAGTAGATCATTTAATGAGAGAGAAACTCAATCAAAGGTAATTCTCATTGTTGACACGATATGTCAATTTTGTTTTCCTTTTTCGTGCTTCTACATTCCAATGTCATGGTCCTCAGTCAATCATGTTGTTGTTTTCTTGCCTTATCTTTATCTTTTGCTGTTTTTCTGCTTCCAACAGCATGGTGGAAAATCTGATGCAGCAACGTCAGAAAGCTTTGCGTAGGTCTATCTAACCTGTACAGTTTTATCTCTAGTGTAGTGAAGTAGTCAACCATTCGTGAACTTTTGGTGTTCATATTGTTATCGTTATGAAAGTTCCTGGATGCTTACCAGTTTTTGCCAATGGTTTTGTTTCTTTTTAACGTAGAACTGGATTTCATTGTTTTCTGTCGAATAATGGGAATTGTATTCTTGAGCTTCTTCTGAATGGTGGTTTGCTGTATATACAGAGAGAAGACAAAACTTAATTCCTTGAAAACAGGATCTCTTGATGAACCAGAGGCCGATGCTCAATCTTCTCCGTATCCTTTCTATCACTGGATATATAAATTTTCCAAATCAGTAGAATGAGTTCATCTGAAATTTTTCCAAGCAGTCAGAACATACAGACGGGTTTCAAATCTGTTTAACCTTGACTATATAATAGAAGTCCTACTGCAGGAGATTCAAAACCGCGCAGAGTTGGTGCACTTCCAAATTACGGGTTCAGTTTTAGGTGTGATCAGCGGGCTGAGAAACGAAAAGAGGTTTGTTTCTGATTGCAAACCTTATGACTATTTTCTGTGGTTTTACTCAAGCTAGATTTGCACAGTTGATATAGTTTTTCAATCATGACCTTTGGCAGTACTATACTAAGCTCGAGGAGAAGATTCATGCTAAGGAAATTGAGAAGACTACATTGCAAGAAAAGTCCAAGGTCATAATTGTGATTGCTAACAGTTATTATGGAATGTGGATTTTTAAATTACTTATAGAATCACTAGGATATTTAAGTTACTTATAAAATCCCTTTGTTTGAGGTTGTCTCTTGTTTCTTCCTTTAGGAAACTCTTGAAGCTGAAATCAAGATGCTCAGGAAGAGTTTGACATTTAAAGCTACACCAATGCCGAGCTTCTATCAAGAACCTCCTCCACCAAAGGCAGAACTAAAGAAGGTTTCCTCTACTCCCTTTTCTCATGAATGCCATTAGGTAGAAGCATTTCTTTTCTTGTCATTGCAAGTGCCAGAACATTGGTTACTGACTCTCTTTGTTGTGAAATACATGCCTGTTGAGTGGTGGGCGTTTTTTCTCTGTCCTACGTCCTGCAGCGTTGGATTTTTTTTTTTTTTTCCCATTTGCGATTTATCTTCTCATCCCACCTCTTATTTCTCCCCTTCCATATCTTCCCTAGCAAAGCATTAGTGTCATGATGCTACTTAATCATAATTTTCTCCGATTATCGCATTTTTATAATATGTGCTGCAATCATTTTGTTAGCTGCAATTTATTTTATTATCCGTCCATTCAACTCTCAATATTTCAAATTGATTCAGATACCACCAACAAGGGCCAAGTCTCCCAAGCTCGGTCGAAGGAAGACCTCCAGCATGGATGAATCCAAAGAAAATGGCAGGGCAAGCCAGCGGTTGGGCCGCTTGAGCCTGGATGAGAAGGTGTCTCGCGACAATTCTGCCAAAGGACCTTCTCCTGCAAATTCTAAGAAGCCGCTTAGAAAGTCACTTCCTAAACTGCCTTCTGAAAAGACAACTTTGTCAGGTGGGACGGCTAGAACCGTGAAAACAAAAGATGCAGAAGGAGTGAACTTGTCAAGCACAAGAATGGAGGAAAAGCTTGACACTTTAACTGAGATTTGTGAAGCTGCTGCTGCCAATCAAGAGCAGGAGGCAATTTCTTATGCCGAATCAAATGCAATGCATGTTCACTCAGAAACTGTGCCGCTGGTCCATGAGGAGCAACCATAGGCTACCTTTGTGGAGGAATCATAGATTCTGAGACATGGGAATCACAATGTAGAATTGGAGCGGACAAAAGTAAGAGAGTTATGAGAATCAAATTGTACAATAAGAACAGGTGGAGAATTTTCTTTTTTCGAAGATCACGCCTTTGTGTTCACAGCAGACTTGGGTTGCTTCGTCTGTGCTTCTGAAGATTGCTTCTCCTTGATATAATCTTCACTAGGCTCTTATTTTTTCTGATGTCACTACATTACACCTTTTGTGCCAATTTATACTACTGTAGTATTTTCTGTTTGTTCCTCTTATTGCAGTCTGTGATAAATTTTTGGGACAATGGTCGCTACAATGTCAGCCGAAATTTTATTTAAAGCATTTTTCTTGTCCAGCTTGGTCTGTCAATTGAACTATGATGGATATGCAATGCAACAATGTCTTGGCTATGTGAGTTGGTCATTACGTGCTAATGCTTGTTTTTGTTGTAACTGAAGTCATGTTAAAAAGGATTGCTAATAGGTGAAAATTGAACAATAAACTTTACTAGTTTCTTACCAAGTATGGAATGGTGAACTCCACTCTATGCCATTCAATAAGAGGTTCTATATCGGTTTAACGTTTAACCTATGTTGCTATAGCCAGTGGCATATCTTGCTGATAGGTTCTTGCTATTTAAAGTTACAAGGATAGAATTCATTGTGATTTACTTACTCCTGCGATTCTTTTCCTTTTCTTTGTGGTAGTTGGAGAGAATGGATTTGCTTCAAAATGTCTGAACCTATGACTACCGCACAGAAATTGCGTGACTTGCACTTTCTTGATTGGTAAAACCCCAGTGATGCCTCCTAGTCTATGTTACTTTGTCAAAATTCAACTCATCTTAGGTAAATAGCCATGTCTCTCCTATCCCTTACAACCACATACAGAATTGCCTGTGCACCTATTCCCATTCCTGTCCAAGGATCATGGTATCTTGTAATTTGGAGATTTCACCTAAGATGCCATTTTCTTTGGGTTTCAGAAGCTGATATTTTGAAAGTGAATGTATTGTTTCATTTTCTCTCATTTTAGCATATGGTTGATATTGCCTATCGATTTTTTTCTCAATTGTTAATAGGGCATTTTTTTTATAAAAAAATTGAATCATATCGTCTGGAGTTGGCTAAAACCATGCTTTAGGGTCAGTTGAAGCATGCATGCTTGGCTCTTTCTCTTTGTCCTCGTTTAAGTAAAGAATATTCCCTCATGACATTCAAGAAGAACAGGTCACGACAAGCCTCATGAAAATTTAAAAACTTAATTGATATAACAAGAGTGAACCATAGCACAAGACAGGAATAGGGGAACGAAAAAGAAAGGTCTCTCTCTGCCTCCTTTTCTATTTTCTCTTTTTTTTTTTTTTTTCTCGGTTTATCCTTTTCTTCTGGCTTGAACTATCAAAGGAGACATGTTGCTTTGAGATATTATCAAATGCTTCCATGAAAGAACATGCAAGGGTAGGCTTATCCTCAGGAGATTTCTTTTCCAGTGTTTCCAGCATTTCTTAACCAGATTAAACCAAGAAAAAGCACTTTCCTTGAGAACTTTCATCCAGAAAAGCATTCCCCCACAAATCTTTTTATTATTTTTTTTATTTATTGTTTTTTGCGAATCTTTCAATCCGGAAGAATTGTACATGCATGCTGGGAGAGGTGAAAGAGAGGGTTTATGAAAGGTAATAATTAGGAGAGTTAAAATGGCTCTTCAGCAGCAGTTAAATTATAGTTAGTATGAGGTTGATCAGTTGCGCTAGTTTGACTAGTGGTTAACTCCTTGTTCTTGTTCATCCTCTGCCTCGTGATCATGATCACCACCACCACCATCATCATCTTCCTCTTCTTCTCCAGCATCCCACAGGAATCGAGCATATGAAGCAAGAACGTAACTGCAACCAGAAAACCGAAGAACACAAATTTCAGGGATCGTTGTCGTATTTATCAATACTAAGTATGAACATACAGATTTGCATTACATTTGTGCTTGTAATTTACCAGTCGCCAGGAGCAGATTGAACAGCTTGATCGAAATAGCTTTGAGCACGAGGGCCATCTTTGTGTGTAGTCCATATCAAATCCCCATAGAGAGATAAAACATCACCGTCGCCATCTGTTGGCTCATCATCTCTCCTTTTGGCCAGTATTGCTCTTTCACAGTACTCCTCTGCTTTCTTTGCATCCCTCTGCACCTAAGAAAGAAAAATTTACACCATAAATATTAGATTTTGAATTGATAAGCTAATTTGACGCGAAACTCATAAAAACACAAGGCAATTAACTCAATACTAACATATTTTTCCCACGATTATGCAAATCCTATCTAATTTTCATATGAGAATTAAAAGTTCGAGATATTTTAGAAAGTGCATGAAACAAGATGAATTTAGAAATTATAATGACAACGCCATAAAAATTACAAACGACAAATCATAGAGATTACAAGAATTAGTACCTCTTTCAAGAACCTTGCATAGTTTCCTAGAAGAAGAGCATCGCCAGGATGAGCTTTGATCATCCTCTGATAGTACCCATCCAGGCTCTCCCTCCCTTGTCCCCAATCTCCACACCCATCTCTCCCTCCATCCCCACCTCCACCGCCATCCCCGCCGCTTCCCGCGCCGCCAGAACAGCTCCACACGCTCTGCAACGGCGACGTCTTGTCACAAACCTGATCCGCATCGTGTCTCTCCTCTTCTTCTTCCCGTTCTTTATCTTTTGGCTCCTGTATCAGAATTAAAGAGGACCCTTCTGAGGAAAGTCTCGTCTTTGGCTTGAGCGACTCTCTCACACCATTCTCCGGTGACGTCACCGATATCTTCTTCTTCTTCTTCTCCGTGTCTGATAAAGCGGAGGAAGAGGAGACATTCAGGGAAAAGGGTCGGCCTGTCGGGAGCCGAAAGGTCAGTTCCGGTTCAGACAGTGTCTGATGAATGCATGAGGATGCTTTGAGGATGGGAGCGGATGTGCTTCTCAGAAGCATCTTTTTAGCTCTCTCTCTGTCTCGTTTTTTCAGCTTTTCTTGTTCCTTTTCTTCCCTCTCGAAACCCTTCTCCCTGGGTTTCAGAGAGAGAGAGAAAAAGATTCAGATCTCTCTGCCTGACATTGCTTTACTGAGAGAGGAGCGCTTTTATAAGGTTGACGTGGGAAAGAAAACTCAAGAATTCTACCCGAGACATCCTTCCTTCTTTTAAGATCCACGGGAGAAAATCTTCGTGCATGTCAATTCATGTGATCCATGTAAGAAAAACACGGTAAAACTTTGATTTGACGTGAGAAGAAATTACTTTCCATTCGCGAATCAATCGTAACCCTTCAAGTCATGTTAAAGTTGGATCGACCAAATTATCCTGTGAAATTTAGATTTACGCAAAGTAATATAATTTGAGTATTTGTTGTGCAAGAGTAAAAAAAAAATTGCAATTTTTTTATGATTTTTTCTCAGAACGATGATTCCATCAATTTTAGTTTATTAAAATAGAATATTATATGAAGGGAAAATTATTGGCTGTTAGATAGTCAGTCCAGTGATAGGCGGACAAGGCACAATGTTTGCCCACTTGACTATATGTGCATGTGCTGAAATTAATCACTCCTTTTATTCATAAGTTGTATTTATTTTTCAAGTTATTAGTCCAAAGTGGTACCGTATTTTCCACGTGATGGATTTGATTAAACTGCTAAAGTTACGTGGGAGACACCAATTATTAAATTTATGTATAAGAAAAGTGAAAGTAGTGGGATCAAATCACCACTTTTTGGTTGAAGATAGGTATCATCGTTCTAAGAGTGGTATGCATAATTTTATCCTTTGACAATAGGACACAATCCGATAAAAGGATCAGGATAAGTGGATTAGACATATTAAAAATTGTCGAGAGAATGTGATTGGGTCTTAAAACTTTCAAGTGGTACAATTAAGTTCCGAAACTTATCAAATTAGTATAATCGAGTAATTCCATTGACTTCGTCCAATTTAAGTAATGAAGAATATTAATGTGGTATTTTTATTATTTTTCAAAGATAGAGGTGATTGACAGGGTCGCCACATCGGCCATTTTAAAAAAAAAAAACGGTATTTTATTGTACTTTTGGAGCCATATTGAGAAGCTTGAAAAAGAAGATGAAAGAAAAGGCTTAAAAGGAAAAAGAAAAAGCCACAAATTTTGTAAAAAAAGGAAATTGAAACTGAAGATATTAAAAGGAAGAAATCTAAATATAAAAAAAAAAAAAAAAAAAAAAAGAAAGCAGAGCGAGAAAGCAAAGTCCGAGCGTTGAAGATGGCCGTGCCGCCACACCGATTTCAGTAGCATGGTTGCCAACCCTCTAAGAGTGGCGGGATGGGCCGATGACCATCGTCCGGCCACCGTGAGGGCTGCTAACCTTGCCCCACTGCAGGAGCGTCGACCGACCTCTCCATTGCAAGCGAATTCCTTAATTGTAGCTATTTTCTAGATTTCACTAAACTCTTTGAATCGGTCAAGCTAGCAATCGACCCAAGCTTGTGATTGGAATCTCCGAGTAAAACCTTGCTTCATGCTAGGGTTATTCCAAACGTGTGTGCCCGAGGTTGCTTTGTGACTTAGGAGAAGGAAGTGCATTCAAAATACTTTTGTGGAACCTTCATTCTCTTTGTTAGATGAAGGCATTGTATCATAGGAGGAGGTCTCAAATTGAAATCTTTTCGAGCCCCTTTTGCCGCTTTTATTACTTTGGCTTAAGCCAAAATCTAGCCTACAACTAAGGAATAGTCATAAAATACTTAAATATTAAATCACACTTTCATTTAATAGTTTCAATTTTTAAAATAGTTGCCACTTACCTTACAAAATCTCGCATTCTTTTAAGAAATTTACTTCTTTCCCCTCGCAGGAAAGAGACCATCCTAAATGTCCTCAATTGTTATGATCAATGATAGTACAACACAAATAATTTCAAAAGGTTTGGAGTTCACTAAAATTTTGTTAAAATTTGAAAACAATAAGATGCCTCGATTCACTTCCCAAGGTTGGTATCAAACTTGTACTCCCGATTTCGTTAAAGAAACAAAAGTTGTACTCCCAAAAGCTGTCACTTCAAATGAATTCTAAGGTGCCAAACTTCTCACGAACTGTCCACTCGATGCCGCCCTTGTCAACGAGTCAATACATACGAAAAGTGGAATGCAATACAACATATATATGCCTTGTCACCAAAAAGCTCGACCCTTCTATGGTCACTCACGCCAATCTCTCCTTGTCGCGAGCTGTTTCTTTTTCTTTTTTTTTGGATATTGCACTGTCAAACCAGCTAATGGTTGCTCGAAGCCAAGCCTCGAGCCAATGAGCTCTCGACGCCGTGTCTTCCGAGCACATCCCATGATCTCGACGCGATGTGATGGTGCGAACGTGAAGTGAGCTGCTCCATAGGGATCGGGGCGGAAGAGATGAAGATAACGCCCCCCCTCTTTCGACGCCTACCAATCAGTGCCATCCCTCGCCAGCATGTCAACCTCTCTCTCTCTCTCTCTCTCTCTCTCTCTCTCTCGCTCCCATGCCTCCTTGGATTGGATTTTAGCACTTTAGCAGGACGTTGCACGCGACGAAAGGGCTGACACGCTTTTGTCCTCCACTTGCTCTATCTCTTTTCGTGTAAGTGAACCGATCAGAAGATGTTCGCCCATCTCCCTTTGAAACTGGTTTAGAACATGGTTAGTTAATTCCCTGGTGTGCTTAGCTCCAAGTGAATGTGGTCTGTACAGAGCTCTCGGCAGGCTGAAAGGGAAGTTTAGGGGGTGCATGATAACCAAAATTTCTGTTCCGTAAATAGTTTTTCTATTCCGCACTGCTTTCGGAATAGAAACCTGTTTGATAAACCTATTCAGTTTTTCTATTTCTGGAATAGATTTCTATTCCAGAAATTGATTTGGAAGAGAAATTAGAAATAATTTCTCCCACTAAACCCTAATTTCGGTGAGTCCTCCCTCATCTCCTCTACGTCTTTGCCTCCTCCTCCTCCTCCGCCTCTCCTCATTTTATTAAAAATAAAAATAAATATATTCATTTTATTCATTTAAAAATAAAAATAAATTTATTAAAAATTTATTAAAAATAAATAAATTATTTTTATTTTTAGTTTATTAAAAATAAATTTATTAAATTTATTAAAAATAATTTATTTATGATAAATAAAAATAAATTATTTTTATTAAAAATAAATTTAATAAATTTATTTTTATTTGCCTTGAGTGTTTTGCCAAATAAATTTATTTTTATTTTATTTTTTATTCATTTTAAAATAAATTTATTTGTAAAATAAAATAAAATAGAATAAATAAAATAAATTTATTTTTAAGGATATTTTAATTTTAAAATAAAATGATATTTTTATTTTATTTTTTATGATTTATTTTATTTTATTCTTTATTTTTTTTGTTACTAAATCATTTTTATTTTTATTTTTTATATTAAAGGTCGTTGGTCGTCACTGCCGCTGTCCGAAAGGAAGAAATTTTGTGTCGTTATCAAACGAATTTCTATTTTTAGAGTAGAAATTTTGTGTCGTTATCAAACGGTTATTTTTGCTTAGAAACTCTTCTAGAAATAGAAATAGAAAAATCTATTTCTGTTCCAAACTATTTCAGAATGCAAAAATGTTGTCATGCACCCCCTTAGATGATGTTTTGGATCGGCACAATCGGAGTGCCTCGCTCTCGCGAGCTCTCATCTGATGCAGGACTCGGTTGCGATTGTCCTACTTTCTTTATAACGAGTAAGATCGTGAGATTAGAGTCGCGTAAGATAAGGCACGGAGATGAGAACTTTCTTTTGTCATTGCATTCGCATGTGCATCGGACCCTGTTTTTCATGATTGTTAAACCCGGCAGGGCGGTTTGCAATCGAATGGGGAGGTATGGATCGTGATAAAGAAAAAAGAGGTGTGCAAATCGTGGGAAGAGTAACAGCCCAAATGCAAAAACTTAGCACGGAGGGACACTTAAATGCCAAAAGTTAGGAAAGTAACACTTAAAGTGCCAAAATCGGAGTAAAATTGATCACTTAAATATCACTCCGGCCAAAATCCAGCCAAAATGCTGACGTAACGATTTTCCGACGAAATAAGTGCAAAACGGCGTCGTTTTGCATCCTAACGTGGCTAGACAATACAAAACGACGTCGTTTTGATGCTGACATGGTAAAAAATTAATATAAAAATTAATTAAATTAAATTTAAAGCTAAATTTATTTAAAACATTTAAAAATAAAAATAAAAATAAAATTTAAAAATAAATAAATTTTATAAAATAAAAAAAAAGGGAATGGCTAGCGACGAGGGGGAAGGGTCGGTTGGGCGAGGGTTGCGACCCCCGCCGGATCATGGGCGAGGGCTCGCGGGCCCTCACCGCCAATCGGCCGAGGTCGTCGGCCCTTCTCGGCGGCGAGGGCTCAACCCTCAGCCGCCCCTTCCCTTTTTTTTTTCTTAAATTTATTTAATTTTTAATTTTTGTATTTTTATTTTTAAATATTTTAAATAAATTTAGTTTTAATTTTAATTTTATTAATTTTTTACCATGTAGCATCAAAACGACGTCATTTTTGTATTGTCTAGCCACGTCAAAGATGCAAAACGACACCGTTTTGCACTTATTTAGTTAGAAAATCGCTACATTAGCATTTTGGCCGGATTTTCGTCGGAGTGGCACAGTGATCCATTTTGCTCCGATTTTAGCATTTAAGTATCACTTTCCTAATTTTTGGCACTTAAGTATCCCTCCATGCTAAGTTTTGGCACTCCGGGTGTCCGGCACTCGCAAATCGTACAATATATCACACGTGAATCAATGCAAGTTATTGAATGTGTGGGAGGAGGCTTAGTGAAACAGAATAGATTTCAATGGAATGCTCTGTTAGTTTCATTTCACCCGGGCGTTTCGCTTTTCATGGTCCATTTTGGCTTCCAATTGGGCTTGTACAACTTCTTCATTTTTATATGTTAGTTGTTAGATGAGGTGACTTAGCAAACGATAGTTGAACACGAATTTAATTTACTGTTAATATTTAAATTATGGTTTTATCCATGATTTAGGATTCACAACTCATCTTAGCAATGTACATAATCTTTTATGGAATTTTATGGAAAAAAATTTGAAGGAAAATAAATAATTTGAAAAATATGATTAGTCTAGTCGATAAAAAATGCATTCATTACCAACAACAATTTATATCTAAATATTTTCGTAAATGATAAAAAAATGTCGTTAATTTATTTTTATAAGCAGTATAAGCTATCGTTTTTAGATTTTTCACGAAATAAATGAGGTGTGAAATGCTTTTTTTTAATATAGTTTGTATGTATAGATATAATACGGTAAGTGAATGGAGGGTTTGCGAGGACACGTGTCCCTCCCTTCCTCCTTTCCACTTCTTTCTCTATTCTAATTCAATTTTGTTAAAAATCTTTTCATGTCATTGTCCGCCTCCCTTTCTCTTCCTTTTTTCTTTTAATATGTATTATGGTATATGGTTACATCTTTAATATTTTTTTTCCTCCCTCTTTTCCTCTTTGTCTCCCCATTTCTCTTACCATTTTTTTTTTAATTTCTATTACACTATATTATCTTTTTTATTTTCATTTTCTTTTGCACTTTACGGGTTAATGTCATACTTTAGTGAAATTATAATGAATCAGTTAGTCTACTCTTCTTTTTATCCAACGAAATCTTATATATTTCTCTTTAATATATTAAATACATTGTATACATTTATCATTTTATGTTATTTCTTTATTATATCCTCTTTAAAAAATTTATCTTGATTCTTTTTCGCTCATCTTAATAGTTACGAACAAATCCTAGTTTTAGAAATTTTGCAACAATTTTGGCTGTGAACTTATTACATTAGGAGGGGAACATGTCATTTCTTTTATTAATATTATTGTATAATCCGAAAGTGAGACACTAGAGAGGGTACAAGCGAGCCTCAACTTGATCAATGAACAAAATCTACAATAAATGGTTTTTTTCCCCACAATTTTTGCTAGTAAAATTAGATGAAGTTAATCGAGGATTTGATTGCACCATTTGATAAGTTGTAGAACTCGATTACAACTTGATCAATGAACAAATTATCGAGTTTCTTATCATGCCTGAAGGTATACATACATGCACATATATGCTCCATATTTACATATTGCGAGACTAGATCTCTCAAAGAGATAAGTTGTCATTTCTGGACATTATTATTTGGAATCGAGCTATCAAAAATGTGGATCGTCCTAATAGAAACACGAAAATGGATACGTTGATTCGCACCATCTAAGAATATGGTAAGTTAGGGGAGGCCTTTTCGAATGTTTTAGTGGAACTAAATTCATCCTTTTAGAATGATCAACGATTTTAAAAATTAAACATGAATAACTTGAGAGATCAGAACTATATCTATATCGAAAATTAGTTAAACTAGTAATCTGGCGAGTCCATCCGTGTGCGATTGGCAACAAAAACACGCATTGCATATGAGGAAAGTAGTGAAGACAATTCAAATAGTGAAAAAAGAGATATATCTTAAATTTTTAATCTACTTTAAAAAATGTTCGACCAAAAAAAATTTTACTTTAAAAAATGACTATTTATTGTGGAATCGGTAAATCAATTTAGTTCAAGGGTGAGATATTTGAGAATCGTCTTTTAATTTCCTGTTAACTTCTATCCATGATTTAGGGTTTATAACCCAAAATCATCTTAGCAATCTAAATGATCTTTAATTGAATTTTATTGAAAAAAATGATTTTGAATTTCCTTTATCAAGAGAGAGTGTATATAGTATAGATATAGTACTAAATATTAAATAGGGCTTTTCGGAGGACACCTATCAAGGCTTTTTTGATAACCATTCAGTTTCCACAAACAATTTTTGCTTAAAAATGATTTTTTTTTATTCTATTCCTTAGACGAGTTTCTGAGCATTTGAAAAGGTTTGGTAACGGTTCAAAAGTTCTATTCCTGGGATAGAAATGTGTTTGATAATGTCTCAAATTTTTTTGTGATTTAAAGGTCATTTTAATTTTTAAATAATTTTATAATATATTTTTTTCTTTTTTTCATTTTATTCTTTCCCTTCTTCCTCCGTGATCGGCCAAAGAGGGCTAGCGACCTCATCGGTCCAGCCTTGCCGATGATTGGGTGAGGCCAAGCTCACCTAGTCGTTAGGGAGGCTCGGTCTCGACTCTCGACAAGGGCCGACAAAAAAAAAAAAAAAAATATATATATATATATATATATATATATAATTATATTTTTGTAATCGTTTACTTTTGTGTCGAACTATGTAAATTAAGAACCCAATTTTCCTCATGAAAAAGTTTATTTTGTAGTGTTAGCACATCAGTTGATAAGAAAGCTTGACAAAATAACATTTGTAGTCGGATAGCGTGTCAAAATCTGAAAATTTCTCATTGTCCAAATTCCCCAAAAAACCCCCAATTTTAGGTTTAGTCTCATTTATGCCCCAACTTTTTTTGTTTTCAAAAACTCCCAACTTTAGGTCCAACTCAAAGACTGCCCCCGAATTTTTTTCTAAAAAATATCTCCTACTTTAACTCTAATCCAGAATTTGCCCCAAACTTTTTTTGTCTCTTTGAATTTACAAATTTTCAATCTAATATCATATCTATCCACGTGAGCCCCTATCCAAAAATCACCATTAGTTATTTGATGTGGCATTTTCACGTCGGTAACAAATCCATATCGATAAGGTGACGTGGACAATTATCTCTAAAATGAAACATGAAAATTAAGGAAGCTAGGGATGACTAAGAGGTTTTCCAATGTAAAGTTTATGGGGGCAGATGTGAGCTAGAGTTAAAATTGATAATTTTTTTTAGAAAAAAAGTTTGCGAGATTGGACCTAATGTTGGAGGCTTTTTTTATTTTTTATTTTTTTGGACAAATAAAAATTTGGAGCATATTTGGATTGAACCTAAAGTTGGGGTTTTTCATGGCACATTTGAGACTAAATCTAAAGTTGGTGGCTTTTTTTAGAAAATTTGCCTTCATTTGATATGTTTTACCACCTACTTTATAATTATTTTACCTTGAAGAATTCTCTAAGAGTATTTTATGTAAGATTAATTTGGAAATATCTTGATATGAAAGATGACACGGACAGTATAATTTTTTTTCAATTTTTTATTTTATTTTATTTTATTTTTCCTTCACTTTCTTCTTCCTCCAATTAGTTGGCGACCAGCTAGAATCAAGGCTAGCGAGGTCTCGCCACGCTCAGAGAAGCTTGGCCATGGCTGGGTGAGGCACGACCTCGCTGACTTTGGTGAGGTCGAGCTCGCTGACCATGGGTGAGGCTCAACCTTATCAAGGGCCACATGAGGTCGCGACCTTTGACCTCATAGCCTCTGACGAGGGCTTGACCCTCACTCGTGGTTGGCTAAGGCACAACCTCATCAAATTTGGCGGCTCCACCTTTGCCAAATCGGCGAGGGTGGGCCTCACTAGCCTAGTAAGCGGCCTAGGCGAGGCTACCCTCACAAACTTTGGTGAGGGCGAGGCTTGACTGGTGAAGTCAAGCCTTGCCTAGCCATGGCCAGGCTCTTGTCGGCCTTGCCTCTAGTTGGTCGCTCGTGGTGACCTACTAGAGGATGAAGAAAGTGAAGAATAAAAAAATATATATATTATTAAAAATTTTCCACATTAGCATTAGTGGTACTATATAAGACAGACAATGGATAGTAATAGTAGGCAAATCTTGGCCTAGTGGACTGAATTAACACAAATACTAAAGGTTTGAAATTTAATTAGGCAAAAAAAAGAGGAGATTATTATTGAATAAACACAATTGCAATAAGTTTAGAACTTTTCGATAATTTTTGCAAGTTAAATTTGTCATTGAAAATTGTAGTTTAATTTCTTTACATTGGTTAACCATATAAAGAGACAACATAAATGAAAATCTTTTACTAATTATTAAATAAGTATAATTCAGATTACACTTGATTTCACCGCAAAACAATTACAGAATTTTAGATGATTCGAAAAACAAAATTATCTGTGGACTGCGACTGTTTTGGCTGTGTTACTGTTTACCCCATTCAACCTCCTTATGCTATAAGTCAGATCCAAAGCGCACTCTTCAAGATGGGGCCCGTGATTATCTTAAACTTTATTTTATTCTATATATCTACTTTTGTTTTTGGACGGACTATACGTGTACTTTAGACATTTAAATTGTTGTATAATATTTCATTTCGAACATCTATCAGAATTCCTAGAAAATAAACGTTTCGGCAAGAAAGTACTACAGTAGGACAGAAAATACATTTACATAACATGAACATTCAAATAAATATGATACGAGATAATATTGTAAAGATCGATATTACTCGTAGATTTTTGTTAATTTATCCTTAAAGCCACCGAAAGAACTTTATACTATACCTACCGCGACACATTTATTTAAACCTCTTTTGTAATTGTGTGACATATTTACCATCCGACACTTCATCAAAGTTCTGTTAAAGAAGATTGTTAAAATTCAGTACAATCGAAAGCAAATGGTGTCTACATAAAAGTAGCATTGGTTTGATCTAAATTCATCTGATAAAACTTTTATGGTGGGTAAATTGTCGCATAAGTAAAATATTTAGGATAAATGTGTCACGGTAGACATAATTTGGGGTTCTTGATATCACAAAGAAAGAAGTTTAGGGCGAATGTGTCATCGTGGCAGAGTTTGAGAGATTTTTGGTGGCTTTTTGCCTTTAAACAAAGATGTTTTTTTATTCACCGAAAATGCATTGTGAGATAAATAAAATTCAATTTCTGCATTTTCGGTCAAATTAAAAAAAAAAAAAAAAAGAAGGGAAAAAAATGGGAAAAAGCTGGCCTCTTTTTTTTTTTTTTTTTAAAAAAAAAAATCTCTTTTCCGAAATGAAAAAATCCAGTAAAAAAGCCAAAAAAGAAAAAAAAAGAAAAAAGAAATAAGCGTTCGAATTCGAATCCTCCACCAGTCCACAACACCGCAACGCTTTAAAAATCTTGAAACCAAAAGAGCGAAGGAGCCCAAACACGCGGGAGGTCGTCTCTCCATCTCCATCTCCATCTCTCCCCCTCTCCTCCTTCCCCCTCTTCCTCCCAGGTTCACTCCCGCCGTAGGGTTTCCGATTCCCTCCCCCGCCGCCGCCTCCTCCTCCTCCTCCTCCGCCGCCGTCGCCTCCTCCCGCCGCGCGGCGATCCGGATCGCCGGCGATCTGCAACGCCCCCACCGCGGGCGCGGGGGCGGGCGGTTTCGGGAAGGGAACCCTCCGATTCGGCGGCGCGGTCGGTCCTCGGCGTCGCCTGCCGCCGCCGCCGTCGTCGTCGTCCCCGCTCTCTCTCTTTCCCGGGGCGAATTGATCCGGCATGGCGCCCACGAGGAAGTCCAGGAGCGTGTACAAGCGGTACTCGAATTTGAATGAGGTCTCTCCGGAGAAAGACGTCGGGAGCTCGAAGAGCAGCCGGAATCGGGTGAGTTCGCGCGTCTGCTCGAGCGGCGTTCGTTTTCGTGACTGGGAAAGGTGGGGGAGGGGTTGGGGCAAGAGAGTGAGCTGAGAGGCTTGTTCGATTTTTTTGCCTGTAGAGGAGCCGCTGCGCCCGTGGCTAATCCTCTTTGAGTTTCGTATCGAGATTGCTCGCTTTTTGTCGCGGCGAGTATGAGTTTAATTGAAAAGTTGTGTCTTTGCTGTAGAAGAAGAAATTGTCTGATCTGCTGGGACCGCAGTGGAGCAAGGAAGAGCTTGAGCGCTTCTACGATGCTTATAGGAAACATGGGAAAGACTGGAAGAAGGTATGCTGTTGTCTGGTGTCTAGTTTGCATTGTTTATTTTGATGGCAGTTCCTTCAGCTGGTCTCCAATGGTTGTTGCATGTCTGTCAGTCCCGCTTCTAATTCTGATAGCGGTCAGTACAATGCTGGTCCCGCACAATGATAATAGCCGAGGAGTTGATATACAACATTGGCCTTGGCTGGTTTGGATTTGATTGAGGGGAGACGATGAGCTGTTGATGGTGCATTAGTGTTGACCAGTATTCAAGTCCTTGAGCTAGGTAGTTAGGGCGGTCCTGTTTTTTGTATACCCCTCATATTTATGTGAATGTTCAGTTTGCCTTTCATTTCCTCCATTTGTTGGATCATCTGCTGGACTTGTAAACGGCTTTGCTCCCTCTTCTACTCTTTCGCACTCCTTTTACTGATGGGTGGGAAAAGAATTCTGAGGCTGTGCAGCTACAGCACTTCTTTTATTTCAATAAGATTCTAGATGAGGCTCTTCCTCTTTTAACCGTGTTTTATTGTCCTCCGTGTTTAGGTGGCTGCTGCTGTGCGTAACAGAACCGTTGATATGGTTGAGGCTCTCTACAACATGAACAGAGTAAGAACCTCTGTTTGTATCCATAATGGTTAGAGTCGGATTTCTCTATGCAAATATGACGTTGATTAAAATATCTCCATTTTTTGGAGGAATTCAATAGCTGCTTGGAGTGTCTTACACATAAGAATGATGTCTTTTTAAAATTTTCTTTGTTGTGGTGTTGGTTTGTGTTGCTTCAAGTCAGTATAATATGCATCAAGCCTTAAGTAACATATTGTGCAAAAAATCACGAAGCATGCTGACAAATGTCAGTCTGCACCCAAATCGGTTGTTATTTTGGGGTTCTTCTTTATCCCACTACTTTCATGTTCCACTCAAACTTTGTAATCATGCAGTTTAAACGTTGGAATTTCTACTTAAAGCAGCACAATTGCTAAAATGGTCAAGCATGGGCATTGTGGGATGGAAGTCCAGACATGTTTTATTTTGCATTGTTGCTGGCAGGATGTCCTTTGACTGTCTGCTTCCTCTTTTGGCTCTCTTTTCTTTCTTGAATAAATGGTTCTAACTTTTACTTTTCTTTTTGTTTTATGAATTATATCTTGCAGAGCTATAAGTTCCAATATTGACATATTAACTATAAACTAGCTGTTTCTAGTTGATGAGTAAGATCATTTGTTGATAGAGTGTTTCTTTGGTCATTTCTAAATTATTCTTGCTCTACTTTTAGGCATATTTATCCCTTCCTGAGGGTACAGCTTCTGTGGTTGGTCTTGTAGCAATGATGACTGATCACTACAATGTTCTGGTATGTCTTCAATTGATGTTTCTCTTAGATGAAACAGCATACTCTCTCTCTCTCTCTCTCTCTCTCTCTCACTTCTGGAGTTCAGTATTGCCACATCTGTTTTGTGACCTTCTTTCTGCTGATATCTCTAAGAATATTCTCTTTTTAGCTTCTTCAAATGCACACATATCTAGATATTGGTCTTTCTTGTAGTGTTTTCCCCAGAGAATTTTTTCCTGTTTTACATTTGCTTATATTATCACATGGAAACCAAAAGATGGAAAAAATTATTGCAGGAATGAGGAGCATATAAGACACATGTCTATGTTCATTGTTTGGATCAGATGAATTTTCTCATGATAGTGGTCTCCTGTTACATGCTTTGGAATTAAAAGCCTTGTATGTGGGGCACTTTTCCTGGCATGTTAACTAAATGTTCCTAGTTCATTATAAATTGACAGGAGGGAAGTGATGAAGAAGAGAGCAATGATGGAACAGAAATCAGAAACACACCGAAACGCAAGCGTGGTAAAGTTCAGCTTGGTGGTTCAAGAGAAGATCTGCACTCCAAAGCTGACTTATCTAGTGATGGTTGTCTGTCATTATTGAAAAGAAGACGTGTTGATAGTAAGTACCTCACCTTTATCCCAAAAGGGGCTTGCTGCTTGTTATTGTAAAATCCCTTCATGAAGTCTGGTTTTGAGGTTTTTTTTTTTTTTAATAATATATTAAGTGTAATTCAACATAGACCTTACTTTTAAGCTTGAATGCTTAATTCTACTACGTCTTGTCATTAAACAAGTGGATTTTACTGAAGCTGTTTATATGATCCAGATAGCCTACCACGTGTTGTTGGCAAAAGGACTCCTCGTTTTCCTGTTTCTTTCTTGAACAAGAAAGATGGAAGAGAAAATCATGTTTCACTAAACAAGAGGGGCCGGAAGTCAGAGGCTGATGCTGCAGATGATGATGTTGCACATGGAGCAGCATTAGTACTAACTGCGGCTTCTCACGGGGGAGGTTCACCACAAGTTCGAAGTCCTTATGGTAGAAAAGGGCAGTTAAAAGGATCACCTGTCCAGAGCTGGGAAAGGATGGTATTCAGCTTTCATCTGCATGTTCTTCCACTAGCAGTTTTGTGCGTTTGATATGTTAACAATTGTCTTTTTTGTCATTTAGCATTCACAATCGGACGCAGCCAAGTATGGTGATGCTTCTCTGGATGAAGAATGGCTGGAAGGGAGCATTGGCAGTAGGGGAACGGAAAATGGAGACTATGAAAAATATACAAGGTCCTTAACAGACATAGAAGGAGTTGGCACAGTAGAAGTTTCTCGGAAAGGGAAGAAATTCTATGGAAAGAAAGAAAAAGTTGAGGGGATGGTAGAGAAAGAGTTTGAAGATGGTGGCGGAGCTTGCAGTGGAACAGAAGAGGGAGGCAATGATAATTCACTGAAGGGAAAAGTCAAGTTCGAAGTTTCAAATGAGAAAAGAGGGCATTCTCATCAAACTCAGAGAAAGAGAAGCAAGAAGCTTTTCTTTGGAGGTGCTTCATCTGTTTCTTTTATGAATGCAACATGTCATTGCTTCTTTCTTCTGTCTCCATTTTACTTTACCTTCACAAAGATAGCTGAAATTTTCATCTAGGCCACTTTTTTGGCTTGAGGTTTCTCCACCTGCATGCATAGTTTAGTTTGCTAGTAGTGTTAAATCTTTCTTTCTATATTTTGTGATATTGAAAAAGGAAGTAAATGCTGAAAAAGTGGCCATATTTTGTTGAAATTTGGTCGGCATTCAGTTTTACTTTGTAGTCATATTACGTAACATACCTAACTTTAACCCAAAACTATATCTTTTGGAAATGCACCTAGAAATCTTGTCTGGATTGTCGTAGTCATGTTAATAGTCAACTTGCTAACAGCATCAATAAATGACTTTAAAATCTAGAGTTGACTTTTTTTAAGGTTTTCTTTACGGGGTTTCTCTTTTTCTTCTTCTTCTTCTTTTTTTTTTTTTTTTTTTTTGGGGGGGGAGGCTTCGAGGGAGACAATGTTATTGGAAACTTCTTTAAGCTGGTTTCGATTGACATCTGGTGAGTAGCTTCTAAAGATGGAAACATACATGTGACAAGTAGATTAGATGATTGTTCTGTTTCATTTAGTCAATTTTGAGACAACAGCTCAGGATTTGGGACGCTGTTCACTTTTCCTCTCCTCTGCTTCTTTTATGTGCATTCATGCACTTGGGTGATGTTTGAAAGCATAATAGCCTATTCGTGGACCATTGACTAGAAACATGTCAACACTAGAGCACTGTAAGAACCCTCCATGGTAGAACATTATCCTAGACTAAAGTCTGAGTAACAATTGCAGGATAAAGGAGCAGAATGTGAGCACTAGATATTTTTTATACATTTGGCATCCTTGACTTGCTTTTGGGTAGGGGTGGCTATTCAATTCTTGTCTTGGCATAAAAACAACTATAATACAATATGAACCTAGTGGAGAAACCTATACATGGCATGACATGAATTGAAAGCCCTACAAGTCATTCGTGAATAGTTTAATACTGAATAGATCTTTGCAGCTTTTTGTTTCCAGATTTTCGTTGCTGTCTGTTTGATATTATCTACTAAATGGTTTTGGTATTATATGCAGATGAAAGCTCTGATCTTGATGCTCTGCAGACATTGGCTGATTTGTCATTGATGATGCCAGTTTCCACCATGGAGTCTGGTCAGTTTTATAAATTGCTGTGCTTTATATCCTGTAGTTCACATACACATGACACGTACATGCGTAACACATTTCTGAGTTTATTGGTGTGTTGTCTTATGCTCTCAATTCCTATTAGTGCAGTACTGCTGTTGCTATGGTTCTGTTCAATTTGCTGCATTTTATTATTGTAGAATTTTGTGGCACAGAATCCTCTGTCCAGTTGAAGGAGGAAAAAACTACTCGGGATATAGATGATAAGTTGACCGTGCCTGAAGCCACATCTGCAGATCGTCAAAGAGATAAAGCCTTAGGGAAGGAGAAAACTTCTGCAGTCGACGGTAGAAAATTGAATCTTGTGAGGGCCTCAGATATCAATTCTGATACTATCTCCAAAGCAAAAGGGCAATTGCTGTCGAGCAACAAACCAAAAAGAAAATCTAAGCCAATAACATCTAAGGTGAGCAGCATGAAAAATTATTTTGCATGGTTTGATATATATTAACTGAACTTATCCCTTATAACTTTCAGTGCTGCTCTTTTATTTCTGAAATGGTTTTTATCGGCTGCAGGTTATAAATGCTGAAGCTCACGATAATTTTCATCTAGGTGAATCTCTGAAAAATGAGGTGAGCTCATGATCTTTGATGCTCAACACTCTTATAAGTTGCTGTGATTGTATTCTTTCCTGAAAAGGGTTCACCTCTGGTAACCCTCTGCTAATTTGGGCTTTTCCACTTTTCTAGAATCTAAATAAATAAGGTAGGTGAATGGTCTACAAATGAAAAGGATCTTGCTTCTCTCTTTTTTATGATATTCTGGAAGGCAACAAAAAGTGTTTTAAAGTTCTTGGGCAAGGGATGTTTCTGTAGGTTCTAGTACTCTTGGTATTACTTCCAAAAAGTAATTTCATATCAACAGTTATACAGAGTTGTGAGAAAGTAATTGCTGGCATGAATAAGATATTAAACTTTTGTTCTACAGTATAGTGTAACACTACTTGCCAAAAACATAACTCTGCACCTTCCTACGATTTTAACACTCTTAGATGTCACTTATGAGAGAACTATTGCTGCATTGCTGCAGTATAGAGCTTTTAAGTTACAGTGTCAAAGTTAAAGCTAATCCTAAGGGGCTCTTGTTCTGTGCTGACCTTGAAGAGAAGGTATAGGCCAATGTGATGGTGTTTGGACATGTTTTTGAAAAAAAAAATAATGCTTTTTGAATGTAGCCATGTGTATTTAATGAATCCAAATATTTGAATTGTATGGTTGTTTTGCATGTACGCCACTTCTATGATTGCAGAATTGTTGGTTTGTCAACACTAGTGTGGTGATAGGTGTTCCTTACCCTCTTCTTTTTTCTGATCAATTCAGTTGATTCTTCTTTGCCTTTCCATGTTTTTTAGGCCTCAGCTGAGGAAGGAAAGACACTTGCAAGTCAACAATCTATGAGAGAGATTAAATCAGCATTTCCAAGAGAGGGTAGATCATCTCTTTCAAAAACGAAGAAATCAGCTAAATCTGCACAGAACTTGTCTGATATTGATCAGAAAGGAACGGAAACTGATTTGATGGGGTTGATCACTCAGGTTCCTGCTGATAATCAGTTCAATTTACTGACTAAATCAAAAAGTCGAAGAAAGAAAGATCTGCGGCAGGCACTGAAACCAAAAGAGATGAGTGGTTCTGATAACACAGTGAGGAACCGAACTGATAAACGTGGAATATATATCCAAGATAAAGCACCTTATTTAAAGGTGTTTCCCTTGTTATTTACTTTGGATTGGAATTTGACTCTTGAAGAGTTGATTCTGACATGAAAAATTACTGGGTTTGCAGGACAAACTGTCGTCTTGCCTGTCATCCGATCTGGCACGGAGGTGGTGTATCTTTGAATGGTTTTATAGTGCAATTGATTATCCGTGGTTTGCAAAGAGGGAGTTTGTCGATTACTTAAATCATGTCGGACTTGGGCACATTCCTAGGTTAACGCGCGTTGAATGGAGTGTTATAAGAAGGTAGATAAACTCACTATGATCACTGCTCCCCCCTTTCGTATGTAAAAACTGTTTAAAGGATTGATAGATACTAATATTACACAAATGGTCATGCAGCTCACTTGGCAAGCCTCGTAGATTTTCTGAAAATTTCCTGTGTGAAGAGAGGAAGAAACTCGAGCAATATCGTGAATCTGTGAGAAAGCACTATACTGAACTTCGCACTGGTATTAGGGAAGGACTTCCCACAGACTTAGCGCGACCATTATTTGTTGGACAAAGAGTAATTGCCCTTCATCCAAAAACAAGAGAAGTTCATGATGGAAGTGTTCTCACAGTTGATCATGACAAGTGCAGGATTCAGTTTGATCGTCCTGATATCGGAGTTGAATTTGTGATGGTAACAACATTTTTAAGATTCCGTTTTAGTTAGTTTCTATATAATCTAACTGGGGAATCTCCTGCACTCTTTTGTAAAATTGCCTATGATACTGATAGAATTATTGCAGCGAACCTTGGATGTTATAGAAACCGAGGAGAAACTGAGGAGTTGAGTTGGTCTTTCTTCTATGAAATAAATTAGCCAAACCTGCTGTTGCTTGAAGGTTTTGATTGAAGTCTCTTCGGGATGTGCAAGAAGTTTAAGTTGTTTGCAGAGCATTTATGCTTATTTATCTAAGAAAAACCTGAGATTTTTCTGACATAATTTGTCCTCTTCTTTACAAAAGCAATAAAGTAAATCATAGAAAATGTCCTGAATGTTTCATGATTTTGGAAATTCTAGGATCATTCTCAATTGATCCAATAGTTTAAATTGCTTGATGAGTATGTTTTTAATACATAAGTACTTTAACAATTTTTACCTTCAATAAGCCATCATCATGCATTATATGATGACGTCAATGGGGTTGTTGCAGGATGTTGATTGCATGCCTCTAAATCCGCTGGAGAATATGCCAGAGGCTCTTAGGAGACGGAGCCTCTTCATTGACAAATTTCCTGTGATATCTAAAGAACCTCAAATTGAGGGCAATATATCATTTGGAGGGGCCCTTCTTTATGATTCTAGTGGGCATCTGGCAAGTGGTCGGAGTCCCATGAGTAATTTGATGAGGCAAGCAAAGGTGAGCATGTCAATTGATGGTTGTTTATTGATATTTGGAAGTTCACCTTTCCTGTTTGGTTCGCTAGATCATTTATTTTTACCTTCATATTTTCAAGTTGTATCTTTTGAACTTTTCTTTCAAGACTGTTGGCTCCTTTTCAATGAGGAACCAATGCTGCTGCTGTATCTGGTCAGCTTTAAGCTGCTGGAAAGTGACAAGCTGCACCTCGGCTGATGTCATGTTCTTGTTAGTGGTCCAGCATCTTGTTCATATCAGTTATGATCTGACCGCGGTGTGCAGCAGCTTGAATAAATGACTCTTTTCAGATATTGATAACTCTTGTTGGGAATTCTGCACTCTTTTATGATCTATGCTGGTCACGATTTACTACGGAACAAAAAATTCTTGCATCTGGGTTGTTTTGTCTCTGTGGCAATATGCTTGATAAAATGATTCAGATGGTTTGTTGGTGTCTAATGGTGCATAAATTTATTATCGGAAGTCTCTTGTTTTGGCACCATGCGTTATATTACACTGGTGTGATACTGGGAGGTTGCTGCGGCTTTCTGTATCAGCTTATATATCTGTGTGTAGGAGTGACTAAGCTGAACTTATTTCCATGTCATCAGGACTCGAACCATACAATTTTACAAGGCAAAGTATCTGCTCCAGGTGTTGTCAGTACCCAACAGACATTCTGTAGTCAGCCTTGCAGAACGGTGTATAGCCAGGCAAGAGAAGCTGATATTCGGGCTCTTTCTGACCTAACTCATGCTTTGGATAAGAAGGTGTGTCTTTATCTATCAAGAAGCATTTACCACTTTACCATGTTAAGCTTTAACTCCATGGAGATTTTGATAATTCAGGTGCCTGATTAGACAGTGTACTCAGAATAGCACATTTATCATCAGTTTTAAATTTTTTGATGACTGTTTTATATGATCTTGGTGTTTGCATGCTGCACCCCAATTTAGCATTCTGCAACTGCATATCTAAACCAGCTTTTGTCGCATCATGTTGGGGCTTACAGACAAGTATGCTACAGATAGAAATAATGCTAGTGCACAGAGATTGATCTCTCAGAGAGCTTACACATCTTTTCTTTCCTTCCTCGGTGAATCATAGGAGGCATTGTTAATGGAGCTTAGAAACATGAATAATGATGTATTGGATGACCAAATAAATGGAGATGGCTCCCTTAAGGATTCTGAGTCTTTCAAGAAGCATTACGCCACGGTACTTGTACAGCTAAAGGAAGCCGGTGGCCAGGCATGTGGCTTCCGTGAATTTTTGTATCACACCTGCACGCTTCTCTCTGAATCTGTCATTTTTTTTTCTCAAGTGGCATGCTCTTTTTTATTCTGACATATTAATAACAGGTAATGTCTGATACACAGGCTTCTTCTGCTTTGGTTCATCTGAGGGAACGGAATACTTATCCAGGAAATCCGATGCCTGCTTGGTTCAAGCCTCCAGTGAATTCTGGTGCCACAATTGGCCTTCCCAGAGAACTTGATAAATACTTATATCCACATGAGTCAGGATGTAATGTTCATGAAATCGTGAAGGTTTCAAGATTGAAAGCACAGACGATGGTGGATAAAGCTATTCAGGTCTGACAAGAATTTTCCGGCACCCATGTGCACATGCAACTCTCAACACACCCACCTACTCACTCACTCACACACGCCCACAAACAAGATGAAACGACACTAACCTAAAATTTAAAGTGTGGGTATGCTTCAACAGCATTAAAATATAAAATTGGTAATCTTGAGATGCATTGTTAAACTTCACTGGGCTGTGGCTTCCTTATTTGTTATTTATGGAGATGTTGGTGGTAGAGTGTGCCTTATTTGTAATTGCCTGTTAAAAAAAGAAAAATGAGTGAATCTCCTGGTAGTAGTGCAGATGTATATTGTGTGGGTGTGTAGTTCTCTGTATTGTGCATGTCGTTTGGATCAGCTGTTGACTGATGCCTTATGGTGCTATCTCATTTCAGGCCATTTCATCATTGAAAGAGGGGGAAGATGCTTTTACAAGGATTGGAGAGGCTCTTGATTCGATAAATGACCAACAGCTAGCTTCTGACATAAAGTTAACAGGTGTCGCATCCCCAGAGAAGGTCAATGGCGGCTTGGTTCCTAGCAATCAGTTAAATGCCTGCTCATCCGAGACCAACCAGCTATCTGGTTCAAAACCTAGTACTGACGCTGACAAGATAGAGACCCAGATACCGGCTGAGCTGATCACATCGTGCGTCGCTACTTTGCTCATGATACAGGTAAGGTCTAAGAAATCAAATATCTCGTGCTTCTATGATCCATTGAAGCAAGAGCAGCTGAAGACAATTTAGATGATTTCCAAAAGAACCAGTTGCAACTGTTTGCCTGGGTTTACTGTCCTTTCTGAAAGAATAAATGTGCATAGTGTCAACTCAATTGTTACTAGCTATTCACCAAAAAGTAAAAGGAAGCAGCATTGGTGGGAAAACAGAATGCCAAGGAACAACCAATATCTCCCAATTTAAATGAATGTCTATGTTTTAACTCATGATGCTTTCCTTATGATTCTTGTGAAGCAAATTATTCTCTTAATTGTTCCTTTCTGTGGTATCTTACGTTGCTGACAAGTTTGATGTTCCAATGAGCAGACGTGTACGGACAGACACTATCCTCCAGCTGATGTGGCCCAGATACTTGATTCTGCTGTGACAAGTTTGCACCCTTGTTGCCCCCAGAACCTCCCACTTTACCGGGAGATTCAGATGTCCATGGGTAGACTGAAGACGCAGATGTTGGCGCTAGTGCCGACGCAAATCTGATTCTCTCGTCTTTGGGTTTTCAGAAGACGGGTAATGTATATAATTACCACCAGAACAATCCAGTTCATCTTCACCCCATTCTGTATCTGATTGGTCCGCGCTATTAATGATCAACATGTACTATCTTTCGCCGCAGCGCATACTGTCTTGATCAGTATCCTTTTTTATTCAGTCCCTCAGTTTTCTTCTTGTTCCCCCTTGTAGCTCGCTCTCAGCCCTCGTCGGCGCTGTAGGTTGTCATGATAACCCACCTAGTTAGAAAAGAAAATAACCTATTGTCCCGATTTTCTTCTCTGTATATGCTGATGAGATCAGAACTTCTAGAGCAACTCAAAAGTATATCTGATGAAGGCTATATATGACTGACAAGAAACGCCTTTTATACAGGGTTTCCTGTTCTCCTGTTTTGCTTCTGTTAGCGTCTTGATGCGAACAGAGATACTAATCGGGATGCGTAAAAATTAACTGAAAATGTAATTCTTGACGTGGAAACGTGTAAACTGAGTACGGGTTTTGAATAAGCTAGTGAGAGTATGACTAAATTTCGAGTATTATGTTGTAAGACAGATGTAGCACATTATTTTTCTTTAAATACTATGGCGTTTAAACATAAACATGAAGATTTATGTGCTGTATCATTATATAATTGTGTAACTGTGATAAAAATAGTATGCACTATGAAATGAAAATAAAACCTACTTTTTTTCGGTAGGTGGAAATATAACAAATTATGAATTTAAAAATGGGATAAGTGTAATAGAAGTCTTAAAACTTATTACGAAAATACAATTGAATTTTAAAACTCAATCAAGTTTTAAAACTTGTCAAATCGTTTCAATCGAGTTCTAAAATTAACGGCGTCGCATTTTTAGCGGAAAATGCTGATGTGGCATTGATGTGGAATTTTAAATAATTTTTCATTTTTCACATGGTTTTTTTAATTATTTTTTATTCAATTATTTTAAAAATTAGATTTAAAAACTAAAAAGAAAAGCTAAAATTTATTTTTAAATATTGTTGAAAAAAAAAAGGCTCTCCTTCCTCACCGCCACCGTCACCACCCATCGCCGGAGGGGCCGGCGACGATCGCCGGCCTTGGGCGGGGTGGTCGGCCTTAGGCAAGGGCCGGCGACCCTCGCCAAGCTCGAGTGAGGGCCGGCCACCCCCTCCCAAGGTTGGCGACGGTCGTCGGCCCCTCTAGCAATGGGTGGCGGCTGCCATTTTTTTTTTTTTTTGAACTATTTTGTTTTTTAAATAAATTTTAACTTTTCCTTTCTAATTTTTAAATCTAATTTAAATTAAAAAAGCCACATGGAAAATAAAAATTAATTTTAAATGCCATGTCAACATTTTCCGTTAAAAAGTTGACGGTGTTAACTTTAGGACTCGATTGAAACAATTTAACAAGTTTTCAAGTTAATTGCACTTTTTGTAAGTTTTAAGACTCAATTGCATTTTCGTTATAAGTTTTAAGACTTCTATTGCACTTATCCTCTAAAAAATTGATGGATATGTATCAAATTGTTGGTAGATTTAGTTCTAAGTCGATACCTTCATTTGCAATTTGATGTTTTATAGATTTGCTTGATGGATGCGCATCGGTTGGATTTCAAGTCAAATTGAATTGTAAGATATTAATATTAATGGTGTTATTAATTACTAATTTTTTTAGAGGATGACCTACTTTTAAACCAGAGTACCTTTTAAATTATCCATTAATGACTTCTGTGTACATGGTAGTATTTTATAGCGAATTTATACGAAGATGGAAGAGACAAAGAAAAGAAAAGACAAACATAGGTTTTACTAATTCGATCGACAAAGGAAAGGGTACTTGGAAACCTATTTCTATGGTAGAAATCCTCATTCGACTTTACTTCTTGAAGAAGATTCATCCTTCTTACACGAAGAAGAGTACAACATAGTGGCAAACATAGAGTTTTATGGTAATTACAATTGTTAGCTGTTACATAGTGGACATTGATCCTCCATCTTATCAAGTCATCATGACTAGGCAAACTTATCTTTGTCAACACTCCCTCTCCAAGTCGGGGCAAAGATGTCTTGTGAGGTCAACTTGGCCAATATTTATTGAAAGACTCTTTTAGAAGGGGGTTTGGTAAGCACATCAACAAATTGTTCGTTGCTTCGAAGATAAGGAGTCTTGATAGTTTTGTTACGAACTCTCTTTTGAACAAATTGATGGATGATTTCTACGTGTTTTGTTCTTTCATGTAAGAATGAGCTTGATAAAATGTGAGTTGTTGCTTGGTTATCATAATATAGATTCATAGGAGCACGAAATCCTTCCATGACCCAAATCAATAGCAAGCGAACCAAACTAATTCACATGTGGTAGAAGCCACAACTTTGCATTCTGCTTCAGTGCTGTACGAGTAACCACTCTGCTTTTTACTTTTGCATGTAATGAGATCACCTCCTACATTAGTACAAAATCAGTGGTGGACCTCCTATTAATGGGATTGCCAGCCTAATCAACATCAGCATATTCTAAGACCTTTGTGTAATTATGTTTCTTCATTAGAATGCCTCATCCTAGACATGACTTCAAATATCTTAATATATGGTCAATAAGCTCCATGTGACCTTCAGTGGCAACGTACATAAATTGACTCACAAAACTAGTGGCGTATGAAATGTTAGATTGAGTGATAGTTAGATAAATTAGCCGACCAACTAATATTTGAAACTGGCCAACATCGTGAAGAGTAGTATTTTTTTATCACTTTGTTCCTAAAGTCTGTAGGAGACTTTACAAGTTCGATCCCCAATTTTCCCATTTCCTTTAACAGATCGAATGCATATTTTTTCTGTGAGAGAAACAAGGAGTGTCGGACACCTAGAGTGCCAAAATTTGGGAGCAGGAATACTTAAATGCCAAAAGTTAGGAAAGTGACACTTGAGTGTCAAAATCAAAATAAAATGGATCAATTAAGTGCCAATAGCAATAAAAATCAACTAAAATGTTGACATGACCATTTTTCCGGTGGGACAAGTGCAAAACGATGTTGTTTGGCATACTAACGTGGTTAGACAAGTGCAAAAATGACATTGTCTTACTATTGATGAGGATAAATAATTAATTGTAAAAATTAATTAAATTAAATTTAAAATGAAATTAAAAAAGGGAGGAAGAAGATGAATAGTTGGAGGTGACTGAGGGCTTAGCCCTTGTTGTCATCGCCTCCTCACCATTGTCGGGAAGGGCCGACAATGGTGGGCCAGGGCTCGGTGACCCCGGCCGACCCTCCCCCATCGTCGCCAGCCCTTCCCGCCGATGGCCGCCTCCATCTGTTCATCTTCTCTCTCTCTCTCTCTCTCTCTTTCTCTCTCATTTTTAAATTTCGTTTTAAATTTAATTTAATTAATTTTTATATTCAAATTCAAATTCGCTCCAGAGCAACGTCATTTTTGCGTTTCTTTGCTGAGTTAGTTCTTTGGCGAGCCACGTAGGCGAGCAAAATTAATAAAAAAAAAATTGTCATGTAGGATTTCCAACGGGTTTCATCGGAGGTGACATTCAACCATTCCATTTTTCAAAAAAAGTGGCACTTAAGTATCAATTTCCTAATTTTTGGCACTTATGTGTTTCTTCATGCTAAGTTTTGGCACTTGTTCTGTTCTTTGCCGAGAAACAAGCTTTTACTAGAACCAGCAACTTTAATAACCCAAATCCTCGATGTCGAACTTCTCATGCAAATATTTTTTGAAAGTTTTAATCTCTTGTAAATTATCACTAGTGAGGACAATGTCATTAATATAGATTAATGCTACCACTATTCGTTTAGAATTTTTCTTTAACAAATAGAGAATGGTTGGACTTACCCATTTTAAATCCAAATGTCACAAGGGTTGTATTCAACTTTCTGTACCATGTTTGAGGTGACTCCTTGAGACTATAGATTGCCTTATTGAGTTTGTAAACAGATCCTTGATTTTCTAATGGGTCACCCAGAGGGAGATGGACACTTCTTCTTCAAGCTTTCCATTACGGAACTTAACGTCCATTTGAAAAAAAAACCAACCACAACTGATTGCAACTGACATGAGAACTCTGACAATATTTATTTGCACTACAAAACAAATACTTCTTTGTAGTCTATTCTGTATGTTAGGGTGTATCTCTTGGCCACCAAGCTAGTTTTATGCCTTTCAATGGAATTGTCACTTTTGTACTTGTTTTGGTAAATCCATCGAAAGTCCACAAGACATTTTCTGATAGGTGATGGAATAATATGTCAAGTCTTATTTTTGTCAAGGGCTTGGAGTTGCTCATCCAGGGCCTTCTTCCACACAATTGATCATTGCATTTCAAGAAAGTTTGCAAGCTCAATGTTTGTTTTTATAGCTAATAGGAAGGTACAAAATAACAAATGAGGTAGGCCGTAGACGACTGATGCATGACAAAACCCTGAAAACGAATTGAGGGTTGAGATGCTTGGGTTGATCGACGGACGGGAGCTATTTCTTGAATAGGGTTGGGAATAAAGAAGTCGTACCTTGATTGGAAGTCTCTCCCATTTCTCTAGTTCTTATTAATCACTAAATCACCAGAAACAATCGGTAATGGACCAAATTCTATATTCTACTGTAATCATAATTGTTAGTATTATTGCCACTATTCTCCATTTGAATTTGATCCCTTGAAGGAAAATACAGGTAAGTTTCATCAAACATAACATCTGGAAAGATAAGCAATTTTTGGGTAGAGGGATCCAAACATTTATAACTCTTTTAACGTTAGAATATCTAAAAAATACGCAATTGTGTGGACGATGAACTAATTTACTCCCTAATGAAGTGTGAACATAGCACACATTATCAAATACACAGAGATGAGAGGGATTAATTGATTGGCTGAGGAGTACTTTCATACGCGATTTGTATTGCCACACCTTACTGGGAAGACGATTGATCAAATAGCAACTTGTCAGATTAGGAAACAAAAGGAATCAAGTCACCTCAAGTACATGACGTTTTTCCTCTTTGCAATTCCATTTTGCTAGGGAAGTTTAATACTTGGAGTTTGGCATTCAATACCAAGACTATTGAGAAAAGACTCGAAGGGATGATTGGTGTACTTGGTCCCATTGTAACGTAATATTTTAATCCAAGTACTGTACTTTTAGAGATAAGTAAACACAACAAGTAATTCGAGATTTATCATCTATGAACGTAATAAAATATTTAAAATCATTTCCGGATTCAATTGGGGCATTACCCATAATATTATAATGGATCGACTCAAATACCTCAAATGCGTTATTTGTTTTTTTTATTTATTTATAGAAAAACACGATTTATGCTGTTTGGAAAAATGATAAGTTTCACAAAAGCTTGAATCTAGAGAAAAAATAGGATTAATGGAGTGTACCATCCGATCTGACAATGGCCCCATATGCTAGTGCCAAAGTGGAGACTTTAAGCTTTTATCCTCGCTAGCAACCAAAATCTTACTTGAAAAATCAATAGTATATAGCCCTTTTTGAAACGGACCTTTATCAATCTTCCTCTATGGGGTTCTGTCCTGCAAAATAATCTTATTACGAGAAAAGGAAACGTTGCAATGTAGATCCCTAATAATTTTATTGACCGATAACGAGTTAGTAGATAATGAGGGTACAAGTAATAGATCATAAGAGTTGGAAAATGAATCTAGTTTCCCAACCCCTTAAACAGAGACCTTTTCACCATTAACAATTGTAATAGGAGAGTAGGAGCCAGTAAGAACCTCATGCAGATGACCTATCCAACAAACCTTATCGCACACATGGTCAGTTGCTCTTGAATCAATTATAAAATAGTTCATAGAGAATGCAGAGAAGGCAAAGACATTACTAGAAGTTTGAGCCATGTTTCTTGAGTCAGAACTCGTCCAAGACACGTAGTTGGAGGACAATATTGGAGTTGCAAGGCGATTTGTCTGGAGAGGTTTAAAGATCTGTATCAGTGACTTGACTAGCAGCTTTAGGAATCGTAGTCTTATCTGTAGCCTTGTCTTTGCGGTTACAAGTTATCCAACGAGAACTACCGCACGTGTGGCCAATTGCTCTTGGATCAATCATAAAATAGTTTATAGAGTATGAAGAGAGGGTAAAGACATTACCATAAGTTTGAGCCATGTTTTCCGAGTCAGAACTCATCCGAGACACACCATTGGAGGATATTAGTTGTTGGAGTTGCAAGGCGATCTGTCTAGAAATGTTTGAAGATCTGTAGTAGTGACTTGACTGGCCACTTTAGGAACCATAGTCTTATCTGTAGCCTTTTCCTTGCCGGTTGTAAGTGAGGGTGCAAATCCCAACAACGATTTTGTATGCCTATCTTTGCTGCAACAGGAACAATGAAGCTTAGTATTATGGCCATGGCCTATCCCTTTGCTGCCATTAGAACGAATGCCAATACTAGTTTAGTGCATTAGCCGAACTCCCTACCAATTCTCCCCTTGGTTTGGGTTTTAGTATTCATCACCCTTCGACGAGTGTCTTCTCGTTGAATAGTCGCACAAAAATCAGTAAATGATGATAGAGTAGCACTCATAAGAATTTGTGTCTTAAGATCTTTATACTCACGTCAAATGCTAGCAAGCAATTGAGATATACAACTCTTCTTACTAAGTGTACAAATCGACAAATTGAACTGGAAAACGATACTATTGGAGTTCATCTCATTTCCCTTTGAGATTGAGATTGGCCAGAGGCTTGCTATCTCCTATTGCAACTCAAAAATTCAAGAAGCGTTGGCTTGATGCCTGTACATACAACGAAAAGAGTCCCACAGGACGTTTGTAGTCTCAAAATATGCAAAAATCTCATAGGTGTAAGGATCCACGGAGTTAAAATCTATGACATGACAAACTTTCTACTCAGCATATTTAGGATCAGTGATAGGAGGGGGTTTGATCAAGCAATTAACATGCCCCAATTTTGATGTGCCTCCAAGAGCGATTATAATTGCCTAAGACCATGGAAGGTAATTGCAACCAGTAAAAAGGATACATGTGAATCGAATGCTCATTTCATTCGAGTCAGAGCGACCTAAATTGGTGGTAACATTGGTGCTGGCTATTGTGAAAAATAAACAAAAACAAGAGAACTCAACTAATTATAAAGATAAGGTGCAACAACCAAAGAAGCAGCAAGGAGCACAGGAGCTTGATGTCGATCTTGTTTGGTCCAAAACCATATAGCAAGTCGATACGAATATGAAAGAAACAAGGAAAATAGAAGATGATCAAAGGTTTTACACGGGTCAATCGATTAAGGAAAGGTTCTTTAGAAACTTATTTCCACCGTAAAAATCTCCATTCGACTTAGTTTCTCGAGAGAGATTCATTTTTGTTAAATAAAAAAAAGTAGAGTATAGTGGCTAAACATAACCTATAATTTTTATGGTAAGTACAATTGAGATAAGGGTTTCGAAACGTAATAATATCTCTTTGATCCTACTTTGGAGTTTCGCCAATAATTAAAGTAGCTTTGCCAATAATTAAAGCAATTGATGTAGCCCTAAAGGGGCCCACTTCCATTGATAATTGCCGAAGCTGGGAAAATGGATATGGGGGAGGAACAAATTTTCCATCCTATAGGAGCTTAATTTGTCTCCTCTCTTATCAATCTTATCATGACTTGAAAAGCTTATCTCACCTTACATATTTCTTATGGACTATAAGTTCGGGTGCATGAACCCATCACCATCTGATCAAATATCATAAAACATTTCAGCGCAGGAGTCACACCGTTGATTCGTTGGTCCAAGACGGCGACGCCGTATCTATTTATTTAGCAAAACGACAACGACACGTCGACCCTCATCATCATGATACACGTCCACATTATTCATATCATCCTAGCGAAATACAGTAGTTAGAAGATTTATTGGTTCCTAAACTTGAATGGCTTTTCCATTTCTGATCAAGCCATACCCAGCACCATCAACAATCATCCCTCTTCCCAAATAAGTCCACAAAAAAATTCATCCAAGGCTCAGACCTGACAGGAACAGCCATAAGTACCACTTAGAGAAACAGTTTTCTTCCTTATTTCGCCTTCGGCTAAACCACTCGCAAATTTCATATTGCAAATTTAGGAGGTTTAACACCAAATTAACGAAATTGGTGAACAGGAGTGAGCACATTATATAGTTATGTTATACATTCAACATTGCGTTTCCAGCTCTATAAACATTGACAGGTGAAGGCAATTCACGCGTAGGTCGCACAAACAGGAACAGTCCTCCAGCAACACGAACTCACTGTGTTTATCAGAAAGTTCTTGGCTGATCATTTGATGAGTACAGTGAAGAAGAGAATTACACAGTTGAAGTCGTATACAAAGGCATCACTTATTCATGTCATTCAACGGTACGATAAGCATTACAACACAAAGGTCGGGTGGTACAATTTAGACACGGTAACACGGCTCACAAAAGAGTTGACCCTGGAAAACTAGGCTTCGGCAAAAGAAGAAAAAACACCCTTCAAAAAGAAGTGTCGTGGCAGACGCCACAGCCAAAGCCCTAAGGACACAGGACCTCACTCTTCAAACTGCCAAACTGACCATGATTCCAGTACTAACCCGACCTTTGAGGAAAACAGAGACCTGTCCGTCAAGTAGCGACTCCCCCAAAAAGGGTTGTCAAAAACATGCCGGACTTCAAACACCAACAATCAACAGGTAACACAATGCAAAGTAGACTAATGGCGAGAAAGCTCAGGACGACTGTGACATGAAGCTGAGCTCAAACACCAGTTGCCAATCCCGACATCATTGAAAAAAAAAAAAAAAAAAAAACATGTAGACCTAAGAGAACCTGATTACTGTATCTCAGAAAAATCTGGCCGAACTTTGACACCCCCATTAAAAGCCAAAAAGCTGGGAACAGGTTTGAGAAACCTGCAAAAAAAGGAGAGCATGCTCGGCCAAATCTTCTGGAAAAGGGACCAAGTTCCCGACAACTCGGAAGACCCATATCCTATGGACCCAAAAACTACACTGATGCTGCTACTCACAGAAGCCAACTCTGACTGTTATACAGAACTCCTTAACCCATCCCACTCTGAGCATTTGTTGTACTAGCTCAGTGTGTGATTAGTCACCTTTGCTGCTTAATGGAGGATGTCACACCTCCAAAGCTGCTCCACAAGCAGGTCCACTGATTTTTTGCTGATTCCACTGCAATGCTGGAGATTCAAACCTACAAGTGACTGGCCCAATTTCCTCAAAGCAGGCAAGCATTTCTCTGATATCTCAGTACAGCCAGATATAGAAAGTATCTGCAAATTAAGCTGGTCTGCACGAGCCAATGCAGCTACACCAAAATCTTTAACTGCACACAGAGAGACATCAAGGTCGTTCAATAATGGACAGTTTTCCGCAATTACCACCAAGCTTGTGTTTCCAACTTTCCGACAACCCTCAAGATTGAGCACCTCAAGCGTCCAACCATGCATCTCGGCAACGGCTGAAATGGCTTTGTCTGTCAGATTAGTGCATCCACTTACGTTAATTTTCACGAGACCACCATCACAGTTCTCAAGCAGTGGTATGAAACCGGCATCTGTTACCGCTTGAAGGCCACTCAGATCCACATGCTGCAGATTGGGGCACAACTTCGCCAGCATGACTAAGCTAACGTCACCAAACCCAGGGCAGTGACGGACAGACAATGACCGCAGAGATTTGCAAGAAGATAGTATTGGTGATCCCATATTTAAGTCCTTCATCCCCAAGCAGTGCACCAAGGTGAGAGACTTCAACTTATCACCACAGTTGGCGAGTACAGTGAAAAGCCCATACTGTGTGATCTGGTGGCACTCCTCCAATTGCAGCCTTTCAAGTGATAGGGCTGCCTTTGCAAAAGAGTCTAGTCCCCTGTCAGATAAGAATGCACAGTTATGGACACAAAGCTGCTTAAGATTTGGGCAGCCTTTGCCCAACGCTTCAAGTCCCAAGTCTGTCATGCCTTGGCAAGATGTGACGGCAAAGGACCTCAATTTCTGCAAACCATGACCATTGCCCATGACCCAGAAGCCCCTTTCACTCACATTCTGAAGGTTGGCAAGGATCAAGTCAGTAACTGCTTTGCCATAGTGTCCGATAACAGCGAGAGACAAATCGGTCACATGGAGTGCCTGGAGCTTCACTTTTGTCAAGACACAAGAAGTGTTAGACAAGAGACTTGCAATGCCTTGATCTCCAACATGGGGACAGTTGTTGATAGAAATGGACTTCAGATTGGGGCAGTTCTGACCAATAGCTTGAAGACCTTCATTCCGAATGGTTGAACAAGAGTCTATGCTTATATCAGTCAAGTTAGGACAGTTTTTTGCAAGCGAAATCAAAGCCTTGTCAGAAACTGCATTGCAATGGCGGAGTTCAAGCTTCTCAAGCTGCCGACAACCATTAGCAATCTCAATCAAACCTTCGTCTCCCACGGAGGAAACATTCCAGATAGAGAGAACCTTGAGTGAAGGGCAGCCACGTGCGACGGTCCTCAAACCAAGATCTGTTACTCCACGAATAGAGTTGTTTCCACGAATTGATAGCTTGCCTAGTCCCCCATGACTTGAAGTTCCCACAGCAATAGCAGCAAGACGGACATCAGTGGCCTTTTTCCCTTCCAGGACCCTTGTGAGGTATCCATCATCCTTGATGGCAGGAGGTTCATCCCCTGATATTTCTTCATTTTCACCAGGGTTATCCTCCTGCTTCAAAGGCAGGGTGGTTTTGTTGCAACATAATTCGTCACCACGGATGTTGCTCAAAAGCATAAGCCAGCGCTTTGAGACACATGCACAGGCACTCCTCTCCTGGCCTGTAGGCAACCTTCTGAAGATCTCAAAGAGACACTCGTCTGGAAGAACATCGATTGAGGCCTTCTTTTTCTGCTTGAGCTGGTCTCCACTGAAAACGAACGGGGCACTGATGCGAGACCTCTTACAAGTAGGGAAATAAACATCCACATGGCGACCAAGGTACAAAAAGAGACTCGTTTCCTTGGGATTCGGGTAAAGTGACCCCCCAGGGCAAAAATCACCATCTCCTGCAAACATAGCACAAGGCTAATCAGCCAAAATACTCAATACTTGCAGAAATCCGAGACAAAATTGTTGATTACAACACCCAAACTACCAACACGGTCGCAAGAAAACTGAGCAGTTCACGGGCTGCAACCCCGTGGTCGGAAATTTGCAATCGATTTTCATAAACTGCTAACGATATAGAACGGATCTGCTCAAACATAAGTCGCGAAACCCAAAAAAAAAAAAAAAAAAAGAAATCGAACGTATGATGTGGATTTCGCGAGAAAAAAGACCAGAAAGCGCAAAAGCCCGCAAAAGAAATACAATCAAATTTCATAAGCAGAACTGCTTTATCAGATCTATCGAGAAAAAGCTAATCACCCCATAAACAAGTCAACCCATAAAGCTGAATCTACCTTAGATACGTCAACCCCAAACAATTAATTCCAAATCCAGCGACATCAACAACAAAAGCAGCCACAAGACCCATATGACCAAAGATAGACATATCTCATCTAACCCACATCCAGCTGGATTAATAATAATAATAATAATAATAATAATAATAAAATAATAATAATAATAATAATAATAATAAAAGACTCCAAGAGAAAGAACATCATGGCAAAAAAAAAAAAAAAACCCATTACCGTACTTCCGAAAAAACATCTTGCAAGAATTTTACAAGACCAAAAAAAAAAAAAAAATTTCTCAGCACCCATCCGCCTTCATATCAGTCAAACATCCCAAAAAAACGCAAACTTTCCACCAATCCGACAAGAAACCCAGCTCGGGAAAGCACCCCCAAAGAAAAAGAGAAGAACCCAGTTTCGATCCGAAAGAAAAGTCTAGAAAAACCGAGGAAATTCGTCAACTTTACCGGTGAACTCGAAGACCTTCGACATCGGCCACGCAAGGGGAACCCCGGGAGGTCGGATCGGCACGGGATCGCGCCCGGGAACCCTCCGGAGAGAGCAAAAAGGGACGACGCGAGGCGCGATGACGACGGCGGCAGCGGCGGGGGCGCGGGAGCATGAGAAGCCGACGGCGGCCGCCGATGGGTGGTGGTGGTGGCGATGGCGGATGATGGCGCTGGAAACCCTATCAGATAGGGCAAAAAAAAGAAGGGAAGGTGGTGGAGATGGAGGAGGACCAGGACGAGGACAAAGAAGACGAAGAAGAAGAGAGAGAAAAAGGAGGAGAGAGAAAGAAGAGGAGAGAGGAGAGAGAAAGTGGGGGATGTGACCAGTCAAGATGGCGAAATATGCTTCTTTATCTCTGGGAGATCGTGCCGTGGGGAGCACCGGAGGTGCGGTGCGAGCGGGCACACTGGATCGCCGCCCCGCTCGGGTGCAATGCATGTGGGCGAAGACGTTGGGGGAAGGGGGGTGTTTTCGTAATTGCGTCTTCTGATTTTATGGCGATTTTATTTTTGACTTTTGATTTTTTTATAAAAAATTTTGGTGGAGGAGCGCCGATGTGGACATCATCAGAAGCCAGGTAGCATTAGCGTGTCCTTTTCCGGAAAGTTTGGGGGCTGTTTGGACTCCGGGATAAGCAATCCCAGGCTTCGGTTTTGCTTTATCCTCTTTTTTTTTTTTTTTTTTTTTAATTTATTTAATCTCTTTTTGGTGCTGATTGATGATTGGGAAACTTCTGGTGGATGTCCTGCTTAATTTTGCTCCCTGTTTTTGGGTTTTTTATTTTATTTTATTTTATATTAATTATGAGAATTTGTGATTTTATTAAGTTTGTGATTGGAAAACTTCTCGCTAGAAGAATTTGACGGATCATACGATGTTTCTGTCAATGATACACGTTAGAATTTCATAATTGCAAAAGCACAAGTTTTGCGTGCTTTCAATTGTGATCGTCAAATTTAATAAAATATCTATCACATCATTATTATACATTTCCTAAAAGAATTACAAAAGATGGAATATGAGTTCGAAAAGAATTAATATCGTGATGATATTATAACATCTTGGGTCCCACGTGAAGCAAGGGATAGATTAACGAGCAACATAAAAGCGGAACCCACCATCTAATAATTGCTCTCTTATTGAGGATTTTCAGGATAATGTGAAACGAACCCAGCCATCGAAATTGGCCTGTTTGATTAAAAAACATGCTCTTCAATTCCAAAACGAGTACCCTCCGTCCATTGACCGACCAGCAATCAAAAGATCAACACCCCTTTATATCAGCTCCAAAGTGGCTTTAGGACCGGTCCAACTTCAAGCCAAACAGAAGCATCACTGCACGAGCAGAGCTCTTGACCAGGAACGGGGACAACCTTATTCCGGATAAGAGCTTGTCTGGTCCTCGGTTTCCTAGGCATCGAGTAGCATTAAATTCTACAAACATGCACAAATTCACAAAGAGAGAGAGAGAGATATATATATATGGAGTGAATCTTTTTGGACCTTCCCACTTGCCCTAATAGATTGCCTTGGCCTTGTGAATTTCGAAGAGTCATGCATCTAATCAATACAATAATCATTTCCTGCTAAGGATGGTTTGTACCTTCGATTTACTTTGGGATTTTAAATAACTCTAATCACATTTTCGTCCTAAACTCAACTTGATGATTTTCTAATTACTTTTACAGCTCATGATTTAGACTGTACTTCTTTTTTCTCCTTTTCTTTTCTGATCTCTACTGTGTTAATATTAACTATGCATGATAAGTGTGATTAAGCAGTTGATTTTGACATATTGAAGCTAATTCGCCGATCTTATCGCTAATGTGTGTACCTTTACTTTAGCAAAAGAACAAAAAATTGGTAGGTGTCCGTATCCAATTTATACGACAAATTGATAAAATAAGTTCGAGAACGCCCCTGCACTATATGATAGTATAGATATCTATGCGCTTGTGTGTACGTGTACAGACAAGGCAAAGTTGATTACAATTTAGGTAAGAAGCATCCTATAGGGGAAGTCTAGGACTCCAATTTGACTATTAATTTAAGAAGGGTACAACTGGAAGCAGACAGAGACTAGAAGACAAGACATTGACAATAATATCAGTTGTCATTTGGGAGTCTAAATCAATGACTTTAGTTTGATTAATTGATCAACCCTTTTGCCAGGAAAATGCATTGAAAAGCATCATCTCGGAGAGTTAAAAAGTGGAAGAAATGCATGATAACAACAGATTAGGTAGGAAATAACGTGAGAACCGACCCAGCGAGCAACTATTGGCTAAATCAAGTAATTAAGGATGTTTGATTGGCAAGCACATCTTCCGGCTTTGATTTCTGTAATGGGTTTTAAGTAGATCTGGAAAAAAAGGATGATATGGAAATTTGTGCTACATGTAACCTATCTCGATCCTTAATAATATAAAGTAGGAAGAGGCATATCTAAGCAGTTTTCAAAGTTGTGGGTGTAAGTTGGATGTTATCCAACGAAGTTACCAAACTTCAGCTCTGGCAGATCTCTAGATTCTTCCCTTATACTGGAGGATTAAATCAAACGCGAGACTTTGAGGCATCTGATGCATTTAGCGACTCCATTAAGGTCATGCTCTGGTCTAAACAAAGAAGCTAGAGTACCTTTTTAAATTTTTGGGAGCCTGGAAGAAGAAGGTGAGTTAGGTCATGCTCTGGTTTGTAAGAAAAGAATACATGCATAGACAGTTGCATGAGCTTCTTCCAGCAAACATCATCTGCAAGAAATCTGGGGTTCGAATCATCAAAATCAGAGTTCAACAGATTATACAGAGCTCATGACTACTGCATTTTCAACCGTCTGTAGCACATTTTGCATAGATGTTCACTTGCCCAAAGGTTCATTCCAATGTCCTCAATCTCCTAAATTTATCATAATTACTATATACACAGTACAAACAACTTAAAGTATAAAATGGATACACACTACAATTGGCAGAGTGGACCTGCTGCAACCAAGAAATCCTTCGCAAAGACCCAACCGCGGATCTTAAGCAGCCGATTGCTACTTTCAGATACGGTCCCCAATGTACTTGGAAAGAGAGTTGATGGGTTTGGCTGAGTCTAGGTCCCCACCTTTTTGGTTTCGAATCTTTATCCGAGCTAGGAAGTCAGCAGCAATCCAAGCAAAGCTTAACATCAAGGCACTCGTACCTCCGTCATCATGCTCACGCAACTCTACTGACTTCTTCACCCATTCTGGATGGTAGGTGACCTGGTACCAAGCCGATGCCTTTTGCTCATACAACAAATTCCTCTTCTCATTGCTCAATGACTCAGAATCTGAATCCAACTTCTCAAATATTTCTCGGAATTCTTTCCTTAATGCAACATAACAGTGCTTGAGTCTATCCTTCAGCTCCCCTTGCTTGCGGTTTGCATAATTTGGCATGGACCAAGCATGACCAGTCACCAACTCTTCTTCATTGTTCACTTTGTACTGTCCCAGGAGCCTGCTCAGCTGCCCATCATAGGAGTACTTATGGTCCCATGCTTCGGAAATGAAATCTGCAGCACCCAGTACCTCGAGACTTGTATCATAGGGAACATCCTCAGGGACACAACTCACAGAGGAATTCGTATCTTTATCATAAGCATCTTTAATCTGACGGTAGAGTCTGCCCAAGATTTTAGTTGATTTGTAGGTTTGGTATTCCTCTTTCCCCATGAAGTCTGGGTATTGTTCTGGTTCCAGATGGTGGGGCATAGTGACAAGCGATCCAGTCTTGGGAAAATCAACAGCAGCAGCAGCCAACTTAGCCAAGAGAATGCAGTTCTCATCCAGAGCCCCATGTTCGCTACGGTCAGCATGAACCATGTGTGCATTGCAGATTGCCTCCAGATTCTCATTCGGAACGTGCTTAACAAAGAAGTCGATCATATCCTGCCAAATTGAGCCGCATCATGAGAAAGGGGAGTCTTTCTGCAGCGAACTTATAGATCAGGCCTATCAAGTGCTTATGAAGAACTTATATCTCTCAATACATGTCTGACTGCTTCGTGGCACAAAATGCTAATGCTGTCTTGTATTAACTAACTATCCTGAGTGCACCTCGGAGTAAATTTGTAGTGTCCCAAGAAAATTAATTGGGAGACTGGTTTTCAAGATGCTTTTGCTATTCCTCAGATCAAATTAACGCAGACTTCCAAATTACAAGCATCTTCTAAAATGAACCAGAAAGGGGGGCAAATCTACGGGGCACTATCAAACTAGGTCAGATAATGTGTCAGGAAGAAAAAACCATAGTAAGCGAAAAAATGTTTATGCACACAGACTCAAGTTTCACTTAATCTATCCTCATGAACGACATCTGCAACAAGCCTGTTGAAATCCAACGTTCCACTAATTATAAGAACAGGAAATAAAATTAAACGCAAAAGATGCATTGTGCGAGTCACACGATGCTACTTTATGCATAATAAAATAATTGTGACTGGTTGTGGTACAAGGCAAATGCCAAGGCACATCATTCCTATATTGAAGTCATTCCTATTCTACAAGGTCTGAATGCTTGTCATATACCACAGCTAAAAGACAATTACCTTCAGTGTAACATAGCGGGGCAGCATTTTCTCTGCTACAGGACCATATTGCATGAAGGCCCAGCTCCTCTTACTTGGGGGAATGAGATTTTCTTCCCAAGTGACAAAGTAGAGTTCCCCATCAAAGTCACTTCCTGAAGCTCCATTTGGGTGAGGTCTCTCCCCATTTTGAGGAAAAACAAGACAATCATACAAATGGTGTAAATCTGGAGCATCAACTGCTTCCAGAATCCTTATATCACCAGGGTGTAGACATGAACTTTTTGCTACTACAACGCAACCTTTAATCACTTTTCGGTTCTTTTTAGTCTCAGAGAATCTACAGCCATGTTTTATGAAGCAGTTCTCCAGGGCTGGAGTAGACACTTGAATAAAGCACTGACCTTGTTCAAGAACTCCTAGCTCATCTAAACAGCCCATCAGCCACCTCCCAGAGGGAAGGAATATCCTAGTCTTTTCCCTAAGGCCTTGCAGTTGTGTTGCTCGTATGCAGGTGAGCATGCCTCTTAGATGAGGTTTTGAATGTGGCCTAAAACCAGCACTCAACATTATTGCAGCAATGTTTCCCTGCTCGGTGCAGGAGGATGTAAGGACATCAAATGCCACGTCTGAGTCAAAAAGCATCCGGTTTAATTTGAAGACCATTTTTTCTTGCATGTCCTAGAATACCTCATCCGGTACCTTTAATGCTGAAAGCAATGTCACAATCTGCCTATTTAAAAAGCCTGGTTTAAACCTGGTCCAGGACCGTATTTCCAGCATAGTGTGGTTTGACTGGAATTTGTTCATACTACGTCTCAAAGAAAGTCAAATCCCATCACCTTTGCTTGGCCAGCAAGCTACCACGCCCTTGTAATCGGCATAATGAATCTGATATGCAGAAGGCATGTCCAGTTCCAGTTTCAGCTTCTCTGCTACTTCCCTGGCAAGGTCAGGTGTTATAGTGCCAATTCCATCAGAGAAGCAATAGCCATTCCTCTCAATATCTGGAAGATCATGATATACTTCCTCTTGTGGAACTTCCACAGTCGCATATGTGGATGACAAGCACTGCCCCATCCAAAAAGCCAATTTTGCAGTGTTCCTGCAATTGAACTTTCCCATCCACCTTATGATCTTTTTCACATCAATTTTTTTGTCCTCGGCGAAAAACCAAGCAGACCAGTCCCTAAGTTGGTTTGATGAGAAAGCCAGAAATGAGTATTTCCGGCCCCAAAGATTAAATCCATTTGTCATTATTGTCCTCACCCATTTAAAAATCGTAGTCTTCTGGGAAATGGAGACCGACTTGAGGACATTAGCATTGATCATCTGCAGACCTTCATCCATAAAGGTCACCCTCAAGAACCTGTCAGCAACATCCTTGTATTCCCGGAGCATTCTGTTAGATAGCTCCACTTCAGGTGGAAGACAATGCCCTTTAGTTGGAGTTATTATGAGCCTCCTTATCTCAACAATGTTGTTCAACTCTTTTTGGTTTTTAAGAAGTTTGGGATTCTTCAGCTGCCATTCTTGAAGAAGTTCCAGCCTCTTGCATGCATCAAAGACCGGGTGTTTGTAAGAGCAAATGTGCTTTAGTGCTGCTAAGTTCACCGCCTTTGGTTGGCTTTTCAGTAACCCAAAGAAACTCTCTGACAGCTGGTGTTGGCTGAACACGCTCTTATGGATAGCAGCTTTCAGTAAAAACATGACGTTGAAACCTATCCCCTTGTGATGAATAGAGGAAAAGGTGTCTAACATAGGCCTCACAAAATTAGACTCGTCCTGGACCCTCAGGGACCGTCTAGGGGATAATTCCCGCACTTCTTGTTCCCTAAGATAATCCATGGCATTCTTCAATTTCAGTCCATGGAGTGGTGGAATTGACACTCTGTAGGTATTGCACCGACCGACAGCCCCACTAGCCGTGAAATCTGTAGTTCGAATCCAAGGATCTTCATCATCCAACAAATCAGATGGAACTGATACTTCTATGTCATCATCAACAGTTCTATAATACAGATGAGGAGGTGAAGCCAGCTGCAAGAGTATGACAATAGATGACATTTCCCTATGCTGTCTGATCTCATTGATTTCCCCCACCAAAAACTCCATCTTAAATTCACAATTTATCACAGCATAGGTGGACTGTTCTTTAAAAGAAAATGCTGTCTTCCTGGTGAAGCAGAACTTGCACATACTATCAACAGGATCAACAAAAAAATCAACCCCAGATGAGGGTCCTCTCCACCCCACCAGAAACTCTTCCAGGGTAATCAGGTTTCCTATCTCTAGGCACGCGTCAGGCAACTTAAAAGGAGTGGTAGTCCTCCTCCTTTGATTCTTTTGGAATGGACTCTCAGGCCCCTGGCTGACTTTCAAAAGTTTGTTATTAAAAAAAAGCCCATCATGTAGTGAAAGCTCATAAGTTGAGGTTGCAGCTTCAGGCGTAGTGAAGTGCACAAAAGCATGTGGCTCCACCTTCTTATATTCATCTGCTATCTGGATGGTGTCAAACCTCGTGACCTCAAAATGTGGATAAGAATCTGGGGGTGTCCAGGAAGTTTTCAATCTACACCTCCTGATAAGGCCAACTGTATCTTCCAAATACTTCACAAGCTCTTTTGCAGTCACATTTTGATCAAATCCACCGACACGAACTTGAGTCGCCACTGTGTCCTTCCTAGCTCCTTTTGACTCCATTATTCCTCCAAACACACTGTTCTTGAAATTAATTATGGATGTAGCTACACTATCACCTGCAACAGTATCCAAATTGCCACCAAATCTCTTTTACAACCATGTTGCTATTGGAAAAAAAATCTCTCAAGAATTAAGAACAAAAACCCAACACCTTGCTCCAAGCTAACAGGAAAAAAAGTTATCTTCTTCCCTTTTTTTTCCCGATTAATCTTTCAGATACCAACAAACAGATTCTAGCATGGGACAGCACAAAGCTGCTCCGGATGTGCCAAGTAACCGAAGAGACCACAACCCACATTCAGAAAACAAAAGAACAGCACGATCGTCGTCAAGACAAAGACGAACGATCCAAAAAGACAATTGGACGAAGACCCAGAACTAAAAAAAGCGCCAAATGTAAAGACATTGCTATCAGACCAAACTCGAAGAGTCGGCTTCTGCACGTTGCCTTCAGTCGGCTCCTAGCAAAGAGATCAATTTGCAGAAACGAGAGCTAGTAATTACCTCGAGAATGGCGTCTCCATGGATGATGAGTGTGAAAGGGAGTACCTAGTTCTGTGAGAGTGGAAAAATGAAAGGGAAGAGTATTACTAGCAAGGGTGATCGGTTCCGGTTGGACCAGCTCTAGAGCAGTCCAATAAAATAAGTTCATTCTACAACTTTCAAAAGGAAAATCCAAAATTACCATATTGTATCTTTCATGATAATGCTAAATGTGTGCATAATAATCATTATATTTCTTTATTTTTCTATTTCTTAAAATCAATTTGAACGCAATTTCATTTTTCTATTTTTGAAATGGATTTCTACTTTAAAAATAGATTTGGATTAGAAATTAAAAATTAAAAATTTTAATTTTTCTATTTTTAGAACAAAAGTGAGAAATGAAAACTCTTTCATCATTCACTCTAATCATCGCTCACTCCCCACCCACCGCTCGTGGGATGCCGGATGGCCATTGGCCACCGGCCACATTGGACGTCAACTGACGGCCCTCAAACATTGGACGACCAGTGCATATCGTCAGCCGCTCGCCTCTTTCTGCCGATCACTAGTCCCCCCATCGTTGGCCGTCGATTGCTAGACACCACCGCTCGCTTCCTACCACTGATCGTTGCCGCCGCAGTTGCCTACCGATTGTCAGATGTTTGATGCCTCCTACCACCACTCGGGAGAAAACAATTTGTATCGTTCTCAAACAAATTTTTATTTCACAAACAGAAATTTTATAAGGTTATCAAATATGTATTTTTGCTCAAAGATTTGTTTGGAGAATAGCAATAGAAAAATCAATTTCTAGCAAAAAATTGATTTCTGAAATAGAATGGTTATTATACACACTTTAAATCAAATTTTTTTTAGTAGTAAATTTCAAACCATGACAAAAAAAAAAACCAAAGGAAAGACAATATTTTAAGAAATTAAATGAATAAAAATATATAATTGGTTCGGTTCCCACTTTGAACAAGTAACCAGCCCAAAAATAACTAGTTCTATAAAAATGAAATCGGGAACTAGATTGAGACCCTCTAGAATCAGGCTGTCCTCAGCTCGGATAGTCCTTTATGCTCACCCTAATAAATAACCACACTTGAAATGAAATGAGAGAGCGGGAAAAAAAAAAAAAAGATAAAGAAACTAGAGAAATGATCCCTGTGCTATTGTCGCTATTCAATTTTCATCCCCTACTTTTATCTTGTGACTGTTTTGATCCCTATACTAATATTTGATCGCAATTTTATCAAATTTTTTTTTTTATATTTCTATCAAAATGCGGACATGAATACTAATTACGCATCAGAGATATCTAGGTGGCACTGTCATGAAATAATAAAAGAGAAATTTGGGAGAAATTGCAAAAAAAATGATCCCTATACTAACTATTGTGGATGTTCAATTATTCCTCGAACTTTTTTTTTTTTTTTTTTTTTGTAATGAAAATTACATGTATCAATTTGGTCAGGCTTTCCTTATGGGTATTTAATAATCTTACTCCTGTTAGCCGTTTGCCCATTTATCCTAACTATTGCCCATTTATAACAAAATAACCAAATAGGAGGGACAATTTAGCTACCGCGAAGCCCACACGGGTCAAATCTCTTGAAAGTAATACTCATGCGGTGATGACTTAAGAAGAATTGCTTCAATTTCTGAACTAATTATAACATGTCAGCGCCACATGTTAATTTTCAGCACTTACTAAGCATTATTTTATCCTAAAATGAAGACCAAAGATTAGTTCAGGGACTCAACTTAAGAACGTCAGTGTCATCAAATCTCATCTGCGAGAAATCCTGGGGTCGAATCATCAAAATCAGAGTTCAATAGATATCACAGAGCTCATGACCACTGGCATTTTCAACCATCTGTAGCACATTCTGCATAGCTGTACACTTACCCAAAGGTTCATTCCAATGTCCTCAATCTCCTAGATTCCTCATAATTGCTATATACACAGTACAAACAAGTTGAAGTATACTATATATACACACTACAATTGGCAGAGTGGACTTGCAACCAAGAAATCGTTTGCGAAGACCCGACCATAGATCTTAAGCAGCCGATCGCTACTTTCAGATACGGTCCGCAATGTACTTGGAAAGAGAGTTGATGGGCTTGGCCAAGTCAAGGTTCCCACCCTTTTGGTTTCGAATCTTTATCTGAGCTAGGAAGTCAGCGGCAACCAAAGCAAAGCTGGATGGTAGGTGACCTGGTACCAAGCTGATGCCTTTCGCTTGTACTGCAAATTCCTCTCTTCATCACTCAATGACTCAGAATCCGAATCCAACCTTTCGAATATCTCTCGAAATTCTTTCCTTAATGCAGTGTAAGAACACTCGAGTCTCTCCTTCAGCCCCCCTTGCTTGCGGCTTGCATACTTTGGCATCGACCAAATATGTCGGGTCACCAACTCTTCTTCACTGTTCACTTTGTACTGGCCCAGAAGCCCGCTCAGCTGCCTATCATGGCACTTATGGTCCTACGCTTTGGAAATGAAATCTGCAGCACCCGGGACCTCGAGAATTGTATCATAGGGAATATCCTTAGGGTCGCGACTTGGTTCAAAGGAATTCAAATCCATATCATAAGCATCTTTAATCTGACGGTATAGTCTGCCCAAGATTTTATTTGATTTGTAGGTTTGGTATTCCTCTTTCCCCATGATGTCCAGGTACTGTTTTGGTTTCAGATGGTCAGGCATAGTGACAATCTTTCCAGTCCTGGGAACATCAACACCAGTGGCAGCCAACTTAGCCAATAAGATTGCGTTTGATAACGTTTCTGTTAAAAAATTATTTTAAAGAATATAAATAATCTGTTTCGGGGAACAATTTTTGAATAGAAGAACGCTTTTGGTAATTGTACAAAATTTCTATTCCTGGAATAGAAAAAGAATATAAACACGTTTAGTAAACTTGTATAATTTTTTTGTTTCTTTTAATTTTTAATATTTTTTAATATTTTTCCTTTTTTTCTTTTTTCTTCCTTTTGGCCGACGGCCTCGCCTTGGCTGGGCGAGCTTGGCCTCGCCGGGGTCGGTGCGACACTTCGGCGAGGTCTCCGGCCCTTGACGGTTGGTCGCCGACGTCGCCAGTCCTCGACGGCCGGTCACCGGCCATGGTCGAGGTCGATGACCGGCCAAAGAAAAAAGAAGAAGAAAAGAAAGAGAAGAAAAAAATAGGAGAGAGAAAAATTGTTTCTCGGAATTTGTTCCCGGGAACAAGAAATAAGAAACTTGTTCCCGGAAACAAAAGTGTAAACAAACGCATTTCGGTTCTTTTTTATTCTCCGGAACAAAAGAATAAAAATTATGTTCCAGGAAACATAAACAAAACCCAAACAAACAGGCCCTAAAATGCAGTTCTCATCCACAGCCCGATGTTCGCTGCGATCAGTATGAACCATGTACGTGTTGCAGATTGTCCCCAGGTTCTCATTCGAGATGTGCTTAACAAAGAAGTCTACCATATCCTGCAGAATCGAGCCACATCATGAAAAAGTGGACGTTTTTATTCAGCAAATTTACAGATCAGGCCTATCAAGTGCTAATAAAGAACTTTAAACATCTCTCACTACAAATCTGACTGCGTAGGCCTTGTTTGGCAAAAAGTGTTTGTGTTCCTAAAATAAAAATTTATGTTCCTAAAATAAAAATTTATGTTCCCAAAATAGAAACAAGAAGTAGAATAAAGTTGCTTCTTGTTCCCGAGAATAATTTTGAAAAACACTTCTTTTGTCTTCTCTTTTTTCTTTCTTATTCTTTCCTTTTGGCTAGTCGCCGGCCTCGGCCATCACCTCACTAGAGCGTCGCCGGCCCCCGGCGAGGCTTGGCCTCGCCTTGGCTGGCGGTGGCCTGGCGAGGCCGAGCCTCACCGATGGCTGGGTGAGCTCGGCCTCGCCGGGGGCCGACGATGCTCGACAAGGTTGCCAACCCTCATCAGGCTAGTCGCCAAAAGAAAAAAAAAAAAAAAAAAAAAAAAAATATTAAAAATATTACAAAAATGAAAAGAAGTAACAAAATTATATAAGTTTACCAAATGCATTTTTATTCCTGGAATATAAATTTTTTGTGGTTACCAAGCGTGTTCTTATGCTAGAAAATTGTTCCTAGGAATAGAAATAGAAAAAATTATTTATGTTAAAAAATTGTTTCCTGAAATAGAAACGTTACTAAATGCACCCCTAGTGGCACAAATAGCTAATGTTCTTTGCTGAATTAACTAGGCTGACTGCATGTTGTAGGAAGTTTATGGGGTCCAAAGAAAATTAATCGAGGGACAGGTTTTAAAGATACTTTTGCTACTCCTCAGATTAAACGAATGCGAACTTCCAAATTACAAGTATCTTCTGAAAACATCTAGCAGGCAACATCAAACTTGGACAGATAAGGTGGCAGAAAGAAAATGACCGCAGTAAGCAAAAATTGTTCATGCACACAGGCTCGTGCTTTATTTTATCTGTCCTTATGACGGACATCTGCAACAAGCCTCTTAAGATCCAACCATCCACTAATTTTTAAGAAAATAAAATAAAACTAAATACAAAAGATGCATTGCAAGAGTCACCATTTATGTTAATTTAAGCATAACAAAATTAGCTGTTACTGGTTGGAGTATAAATCAAATGCAAAGGCACATTGTTCCTAAATTGAAGTTGTTCCAATTCAACTAAGTCTGAATGCTTGTCGAATAACACAGCTAAATGACAATTACCTTCTGGGTAACATCACAGGGCAGCTTTTTCTCTTCTCCAGAATCATACTGCATGGGAGTCCAGCTCTTCTTACTTGGTGGAATAAGATTTTCTTCCCCCATGACAAAGTAGAGGTCCCCGTCAAGGTCACTCCCTGAAGCCTCACTGGCGTGAGGCCTCTCCCCAATTTGAGGAAAAACAAGACAATCATACAAATGGTGTAGCTCTGGAGCATCAACTGCTTCCCGAATCCTTACATCACCAGGGTGTAGACATGGATTTTTGGCTACTACAACATACCCTTTAATCACTTGTCGGTTCTTTTTAGTCTCAAAAAATCTGGAGCCGTATTTTATGAAGCAGTTCTCCATGGATGGACTAGACACTTGAATAAAGCACTGACCTTGTTCAAGAACTCCTAGCTCATCCAAACAGCCCATCAGCCACCTCCCAGAGGGAACAAATATTCTAGCCTTTCCCCTGAGGCTCCACAGTTGTACTGCTTGTACGCACGTGGGGAAAAGTACCAAAATAGTCCTAAACCTTTTGCATTAGTACTAATTCAGTTCTAAACTTTTTAATTGGACTATTTTAGTCTTGAACATTTTTACATTGGTTACCAATTTTGTCCATCCGACTAATTTAAGCCGGAAATTGCTGACGTGGCCACCGGCGGTCTTATGTGACGCCACGTGACAAATTTTATAATTATTATATATTCAGATTTTTTAAATTATTTTTCCTTTTTTTCTTTTTCTTTTCTCCTTACCCCTGGTCAGAGTGCTTGTCGGCCACAAGCTAGTCGGGGCGAGGGGCCCCGCACCCTCACCGGCCACTGGCGAGGGCCACGGCAGCCTCGCTTGTGGCATTATGCCCTCACTTGGATCTGGGCGAGGGCCGCCACACCCTTGCCCACCACAAGCGAGGGCTGTCGTGCCCTTGCCTGTGGCCGACGAGGGTGCAGAGGCCCTCGCCGACCAATTGGCGAGGGTTTTGGCCCTCGCCTAGATCTAGGCGGGGGCCAACGCCCTCGCTTGTGGTCGGCGAGGGTGCGGCGGCCCTCGCTAGTGGTCAATGAGGGTGCGGGGGCCCTCGCCTTGACCAGCCTGTGGTCGGCGATGGTCGGTCGGCCGGCGACCTTGCCAGCCAAGGGGTAAGGAGAAAAGAAAAAAAAAAAAAAAAAAAAAAAAAAAAAATTTAAAAAATATAAAAATATAAAATTTGTCCACGTGGCGCCACATAAGACCGCCGGCGGCTATATCAGCAATTTCCAACTTAAATTAGCCGGATTGACTGAATTTGTACTTATGTGAAAATGTTTAAGACTAAATTGATCTAATTGAAAAGTTTAGGATTGAATTGGTATTAATACAAAAGGTTTATCACTATTTTGATACTTTTCCCTACGCACATGAGTATGCCCGTATAATGAGGCTCTGACTGGGGCCTAAAACCAGCACTCAACATTATCGCAGCAATGTTTCCCTATCTGGAATGAAAAAGAAACTAAGGAGAATCAAAAACAAGAAAAAGAAAAAGAAAAGATCCCGGTGCTACTGTCGATGTTCAATTGTTCCTCGCAACGATTTAGCCTAGAGCCGCAACGCTTCCTGCAGGCCGCGTGTGCCAAGTCTCTTGAAAGTAATACTCGTGTGGTGATGGTCCGGGAAGAATCGCTTCGGTTACTGCACTAATTATAAGCATTATTTTTGTTTGCATTTGGAAGGGTGTACAATTTTGTCTTAAATGAAGACCGAACATCAGTTCAGGGAATCAAATTGAGCAGGAGCACGGCATGAGACGAATTCTGCAATTTGCCCCTCGACTTTTTATTTGCTTATATCACGTGAGGGCCACATGTTCATTTTCGGTGGCGGTGATCCGTTCCAGGTTTCTTATAAGTGCCACTTCGAACCTAAAACCAATCCGTTGGTATGTTTTTCTCATTTTTTGAAACCTGAAACTTCTGTTGTCACAGATTCTAGAATCTAACGGTTTGTTTTTTTTTTTTTTTTTCAAAATGAAAGTAAACGTAACAACACAAATAAAAGTTTCTTATTTGTCAATAGCAACAATCCATAAAAGATGAACATATAAAATAAAATAAATAATGAAAGGTTCAAAACACGCAACATAAAACCTAAGTTATAGAACTTAAATCATCAATCATTTATGAAAAATTGTTCCAAATTCTAATCACTTGAAATCAAAAGAGACAGAGATCATAGTTAATCACTTAATAATAATATTAAATTTTAAATTACTATTGACTAAACTAAAATAATTGTTAGAATAATTTGGTTTAAACTAGTAAACTCTATAATCTCCTTGTTAAGACAATCCATATCACCGAGAGAGAGATTAAAAAATAGTCACTCATTAAATATATAAAAAAAAATTACAATATATAAATATAAACATCATGGAATCATACTCACTCCTAATCTATGGTGCATAGTCGGCATTTTCCATGCATAATTGGACATAATATGAAATGAATTGTGATTAAAAGTCAATTTAAGGATCCAATCAATCATGACATAAATTATCGAGATCAAAATTGAATAGTGACGATAGTGCATAGAAGTATTTGATAACTTGTACGGATCCACGATTTTTCGTGTGGAGTAGCGGTGATTGATTCTCGGTCCGGTCTCACCTAGGACCGGGAATAGGACCATGAGGACCTATTCCCAATTTTTGGGGTCGGGGATCGGACCAAATGGTCCTAGGACCGAGAACTGATTACTTAGCAAAAAAATTATAAAATTATAAAAAAAATATTGGAGTTGGTACTATTTTAGGGTTTATTGCTATGTTTAAGAAATTAACAAATATATATATATATATATATATATATATATATATTTTAAAAAGAGTTGGTCTGGTCCGGTTCCCCTTCGAAATCGGGAATCGGATCGAAAATCACTTGTTCCATTTTTATAGAACTAGGAACTAGACCGATGCCTTCAAGAACTGGACTAAACTAGCCGGTTTGGTTCAGTTCGGTCTAGGCGATACCCAGTTTGGACGATCCGATATGCTCACCCCTAGTATGGAGTGCTTGCTAACTTCCTTGAGAAGGTCTTGTTTTCAAAGCTCTTTCTATTTTCATGGCCATATAAGAAAATCCTACTTTATATATCTCTTCTCTTTGTTCTCTAATATTTCTTTTTCTCCTTCCATCTTTTCCTTTTTTCATTATCCGTAGCGAGAGCCCATGTCATTGATTTCCAGTCGTGCCATATAGGACGTCTAGTAATGAATTAGCAAAAAGAGAAATATTAAAAAATTACTAAAAATTATCAATATCAACGCCGATCGTGTCATCGGCATTTACGTCAATGATTTCCAACAAAAATTAACCGGATGGATTCAATTGGCAAATTGCAAAAAGGTTTAAGACTTTTTGGATAATTTTCCCGACTAATATATATGGTCTTGGTCTCTGGGCTCCTTGTACTATGTGATATACATACATATATAATCAAGTGATTAAGGATGTTTAAAAGCAAGGGGCTTAGATAGATCTCGAAAAAGGATGATGTAAAAATGTGTGCTGCATGTAACTTGTCTTTGATCTTTAATGTCCAAGTAGAAAAGCATAATTATGCTTTATCGAGAATGTGGGTATATGTTGGATGTTATTCACCGAAATAACCAAACTTCAGCTCTAGCAAATCCTTCGTACTTAGAGGATCAAATCGATTGATTCATGTTTTTGAAAGCGAAACTAAAGGCATCTAATGCATTTAGAGACCACATAAGGGGACCTGTATGAAGAAGCTAGAGCACCTTTAGCTTTTTCCCCATGAGAAAGAAGGGGAGTTGGGCCATGCTCTCAAATATAAGATGTGAATACATGTATAGCCACTTATACAAGCTTCATTCAGCAGATTAAGATAGTCAGTGTCATCAAACTTCATCTGCATGATATTCCGGGAATGAATCATTAAAATCAGAGGTCAACAGATTTCAAAGAGCTCAGGGCTACTGCATTTTCAACCATGGGTAGAACAGTTTGCATATCTATACACTTTCCAAAATGGTTGTCCTCAATCTCCAGAATCCTTCATAATTGATAAATACACAGTACAAACAATTTAAAGTATAAAATAGATACCCACTATAATTGGCAGAGTGGACTTGCTACCAAGAAAATCCTTCGCAAAGACCCAGCCATGGATCTTAAGGAGCTGATCGCTAGATACGGTCCGCAAGGTACTCAAAAAGAGAGTTGATGGGTTTGGCCGAGTCAAGGTTGCCACCTTTTTGGTTTCGAATCTTTATCCGAGCAAGAAAGTCAGTGGCAATCCAAGCAAAGCTTAACATCAAGGCGCTTGTACCTCCGTCATCATCCTGCCGCAAGTCCACCGACTTCTTCACCCAATCTGGATGGTACGTGACCTGGTACCAAGCTGATGCCTTTTGCTCATACAGCAAATTCCTCTCTTCATCACTCAATGACTCGGAGTCTGAATCCAACCTTTCGAATATCTCTCGAAATTCTTTCCTTAATGCAGTGTAAGAGTACTTGAGTTTCTCCTTCAGCTCCCCTTGCTTGCGGCTTGCGTACTTTGGCATGGACCAAACATGTCCGGTCACCAACTCTTCTTCATTGTTCACTTTGTACTGGCCCAGTAGCCCGCTCAGCTGGCCATCATAGGAGCACTTATGGTCCCAAGCTTTGGAAATGAAATCCGCAGCACCCGGAACCTCCAGACTTGTATCATAGGGAATATCCTTAGGGAGGCAATTCAGTTCAGAGGAATTCAAATCCTCATCACAAGCATCTCTAATCTGACGGTAGAGTCTACCCAAGATTTTAGTTGATCTGTAGGTTTGGTATTCCGCTTTCCCCATGAAGTCCGGGTACTGTTTTGGTTTCAGATGGCGAGGCATAGTGACAAGCTTTCCAGTCTTGGGAAAATCAACAGCAGTGGCAGCCAACTCAGCCAAATGAATGCAGTTCTCATCCAGAGCCCCATGTTCGCTACGATCCGCATGAACCACATGTGCATTGCAGATTGTCCCCAGGCTCTCGCTCACAATGTGCTTAACAAAGAAGTCTATGATATCCTGCGGAATTGAGCCACATTATGAGAAAGTGGGAGTCTTTCTGCAGCAAACTTACAGATTAGGCCTATCAAGTGCTAATAAAAAACTTTAAACATCTGTCATGATATATCTGACTACGTAGTGGCCCAAAATGTTAATGCTCTATGCTGAATGCATGCTGTAGTAAGTTTATAGTGTCCAAAGAAAATTAATTGGGAGATGGGTTTTAATAATACTTCTGCTACGTCTTAGATAAACCAACTGGAACTTCCAAACTACAAGCATCTTCTGAAAATGAACCAAAGAGGGGATACATCTATCAGGAACTATCAAACTTGGACAGATAAAGTGGTAGAAACAAAATGACCATAGTAAGCTGTAAGAATATTTAAATAATAAACCATGTCTTCATCTAACGGTTTAAGCTTTTAGAACAGTTGACAATGATCCTATCAAAATCTCACATGATATCAAAACTGGAGGTGCTGAGTTCAAATCTTTCCAAGTCCCATTTACCTCCCCAATCAAATTTCCATGTTTAGTAGGCAAAAAGACCAGACTAAGCATGAAGGGAAGTGTTAAAAGTATTTAAATAATAAACAACGTTTTCATCTAACAGCTTAAGCTTTTAGAATAATGGGCAATGATCCTACCAATATGTCACATAAGCAGGAGATGTTCGTGCACACAGCCTTGTGCTTTATTTGATCTATCCTTATGAAGGACATTGCAACAAGCCACTTACGATTCAATATTCCGCCAACATATAAAAAAATAAAATAAAATAAAATGGAAAAGACACATTGCAAGAGTCACCATTTATGTTAATTCAAGCGTAACAAAATTCACTGTCACTAAGCCTAAATGCTTGAGAAATACCACAACTAAATTACAGTCACCTTCTGGGTAACATCACGGGGCAGCTTTTGCTCTTCTGCAGGATTATAATCCATGGGAGTCCAGCTCTTCTTACTCGGTGGAATGAGATTTTCTTCCCACGTGACGAAGTACAGGTCCCCATCAAGGTCACTTCCCGAAGCTTCATTTGTGTGAGGCCTTTCCCCCTTCTGAGGAAAAACAAGACAATCATACAAATGGTGTAAATCTGGAGCATCAACTGCTTCCAGAATCCTTATATCGCCAGGGTGTAGACATGGATTTTTGGCTACTACAACGTACCCTTTAATCACTTGTCGGTTCTTTTTAGCCTCAGAAAATCTGGAGCCATGTTTTATGAAGCAGTTCTCCAGGGCTGGTCTAGACACTTGAATAAAGCACTGACCTTGTTCAAGAACTCCTCGCTCATCCAAACAGCCCATCAGCCACCTCCCAGAGGGAACAAATATTCTAGCCTTTTCCCTAAGGTCCCACAGCTGTGCCGCTCGTATGCACATGAGCATGCCTCTTAAATGAGGTTCAGACTGGGGCCTAAAACCAGCACTCAACATGATGGCAGCAACGTTTCCCTGCTCGGCACAGGAGGATGTAAGGACATCAAATGCAACTTCTGAGTCAATAAGCATCTGGTTTAATTTGTAAACCATTTTTTCCTGCATGTCCCAGAATACCTCATCTGGAACCTTCAACGCTGAAAGCAATGTCACAATCTGCCTATTTAAAAAGCCAGGCTGAAACCTGGTCCAGGAACATATTTCCAGGGTAGTGTGGTTCGACTGGAATTTGTTCATACTACGCCTCAAAGAAAGTCGAATCCCATCACCTTTGCTAGGCCAGCAGGCTACTACGCCCTTGTAACCGGCATAACGAATCTGATATGCAGCAGGTGCGTTGAGTTCCAGTTTCAGCTTCTCTGCTACTTCCCTGGCAAGATCAGGTGTTATCATGCCAATTCCATCAGAGAAACAATAGCCATTCCTCCCAATATCTGGAAGATCATGATGTACTTCCTTTCGCGGAACTACCACAGTCGCATATGTGGATGAGAAGCACTGTCCCATCCGAGCAGTACATTTTGCAACGTTCCTGTTATTGAACTTTCCCATCCACGCCCTGATCTTTTTCACATTAATTTCTTTGTCCTCAGCAAAAAACCAAGCGGACCGGTCCCTTAGTTGGTTTGATGAGAAAGCCAGGAATGAGTATTTCCGGCCACAAAGATAAAACCCATCTGTCATTATCATCCTAACCCTTTTAAAAATTTTAGTCTTCTGGGAAAAGGAGACGGACTTGATATCCTTTAAGATGGGTGCAACGTAATAGTTGAGGACATTAGCATTGATTGTCTCCAGGCCTTCATCCATAAAGGTCACCCTCAAGAACCTGTCAGCAACATCCTTATATTGCCGGAGCACCCTGTTGGATAGCTCCACTTCAGGTGGAAGACAATGTGCTTTGGTTGGAGTTACAACGAGCCTCCTTATCTCAACAATGTCGTTCAACTCTTTCTGGTTTTTAACAAGTTTAGGATTCTTCAGCAGCCATTCTTGGACAAGTTTCAGCCTCTTGTATGCATCGAAGACCGGGCGTTTGTAAGAGCAAATGTGCTTTAGTGCTGCAATGTTCACCTCCTTTGGTTGGCTTTTCAGTAACTCAAAAAACCTCTCTGATAGCTGGTGTTGGCTGAACACGTTCTTGTGAATGATGGCATTCAGCAAGAACATGATATCAAAATGTATCCCCTCTTGATGAATAGAGAAAAAGGTGTCTTCCATGGGCCTTTCAAAATTAGGCTCATCCCGGATCTTCAGGGGCCGTCTAGGGGAGACTTCCTGCACTCTTCGTTCCCTAAGATAATCCATGGCCTTCTTCAACTTCAGTCCGTGGCGTGGTGGGACTGACACTCTGTAGGTATTACATCGACCGACAGCCCCACTAGCTGTGAAATCTGTAGTTCGAATCCAAGGATCTTCATCATCCAACAAGTCAAATGGAACTGAGACTTCCACGTTGTCATCAGCAGTTCTATAAGAGACATGAGGAGGTGAATCCAGCTGCAAGAGTACAACAATCGACGACATTTCTCTGTACTGTCTGATCGCATTGATTTCCCTCACCAAGAAATCCATCTTAAAATCACAATTTATCACAGCATAGAAGGACAGGTCCTTGAAAGAAAACGCTGTTTTCCTGGTGAAGCAGAACCTGCACTTACTATCAAAAGGATCAACAAAAAAATCAACCCCAGATGAGGGTCCTCTCCACGCCACCAGAAACTCTTCCGGCGTAATCAAGGTTCCTATCTCTAGGCACACATCAGACAACTTATAAGGAGTGGTAGTCCTCCTCCTTTGATTCATATGGAATGGATTCTCAGGTCCCAGGTTGACTTTCAATGGTTTATTGTTCAAAAAGAGCCCATCATGCAGTGAAATTTTATAAGCTGAAGTCGCAGCTTCAGGCAGAGCAAAGTGCACAAAAGCATGCGGCTCCACCTTTCTATACTCATCCACTATCTGGATGGTGTCAAACCTTGTCACCTCAAAATCCGGATAAGACTCTGGGGGTGTCCAGGAAGTTTTCAATCTGCACCTCCAGATAAGGCCAACCGTATCTTCCAAATACTCCACCAGCTCTTTTGCTGTCACATTTGGATCAAATCCACCGACACTAACTTGAGTCACCACTGTGTCCTTTGCAGCTCCTTTTGACTCCATTTTTCAACAAACACACCGTTCTTGAAAATAACTACGGATGTTGCTCTGTTATCACCTGCAACAGTATTAAAATCCCAACCAAATCTCTTTCTCAAACAATGTTATTGATGGAAAAAATTTCTCAAACTTAAGAATGAAATCCATACCCTGCTCTGATTTGACAGGAAAAATAGGTAAAAGAATGATGTCTTTGCAGTGAACTAATAAAGAATAAATGCAAAACATCAAAAGATGTAAGTTCCATGACATGTCTACCATAGTGAGGTTCTTAGCTCAAAAGAAATATAAGGTATCATATCTAATAAAACCAAACCATATTCAGGTGAGGCATGAATGATGGTAACTACGTTGACCAGCTAGTATATCAAGCAGAGAAGACAAGTTCACAGAATAGAACAACGTAAAAAAGAACAGTAGCTTTCACTAGTAAAAACGATGCACAGAAATGGGAAAATAGAACATGTAAGTAAGGCGATTGTCTAAGATAAATCCCCAGCGTCCTATTGATGACTAAATCCTTTTTGCAGCAACCAAAGGACAAAGCCCAACTCTTCCGAGCCACAAGAAACTTCTCTTCTAAATTTCATATCTATAGCACACCACGGTAAAGACCAAACCACTCACCCCAATAGCAGCAAGTAAATGACAATGAGAAACTTCATTTCTCTAACCCAAAATAAGCTTACTCATCAAGCTATCTTCCCTTTATTTTCCTGATCAACGCTAACATCTTTCAAGGTTCAATTATCTTTCAGGCACCCACAAAACAAAAGCAGCTAAATATACACAAGCCAAACGAAACTGAAAATGTCTTATCTGCCCTCAACCCTTTACCCGAATACACCGTGGTTACAGCTACCACGCGGAAAAAAAAAAAAGGCCCCGTTGCTCCAGAAAGGCGAAAACAAACGAAGAGTCCACTATCGACACTCAGAAAAAAATACACACACACACCCAAAAAAGAACCGCACAATGTCCGTCGAAAGACGAAGACGAACGGCCCGAACGGACGATCGGACGACGACCCAGAACTGCAAAAGCAGCGCCGAATGCAAAAAGACATTGCTTTCGGACCGAACTCGAAGAGCTGGTCCCTGCGCGTGCCCCCCTCGAATCGGCCTACTGAGCAAAGCGATCGATTTGCAGCAAATGAGGAGCTGAATTACAGTTATTACCTCGGGGATCGCGTCTCCGTGGTGGCCGAACCGATCCACTGGAAGATCGATCGGCCACGCAGACACTTAAAGAGAGCTGATGAGTGTGTGTGTGAGAGAGAGAGAGAGAGAGAGAGAGAGCGCTTCGAGAGAGCTCAGAGAGGGAAAGACGAAAGGAAAGAGAATATATAGGCACGGAATGAAACGAAAGAGAGGGGAAAGCCATTTAAAAAAAGAAAAAGAAAAAGAGATGCTTCTATTCAATTTTTGGTCCCCCTACTTCTATCTTATGATAGATTTGGCCCCTCAACTAATCTCTAATCACAATTTCACAGACAAATTTCACATATTTCCTGTCGAATCTCTCGAAGGTAATACTCATGCGGTGATCATATATGAAGAATCGGTTCGATTTTTGCACTAATTTTAACGTCTCGGCGCCATATGTCAATCTTTAGCACTTGGTCCAAATTATTTTCCTTTGCATTTGGATGGGAAAGAAATGTGCCCCGAATTCAAGAACGAAGAAATGCTCAGGGACCTAAATTGAATAGGCACACAATACAAGGACAAGTTCCATTACTTTCCCTAGACTCTCTATTTGCATATACCACATCGATGCCGCACGCTCGTCTCCGTGGTAGCCGGCATTTTTCATGGGCATTTGGATGGAACGCGGGACGGGATTGCGACGAAAGATTAGTTTAAGGACCAGATCAGAAGTCGCGAGAGAAAGTACGGGGTCAAAATCCAAAGAGCGACAGTAGTTAGATGGCCGGAGAATGATTGTTTGGTAACTTGTTGGAGTCCACAGCTTCCTCGTGGAGTGCTTGGTAGCTTCCTTGAGAAGACGCGCTTGATAACCTCTTTTTTGAGTTAAGACAACCTCCCTGAGAAGGTCTTGTCTTGCAATGCTCTTTAACCTTTCAAGGCCAAAACACGAAGATTCTCTTTTATTTTCCTTTCTTTTTTTCTTTTATATATACACACACACATTCCCTTCCAACTTTTCCTGCTTCATTTTTTCCTTTGGATTGGGGTTTTCATTACTTTATTGCTTCTCTCTTAGAAGGGGGGGGGGGGTACTGATACCATGAGTGTGGCCAAAAAAAAAAAAAAAAAAAAAAGAGCTCAAGTAGATGGTCCAAACATGAAATAATCCTCGAAACTATCGAGCTGGAGTACGGTAGGGGTGGTGAGAATTTTTGATGGAGTGGTGAAATGCATAGATGGAGTAACTAATGGAAAGATCTATTATTTTGTAATCGAAATTTAACATTGATTTCAAATGTCAATGTAGTTAACATCGGCTTCGATGTCGATCGCTAAATAGTTTCTAATTCTCGTGTAGCCATGGTTCGAATGTTTTTAGTGTTCTTTTACGTACTTTTATGTTCTATTATTTTTGTAGTTTCAGTTTTTCCCTAATCAAAGCTATCTCTTATTTTCTTTGGCTTTAATTGATTCTGGATACTGCTAATTTTATATATATTAATATTCTAATTGTAACCACTTGGGTTTCTACCATTTCCACATGAGAAGAAGGAGGTAGGGCGTTTGAATCCCCACATTCTCTAGGAGTGGAGGTGAGAGTGGAGATGATTTAAATTTAAGTGTAGGTTTCGACTCTTATGTCCTATAATGAGGTAAGGTAATCAAAAATTTGAGAATGAGAGTTATAGTAAAAATAGAGTAGGATCGAAAAAAAAAATACTAATTGTCATTTTAATTTTTAACATGATTCATCTAATTAAATGTGTATTATGTTTTTTGCTATTTCCTAGTCTGCCGTCTCTCCATCTGCATGTTCTTTATTGTATTTCTTCTTACGTTTATGACAAATCTATTGTTTTGATGGATGAAATTGATAACTTTGCGAAAACCTAAAATTAGAAGTAACAGTATGCGAATGACTTTCTGTCTTTGCTCTCGTTCCATTTATGAAAAATCCGTTGACTTCCCGTGTTTACAAGGCACTTCGTTTGACCAAATCCAGACTTACCTAAAATCTTCTTGTGAAAAAATTAAGAGTTAATATCTTTAAAAACCTTAAACTGATACAAATTTATGACAAACTTCAAACTGATACACTTATGACAAATTTACTCAAAATGACCATAAAAAATCATAAACTGGTGCACTTGTAAAAAATTTACTCCAACCACCACAAACCCCAAATTAATATATTTATGACAAATATATCATTTGTTAAATTGAATTAATAACACAAAAAAACCCCAAAAATAATACAACTGTAACAAATATATAGTAAAATCCCAAACTAATAAACTAATCCACTGTTTTTACCAAAAAAAAAAAAAAACTAGTCCACTATCACATATTACCCAACTTAGTTATTTGACAGTAAAATTTAACGAAAACTAACAGATGATAATTTTGTCATAAGTGTATCAGTTTATGGTAAATTTATCAACGATGTACCCGTTTGGAGTTTTTGGTGGTCAAAAAATTAGTTTGAGGGAAATTTGTCACAAGTATACCGATTTTGGGTTTTTAGGATATTAACTCAAAAATTAAAAATTCCTTGCACGGTTTCTCATTTTTCCGTTGAAACAAACGCACAAGAGTATGATTTTGAATTTAAAAGATCAAAGAAAAGGTTAAATTTAAAAATACGAGGCAGGCTGAAGACCTAAACACAAGATCTAACCATACAATGAAAAGCAGATCCTCCACTCTCTTTTTTTTATATTTTTTTCCAGTTCTGATAATTAATTTTCTAATTACTACTTTAACTTGGTTAGTGTTGTAGTTTTAGATTATAGTTGCTCATACTGAATTTAATTTATGATTTTAAGGCCAACTCTTGCTTTGATTGAGGCTGAAATAGGGTCTCTATTTTTGTAGGAAATTCATCCTTTTCAAATTATGAAGGAAAAGATATGTCCCCCCCCAAAAAAAAAAAAAAAAAAAAACCGATGTCCTAAAATGTTCAGAACAAAACTAGATTTAGCACCAGACTACACATCAAAGATAACGGACGCAAGGCTCATTCAAAATGTCTTGGGCGTTAAAAAAAATAAAAATGGAGAAGGATCGAAGATGGATAATTACCTCCAAGCCGTGCTTTGGGCGTTGCTGATCGAAGAGAAAGAGCCTAGAGCGAGATCGAGAATGAGATAATGTGTGAGGGTGTGTTGAGTGTTGTGTGAGGGAATAATGAATGGAAAACTTGTATATATACCCACGTACGAAAAAAGGTTACATGCTTTCATTAGGTTGGTGCTATCGCGGCAATAAAAATTAAAATTAATTTTATCCGGCTTAGATCCCGCCATTATTATCAAGGATGGCAACCGGGACGGGATAGATCAAATTGTCCGCCTTTATCCGTGGTCTCATTTAGTAGGAAATCTTAAATTTTTGAATGTATTTGAAATTAGCTGTGGCGCGTGGTCCGAAAATAGAGCTTGATTAACCACAATACTAGGATAAAAAATTTCGCCCAATAACACCAAAGTAAGAACCCAAATCCCTCTCTCCCAATCCTCAATTAGATTCGATATCTAGAGTAAATGTTATATGGAGAGAAGATATAATAAATGGCAGGTTTTTGTTTGCTCCATTTAGATTGCATTTCGGATATCATCTTAAAACTTTATTAGATTTGAGATTGAGGTTCCATTTATCTCGTAGCAAACAATCGCTTATATCAATATAAAAATGAATAAAAAAAATTCACCAAATTTTATGAAAATGTTTAGATATAAATTATTGTCGATAATGAAAACATTTTTCATTTATTAATTATGGCTCACACTCCCCAATTTATATCGAAATGACTACACTATCTCTTACAAGTTCCACTCTTGATTTAAAAATATTTCTTACATTTTTTTTCTTTTTTTTTCTTTTGTTTTAATTTTACTAGATACAAAATTACCATGCTCTTGACAAACAATAATTATTAAGGTTAAATATGAGGCCTACTCTTGATTTAAGGCTAATGCTTGCCTTTTTTTTTTTTTTTTGTTTTTTATTTTCTTTCTCATTTGAAACAAAATTTGATACTTCTTCTCTGAAAAATATTTTATTTGGTAGATAATTAACTGATCATTGTGTTTATGATAAAAAAATATTTATTTTGTTAATATTTGTATAGTTTTTTACTAGGAAAGTATTATTTTAAAAAACTTAAGCACAAGTGAGAGGATAACCTTTGAGTAAATTGTGTATAATGCATACATCAACTACAATATTCAATTTTTGAGTAAATTATTGTAATTTTGTACTAAAATTTGAAGTCGAAAAATCACAGTCATGAGAATATTCTAAGGAAATAAAGTAAACAATTTGTAGATAAAATTAACATTTTTTTACTCCGATATATGATTAGTACTTGCTTAAATTATAATAATGGAGAATAAATTTAAAAGAAGACAAGCATAAACAAATGTTGAAATGTAATGGGTGCGAAGAAGTAGTTAGGGTGAAAAAATTAGGGTTAACACCCGAAAAACCCCAAACTGGGTACACTTGTGACAAATTTACCCCAAACTATTTTTTTGACTACCAAAAACCCCAAACTGGTATATCTTTGACAAATTTATCCCAAACTGGTACACTTATGACAAATTTACCCTCTGTTAGTTTTCGTTAAATTTTACTGTCAAATTATTAAGTTAAATTACACGTGACAGTTGACTAGTATATCGATTTAGGATTTTACACATCGTTTGTCACAGTTTACAATTTTTGTGATTTTTTTGTAGTATTAATCTAATTTAGCGGATGATATATTTGTCACAAATTTATCAGTTTGGGGTTTTTTGCGGTCAAATAAATTAGTTTATGGTAAATTTGTCGTAAATATACCAGTTTAAGGTTTTTTATGGTCAGTCGGGGTAAATTTGTCACAAGTGTACCAGTTTGGGGTTTTTTATGGTCAAAAAAATAGTTTGGGGTAAATTTGTCACAGGTGTACCAGTTTGAGGTTTTTTAGGGTATTAACCCAAAAATTATTTGGAAGGAATGTGGATAATTTTTTTTTATAGTGAAATCGAAAAAGGAGAAGGAAAAAAGGTAAGAAATAATTTTAAATTAAGGATGAGATCTGTAAGAGATAATGTTGTCAATTTAATATAAAAGAGAGTGTCACAAATAATTTTAATTGGGAATGAGACCTGTAAGGGATAATGTTGTCAATTCAAAATAAAAGAGGGTATCAGAAGCTAATAAATGGGTGAAAATAACTCGAGCCTAGTTATTTGTGACAAACCAAAAATCTAAAACCTACATTTGTAACAAATTTACTATTCATTATTTTCCACTAAATTAGATTATTATCATGAAAAATCACAAATTAGTGTACCTATGACAAATTGATGATAAAATTCTAAATTGATACATTAGTCAATTACCACATGTTATTCAACTCAATAATTTGACAGTAAAATTTAATGAAGATTAACGGATGGTAAATTTAGATGTACCGATTTAGAGTTTTTGATGGTCAAAAAATTAATTTAGGATAAATTCAAGTGTACCGGTTTATTGACCTATATAAAAAATGGCAAGTTTTTGTGCACTTCATTTGGATTGCAATGCGAATATCATCTTAAAACTTGACTAGAATTTTAGATTTAGAAGTCATTTATCTCACGAGAAATAAATGATTTGAAAAATATTTTCATCAAATATGAAAATGTTTAAACATAAATTATTATTGGTAATGAACATTTTTTTCATTGATTAGTTATTTCAAGCAATACAATCAATCATTTGAAAGAAAATATTTTTTCGAATTATTTATGCTTCACAAAACAAACATGGTCCCCACCTGTTTTGGGCTTTCAGCATTTCAAAGACCAACATTTGGCCAAGAACACCTCCAAATGCTGAACCAAACACCTAAATTTTTTCCCAAGGGGCGCCTTGGGAATGCTTAACCAAACGGGGCCGAAAACAGCTAAAGCTATGCATTTGCACCCATAAAAAGAAAAACAGAGAAGCCATCCATTGCTATAAAAGATCCATCCTGGTAAAACCTCGAATTAGCTTCTTGGTTTTGAACTTGACCGAACTTGCGTATGCAACATCATTCGTCACGCACGCCCTCAATTCGACCACCGGAATTCGCAGTCTACTCGTCTTAAGTGCTCCTCCCTCCCTTTGCGCATACAAAGATCACGCGTAAGCTTACGATCAAACCTACAAGAGGAAGATTGAATCGTGGTCTGTCATCTTGTATCGAGAATAAAGCAGGCCAAGAGATCTGGTACGCTCGTAAGTCCACGTTTTTGGAGATTCTGGAATTGCTTTTTGCAACCCGAGACTTCTAGCATTGCCTGCAACCAACGTTCATTTCCGGGGAACTCGAGCTTACCCTGCAAAGCCAAGGAGACTCGCCAGCTTTGAACTCCATTAAAGAGATCCTCAGAGTTCACACCACTGCCTTTTCATTGAGAACACAAGACTTCTATGAGTTCACATAACAAACAAAATGAAACCATTTTCAGATCAGACAGCAAGTTTTCAATGAGGTAATCAGCACGCGAAATGCGTACAAGGATTCTATTGGAGAGTTCAAAATCTGATCCATCTCCGATTGGTGGAACTTCATAGTATTGTTCTCTGCTGACAGTCTACCAAGGTGACTGAAACTAAAAATGCAAAGAACGTTGTTGCGATCTTGCTTCTTAGGATGTCTCTGTTTTGAGATCAACCCAAAGAAAAATGGACTGATACAATTTTTGCCTCAGAGAGCAAGATATATCTTTATGCTTTTTTCTTGAATAGTGTTCCATGTGGAAACAATGCAGGATGCAAGCATTTGTAATTTCAACTGAGATTTAGACGTTTGGCCTCCTTTACTAGAAATATAATTCTATGTTTGATTACGGAGAATCGACAGCTGGATCAAAAAACAATTGGAGCTGAGGATGAGCAAATTAAAAACATCATGCTTTGATCTAAAAATAAGTGAATACAGGTATATCCAGTTGTGCAAGCTTCTTCGAGAAAATTAAGAAACGTCAATGTCATCAAACTTCATCTGCAAGAAATTTGGGGATTGAATTATCAAAAGAAGAGTTCAACTGATTCCACAGAGCTTATGACTACTGCATTTTCAACCATCCACATCACATTTTCCATATCTATATGCTTTCCAAAAGGCTCGTTCCAATGTCCTTAATTTCCACAAATCCTTGTAATTGATAAATTCACAAAACAAACAACTTGAAATATGAAATGGATACCCACTACAATTGGCAGAGTGGCCTTGCAACCACAAAATTCTTGACCAACACCTGACCATGGATCTTACAGCTAACCACCACTTTCAGATACGGTCTGCAATGTACTTGGAAAGAGAGTTGATGGGCTTGGATGAGTCAAGGTTCCTACCATATTGCTTCCGAATCTTTATCCGAGCAAGGAAGTCAGCAGCAATCCAAGCAAAGCTTAACTTCAAGGCACTTGTACCTCCATCATCGTGCTCATGCAAGTCCACTGACTTTTTCACCCAGTTTGGATGGTAGGTAACCTGGTACCAGGCTGATGCCTTTTGCTCATACAGCAAATTCCTCTCTTCATCACTCAACAACTCAGAATAGGAATCCAACATTTCGAATTTCTCTCGGAATTCTTTCCTTAATGCAGTGTAAGAGTGCTTGAGTCTCTCCTTCAGCTCCCTTTGCTTGCGGCTTGCATACTTTGGCATGGACCAAACATGACCAGTCACTAACTCTACTTCATTGTTCACGTTGTACTGGCCCAGGAGCCCGCTCAGCTGCCCATCATAGGAGCACTTATGGTCCCATGCTTCGTAAATGAAATTCGGAGCACCCGGGACCTCAATACTTTTATCATAGGGAATATCCTTAGGGATGCAATTCGGTTCAGAGGAATTCAAATCTTCATCAAAAGCATCTTTAATCTGGCGGTAGAGTCTGCCCAAGATTTTAGTTGATTTGTAGGTTTGGAATTCCTCTTTCCCAATAAAGTCTGGGTACTGTTTTGGTTTCAGATGTCGAGGCATAGTGACAAGCTTTCCAGTCTTTGGAAAATTAGCAGCAGTGGCAGCCAACTCGGCCAATAGAATGCAGTTCTCGTCCAGAGCCCCATGTTCGCTACGGTCAGCATGAACCATGTGCGCACTGCAGATTGTCCCCAGGTTCTCATTCAGAACATGCTTAACAAAGAAGTCTTTGATGTCCTGCGGAATTGAGCCACATAGAAAGTGAGGGTCATTCAGCAGCAAAATTAGAGATCAGGCCTATCAAGTGCTAATAAAGAATTTAAAACATCCCTCGCTACATATCTGATTGCCTAGTGGCACAAAATGCTAATGCTCTTTAACTATCCTGAGTGCATGTCCTAGTAAGTTTACAGCATCCCAAGAAAATTTTATGGGAGATTAGTTTTAAAGACGCTTTTGCTACTCCTCAGATCAAACCAATGGAAACTTCCAAATTACAAGCATCTTCTGAAAATGAACCAGAAAGGGAAAAATATTATCAGGCACTATCGAACTTGGTCAGATAAGGTGGCAAAAGAAAATGACCTCAGTAACTGAAAAAATGTTCCTGCACACAGACTCGTGCTTTATTCTATCTATTCTAAAGAAGGATACTGCAATAAGCCCCTTAAGATCCAATATTCCACTAATTATTAGAAAAGAAAATAAAACTAAATGCACAAGATTCATTGTGAGTCATTTAAGCATAATCAAAATAACTGTCACTGGCAGGAGTATAAATCAAATGCCAAGGCCCATAATTCCTATACTTAAGTTGTTCCTATCTTACCAACTCTAAATGCTTGTCAAATACCCCATCTAAATGACAATTACCTTCTGGGTGACATCACGGGGCAGCTTTTTCTCTTCTCCAGAATCATACTGCATGGGAGTCCAGCTCTTCTTGCTAGGTGGAATGAGATTTTCTTCCCACGTGACAAAGTAGAGGTCCCCATCAAGGTCACTCCCTGAAGCTTCATTTGTGTGAGGCCTCTCCCCATTTTGAGGAAAAACAAGACAATCATACAGATGGTGTAGCTCTGGAGCATCGACTGTTTCCAGAATCCTTATATCGCCAGGGTGTAGACATGGATTTTTGGCTACTACAACACACCCATTGATCACTTGTCGGTTCTTTTTAGTCTCAGAAAATCTGGAGCCGTGTTTTATGAAGCAGTTCTCCAAGGCTGGACTAGACACTTGAATAAAGCACTGACCTTGTTCAAGAACTCCTAGCTCATCCAAACAGCCCATCAACCACCTCCCAGAGGGAACAAATATTCTAGCCTTTTCCTTGAGGGCCCACAGTTGTGCTGCTTGTATGCACATGAGCATCCCTTTCAAATGAGGTTCTGACTGGGGCCTAAAACCAGCACTCAACATTATTGCCGCAGTGTTTCCCTGCTGGGCACAGGAAGATGTAAGGACATCAAATGCCACGTCTGAGTCCACAGGCATCTGGTTTATTTTTAAAACCATTTTTTCCTGCATGTCCCAGAATACCTCATCTGGCACCTTGAATGCTGAAAGCAATGTCACAATCTGCCTATTCAGAAAGCCAGGCTGAAATGTGGTCCAGGAACATATTTCCAGGGTGGTGTGCTTTGACCGGAATTTGTTCATACTACACCTCAAAGAAAGTCAAATACCATCACCTTTGCTTGGCCAGCAGGCTACTACACCCTTGTAACCGGCATAACGAATCTGATATGCAGAAGGCATGTCCAGTTCCAGTTTCAGCCTCTGTGCTACTTCCCTGGCAAGATCAGGAGCTATCATGCCAATTCCATCAGAGAAGCAATAGCCATTCCTCTCAATATCTGGAAGATCAAGACATACTTCCCTTTGTGGAACTTCCACTGCTGCATGTGGATGAGAAGCACTGCCCAATCAGAGCACAACATTTTGCAGTACTCCTGTTATTGAACTTTCCCATCCATGCCTTGATCTTGTCCACATCAATGTCTTTGTCCTCAGCAAAAAACCAAGCGGACTGGTCCCTAAGTTGGTTTGGTGAGAAAGCCAGAAACGAGTATCTCTGGCCACAAAGAGAAAACCCATCCATCACTATCGTCCTCGCCCTTTTAAAAATTGTGGTCTTCTGGGAAAAGGAGACAAACTTGATATCCTTTAAGATGGGAGCAACATAATAGCTTAGGACATTAGTAGTCATTGTGTGCAGGCCTTCATCCATAAAGGTCACCCTCAAGAACCTGTCTGCAACATCTTTATATTTCCGAAGCACCCTGTTGGAGAGATCCACTTCAGGTGGAAGACAATGCGCTTTAGTTGGAGTTACAATGAGCCTCCTTATTTCAACAATGTCGTTCAACTCTTTCTGGTTTTTAACAAGTATGGGATTCTTCAGCAGCCATTCTTGAACAAGTTTCAGCCTCTTGTATGCATCCAAGACTGGGCGTTTGAAAGAGCAAATGTGCTTTAGTGCTGCAATGTTCACCTCCTTTGGTTGACTTTTCAGTAGTCCATAGAAACTCTCTGATAGCTGGTGTTGGTTGAACACGTTCTTGTGGATGACAGCATTCAACAGGAACATGACATCAAAAGGTATCCCCTCCTGATGAATAGAGAAGAAGGCATCAAAAATAGGCCTCCCAAAATTAGGCTCATCCTGGATCTTCAGGAACCGTCTAGGGGAGCATTCCTGCACCCTTTGTCCCCTAAGGTAATCCATGGCCTTCTTCAACTTCAGTCCATGGTGTGACGGAACTGACACTCTGTAGGTATTACACCGACCGATAGCCCCACTAACTGTGAAATCTGTAGTTCGAATCCAAGGATCTTGATCATCCAACAGGTCAAGTGAAACTGGTATTTCCATGTCATCATCAGCAGTTCTATAATACACACGAGGAGCTGAAGCCAGCTGCAAGAATATAACAATAGACGACATCTCTCTGTACTGACTGATCTCATTGATATCCCTCACCAAGAACTCCATCTTAAATTCACAATTTATCACAGCATAGATGGACGGGTATTTGAAAGAAAAAGCTGTTTTCCTTGTAAAGCAAAACCTGCACATACTATCAAAAGGATCTACAAAAAAATCAACCCCAGATGAGGGTCCTCTCCACCCTACCAGAAATTCCTTCGGCACAATCAAGCTTCCTATCTCTAGGCACACTTCAGGCAACTTATAAGGAGTGGTAGTTCTCCTCCTTTGATTCGCATGGAATGGATTCTCAGGTCCCAGGCTGACTTTCAACCGTTTATTGTTCAAAAAGAGCCCATTGTGCAGTGAAAGCTCATAAGCTGAGGTTGCAGCTTCAGGCAAAGCAAAGTGCACAAAAGCATGCGGCTCCATCTTTCTATACTCATCCACTATCTGGATGGTGTCAAACCTTGTCACCTCAAAATCCGGATAAGAATCTGGGGGCGTCCAGGAAGTTTTCAATCTACACCTCCTGATAGGTCCAACTGTATTTTCCAAATATTTCACCAGCTCCTTTGCTGTCACATTTTGATCAAATCCACTGACACTAATTTGGGCCATCACTATGTCTTTCCTAGCTCTTTTTGTCTCCATTTTTCTTCCAGACACACTGGTCTTGTATATAACTATGGATGTAGCTTTATGATCACCTGCAACGGTATCCAAATCCCAATCAAAACGCTTTCTCATACAATGTTATTGTTGGAAAAAATCTCTCTAACTTAAGAACTATAAAACCACGCCTTGCTCTGAGATAATAGGAAAAATATTAAAACAGTGACATCTTAGCAGTGAACTAATAATAGATATGCATGAAATATCCTTAGATGTAAGTCCCATAACATATCCAATGTAGTGAGGTTTTTTGCTCAAAAGACCTATAAGGTATCATATCAAACAGCACCAAACAGCATTCTAGTGAGGGATGAAAGATCATAACTATGTTTCCAGCTACTATCTCGAGCAGAAAAGACAGGTTCACGGAATGGAACAAAGTCAAAAAGAGCAGAAGCTTTCAGTAGTAAAAGTGAAGCACAAAAATGGGAAAATAGAGGATGTAAGCAAGGCAGTAGTATAAGATATCCCCATTGTCGTATTGATGGTTAATTCCTCTCTGCAACAGAGAGAGAGAAAGAGCCTGACTCTACCAAGCCACAAGAAATTCTCCGCTCGATTCCATATCTATACATGGTCATCCCACGTTAAAGACCAAACCAGTCAGCCCAGTGGCAGCAAGTAAATGAAAATGAGAAATTTTATTTTCTAACCCAAACGTACTTGCCAAGTTATTTCCCTTTTTTTCCCTGTTCAACGCTGACACTTTCCATGGCTTCTTATCTTTCAGACATCAACAAAACCAAAGCAGCGCTATCTATACATAAACTTTTCAACAAGAATCAAAACGAAACGTAGGCATGTCTTTATCTGCCCTTAACCCTTTAGCCCAAAACATCCATAGCATTGTTGGTTACAGCTATCACACAAAAAGGCTCCGTTTGAGATTGGAGCATGGGACAGCACAAGCTGCCAAATAACTGAAGAGAGAGACCACGACCCACATTCAGAAAACAATAGAATCGCCCGATGTTCCTCAAGACGAAGACAAACGATCTGAACCGACAACTGGGCCAAGGCCCAGAACTTCTAATGGCACCATATCTAACGTCATCGCTGTCAAGCTAAACTCGAAGAGTTGTTTTTCGCATTTTCCCTCGAATCGGCGTCTGAGCAAAGAGATCAGTTTGCAGAAATGAGAGCTAATTATGGCATATTTTACCTGGGGAATCGTGTCTCTGTGGATGATAAGTGAGAGAGAGAGAGAGAGAGAGGGAGAGAGAGAAAGAGAAACTTGAAAGGAGAGAGTTTAAATAGCCACGCTTGAATCGAGAGTGGAGAGAGAGAGAGAGGAACCCGAAAAGGATGGGGGGGAAATTACAGAAATGATCCATGCACTATTGCCACTATTCAATTTGGTCAATTTTATGACAAATTCCGCATTTCTGACAAAATGTCGACGTTGATGCTGACTAAGCATTGGAGATATAAAAAGAAAGTTTAACGAGAAAATCAAAAGAATGATCCTCGCACTGTGATTGATGTTTTGTGGTGGACTTAAGCAAATCCGAACGAGTTTTATTGTGTATGAACCAGAAGCAAGGGAACTTACACGTGCAGTTCTTATGAGACTTTCCTATAGGTATTTAATAACCCTACTTATGTTGGCCGCTAGCACATTTGTCCTAACCATTGTCAATCTATGGCAAAACAAACATGTATTAGGCTAGAGTCATGACGCTTCGCCTGGCCCACATGGGTTAATCCCTTGAAAGTAATGCTCATGCCGCGATCATTTAGGAAGAATCAATTCAAATTTCGCAGCCAAATGTTAATCTTCAGCAGTTAGTCAACATCATTTTGTTTGCATTTGGATGAAGAAAAAAATGTCCTAAAATCAAGGCTGAAGATTAGTTTAGGGACTCAAATTGAACACGGGCATGATATTGGGACCAGTTTTGTAATTTTCCCCTCGACTTTTTATTTGCTTCTACCATGTCCATTTTTTTATGCTAAGTCAGCATTTTCCATGGACATTTGGAAAGAATGTGGAAGGTGCTTAAGGACCAAATCGGTTGCGAGATAAAGGTACAGGGTCCAAAATTGAATAGTGACATAGTAGAAGGACTATTTCGTAAATGGCCCAAGAAAAGTGTGATAACTTGATGGAGTCGGCAGCTTCCTGGTGAGGGTTGCTTGGTGCGCATGACAACGCTTCTTAACTTGGGGGAAAAGTTTTTTTTTTTTTTTTTTTTTTTTTTTTTTTCAAAATAGTTCTTTTCTATTTCTATTCCTAACAATTTCTAAGTAAAAGAACCCGTTTGGTAACTACACAAAATTTATACTCTTGGAATAAAAAAGAATAGAAATGTGTTTGGTAACGTAACAGTTTCTTTTTTGTATTTCTTCGTTTTTTATTCTTGCTCACGGATCGCCGACCGCCAACCGTCGCCGCCCACCGTTGCCACCGCCCGTCGCCGCCACCCGCCGCCGCCGCCGTGGCGACCGCCGGCCGCCGACTACCCGCCGCCGTGGCACGCGCCCCATCGGCCGCCCCCTCCTCCGCCCCGACCATCACCGTTGATTGCCACCGCGATGGGCGGCGGCGGCATCGGCCGCCGGCCGCGGCCTAGGTAGCACGGACACGTTGTCCTTGCTTCCGTGTTGTGTCCGACACGTGTCGGACACGTCGACACGCTCGGACACGGTCGGACATGCGGTCAACGCGTGCCCGACACGCGTGTCCGGAAGATGATGGAGGGTGGAAGCGACGGCGAGGGAATAGAGACGAGGCCGCGACGGCGAGAGATGGCCGCCACTGTGATGCTGCGACGGATCCGACGAGGTTGCAGCCGCGAGGGAGAAAGGGCCAAAGGCGAGAGGAAGAGGAGAGGAAGGCGGTCGTGCGGCGAGCGTCTAGAGGCGGCGGCGGCGAGGAAGGGGGTCAAGCGGCGAGCGGCGAGGAAAAGGGTTTGTGCGGCGAGAGACAGGGACAGCCTGTCTATCAGTGAAGGGGAGGGAAAGAAAAATAAATTTTGGGGGTGGGGGGAAACGAACGATGGTGGGGAGGGAAAGAAAAATAAATTTTGGGGGATGGGGGAAATGGACGAGGGAAAGAACTAGAAGAGGGTGGGGTGGACCTTAGTGGAGATTTTATTTTTAATGGAAAAATAAATAAATGAGATTAAAATATAATTTCGAAAAATAAAAATACCGAATTTGAATTAAATTAATTAAAAATAAAAATATTCATTTAATATATAACGTGTCGGAATGTGTTGGAATTTTCTACTTTTTGAAAAATAACGTGTCACGTGTTGTGTCGTGTCGTGTCGTGTCGCGTGTCCATGTCGCCGTGTCTGTGCTACCTAGGTGGTGGTGGCGGCGGCGGCGGCGACCGGCGGGAAGTGGCGGGCGGCGACGGCGGGTGGCGGCCGGCAAAGGCGGGTGGCGGTGGCATTGGTGGGCGGTGGCGCGGTGGCGGGCGGCGGCGGCGGGCGGCGGCGACCGGTGGAGTCGGCGGTCCACGGTCCGGCGATTGAAGGTGGCCACGGGCAAGATAGAAGAATAAAAGAAAAATAATCATTTATTTCTAGAAATTGTTCTCGGAACAAAAGCAATTTTTTTTTGTTTCTCATTTCTGCTCCAAATATATTCTTGGGCTAACTTTCTATTCACCGGAATAGAAAAATAACTTGGCGTTACCAAACAGGTTTCTATTCTTTTTTTGTTATGGAGAACAAAAGAACAGAAACTGAGAGAACAGAAACGTTACCATGCGCAACCTTGATGACTTCCTGGAGAAGCTCTTGTGATAACGTGTTGGGCTCCACGGAACTGCGGAGTGCTTTTGATGTACCCTCCTTGAGAAGGTCTCGTTGTCAATGCCTTTTCGACTGGCCAAACAAGAAGAGTCTTTCTAATTTTCCCCATTCTTTTTTGTCATATATTTCTTCTCTTCCAACTTTTCCTTTTTATCTCTACTTTTTGGATTGAGATTTTTAGTTAAGGGCATACAAACATCGCGGTTGAGAGAATGAGTGGTGAATATTACCAAGTTGGAGTATAATAGGGGCGAAGAGAAATTTTGGTGGAGTGGTGAAATGCATAGATGGAATTAGGAGTGAATGGTTTCAAATTTCGTGTAAGTCCTACTTGAAACTTGGAATCCACCCTCTTGAATAGGTTTTTTATTTTTTGGAACCTAAAACCTACTTTTTCATAGGTTCCAAGTTTTCCCCGGGTTCCATTTGTATTATGAATTGAATGATTGTAATAAATAATTATCTCTAATGACCACCATTAACAAAGTAAAAGTCTTAGTCATAAAATGAAATATCGGACGAGTGGTTCTAAATTATACACTCATCATTAGATACCATAGGATTGTGCGAAGATATAAGTTAAGAAAAACATAAAAAAAAATTGTTTAATATTTTAGGTTCACCTACCTAAAACTTGAAAACTATCCGTCGAAATAAGTTCTTCAATTTTTGAAACTTAGAACCTATCCTGCATACTTTGGAATCTTGAAATGGATTGATTCCTGTCAATCGATATCCTAAAATCATGCTCACCCTTATATAGAGTAGTGAAAGAAGAGCATAATTTCTTTTACGCCCTACAATTAGATTAAGAAAAAAAAACGTTATTTTGCCAATGAAATCAACATTGATTCCGAGTTATGTATAATTAACATTGATTTATGTGTTTTTTTTTTTTTTTTTTTTTTTTGATCGCTGAAACAATTTTTTAATTTTTTTGTTCACCTCTTCGTAGTTTTTTTAATTTTGTGTAGATGTGCTTAAATATTTTAGTTTTTTAAACCTACTTTTTTGTTCTATTATTATCACAATTCTAGTTTTTCCTTAGTAGATGCTGACCATACCTGTTTTTTTTTGGTCTAAGACTCTATCTTATTTGGCTTTAGTTGGTTCTGGACAACTTAAATTCCATATTTTAATATACTAATTATCATTTTTAATTTGTTTTACGCTTAGTTTAGTTTATCTTATTAAGTTTGTATTGTATTTTTTACTATTTTCTTAGTTGTCTTACTTCCATCTGCATGTTTTTTTAATTGTTATTTATATGTCTTCTAATGTTTATGACAAATGTAATTTTTTGACCGACAATGACTTTTCGAAAAGGGTAAATGACAAAAATAATTCATAAACTTTAACTTAAATATGCGATGTGATCTGTTAACTTTAAATTTGTTCAACGCGATACTTGAATTTTAACTCAATATACAGTGTCGTCTATGAACTTTTGATTTATTCAATGTGAATATTGAATATATATCAAAAGTCCAAGAATCATATTGAATAAATTAAAAGTTCATGCTTGACACTGTACATTGAGTTAAATTTCAGGCACCACGTTGAGCAAACTTAAAATTGAAAGTAACAACACAAGGCGCACCCAAAACCTAAATACAAAATTCAATCGTGCAATAAACAACTAATCGTTCACTCCATTTATTTTTGGCAGTTCTAATATCCTCCACTCCCTTTATTGAGTCAAAATTTAGGGATTATTTTTATTATTATCCATTTTAAAAACCTAAAACTAAAAGTAACAATGTAAGGCTCACCCAAAACCTAAATACAAGATTCAATGCTTCAATAAACAACATATCCTTCACTCCCTTTATTTTTGTCAGTTCTAATATTCAGTTTTCTAATTACTATTTGAACTTGGTTATTGTCGTAGTTTTCTGGTATAGTTGGTTCCAATGTTTTGGAACCCTCATACCGATTCTATTCTATGATTTGTCGACTGCTTCTTGCTTTAATTTAGGTTGAAATAATGGCCTCTATTTCTGTAAATATTCCATCTTTTCAAGGATTATTTAAAAGAGATGCCCACCCAAAAACGAAACCCTAAATTTACAAAACGGAATTAGATTTATACCAAACTACAGATTGAACATAACGGAGACAAGGCTCATTCACAACGTTTTGGCTTTAAAATAAAAAAATGGAGAAGGGTCAAAAATCGATAATTACCTCCGAACCGTGCTTTCGTCGTTGCTGACTGGAGAGAACGAGCCAAAAGCGAGATTGATCGAGAGAAATAGATAATGTAAGAGGGGTGTGTTGAGTTTTCTGTGAGTGGAAAACCATGGTTAAAATGTGTACATACCCACATACGAAAGAGTTATGCCTCTCATTAGGTAGAAGCTATCGCGACTAAAAGTTTAGACAAATTTTATCAGGTGTTGATCCTACCATTACTTGGGATAGCAACAGAACGCGAGTAGTCCAACTTATTCGTGGTCACATTTAGTAGAAAATCCTAGAATTCGAAACATATTTGGAGTTCGCGGCGGGTCATGTACTCTGAAAATAAAACTTGATGAACCGCCATTCTAGGATACCCATTTATCTTTATAAATATAAGGTTGTCTCTATATATTACTTCTCCGATTAACCCTAAAATAAAACACAATCCCTCTCTCTCTCGATCATTACTAGATTCGATATCTAGTGTGCTTGCTATATGTGGAAAAAAGCTATCGATTGCAGGTATCGGTGTGCTTCGTTTGGAATGCATTTCATATGTCATTTTAGAACTTGACTAGTAAAAGGAAAACAGCTAAATCTACACATTCGTAAGCCACACATTGCCAGAAAAGATCCATCCTCGTAACACCTTGAATCAGCTTTCGTTTCGAGCCAGACGGAGCTTGCGGATGTAGCATCATTCATCAGATGCGGCCTCGACTCGATTTGTCTACTCGTCATAAGTGCTCATGAAACCGCCGACGAATCCCGCCCCGTTACAGTTTCCGCACAGCATATCCTTCCTGCCTCTGCACATGCAAAGATCATGTGTAAAGCTTACGATCACAACTACAAGAAGTCCGCGTTCTTGAAAATTCAGGAAAAGGTTTCTGCGGCCCGAGATTTCCAGTATTGCCCGCGAGCGACCGATGTTCGTTTCGGGGGAAGTCGAGCTTACCCGCAGAGCCAACAGGAGTCGCCGGCTTTGAACTGTCCATTGAAGAGATCCTCCGAGTTCACACCGCTGCCTTTACACTGAGAACACATGACTGCACCTGCGTGTTGAGACAACGCAGGAAACGAAACCATTTTCAGACAGACAGCAAGTTTTCAATGAGGTAATCGGCACGCGTAATGCGAGTAAGAATTCCAATGGAGATTTCAAAAGCCGATCCGTCCCGATTGATGGAACTTCGCGGTTTCGCTCTGCTGACAGTCAAGGAAGATGACCGAAATGAAAGATGCGAAGAAGGCTGTCACAATTGATCTTGTTTCTTAGGAAGTCTCTGTTTTGGCAGTAGCTTAAAGAAGACTAAGGCATATTTTTTATGCCTTTTTCTTCAATTGGGTTCCATGGGGAGACAATTCCGAATGTAAGCATGTTCAAACTGAGATCAAGAGGGTTTTACCTCCATAGCCCACTCCATAATCCTATCTACGATTTTCAAAAACCAACGGTCAATCAACAAACAAACATCACCTAATATTTCAGTAACGGCCGATGCATCTTAATAACTTATTCACACTTTAGTGAATTATTACTTTCTCATCTTTTAAGGATAGTTACCAACTCTAATTTGATTAAGTTACTAACGCGTTACCAACTTTAATTGTAGTTGCTAATTTTATATGATTTTCTTAACGGAGCAACTTCTCTTATCTTTTTGATTAAAAAAACCTTTTCTTATAGATTATAAACTTTTATTCACCATTTTACCAACATCCTGGTATATCAACTTTCATATGAATTACTTATCATATATTTATTTATTTTTATTTAATTTACCATCAACTGAATTACCACTTTAATTTGACATGCTTGCTAACTTTTGAGATTGACCTGACTCTTTTAAAATTATCATCCTCAATCAGAGTCAGTATTAATTTTTCTTCGGCTAAATTACTAATTAATTTTGCATTATCAACTCTTATTTGAGTTAGTTAGTAATGTTTATTTGGATTTTTTTTAATATCGACTTCTCTTATATCTAACAGCAAAAAAATTGCCATATCATTAACCCGCCTCTATTGACTTTTCTTACTGACAAACCCAGCTTCTCCAGTAGTTATGCCGTATCAACATCATGTTATCACTTAAACAGAGACGTGTGCTTTTAATAAACAGTTGCCACCACCAGTATGTGCCACTTTTCTAATATATTTATCAACTATCACTTGAACTAATCAACCATGATTTGTGTAACTTGCAAATGTCCGACTAAATTAATAAATAATTGCTGGTTATAAACTCTCATTTGAGTTGTTAACTAACATTTATTTGTTTTTTTCTTAAACTTGCTAACTTTTCTGCTAAGTTACCATTTTTATCTACCTCTTAATATTAACTTTTAAAATTTATCTACTCTTTTTAGAAATCATCAATATCAATTAGATTGATTACCAATCTTCTCTTGATCTAGTCTTCATTTAGTTTTGCGTCACCAAAGTGAAATTGTATTTTTTTTTTTTTTAAGTTTGTAAATCACCAATTTCCTTTATTTTGACAAAAATTATTCCTCTTATCTTTTACTAAATTTATTTACCTTTCTTAGAACTCCTTAATTTACCGATTATTGATGAAACTACCAACTTTTCAATGTAAATTACCCACTTTTTTCGATTAAGTGACCAATTGGGTTACCAACTCTTAGTTGAGTTTCTTACCAACATTTATTTGGTTTTCTAATTCACCAATTTTACTATTGACTTACACTTTTTGTTTCTCTTACTCCCCAACCCTTTGCTACCACTAAATTACCAACTAATATTGTGTTACTAACTCTTATGAGAGTTAGTTACTTACATTTAGATTTTTATAATTATCACCGTCTTTATATCTAACAGAAAAAGACGTTTACAGAACTTTTATTTAACTTCCCTACCAACATCTTGGATTTACCATCTATTATAAGAAGCTGCCAATATTTATTTGGTGATTATTAATTATATTCTCCATAGTAATCCAATAAAAATTTGGTAAATTAAAAGAGACTGAAAAAAGGTCTGTAATAACTCTTTCTTTAAATGAGAGTTGGTATCACAAAATTAGTTGATCACTTAATCGTAAAAAAGTTGATGAATAACTTAAATTAAGATTAGCAATTTCATATAAGAGTTAGGAAGTTGAAGACGCAACTAAGAGGGAAGTAAAAGATAAGATAAATTTATAATTAAACAAAGAATGAACTCAATAAGTAACTCTAATGTGGGTGGCTTTTGTTTTGTTTTTTTTTTCCTGAAACTTAAATAGAGTTGGTAGCTCAAATACAAAAGTTGATAAGTCACTTTACTTAATGTTGGTAAATTTTTACTAAATCATAAGACAAGCTACCCATTCCATCTTAAATGGTGGTGCATTTAGGGATTTTCTAAGAAATGCAAATAAAATTTTATAAACAATAAGAAAAGTCGAAATTTTTTTCAAAAAATAAATGTTGATAATTTACTCAAATGATAGTTTTTTTTTACTAAACTCAATGAGAGTTGGTAAACAAATATTGAGTGATAATTTAATGGGGAAATAGTTGGCTGGTAAGGGTAATTTAGGTTGATAATCTCTAAAAATAATTGTAAATGTAAAGGGTTGCCAATCAAGGCAAATGATAATTGGCGACTCAATAGAAAAATCACTGAATTACAATAATAAACTCAAATGGGGTTGATATTTAAAACTAGTTAGTCTAACAAAAGTTGGTATATCACATTAATTTATACTGTGAATTTCATATAAGAGTTACTAAATTAGAAGCGTTGCTAAGTTATAAAATAAAAGTTGAAAATGAGAAGAAGCTAGTATTTTGCAAGTGAAAAAAAGTCATAGTATCATAAAAGTTTTATAAGTTACTAGTAAGTTATCTTTAAAAAAAATCACCAATCAGTTCTTTCATCAAATTCTGTCTATAGAGAGCACAACATGTCTAATTGAAAATTTACGGGGAGGATTGATTTGTGGTCATCCTAGTCTCGGTACCTAAATGGGCGGTTGGTTTATGCACACACTCGAGTCTAAATTTGTTATTGAAGTATACACCTACCGGTTCGGACCTCGACCAACTCAGGCAAGCATCATGTCCCTCTTATAGAGATTTTATTCATAGGACTATGCATGGTGGTGTAGATCAGAACGAGGCGAACTAGCAAGCTGAAGTGACAGAAACAGAGTCCAATCCCTCTGATGTTCAATCACAAGGCAGCAACGAGCTTACCATTTCCGTCGCAGTCGGTGCAAATCATGCTCTTCGGTTTCGTGCGCCCGTCGCCCTTCGCAGCCTGGATGGGCAAAATTCAAAGAAACATCGAGTTCAACTCAAGCGGGCGGATGAACAAGGAAGTACGATGCGTACTGCTGAATTTACGATGGAGCAGACAAAGATTGAATGGAGTAGAGAGCCGGTCTGCATCGAAGTTATAATGATATCTTCACCTGAGCTTTCACCAGTCGAAACGTGGTAGTTGGAGGATGACGATGGGTGGTGCCGCGGTCTCCTGGACGAATTCTCTGTGCTGGGACAGGACTGGTCAGCTGATTCTCTGATCATGGAACCAAATTCATGAGCTGTGAAGCAAAGCAAACTCTCACAGAGAGAGAGAGAGAGAGAGAGAGAGAGACCTGATCTTGAGTTGGCATTGATTGAAGGAGAAGGAAGGGGAGCTCCAAGGTGCAGACGCCATGGAAGAGTTAAGGTGCTGGTCTCTCGAAAGAAACAGACGTAGAAGATAATGGCTTCTTCCTTTTTTGGCCTCTTGGAAAAATATCTTGTCAAACGATGGGGATTGCAAACGGGCCGGGCGGGCTAGGCGTAGAGGGGATCTTCGGCCCGACCTGAAGAGATCGGGCTTGATTTTTAGGGTCTGGTGTGTAGGCCGGCCCGAAAAGGAGAAAAATGGGGCTGGAACGAAATTATTTGGTTCGGTCCGAGCCAGTATTCTTCTTTTATTTTCTTTAAAAAAAATATTATCAGTTTTTTTTAATAATTAATATAATTATTTGGCATAATTCTTTGGCCAAATTAACGTACAGCTACTTAAAAGTGGAAAATTCATTAAGCAAAAACAGAGAGAAAATTCTCATGCCCCATCTTTGATGAAGCATGATATTTCATAGGAATGAATATAATTTTAAGATAGAACTGAGAATTTGAAAATCAGACCCAATCGATTCAGTTTCTACGATATGTAGAGTAAATTTTAAGTTTCAAAAATTAAGAAATCTAAACTTAGAATTTGGGATAAGTTTTTGTATTTTTTATTGTTTTATATTTTTGCACAATCTTACGATTTCTATAATTTCCAATGATGAGTATGTAATATGAACCCATTTGTTTGAGTTTTCGTTTATGATGATATCTATAATTAAAACTTTTACTTTGTTAATATTTCATAATTTTTATATATATAACTATAAGTTGTGATCGATGGATTATAACACATAGTGGTCATTATAAATGATGATTTATCATAATTGTTCAATTAAGAATACATGTGAAATTTGAGTAAATCTTGTAACTAATGTTGAAATCCATGATTAAAGTAGGTTCCAGGTTTCTCAATATGTAGGATATGTTCTAGGTTCTAAAATTTTTTGTTTTGACACAGGTAGAATCTAGATGAAATTTGAAACTACTTATCTTTAATATTTTGTTAATGTGATCTACAGGGTCCGTGAGCACATATTAGAAATTTAATTAAAAATATTATTGTACGGTATTTTTGTCATGTTAACAATTTTTGTCATATGAAAAGATGTTAAGATGTGCAAAATTTATCGTCGCGTGCGGGAACAAAGAAGTCACGCGGTAATTTTCTTGGTAATTTTACCTATGGAGGCACGATCTCGGACCCGACCCGACCCGACCCAATCTTGGATTTTCCTCGAACGCCAGCCCGGCCCGCCCGTTTGCATTTCGGGCCGACGGGCTCGGGCGGGCCGACAGGTCGCGAGTCGCCTCGGACGACGCATCGCGCTGTCCCAATTCAGATCACGAATCGAACTCGCCGCCTCCTCCTTCTTCCGCCTCGTCTTCTTCTTCCTTCTTCACTTAGTCTCGTCTCGTAGCAGAGAGAATCTCTGCAAATTCATCCTCCACGACATCGTTTCACCTCCTCTCCTTCCTCTCCAGAAGAAGCAGCAGCAGAACAAGAACCGTTACTCACTTAGGTACTCTCTCTCTCTCTCTCTCGCTGTGCGTTTCGAACCCTAATCCGTCGTGCTCGAATCGCTCCCCGAACCGAAGTAACGGTCGAATTCTCGTGCGCGTTCGCGCTGCTGCAGGCAATGGGAGAGACGAGGGACAACGATGCGTACGAGGAGGAGCTCCTCGATTACGAGGAGGAAGAAGACAAGGCCATGGACTCCGCCTCCGCCAAGGTCAACGGCGAAGCCACCAAGAAGTGAGTACTTCTCCTTCTCCCTCCCTCCTTGCTTTCCTCGCTCGAGGTTGATTCGCGCGAGTGGGTTTGGTGTTGGATCGGAACTTGCGACGTTTTGTGTGCGTAGAGTAGGGAGAGATGGGAACTTGAGGATTTGGAGCTCGCGTTTGCTGGTGAACAGCGTAGAGGATCGGGATGTCGAGCTTATTGTTGTTTCGATGTCGTGCAGGGGTTACGTCGGGATTCACAGCTCCGGTTTCAGAGACTTCCTTTTGAAGCCAGAGTTGCTTCGTGCTATTGTGGACTCCGGTTTCGAGCACCCATCCGAAGGCAAACTTCATACTCATTGAACTTCTTTCGGTGTTTATGTATTGGCTGTCGACTGGATGGTTTATCAGTTCTATATATTTGGATAAGATATTGTGGAAGCAAAGAGCGGATGACGGCAGATGGACGTAAGGAAAAAGAAATCTGGATGGGGATGAATGAAAAGTATTCTTTTTCTTTGGATATCTTGATGTGTAAGAAAATTCTTAAGGGAAATTGAACTGTTTTCATGCTTCTTTCCAGTTTTGATCACTTTAGGAAGGCTTATGAACCTCTCATAGCAGTTGTGATGGAAGATGATGTATATATCTATGGCTCTTGTCTTCATCTTTTTCACATCTTACGTAGTTTTCCCCTTTTGAGTTCTTCTGTATTCACCTGCCGAGCATATTAAGGAATTTGTTCTATTGTGGATGTTTCTTCTAAATTTTTCTAGTTTTTGGATGACTCTGCTTCTGAAAGAAAATTGAGGCAATTAATTAACTTTTCCCTGGAGAAAAGATACCTTTGATTTGCATGATTGCCTAGCTTTAGCCCATGAATATTAGTTTTCCTGTGATTTTCCCCTTTTAAGTTTTTCTTCAGAATCAGCATTTCTCTCTCCTTTGTGCCACTTTCAGTGTCTTATGCTTCTTTACATCTAAACTTTCAGGTAATATTCTAGCATCACAATCTTTCAGCGAAAAAGTTATGGTGGTAAACCTTTCAAGTGAAAGGAGCAGGAACATAATATTTACTTACCAAAGGTTCCTTCAATGCAACTTTCTTTGATTCATCAGTCCAACATGAATGCATTCCTCAAGCTATATTGGGCATGGATGTCATTTGCCAAGCAAAATCTGGGATGGGGAAAACAGCTGTTTTTGTTTTGTCAACTTTGCAACAAATTGAAACGGTTGCTGGGCAAGTTGCTGCACTTGTTCTCTGTCACACGAGGGAGTTAGCCTATCAGGTACTTCTTAATTATCTTACCATGTCTTAACTCAATGAGGAAAAGAAGGTTGTTATTTTCAGTCTCCTTTATGGATGATCTTGTTCTGTCAGTAGGTTTGTGGGGTTTTCCTCTATATTGCATTTGTAATCCTTTTGAGATAGTCATTCTTTGTTGTTGTCTAGATCTGTCACGAGTTTGAGAGGTTCAGTAAGTATTTGCCAGATATCAAGATTGCAGTCTTTTATGGTGGCGTCAATGTCAGAATCCACAAGGAGCTGTTGAAGAATGAATGCCCCCATATTGTTGTTGGCACACCTGGCAGAATTTTGGCTCTGGCAAGGGACAAGGACCTTTCTTTAAAGAATGTTAGGCATTTCATCCTTGATGAGTGTGACAAGATGCTCGAATCTCTCGGTATGATGTTTCTGGTGATTCATGTGTTTCTTAGAAAGAAACAGAAAACAAGAAGCTCTGCCTTCTGATAGTAGTTAGTTGATGATTCTTCTTTCAAGCAGTATGTTGCAGCTTAGTTATTGTTAACATTGTTTGTATCATATGCAGACATGAGGAGAGATGTGCAGGAGATATTTAAGATGACGCCTCACGATAAGCAAGTCATGATGTTTTCAGCAACACTCAGCAAAGAAATCCGCCCGGTTTGCCACAAGTTTATGCAAGATGTAATGTCTCATCACCATTATAACTTGAATTTGAAGTCTAACTTGATATTAGCGGGCCTTTTTTACGGCTAGAGTAGATGTTTGCAGCATGGCAACTCCATGTTCCCCTGGGCAACTTGTGTGTGTGGCGCCGATCTGCTGTATCTTTAACTTCATCATGCGGAATATCCGGCTAGATGGGGGAAATTGGTGGAAGTTAAGATTGTCAACCATGAAGGGTGGGAATATTCCAGTGAAGCTTCTGTTTGCTTTTCTTTGTCGTTCTTGGCATCTTTGATGTTTTCTTCTGATGGTTTGGTCAGAGGATGGATTTAAGGTGGGCGTTTTACTCCTCCCCCGTTCCCTGGGTGAAGTGGTTGGATTATCTCACTCTGTCTTTTTATCTCTTTTTTTCATGGCTTTGGTTGAAGGTGGTGGTGGTGGTGGTGGTTTTGGGGTTTTTGGGGGGTGGGGGGGGGTTGATGGTTGTGGTGATCGGTTGCTGGGGTCATTAATTGAAACATGAATTTGTCAAGTACGACTTCAGCTTGTTGTGACAGTGGAGAGCTTGATAAGGAGGCAAATCAGATGCAACAGGGTCGCAATTCAATGGATGATGCATTATTCAATTCATAGTGGCTTCTCCTAGCTTGAGGAGGGCGCTTAATCTGATTTACTGAATTTGCTGACGTTTGTTCCTTTCAGCCTATGGAAATATATGTTGACGAGGCCAAGTTGACCCTTCACGGTCTTGTACAGGTATATATAGTTCGAGTTTTCTTGTGTAGCTCCTTTCTGTAAAGTTAAATATCCAGTGTTCTGACTGAAAATCACGCTGAATTGTCAGCACTACATCAAATTAAGTGAAGGGGAGAAAAATCGCAAGCTAAATGACCTTCTTGATGCATTGGACTTCAATCAAGTCGTAATCTTCGTCAAAAGTGTCAGCCGAGCTGCTGAGTTAAACAAGTTACTTGTGGATTGCAACTTTCCTTCTATATGCATCCATTCTGGCATGTCACAGGAGGAAAGGTTCCTCTCTCTCTCTCTCTCTCTCTGCCCCTGCACGCGCTTATATGTGCTTTTTGTTGCTAGAAATTTTTTTTTTGCCAATCTTATGAGTTTGCTCTTGATAGCCTTCTTCTATCAAGACTATTTTATAATGAATAATCATAGTGATGTGTTTGCCTCAGACAACAGCATTTCAGTTTGAATAGTGTGGAGAATGTTACTTACTGCACGTCCTTTTTTCTTTTCAAAAATACGGAGCACCTTCCCAAAGAAGGGCTGTTAGGTTCATTGCCCTTGATTAGATTGTGTTCACTTGGCGAGATTCCTTATCTAGGATCAAGCAAACTCTGATGGTGCAAAACTTAGGATAAGTAGTAAATGCTGACCTTTGCTTCTTGAGGCATGGTTGAAGGAATGCCCTTACTGCTAAGGCAACTCAGGCTGAACCTGGCATGCCATGGTTTCAGGTTGTAGAAAGTTTGCTTCATCGGGACATGGATGCTTGGGGTGAAGTGGTGGATATGATAGTGGCTTTTGTTCATCCTAATTATTCTTACTAGTGATCTAGGTGAGGAAGAGGACGTAGATTTGTAAGAATGAGCAATGATGCCTTCCTAGAGTAGGAAGCATCTTGAGAGGCTATCTTACCAAAATGCAAAGGAAAACAACAATAAGTTGATAAGCAATTAGACTAGATTTGTGGTTATGGCATGTTTGATTTACATGAATGAGTAGGAATGGAATCACAATTTCAGGTGCCAATTCCCTTTTTCATGCTTGGATCAGCATGTGAATAATCAGATGGTGGTTCTGGGGAATGTTCATTCCACCAACTCCTTAAAATTTGGCATTCCACTCCATAGGCCATGGAATCAACATTCCACTTCCAAGGCTAGAGCCATATGGACTCATAAAATAAATGAAAGTGAAAGAATTTTATTTATCAATATATAAATTTTTTCAATAATTATTTTAAATTATTAATCGTCTAATGTTTTTCAAATGATTTTATAATTTTAGTAAGTACTATTTTAAATGAAAATGCAAGTGTCCTTAAGTTTTATTTGTTAACCGATTCCTTTTCCGTATTTATTTTGTAGAAATCTCACTCTATTCCATTCCCAGAAACTTGCCAAACAAAAACATATGAAATCTTTGTTCGTTTCTATTTCATCTGTTATTCAATTCCATACTGTCATACCAAACATGCCCTAAGTAGTGCTCATTTTCTAATTGTATTTGGGAGATTATGAACTTCTTGTTCTGCTTGAGATTGCATTGTCTCTCTTCATTTGCCATTATGCAGTGTAGTTGCCTTGCAACATTTTAAAGTTTTAGTAGCTATCATAATAGGATGTGTTTTGTAGGTTGACACGGTACAAAGGTTTCAAAGAAGGGCATAAAAGGATTCTTGTTGCGACAGATTTGGTCGGTCGGGGGATTGACATTGAACGTGTTAATATTGTGATTAACTATGACATGCCAGATTCTGCTGACACTTATCTGCACAGGGTATCCTTCATAATCTTATATTACAAATATATTTGGTTTAGCTGTATTAGGATTCCTGAACAAATTTAAGCATATTTTTGTACTAAATTTACCACAGGTTGGTCGAGCTGGAAGGTTTGGCACTAAAGGCTTGGCAATCACATTTGTTTCTTCTGCTTCAGATTCTGACACACTCAACCAGGTTGCAATTTGGTGCTCTTTGGTGCTCTTTGGTGCTCTTTTGTCATTTTAGGGTATCTTCCATGCAAGTGTTCATTATATTTAATATCTTATTTCAGGTTCAAGCTAGGTTCGAGGTGGATATAAAGGAGCTTCCTGAACAGATAGATACCTCTACATACAGTACGTTTATCGGATGCTTGTTTTGTACACCAAGTTAGTGTTGAGGTTGTCTCACATAAGTTGTGGAAGGGGTTGGTGGTCGGTTTATAAGTGTGAGGGAAAACCTCATTGGGGTGAGAGAGGCCCTAGACCATCCAATACTAGTATCTGTGCTTGGCTTGTCAAGAAGTCTAGACCCAATAGTCACACAAGAGAGTTTGGGTTGTTACGGCTTTGACCTAAGCCCGACATATGAGGAGGAGATTGTTGAGATTGTCCCATTTCGGTTGTGTGAGGGAAAGCCTCATTCCTTGAGCTAGCTTTTGGGATGAGAGGGGCCCAAGATTACTCAATAGTTAGTAGTCTAGCCTACTTGCTTAGGACCATTAACCTTTCTACCCAACCCTATTTTAATGGTCTACATACAGTACATTTATCGGATGCTTGTTTTGTGCACCAAGTTAGTGTTGAGGTTGTCTCACATAGGTTGTGGAAGGGCTTGGTGGTTGATTTATAAATGTGAGGGAAAACCTCATTGGGGTGAAAGAGGTCTGAGACCACCCAACACTGATATCAGAGCTCAGGGTGCCAAGAAGTCTAGACCAGTAGTCACACGAGAGAGTTTGGGTTGTTAAAGCTTCAACCTAGGCCGATGTATGAGGGGAAAATTGTTGAGGTTGTCTCATATTGGTTATGTGAGGGAAAGCCTCATCTCTTGAGCTAGCATTTGGGTGAGAGAGGCCCAAGACCACTTAACAGTTTGTTGTCTAGCCTACTTGCTTAGGACCACTAAACTTTTTACCCAACCCTATTTTTAATGGGTTGACACTTTATTTTAAGTTTTGGTCACATGTTGAAGAGTAAAAATCTTTTGAAACTGTCTTGATTGCATGGCGGGGATATCATATTTAGTTCTTTGGCTTCTGCTCTCTGTTCAGCTTTCCCTTGTGCAATGATGTTCTGAAATGTACATCATGCTTAATGCTCTTGGCCATTCTGCATTACAATGCATGGTAAGGTCTTAACATGTATCTTGTTGCTTTTGTGCAGTGCCATCCTAGAGGGTTGTTTGGATAGACAACTTCTGACACACATCTGGGCATGGATGGGTTCAAGCTGGAGGCGTATCTTATGTCCTCGTTAGTCTTTCTGCAGTTCTTGCTTAGCATCTCTCTTAGTTCTGCTGTAGATTTTGAGGACTTGATTTAATGGATACTAGAACAGTTGTCTGTAGAGCTATGGATTAACGTTTTTGAGTTTAGTTGCATGATTTGGGTTGGTGCGTGATTTTTAATCATATTTGACAGTTTGAATTACATATAAATGGAGTTCCTTAATTGAGTTTTGCACTTAATAGTGTTGAAGGTTCATGAATAGGAAGCTGCAGGACTTTGCAAACTAGCAAAGTTAACCTTCTTGGTGGTCAATGTTATCGTTATTGTTATTGTTAAGAAAGCAGGTTTTCTTGATGTTTATGGATGGGTATTCGTACTTTCTACCATTTTGTTAGTATGCATACTCCAGAATAGAGAAAGATGTGAAGGGTCTTTGTTGGGGTCTTGTGTTTAAAGTGTCAATAGGATTCTCACAAAGAAAGTTGATAATGAACGTTTGGATTTTCAAATGATTAATTATGTATAGCATAAGGCACGAAATGCGTCAAGAATCGTGGATACAAAACTTGCTGTCGTGTACGTTCAACCAAGATTTGTTGTTGATACAAAGAGGAAAAGGTGATACGTAAAAATGCAGAGCGGCGAAGTAATCTCAACCGACCGAACATCAGTCTCTGCGTAGATTGTAGCTAATGAGCATTCGTCGCATTATGCGAAATAGGTAAGATTCTAGAGGTGGCCCTGTGAATTCAGAAGACAGCCCCGGCCATGTAGCATCTTTTTCTCGATTGGATTCAGGAGGTGGATTGTACAGCGTGGCAATTTGTGACGCATGGCACTGTATAGGTCCCACACTTTCTTTTAACTTATGTGTTGTTCGAATATTGTATATAATGATGCGACCCCTGCGCATGTGCCAAATGATCAAGAGCTGAATACTCCTTTTAAGGAACTTCACCCGCATGCATCTAACTGTGTACCTACATGATACATCCCTCTGTACCACAGAGAGATCATTTCTACCGTTCTTGCTTTGCTTAAAAAGTATAGTTATCACGAAAGAAAGTTTTAAAAAAAGACTTAAATTTATTATATCCGTGCCAATTCAGTTTTTAATAGTTTAATTTGGCTAATTTAATTTTGATCTTTTGACGATTTTTCAATTTAGTCATCTCGGTCAATTTTGATTGGAAATTACTAACGTGGATGCTGATAGTATTACGTAGGATGATCATCGTAAATATGAATAATTTATCATTTATATATATTTGATTTTTTAAATATTTTTATCTTTTATTTTTTCATTCTTTTTCTACAAAGTCTATTGAGGGTTTGCCGAGCCTTGCTTGTGACTTTCGTCAAACTTAGAAGGAAAATAAGGAAAGAAAGAAACAAAAAGAACAATAGAGATGAAAAAAACATAAAAATTCATTTTTTTTTTAAATTATTGAAATTGTTCATACCAATGCCGGCTATGTCATATAAGATGACCAATTTCAGTATCAGCGATGTCCAATCAAAATTGAATAGAAAAGACTATATTGACAAATTGTCAAAATGTTCATGACTAAATTAGTCAAATTGAAATATTTAAAATTGAATTTACCAAGTGTGATAGGTTTAGATTTTTTTCCGTAATTTATTCCCATCCCCCAAGTTCTTGAAATGAACAGGACCCATTAAGAAAAATCTACTATCCATCCGAATTAATTTCTCTCTCTCTCTATCTGTTTTTTTTTTGACCTTGCCATATTTTACCACATTTTTTTAGTCGAATTTCTTAGATAGCCTCTTTCCATTTTTGAAGAAACTACTTTCTTCTACTTCTCATTCCAACACTTGACAACTACACTAGAAATTGCTACCTTGGGACCAGGCACTTTTAAGTAAGGTGGCCCAGACTGGTGTCTCAATAATTAATCTAATTTGCTCCTTCCCGGAATAGAAAGCAATCCGATGCTCCAGATCTATTGACAGTGGGGACTAATCGCTATCGTGGGGATAACATTCTAGTGTGCTTTAATAGGACAATTCGAACTTGGAAGGTACAGTAACATGCTGATCATAAAAATCAATTGCTCAGATGGACATATTAATTTGATCTAATCCAAATTAGCGTCAAATATAGGAAATTAAGATATATCTTGTTAAGTTACCATGTGATCAGACTTCAAGAATTCGATTAAGGTAATTCGAGATAATATGTCACATCTCTACTCATTCAGTAGATGCGCTGTTTTGGTGGCAAAACCTCCTAAGCTTTGCCATAAATGGGAAAATACACACTAAGAATACACTAAGAAAATGAAACGAGATGAGTGGATTTTCCTCTTTTGGTGCCCGAGTTGGACAGGATTAGATGTTTTTTTTTTTTTCCCCTGTAATAGGTGTAATAATAAATGCTGGGATTGTGGTACCTAAACGATTCTACAATTCCGCCTATATATGAAAACTCTAGGAAGATGTTTAGGACAACATCCATACATCTCTCCATCTCGCATTTCATCTGTTGTTTGTCTTCTCTGTTAGCCAAGAAGGTCCTTTATCATCTTAATGTTCAAGATGGTGAGTGTCATATTTTTACGGGGGGTTTTCTGTTGGTTTTTTTTTTTTTTATGCATCTTTTGACTAATTTCTACCTCTAAATCTTTGAAGAGCACGATTTGATTTTCTCACTTTGATTTAGGGACAGTGGCAGTCTTACTGTTCTATCGGTTTTCAATTTTCACTAGCCATGTCTTTGGCATTTGTCTTATGTTTTTACTTCATATGCAACATGTGAAAATTCATGAAACATGTGGATGGTTGTATTAATGAAGGTTGTACCTCATCCGGGAAATAGCATGTATCTAATACAATTTACGAAAACCAATCTTTTCACATGCTTCTCTAAATTAAAAAAGAAAAAAGAAAAAAGAAAAAAGAAAAAAGAAATCGCTCTTTCTTTTTTATACCACTTCTCAAAAGGATAGTCTCAATGACTGTGGTTTGATCAGTAGTGAAACTTCATTACAAGGAGAGGGTTTGTTAGGTATTTTTTTAATGCCACAGTTTCGTTGATTTTATATCGTTAGCTCTTTAATTAGTGAAGCATTGAGCAGGGCCTTTCATCGACCATGCTCTTATTTCCCCTTAGACCAAATTAAGCATTGTGATAAGGGAAAAGTTCGAGTAAGGGCTTGAAGTTAAGCCATTTTCTCAAAAAAGAGGACAAGATGGACTTTATTTCAAATAGAACTTTCAAGTGGACAACTTGGTCTCAAATAAGATCTCAGCAAATGCATGCAACTAATGTGCCACTTCCGTGAAATGCACAAAAGTGGCACGTGAAATGGTTGTGAGATATACATTCTCGCTTGCCAATGAAGATTTTGCCAGCTCAGCTGAAGTTCTTATTTGATTATAAGTTTGCCACTTTGAGGTTTTATTTGAAATAAGGTCAATTCTGACTCTCTTTTCAAAGAACGACCACACTTCAAAATTTTATTTGAAATTTTCCCAATGAAAATAATTTGTTATACTGCTTAATAATAAAATCTAGTGACACTTTTTAGTGTATCTAGCATTTTTCTTGCCGATGTCTAAGTTGTCACTCCTCCCGTTTCCCTTTGAAAAATGCCAGTTTTCTCTGGACTGGTCACCTCCCCAGCTCAACTTCAAAAGCTCTTTTGGTAATGCAGGGATTTGTAGCTGCAATATACTTGGTGCTCTTCGCTGCTCCGTCAACTTTTTCAAGCCATGGAATCGTTGCAGCATTACCCACATACAATGTGATAAACTATGGTGCAACTGGAAATGGAGTCGATGATGACACCCAGGTACATTTTTTTTATCTTAATTTCTCTCTTTCTTTCTTCACTCCTATTGGAAAAAGCCTGTGTTGTCTTCTCATTATTTCTTTGTTGTCTAGATTGATTTTTTCGTGTTTATGTGATGATTTCCTTTGTTCTTTTCAGGCCTTTGTAAAAGCTTGGGGAGATACTTGTGGAGACAGCGGAGCACAAGGAACGCCAACTTTAGTTGTTCCTGGTGGGAAGAAGTTTAAACTATCTCCTGTCTCTTTCAAGGGCCCGTGCAAGCCTTCAAGCATTATCGCAAAGGTAAGAGGGACAAAGATCTTGGAGGATTAATATATTTAGTTAATGTTTTGTTAACCGAAAACTCATTCGAGTTTGACAATGTTATAGTTGAAATTGGTGGCGAAAATTACACACGCGAGGTTCTCCATCATTTTGGTTGCGTCATGATGCATGCCAGATTGGTTGTTGAGCTATTTGACTAGATTTACCTTGAACAATGAACCCACTCAATATGAGTTCCGACTCAAAGAGGATATAACTTGATTGAGTACATCGAAATAAGCTTACTTTCCAATCTTATTAGGGCAAAAGAACTTAATTCCTTATAGAAATTTTTAATTACTAAGCCACACGATCATTTAAGGGTTTGAATCTTTACATTTTTAAGTTTAAGCAATCAATTATTAATAAAGTATTTCCCATTGCCACAACGTTCTTGCTCCAAGACATAGCATAACGTATATGATTCTCTCTTCTTGGAGACCAGATTGATGGGACTTTAGTTGCTCCTAGTTCACTAAGTGGATGGAAAGGCTGCTCAGAGGATAGCTGGTTGGTTTTCCAAGACGCGGCCAATCTCAATGTCAAAGGATCAGGACAAGTCGACGGCCAGGGTTCACTTTGGTGGGGTGGAGCTAAGGTCAGTCAACACACATCATCACGTATACATAAGTGTAATGTCAATATATAGATGTAAGTTCAACTTTACTTTTCGCTGTCATATATTTATGCAATCTAAATAGAATTATGATTTTCTTCTGCAGGGATCGACGGGTTGTGAGAATAGACCAACTGTAAAAAGTCATTGTCCAATGCCTCGAACCGATTCTAGATTTTTCTATTAGTTGATATAGTGATGGATATGAGAGCATGATAATTTATATGATATTCTTATGACAAAAAATAAAAAAAAAATAAAGAACTCATATGATTTTCTATATCTCCATAAATTTTGGAACTTTTGCTTGCGCTATGTTATTTGGCCTGCTTTTCCAATTGCTTTTGTGGATGAGAATAACAAGAAAACTGTGTCGCAGGCCCTGTCCTTTTTTCATTGCATCAATCTAGTGCTAAGTGGACTGCAACACATTAACAGTCCAAAGAATCACATCTCTATCAGTGGCTGTGATGGCGGTACCATCTCCAATCTCCGAATTTCTGCACCTGAAACTAGCCCTAACACAGATGGAATCGACATTTCTAGCACCAACCACCTTAACATCCATGACCTTAATATTCAAACAGGTACATAAGCTCTAATTATATTGCAGTAAAGTTTTTCATACATGGTGATGATCTGCTGCTCAATGCTATGCAATATAGGGGATGATTGCATTGCTATAAATGGTAACTCCAGCTATATTACTATCACTGGAGTTTCATGTGGACCTGGCCATGGTATAAGGTCAGTTACCATGTTATCAGCGTGGTTGAGATGAGCCTAATTTGATCCAACCTAATAATTAGGATACATACATTTGAAATTTGAAGCGTTGTGTCTCTATGCATGTATAGCATTGGAAGCTTAGGTGAACATGGAATCAGTGACACGGTCGAAGAGGTACAAGTGCAGCATTGCACATTCACTGGATCTACGAATGGAGCGAGGATCAAGACTTGGCAGGTGATCATGGGGTCCATAGCTTAAAAAGAATGATGATAGATCTCAATAAAGAAAAAAAGCACGATCATATAGATCCCTTGCTCTTTTCTTTTTGCTCCCACTAACCTGTCTCTCTTCTTTTTGTGTACATATAGGGAGGTTCGGGATATGCCAAGGGTATTACTTTTGATCAAATCACGCTCAACGCAGTGAAGAATCCAATCATCATCGACCAATTTTATACCGATGCAGTAGCTCAAGATAATTTGGTAATCTCGCAAGGAAATTTTGAGCACCTTTCTGTAGCATCGCAAGCTAAAGAACTAACAATATATAATGTTTCTTTTTGTCAAGCGTTGCTCGCCGAGGCGGGAGCGCCTCTCAAGTAAAAGCTTCCACGACCTGTATACACAGGAGACTTTTGTTTATCTAGCAGTAATAGGTTTAAGGTTCCTCTATTGGGTGCTGTTGAGACGATGTATGCATCGATGCAGGCATCAAGCGTGGCGGTGAGCAACGTGACGTACACCGGCTTTCGGGGGACCAGTGCTTCGGATCAAGCCATCATACTCAGCTGTTCCAGCGTAGGTTGCCTGGATATCAGATTGGACAACAATATGATCACATCATCGACGCCTGGGAAAACGGTCACTTCCTCGTGCAAGAATGCCCATGGATCAGCTACTTTGACCACACCTCGAGTGCCTTGCTTGCTTAGGTAGTTGCCAAGTACAGAAGCAAGTTGCGGTTTACACATGTTGTGACATCTTGAATTTCGACCCCGTCTTGAATATATAAAATGGGCATTTCGTCGACGCGCTTATGGTTCTTTTTCTCGGAGCTGATCACTCTCGAGTTAACTAATCTATTAGGTGAAGCCGTTAAGGGATATAAACGTGGCAAACTTGAGAATTCGATCAGAAATCGATTGTTCAACTATAATAATCGGCATGAGTCAATACGACACCGTTATAATCGATTAGTGATCGGATATAGGTCGATTCGATCGAAACACGTAATTGAATTACGGTTATTTTGCATGATTGCGAAATTCGTGTCGAATGGCACTAACCCGGTTTTCTGTCGATTTTGTACTCATGACACATAATTAAAATCTTGTGATTTTTACAACAACCAAGAGTCGCCTACGAGTTGAAGATGCACAAATGTGGATTGAAAATTATCGACTATGGGTCAAACGCGCTAAAATCCCTAAAAGCTACCCGATAGGTTAGGTTGTACTAAAATTGCGTTCGATCGATTTTAACCACAAAATTGAATTCGGTTTCGGGAATCGGACGTTCTTGCGTGTCACGATTTATTTTTAGGACATCGTCTCATCTTTCGGAGAAATTTCGTCGAGTTTGGAATTTTACGGAAAAATCGATTTCGGACAAAAAAGATTAAGTGAAATTCGGATGGCTGAAGATTTGGATTATTTCTACCCCTAAAATGGTTTAGTTTTGAAGAATTGAAGCTAATTCCTCATTGGTGGGGTGCTTGACATCAAGGATGATGACTTTTGGGGCTTTCTAACGAGTGTTTGGATATTTGCAAGGCTTTTTAATTGCACTCCTTGGACTTTCTTCCCTCCCTCTCTTTCTTTCTCCCCACGCACACAAGACCCCCCCTGCCGAACCAGCCCCATGTCTCCCTCACGCCTTCTTCATTCTCCTTCTCCTCTGCACTTCCAACTTTCTTTCTCCTTGCTGTTGCCGCCATCTTCATTTCTTCAGCACTCCAACACCCACGACCAGCATCTTCACACTAACTCCAACGCCTCACACCCACTTCACGTTAGCACCTCCACACTAGCAGCACTCACGCCCAACAAAACCCCCAACTCCACATGTCCAGCGGCTTCCCCACCACACGCTACCAGCAGCCCGCGGCCAGCAACCACAGCCACCACCTCACTGTCAGCCACCCGTCTCACGTCCAGTGCCTCCACCAGCAACCGACCAGCAACCAAGCCAAGCAGAACCGTGCCCCTAGCCATGAGCTTGTTAGGCCGTTTCCTTGCCAATCCAAGCTTCCGTTGGAGATATGGTAGTCTCGGGTTGTCACTGCCATTGCGCCGCCGTCGCCGTGAAATCCCTAATCCTTGATTAGGTTGTTAATTGCACTTAGGAGTTAGATTAGTGCTAATTAGCTTAGTTAAATTAGTATTAAGTGAGATTAGTCTTAATATGGATTAGTGTTAATTTAGTTTGATTAGATTAGCCTTAAGATGAATTATTATTGATCTAGTTGGTTGGATTAGTACTAATGAGGGTGATTTAGCTTGGTTTAGTGGATTTCTCCCGGATCAGTTTGTTGGATGCTCGTTGCTTGCCATTTTTGTGGGGAAAAATGTGCTACGATTTTGAGGTTGATTCATTCTTGAAAAATATTCTAGACATCTACACTTATGACATATGTTTTATTCAAGATTTTAGGGATTTAAAAGAATGAGATTTTAGTTTCATTATTTGCAAAACAGAATCTCGGATTATGCTGGAATCAGTAATCTTTTGGTATTTAAAGGATTTTTATCAACTCTTAAGGTTCGATTTTCGAAAGAGTTTCTTCACAAAAGTTGTTCATCACACATTTTAGTTTAATATAGTCAAATTTCATATCAAACGGATAAGTTTTGAATCTCAAACTAAATTGATTTTGGAAAACATAATTTTTGGACATGGACACAGTTTTTATAACGGTTTGGGAGATTTACTACTTTCATTCTAGAATGATCTAGGTTATGATGTCTTTATGAAAATTTTTCATTTAAGTGTCCTTTAGAACATATTCAAATTTGAGAATTTTCTGAGCTCGTTTGATTATATTTCTGAAATTAAACTTGGAAGCGTACGAGTGGCCCGGTTTTTGCTGGTTAGGACCGATAGTGGTTTTGTGATTGTTCTTGATGTTGTGCTTGCTGGACAATGCATATTTGGTGGTTGAATTTTGGCATGCTTAGGACTTATGCATGATATTATGAGAATGGTTATTCTATGGTGGTTGTTTATTATTATTGCAAAAGATGACCTTATGAGCTTTTAATTAGAAAAAAAATTAGGTGTCGGGTTGGACACCAAAACTTATTTGCTCTATAAAACAATGGGGTTTTAAACTATGAGCGTGCAAAGTTTGGCGGATTAATTTTGAATACGTGAGAACCTACGAATTTCTTTCCAAAAGCTTTGATAAAAAAAAGAAGGGATTTACCCAAATTTAGTTCTAAAAAGGATGGTTGGGAAAGAAAATAATAAATAAATAAGGTGTCAGGTTTGGACGCCGAATTTTATGTGCTCAATAAAACAAGGAGGTTTTATAGTAGAAGTGTGCAAAGTTTGACGGTTTGATTTTGAGTACGTGACTGCGTACGAATTTATTTCGGAAAGTTTTGAACAAAAAAAAAAAGGAGTTGCAAAGTTTATTGTTTGGGTTAATATCCCGAAAAACCCCAAACTGGTACATATGTGACAAATTTACCCCAAACTATTTTTTTGACCATGGAAAACCCTAAACTGGTATACTTGTGACAAATTTACCTCAACCGACCATAAAAAATCATAAACTGGTATATTTATGACAAATTTACCCAAAACTAATTTATTCGACAGCAAAAAATCCCAAATTGGTAAATTACTGACAAATATACCGTCCGCTAAATTGGATTAATACCACAAAAAAAATCACAAAAATTGTAAACTGTGACAAACGGAGCATAAAATTCTAAATTAGTATACCAGTCAACTGTCACATGTTATTTAACTTAGTAATTTGATAGTAAAATTTAATGAAAACTAAGAGAGGGTAAATTTGTCACAAGTGTACCCGTTTAGGGTAAATTTGTCAAAGGTATATCAGTTTAGGGTTTTTGGTGGTAAAAAATATAGTTTGGGGTAAATTTGTCACAGGTGTACCAGTTTAGGGTTTTTCAGGATATTAATCTTATTGTTTTAAAAGGAATTTTGGTATTTTGGGCTAATTGACGGAAGATAAGAAATGGGTTTGATTGATGACGTGCGTGCATGGTCATTAAGTGGAACCCGTCACCCAAAGGGAGTATGGGGACATTGCCCGATTTTTATTGGATGCCCAGCGGGGTTCGAAGCCGAGTCGCGGTGGAGGTTGAACCGATGCTCCTGTGTGGAATGCTGTCTAGGCGGTGGTTCTAGACGATGCCGTACCCAACGGGGCAGGATGATACCCGGTTACGCCGGATGACCGCCGACTTTCGAGTTGGCCGTGGCTGATGGGTCGTAATAACTGGAACACGCTTGAATGGTTGTGATAGTTGCGCTTGATTATGGGACAAAATTGTGTGGCACGGTATGGGACGTGTCATAACGGTTTGACCTTACAATCGGGACCCGTGTGATTGAAATGATGTGTTCCGGTTATTAAACTATGCTTGTTGCACTGATGATGGTATATATGTTGAGCTAATGTGCAGGTACATGCCGAGGCGAGGTAAGTTCTGTATGATGTGTGCTTAGGACTGCATTTGAGGCGAATTTGCATCATAATTGGGGTTTAGGGTTTTGACTCACTAAGATTTTATCTCACCCCGTCGTAGGCTAATCTTTTTCAGGGCCGTAGTGTAGAGATTTGCTGAGTGCGGATGTGGTGGACGCGAGATGCGATACCTTTTGGCTGGCCCTGCCGTTAGCGAAGTTTAGGGTGACCCTAACTCCTAAGGATTTTGAGAGGGTCGGTTGGAAGTTGTTAGTGTAAGGACTTGTAAATCATTAAATTTCCTAGGGACAATAGTGATTAAATTAATAAGTTGTTTTCGGCAACTTTTGTTTTGATTGACTATCCCTATTGTTTATTTGTTGACTGAGTGTTTATTTAATTCGCTTATGCATGAGCTTAATCAAAGAAAGAAACAAAAAGAAAAAAAGAAAGGGGTCGGCGACGCGTCTTGTGACGTCGCATTTTTAGTCAATTGCCGAGGGATGTGCGCGTGCCCGGGGTTTGGGGTGTGACACATGTAGACATATGTCTTCATCAATTTATGATTTGTCCATAGTTGTCGCCATTTGAAAAAATTGTCCTAAATGGTCATAAACTTATTGCATTTTTATCAATTTGGTCATAAACATTTTAATTTTAACAATTGAGTTCTAAATGTTTTATGTTTTGCCAATTTAATTTTTTCCGGGAAATTTTGGCTGAAAATTACTAACGTGAATGCCGATCGTCTTACATGGCATAATTGGAGCTAATATGGACCTTTTTAAATAATATTTTTATAATAATTAATATTTTTGATTTTTTTATTCTTTTTTATTCCTTTCTTTCCCTCTTCTTTTTGTCGATGGCCAATGACTCGGCCACTTGCTGCATGCGAGAGGGCTGGCGGGGCTCACCGGCGAGACTCGGCTTCACTCGAGCAAGGCTTGATCTCGCCCATCTGGGGAGGCCGAGGCCCTACCCAACGTCAACGAGGCCTTGGCCTCACTTGATGACCAAGGCTCGAGCTTGTCTAGGGCGAGGCTCGATCTCGCCGATGAGGCTGAGGCCAAGGCCTCCATTGTTCGAGCCTCGCTTGCAACCTTGCCATCGAGGCTCGCTTGGCCGGCTGTCGCCTTGCTGGCTGCGGGTGAGGAAGGAAGAAAAAGAAAGAAAAAGAAAAAGTAAAAAGAAAAGAAAAAAAAAATGGGTCGAAAATGGGTCATAACGTGTGACCCATTTTCGAGATCAAAACTGAACTTAAAATGGGTCGAATGTGAGTTATGACCCATTACAACTTTATAACCCACATTCAGCCCATTTGTGAAAAATATGGGTGCAAAATGGGTCCATGACCCATTTTGCCACCTCTAGGATGGAGGCATGATGGCAAGGCCTTGTGGCAGCCATGGTCTCGCTTAGGCAATGCTCGGCGATGCTGCATTGGCCTTGTCGAAGGTCAACCTTTGGCAAATCTGGCGAGGGGAGCTCACCCAGTCAAGGCCTAACGAGGTGCTGGTTTGGTCACTAGCAAATAGAAGAGGGAAAGAAAAAGAAAGAAAAAGAAAGGAAAAAAATATCAAAATATTATTTAAAATTTTCGCATTGGCCTTCCTATGTGGGATAATTAGTGTCCATGCAAGCAATTTCTAACCAAAATTGGCTGAATTGACTTAATTGGTAATTTACCAAAATGTTTAGGATTTAATTGGCAAAAATAAAATGTTTAAGATTGATTTGGCAAATATATAGTATGTTTAAGAATTTATGAACAATTTCTCCATCTCATTTTCTCATGCAACTTTTCATTTTGACATAAATGAGAATTTAAAATTCAGTTGATATAAGATGATGATACTTATTTTCATGTCATTTGAAATCATAAACTTATAAAAATTTTCATCTCATAGATTTGTGAGATTTTTGTTTCTTGAGAAATTAAGAATCCATTTGTTTCACAAAAAAATGTGTTGTTTCTAAAAAATGTTTTCCATATGACCATTATTCTATAATATTTTCCAATGTTCATTTGAAATATGAAATTAAAGTGGAAATTTTTTTTTCCATTTAGTTTCTGATTTAATTTTCCTCCATGCACTCCTTTTGATCATTTTAATATTTAATTTTATTTATAGAAATCAAATTTTAAATTATTTTATTTTTTTTTTTTTTTCTTTTCTTCTTTTTCTTTCCTCGGTCAGTCCCGACCATGGTGACAACCGACAAGCTAAGGGATGAGTTTGCTAGCCTCTAGTAATGCTCGAGTGTCGCTGATCTTCAAGACTAGAGCCTCACTACCCTCTAGCAATACTCAAGTGAAGTCGATCAAGTGACGTTGATTTGATGAGGCAAGAGCTTCACTACCTTTGGTGACCCTCTAGCTCACCTATGGCTAGTCGCCGACCTTCACTGTGGTTGGCAATTGGCCGAAAAAGAAGAAAAAAGAAAAAGAAAAAAAAAAGAAAAGAAATATAAAAAAAATGGAATCTAAAAGAAGAAGAAAATAATAAATAATTAAATTGAGTGGTAAGAGGAGGGTAAAGGAAATCATTTTCTACTCTTTTAAAGATGCCTTTTCTATTGATAGAAAATGTTTTCTTTGACTTCATTATATTACATGAATCGAAGCTAGAAAATTCGGAACATTTTTCTTGAAGTCATTTTTCACGAAATTAATAGAGTCTATTGTATTTAATTTTGCAGGATGAATCAATTTGCTATCGACTGGCAGCAACAAACTCTTCGGCTAATGATTTCCTCACTCTACATTCTCATAATTGCCAGATTCATTTTTCTTTTTTTTTTTCACAAAGTAATCACTAATGATGTATCGATTGATCATCATTAACAGTTCAAAGGTTCAAAATGCTACAGACTTTTGTAGTGGAGTCTTAACTCTCACCAACCTCAATATAATTGCACCTCAATCTGGTCCTAATATTGGAATCTATTAATACCTGAAATTTTGGCCAGCTCGATTAGTCATTCGTTGCATAGGAAAAATTAGGCGTTGTTCTTTTTGCAGAGAACGTCAAGGCTGCATTTGCGCAACGCGCTGCCAGCAGTAGCAGTCCCAGGAGCTCCGTTTCCTGCATTGCCTCCTTGCATAGATCCATTGCTGCTGTATCCAGTCACCGTAACGGCTCGGCGAGGTGTCCCAGCCTGCATTAGGCCTCGCTGCGTCGGAGACTCCGGCGAATCACCACTGCCACAGCGTCCTTGCAGCTGTGGTCACTGGTTTCTCGCGGTTCTAGTCTGCACGATTCAGCCGCCGACATTTTCTAGCAATTGCTGCTTTCGCTAATCCTAGTCTCCCTCCGCCGTGCTTGCCGTTTCCCTGTCACGCTCCCCGCTGATTAGGACTTCCGTCAGTGGCTGAACAACTCATTGGCAGCTTCGTCGCCGTGATTCGGGAGCCTATCAATTTTTCGCGACTGTCATTCCCTTTAACCAAGAGCTCTCGCCACTCTCAGTTAGTCTGGGCAGGGGAAGTTGAGTTTTATATGGTAAATATACCTTTTATTATATAATTTATAAGTGTATGCTATTTTAGTGGCTAAATATTAGTCAAATTTCGATTGCTTTGGAATAGCATGTCATTAATGACACTGATGACTTCAATGTAACATGCATTTCAATGTGTTCAGGCACTTTCATAATTCATTACTCTAGGCGATGCTTGGTAACGTTAGGATGTCTATTAGCAATGTTCAGTTTTTCTTATTAAATGAAAACCAAATTACAAATGTCTTCAGAATTCTATTCTGATTGAGTCTGAGGTTAACTAATACCGTATCGTACATATTACATAATGCATGTCATTTAGAAAAATATATATTCTTAAGCTGCATTTAGTCATTTAAATTTTAGTCGGAATAAGACTAGATAGGATATAATAAGAAATCACAATAATAAAGTCGGATTTTCATATCCTGTACTATCCATTGTTTGGTATAACTTCATATTAATTTAAATAAACCTGAAAATGTACAAATGGAGATGGTTGATGATGCTAGTATGAACATCTAGAGGGGGTGAATAGGTGTTCAAAAGAAGTTTTGACAAATAAATGTGAAATAAAATAAGTTGCGAGCAAAGTTTGAATAAGGATCAGAGTCTGATAAACGAGCCACCAAATTTATGGTAGATGTTTATAATCTATTATGCGATGGAATAGACTTTTGAAATAACCTGTAAGTGTGCAACGGACTTAAATAAGGAGAGTTAACGGAAGAGAAGATTGCACACGAAATTTATCGTGATTCGACTTAGATCTCGCCTACATCCACTTTCCTACACTAACAACCTATTGGCTGGATTCCACTATATGGTCAACGAGAGATTACAATTTTGAGTGCAAACACTCAGTGATAGAACACAATATCTCACCAAGTCACTTTTTTTGGTATTTCTCTCATGATGACAAACGTTTAAGCTCACGAAAGACAAGTGTATGGTCGAAGTTTGCTAAGATTTTGGAATTTTAGATTCTACACCCCATCTTTTACTTGCTCATTGGTCCTTAATCTACTTAAACACATCAAGATTCTGTTTGTATGGTAGAGGTGTGCCTTATATGATCCAAACTAATAGCTAGGATTTATACAATTTAAATTTTGATGTGTTTTGTCTTTATATGTTTAGTGTCAGAAGCTTAGGTGCGCATGGAGCTTCCGAGACAGTCGAGCAGGAGCTCAACAGAATAAGGTAATCTCGCAAGGAAATTTCGAGCACCTTGCTGTAACATTGCAAGCTAAAGAACTAACAATATTAAAAGTTTGTCGAGCGTTATTTATCGAGTCAGGAGCACCTTTCGAGCAAAAGCTTCCACGATCTATTGACTATACACGAGATGTCTTTTATGTTGAAATAATAGTTGTTTCTTTTTGTACGTTTTGCTGATTTGGTTTTTCAGTTATCCTAGTCTTTAGGAGTTAATGGAGTCATGTTTCACTAATTTGTGTGTTAGTTGTCCTAGTTTTTAGGAGTTAGTAGTAAGTGCTTTATGCAAAACATAGATAGTTATGAGTCCTATTTTAGTGGTGTTTTATGTTATGTATTTGTCTTTGTAAAAGACTTCGATATTCTGAATGAAAGGGAAGAAGCTTTGGCCTTATCTCTCCTCCCCTTTAGCTATTTTGCAGTGATATCAGAGCATGTGAGAAGAGTGAGAGAGTTTTAAAAAAGTAGAGGAGGTTTAGAGGTGTGAGATACCTTTGTGAAAAAATTGCAGTAGTAACATTTCCAATGGCCGCCAACAATTTTGTTCAACCATCAATTCCACACTTTGATGGTCACTATGACCATTGGAGCATGCTAATGGAGAATTTTTTACGATCAAAGGAATATTGGTTAGTTGTCGAATTTGGAATTCAAGAGCCACCAGCAGGCACAGCTTTGACAGATCCCTAGAAAGCAGAATTGGAAAATAGAAAGCTGAATGACTTGAATGCACAAAATTATCTCTTTCAAGCTATTAATCATCCCATCTTGGAAACTATTTTGCAAATAAACTTCCAAGGATATTTGGGATTCTATGAAGAAGAAATATCAAGGCTATATTAGGATGAAGCGTGCACAGCTTCAAGCCTTGAGAAGAGATTTTGAGACACTAGCGATGAAGGATGGAGAATTTGTCACTAGCTATTGTGCTAGAACAATGGAGATCAGCAATAAGATGCGATTCCATGGCGAGAAGATAGACGACATCACCATTGTGGAGAAGATTTTACATTCCCTGACACCAAAGTTTAATTATGTTGTCTACTTAATTAAAGAGTCAAAAGACATAGATGCACACTCTCTTGATGAATTGCAAAGCTCCTTATTAGTCCATGAATATAAGATGAACAAAAGTTCAATAGTAGAGGAGCAAGCGTTGAAGGTTTTTACCAATACTCATTCCAACAATTTTAGAGGAAGGGGTAGAGGTAGAGGTAGAGAACGATGAGATCGGGGAAATAGAGATGTTAACAGGTATTTCAAAGCCAATAATGACCAATTTCAAAGCAAAGATAGAGGATGGGATCTTAACAAATCCAAGGTAGAGTGCTTTAGATGTCATAAATTTGGTTATTATGCATATGGATGTTATACGAGGCTGCCTAATAATAAAGAGAAGGAAGAGAGTTCAAATTTTGTTGAAGAAAAAGAAGCAAAAATGTTGTTGATGGCTGTTTAAAATGAAAAGAAGCCCGAGTCAGATATTTACTATGTGGATACAGACTGCAATAACCACATGAGTGGAAGTAAGTTTTCTTTTTCTTATCTAAATGAAGATTTTCATTCTGCTGTGAGTTTGGGAGATCAATGTAATTCAAATAATTACTATTATTTTCATGTATTCTAATATTTTTTCCAACGCTTAATATGTCCAATCTCATCAATATATGCTCTGGAGGAATCGGCGGCCAAGGTTCACTTTGTGGAGTGGAGCCAAGGTGACCTTTTTTTTTTTTTTTTTCTGTTTTTTGTACGTTAAAAATCACTAAGGAAAAAAAAAATTCTTTTAAATCACACACTAATGAAACTTTTCATCTCATATATTTGTGAAATTTCTGTTCCTTGAAAAACTAATTATATTTAATTTTGTAGGCTTCATGAGGTTGCTATCGACCGGTGATAACAAACTCTTTGACTGATGATTTACTCACTCATGTTCTCATGATAGCCAAATTCATTTTCTTTCATCAAGTAATTTCTAATGATGAGTTGATTGCGCAACATTAACATTCCAAAGGGTCACGTTGCTATTGACTTTTGTTACGGGGCAATGCTCTCCAACATTGATATAGTCGCATGTCAATCCAGCATTAATAGTGGAATCAAAGGGAAGAAGGGAATCAAGTTACTCACCCAAGAGATGGACACCACCGAACAAAGGAATACTAAAGCTAAACATCGACCGATCTTTTCACGAAGTATCATCCGAAGGCTCCATAGCTTGCATTTGCCACAACTTTGGGGGGAGATTGATGGATTGGTTCGCACGGAGAGTGAAGGCTTTTTAAGCGCTTCAAGCCGAAACCATTGCATGTCTTCATTCCCTCGATTACTTCTCAACAAAATTTGAATTGAACTATACATGAGTCAGACGATCTAAGAGTAGTAGAATCCCTCACGAGCGACTCTGTCCACGTGCTCATCACTGACGGCAAGACACTTCTGACACAATATCCACATCTAAAGCTAGCCGATTGACCTAAAGAAAGAAATAAGTTTGTAGATTGGATTGTTAAGACCCATCAATGTAAAGCCCTTCCATAAAACTAGTGTTCTAATCCCGCTCCCCTCTTTGGGGGCTTATTTGCTATGAAGCCCCTTTTATCATGTAATAAAGCCCGTACTTAATGAAATGGAAGGTTGTTTTTCCATTAAAAAAAAAAAGGGCCAGCCCTAATACAGACGAAATTGACTTGTCTTCTTCAAACCACGTAATAATCCATGATCTTAACATTGGAATAGGTACTCAATTGGCTAATTGCGAAATTATCGCATCATGGTCTCATTGGATTTTCCGAATTTTATTCCCTGTTCTATTTTCTTTGTGTATTCACGATTGATCAATCTTTTTACGTGCGCTACAATGACGTGCAAGGGGATGATTGTATTGCCATAAATAGTTGAACTTTCTCTATCAATATTACCGGTGTTTCATGTGGTGCGGGCCATGGTATAAGGTAAGCTACAATCCTTGCTGCATCACTTATGATCGCTGGTTTTACTATCAAGCCCTAACTCGATCCGCCTCTTGCAATGCGCTTATGTTGTTGGTAGCTTAAGAGAGCTGGTGCAGAATTGTACATTTACCAGAACGGTAACGGAGCTGAAAATCAAGATTTGGCAAATAAATAGTTCATCACGATACGATACTGGATTCTTGATATTTTGAAAGGGGTTGAACTTTCTCATCCTTTCCTGACGATTTTCTCTACCCTTCTATAGGGCAGTTCCGGCTATTGTCAAGAACGTAATTTTTCGAGCAGATCACACTTGTGCAAGCCGCAAACCCCATCATCATAAATCAATTTTACAGCGACTCACCCTATCCCCTTCTATAAGACATGAGATGCTTACCTTGATCATGCATAGTCTGTCAGTGTCAAGAATTCAAAAAAAAAAAAATCACTCAAAGACATGATTAACACATGATGCTGTCTCGAACTCAGAGGTTTTCGAGGGACTTCAGCTACAAGGTCGGCGATTGCATTTTATTGTGCATCGGGCAGTAACATTTTGCTGAACCACATCTCCATAAAATCATCTTCTGGAAAAGCTCTCACTGGTTTCTGCAAGAATGCCCATGGATCAGTTGCCTTCACTGTACCTCCAGTGCCATGCTTATAATGATGTTAGAAAAATACCCATCTCCTGTGTAGCACGGTTGGCGTTGACGTGAACTTTTTATTTATTTTTTATTTTTTTAAATTCCGAATTTTGTATATATTTTTATTTTTGGATTCTGTTTGTTCCCTTGCCTGCGATAATGAAAAAATAAATATAAAAGAAAATAAAAAATATATAAAAAATTCGGTCAACTAAGATAAGGATTCTCGGCTATGCCTAAATCAGCAAATTATCAAAAGATTAAGACTGAATTGGCATAGTATAATCAACTTAACTTTTTTTATTGATAATTTTCCCAATTTGCGGTGTGCAAATGAATTTTCCTCTTTTGGTGCCTGAGTTGGAGAGGAATTAAGGAAAAGAATGATTTTTTCCCTGTTATAGGTGTAATAATAAATGCTGGGATTCTAGTTGCCTGAATAATTCCACAATTCCATCTATAAATAAAAGCCCTATGAAGATGTTAAGGACAACACCCGATCTCTCTCCATCTCGCATTTCATCTGTTCTGGTCTTTTTTGTTGGCCAAGAAGGTCCTTTATCATCTTAGTCTGCAAAATGGTGAGTGATATATATATATATATATTTTTTTTTTTTTACTTTTGAGTTGGGATTTTCTGTTGGTTTTTACGCAACTTTTGACTAATTTTCCCTTCTAAATCTTTGTATGGCTCGATTTCATTTTCTCAATTGGTCTTGTTGTTATGATGGTCTTCAATTTTCATTTGCTACGTCTATAGTTTTTATCTTCTGTTAATACTTCATACCCAACACATGAAAATTCATGAACCGCGTGGATTCATTACAAAGAGAAATAAATAAAAATAAAAATTGCTTTTTCTTTCCTATACCTTTTCTCGAAAGGATAGTCTCTACGACTACGATTTCTTCGGTAGAGAAAATTCATTACGAAGAGAGAGAAGACGCTTTAAGTGTTTTTAATCCCGTATTTTCATTGAATTTTACATCTCCATCTTTTTTAGCTTTTTAATTAGCGAAGCACTGAGCATGAAATGCCGATATCTAAGTCAAGTCGCGACTCCTCCTCTTACCCTTTGAAAAATCCCAGTTTTCTATGAAGTGGTCAGTTCCTCGGCTCGACTTCAAAAGCTGTTTTGGTCGTGCAGGGATTTGTGGCTGCAATATACTTGGTCCTCTTCGCTGCCTCGTCAACATTTTCAAGCCACGGAATCGTTGCAGCATCACCCACATACAATGTGGTAAACTATGGCGCGACTGGAAGTGGAGACGATGACGATGCCCAAGTACATTCTTTTTCCCAATTTCTCTCCTTTTTCTTCTCTCCTATTGAAGAAAGCCTGTATATTCTTTTTTCTTTTTTCTTTTTTGTCATTTGAGTTGATTTGTTCGTGTTCATGCGATGATTTCCTTCGTTCTTTTTAGGCCTTTGTGAAAGCTTGGGAAGACACATGTGGAGACAGCGGAGCAAAAGGCACACCAACTTTAGCTGTTCCCGGTGGGAAGAAGTTTAGACTATCTCCTGTCGCTTTCAAAGGCCCATGCAAGTCTTCAAAGATTAACGTTCAGGCAAGACACAAAGATTCCGGAGGATTAATATTTTTAGCTAATGTTTTGTTGACTGAATTTCATGTCAAAATAATTAGGAACTTGTTCGGCAAAACTCATTTGAGGTCGACAATGTTATAGTCAAAATTAATAACAACAATTAAAAGCGCAAGGTTCTCCATCACTGACTAGATTTGTATCATACAATAAATCTTGATTGGATACACTGAAAAGAGCTTACTTCTCAACCTTTTTAGCACAAAAGAACTTAATTCCTCATCAAAAATTTTAAACACTAAGTCACACCGGACTGAATCTATACATTTCTAAGTTTAAGTAATCAATTATTAATAATTTTTTTTGTCATTGCCACCACGTCCTTGCTCCAAACATAGCATAATGTACATCACTCTCCCTTCTTGGAGAACAGATTGATGGGACTTTAGTTGCTCCTAGTTCACTAAGTGGTTGGAAAGGCTGCTCTTCGGGTAAATGGTTGAATTTCCAAGACGTGGCCAATCTCAATGTCAAAGGATCAGGACAAGTCGATGGCCAGGGTTCACTTTGGTGGGATGGAGCTAAGGTCAGTCGACACACATCATCACGTAATAGATGAGTTCTATATTACTTTTCACCATATCATTTTTTTGTGCAATCTGAGCAAAAATTATGGATCTTCATCTTGTAGGGACCGGATGGCTGCGAGAATCGACCAACTGTAAGAAGCCGATTCCCAACGCCTTGAACCAATTCGAGATCTTCTTATTAGCCCATATTTTAAGTTCGAGTCTTCCAATTTCAATGACTAGGGAATTGTGTTCGCAGGCCTTGGCCTTTTTTCATTGCGACAATCTGGTCCTAAGTGGACTGCGTCACGTTAACAGTCCAAGGAACCACATCTCCATCACTAATTGTGATAATGGTATCATCTCCAATCTCCAAATAATTGCACCTGAAAGTAGCCCTAACACAGATGGAATCGACATTTCTCACACCAGTAACCTTGACATTCACGACCTTGACATTCAAACAGGTAAATAAGCTCTAATTACATTGCAGTGAAGTTTCTTTGTACATGTTGATGATCTATCGCACAATGCTATGTAATATAGGGGATGATTGCATCGCTATAAATGGTGGCTCCAGCAACATTAATATCAGCACAGTTTCGTGCGGACCTGGCCATGGTATAAGGTTAGCTGTCGTGTTATCGGCGTGGTCGAGATGTGCCTTATATGATCCAAACTAATAGTTAGGATATATACATTTTAAATTTTGATGTGTTTTGTCTTTATATATGTTTAGTGTCGGAAGCTTAGGAAAGAATGGAGCTTACGACACAGTCGAGCAGGTACACGTGCGGGATTGCAGCTTCAGTGGAACTATGAATGGAGTGAGGATCAAGACTTGGCAGGTGACCATGGGCTCTATAGCTTAAAAGAGAATGATGATAGCTCCCAATGAACAAAAAACACGATTACATAGATCTCTTACTCTTTTCCTTTTGCTCCCGCTAACCTATCTCCTCTACTTTACATACATACAGGGAGGTTCGGGATACGCCAAGAATATTATTTTCGATCAAATCAAGCTCGACGCAGTGAGTAACCCAATCATCATCGACCAATTTTATAATCCCGGAGGAGCTCAACTGAATGAGGTAATCTCGCAAGGAAATTTCGAGCACCTTGCTGTAACATTGCAAGCTAAAGAACTCACAATATAGAAAGTTTGTCGAGCGTTATTTACCGAGCCAGGAGAACCTTGTGAGCAAAAGCTTCCACGACCTGTTAACCGTAAACGAGATGTCTTTTAATGTATCGGTATCATCAGGATTAAAGTTCCTCTATTGATTTTCTGGCATGAGATGTGTCAATGAAGTAGGGATGTCGATGCAGGCATCCAGCGTGGTGGTGAGCGGCGTGACTTTCACCGGTTTTCGAGGGAGCAGTGCTTCAGACCAAGCCATCAAACTCAGCTGTTCGAGCGTAGGTTGCTCGGATATCACATTGGACAACGTCCAAATAACATCATCGAAGCCTGGAGATACGGTCACTGCCTCGTGTGAGAATGCCCATGGATCAGCTACTTTGACCACACCTCCTGTGCGTTGCTTAGGTAGTTAGTTACCAAGCTCATAAGCAAGTTGCGGTGTCCACTTGTAGGCATGCGTCTCCATTGGTTGATGATGATTCAACAGATGTCTTCTAATTTTATTTATCTATTTATTTATTTTTATCTTTTTTGTGGAGAACTCAAAAATTTCTTCTTCTGCAGTTTATCAGGAGAATTTGAAATTCAGTTAATACAAGATGATATGTTTTCTGATGTTGTTTTAATAAAAAAGAAGGCTTTGTCAATATGTCAAATTGACATATGTGAGTCAAAAGTACTTACTGTAAGTCCCGAAAATGACACCCCAAGATTTCCATAAGTAGAATCTAGAATACAATGACGGTGTAAAAGGAAGCTCGTGCATCTGATTTGGAATACATCATTTTTTATGCAAAAAAGCGATAATTCAAAACTCAAGTGCTTCTCTCAATTGCCCTTTATATTGCTGGCTCAATGAAACTGTCCCTCGCCATTCAATAAATTTTTTTTTTTTTTTTTTTTTTTTTTTTTTTGTGATGTTAATTGTGTATCGGGGTTAGAAGAGAATTAAGTATGAGTTTTTAATCACAAATCCTCCCATCACCGGCCAAGTTTTACTTAGCTCACGTAAATTAGCCTCATATTATACTAATTAAGAATATTTATATCTCTCCTTATTATATCAACCCCATAGAGTGGAAAATTTCAATCTTAATGAATGTAGTCCATATCAGAAAAACTCTTACACTTGTGATAATTTGTATGTATGATGTGAAGTCTTGATACGGTATGTGGTGTGCATAAGAAAAGTCATGTGGTCGATACCATTTTTACACCATTCAGTTTGGAACATATTATCTAAAACTTTGATGATTTTTTCATGTAAACTCACTTAATTCATCGAGTTATATATTTTCACTGCATACAGATGAAATGTATGGCATCATATAGTCTTCCTCATTACTGTTGAACCCACCGTCATCAGCAGTGTGAAGTGGTAACTTTTGCTGCTGCATTGTGCCTTATCGTGACAAATTCTTATATGTCCCTAAAATGGTAAAGATCTGTAGTACTTTATTAATACGTCCATGATGGGGTGCGATTAGAATGCAACGTTTCATTTTGATAAGTTATGATGGAAAGACCCCCTTTGAAAGGCTATGAGGGAGTCGTATAAAAATCTTATGAAGATAACGGTTGGCAAAACGTACGCTTAGAAATATATTGTTTTCTTTTCTCTCCCCTTTTCATCAAAGAAAAATAAGACGTTCCATTTTTCCTTTACGAAAATAATTGGTATTTACATTGTGGTAATTGGATGTTTTCCTCGTGACTACATTTAAAATAACGTGAAGTAATATTGTTTGTCATTCATCCGCAATTCAATGATCGTTTTGGGGCAAATTGTTCATTGCGCATTAAAAAGAGGTAAGTCGTCTTTTGCCGACTTTCTTTCTACAAGGTCGAATTGACAAACTTAATCAGGTAATTGACAGAAGATTGAAAAATTATGGGGACTCAATTCATGAATCAAAATTTCTCCGGACCACAATTGAAGGTAATCTCAAAGTGCTTTTGGGTAGTGGAAATTGAAAAGTAATCTTCTTTGATATAGAAATTATACAAAACTAAAATCTGGGAAGGTATCCAAAAGCTAAGCTGAATTGCATTTTCATGCCAGCGACTAAAATGGAAATACATTCACCACAACGAGTGAGAAAAACAACAATAACGTTGTCACCAATCTAGTCGCAGGATGCCTGAGACGCAGTTCCGTGACTTCTATGAGATTCAGTGGAAGATGTCTTCTCCCGATTTCGGTATAGATCTAAATCTGAGAGCTTTTCTCTCTCAATTTAAATCTAGATATGGGAGTCTTTTGAAGGCATTTGATCTCTGGTAATTCAACATGTTGTTATTGTCTTCATATGGCGATAGTGTTGATGACGCTAAATCTAGGCGCATAAAGCAAGCAATAGTTTATGGAGTGGAATATCTCAACATGTGCCCATATTGATAGTTCTAATGATCGGCCGCTGATTATTTTTCTAATACTGTGCCAGATATGGTCTTTTAAGATAAGAGTGTGCTTATAACTGCAGGCTCTAGTGTTATTTAGATTTTGTTTTGTTTTGTAAATTTTTTGGGATTTATTTTGTTTGGAAGCTTTCTATGTTCCTCTCATGTTTGTTTATAACAAATGAATTAAATTTTCTTTTGACAAAAATAAAATAAAAATGAAAGTACATTGATACAAAGTTTTTATGGTGCAGGAAGTGGTCGTGGCATGTTTCATGTGGCTCGCAGCCTCATCCATTGTATGCCTGGGGAATGCGGAAGCATCGCCATTCGATAACTCACTGAACTAGAATGCTACCTTGCAAATAAGTTGCCATTAGTGGCACGATCGGGCGACGTCGGGCGACCAAACTCAAGTTTCGTCACCAGAAACATGTCATATGCCGACTTTCTGGCAACTTATGGGGATTTTAGAGATATACTAATGAATTTTTCTCTTTCATTTTCGGCATATTAACATATTGATGGAACTATAGTTGCTCCAAGTTCATTAGAGCATGGCAGAACCGCTATGCAAATAGCTGGTTGGCCATTTTTAATGTTGGATATTTCAGCAGTTTTCAAATGTTGACAGCTATTCATTTTTGTGATGATTTTTTATCGTTATCAATTTGCAATGATTTTTGTTTGCCATTAATATAAAATGATTTTGTAACGTTTTAGAGCAGTTATTTAACGGCCATGTTTTCTAACGGTTTATAACATTAGATTTATTTTATAACTGAAGAGTCAAGGAGTGGAGGAGTTTAGGGATCCAAGTTATGCAACAGTCATCTTCTTCAATAAATACCAATTTACTATAATTGTTTCTTAATGGCTTTCTCTTTTTCTTTCACCTATAAATTACTTATTCGAATATAATTGGAAAGTGATATTAATATTTCAAAATCAGAATATCTTTGTTTCTTTATTCTCATTTTCCTTACATATTTTTCTTTTCATTGCTGTCTTATACACATAACACCATTTTTTGTTTCCTTCTAATATCCAGTGTGGAGTATATAAAAAAGTCTGTTGTATCTTGAGAGGATAGTTGCTAGAGCCTTACGGATCGAGTTTCATATTTTGATGGGCGGAATTATCCTTAAAGACAGTGCTTGCATATTTTAGATAATTCATTTTATTTTCTAATATTTTTCAATGTAATCATGTATTCTAATATTTTTTCCAACACTTAATATGTCCAATCTCATCAATACAGGCTCAGGAGGAATCGACGGCCAAGGTTCACTTTGGTGAAGTGAAGCCAAGGTGATTTTTTTTTTTCTGTTTTTTGCAAGTTATAAATCACTAAGAAAAAAAAAATAATTCACTTAAATCACACACTAATGAAACTTTTCATCTCATATATTTGTGAAATTGCCGTTCCTTGAGAAACTAATTATATTTAATTTTTAGGCTTCATGAGGTTGCTATCGACTGGTGGTAACAAACTCTTTGAATGACGATTTACTCACTCATGTTCTCATGACAGCCAAATTCATTTTCTTTCATTAAGTAATTTTTAATGATGAGTCGGTTGCACAATATTAACATTCCAAAGGGTCATGTTGCTATAGACTTTTGTTACGGGGCAATGCTCTCCAACATTGATATAGTCGCATCTCAATCCAGCCCTAATAGTGGAGCCAAAGGGAAGAAGGGAATCAAGTGACTCACCCAAGAGATGGACTGTTGGTAGTTTGTTTATAAAACAAATGAAGAGGTACATTGTCCTACATCGAAAATATGTGAGTGTGCACGTGGATGAGATTTGGTACTAATCGACCATCATTATTTTTATTTATTGAAAAATTCGGATTTATTTCTATAAAAATTAACTATAAATTTTGTTGAAACAGTGTGACTGTTCACGAAAAGTTACAATTATTTATTATTTATTATTTATTTAATTCCGAATTTTTATGTCTTTTTAACGTAATCTTTGAGATGTACTTGTTTATTTTGCAACCTTTCTCGAAATGTTGTCTTTGTTCTTTTTTGTAACCTTTTGAAGAGCTGCATTTATTCGAAAGACAAAAATAAGTTTGAGATCAAACTAACTTCTTCAATTTTTTCATTCTCTTTCGAAAGAAATTACAACCATCCAATTGTTTCCCATGAGAGACTCTGGAGAAATATTATAATTGCTATATAATATTCTCATTTGAGACATTATTGTATCCTGAAGAAAATTTACCGGCGACCATTAGTAACTTTGTGAGGCAAATAAATCCTTAAAAAAAATAATTTCACGTCTCAAAGTCCGACTTGATTACTCTAAAGATCTGACTTCATTGTTCTACCCAATTCGAAGCCATATTTTCCCAACATGGACACCACCAAGCAAGGGAATACTAAAGCTAAACATCGACCAATTTCCATGAAGTATCATCCCAAGGCTCCGTAGCTTGCATTTGCCGCAACTTTGGGGGGAGATTGATGAAATGGTTCGCATGGAGTGTGAAGGCTTTTTAAGCGCTTCAAGCCGAAACCATTGCATGTCTTCATTCCTTCAATTACTTCTCAACAAAATTTGAATTGAACTTTACTCCTGAGTCAGACGATCTAAGAGTAGTGGAATCTCTCACGAGCAACTCTGTCCACGTGCTCATCACTGACTGCAAGACACTTCTGACACAATATCCACATCTAAAGCTAGCCGATTGTCTTAAAGAAAGAAATAAGTTTGCAGATTAGATTGTTAAGACTCATCAATGTAAAGCCCTTCCATAAAACTAGTGTTCTAATCCCACTCCCCTCTTTGGGAGCTTATTTGCTATGAAGCCCCTTTATCACGTAATAAAGCCCGTACTTAATGAAATGGAAGGTGGTTTTTCCATAAATTAAAAGAAAAAAAAGGGCCGGCCCTAATACAGACGAAATTGACTCGTCTTCTTCAAACCACGTCACAATCCATGATCTTCACGTCGGAATAGGTACTCAATTGGCTAATTGCGAAACTATCGCATCATGTTCTCATTGGATTTACCGAATTTTATTCCCTGTTCTTATTTTCTTTGTGTATTCACGATTGATCAATCTTTAACGTGCGCTACAATGACGTGCAAGGGGATGATTGTATTGCCATAAATAGTTGAACTTTCTCTATCAATATTACCGGTGTTTCATGTGGTGCGGGCCATGGTATAAGGGAAGCTACAATCCTTGCTGCATCACTTATGATCGCTGGTTTTACTATCAAGCCCTAACTCGATCCGCCTCTTGCAATGCGCGTATGTTGTTGGTAGCTTAAGAGAACTGGTGCAGAATTGTGCATTTACCAGAACGGTAACGGAGCTGAGGATCAAGATTTGGCAAGTAAATAGTTCATCACGATACGATACTGGATTCTTGATATTCTGAAAGGGGTTGCACTTCTCATCCTTTCCTAACGATTTTCTCTACCCTTCTATAGGGCAGTTCCGGCTATTGTCAAGAACGTAATTTTTCGAGCAGATCACACTTGTGCAAGCCGCAAACCCCATCATCATAAATCAATTTTACAGCGACTCACCCTATCCCCTTCTATAAGACATGAGATGCTTACCTTGATCATGCATAGTCTGTCAAGCGTCAAGAATTCAAAAAAAAAAAAAAAAAAATTCACTCAAACACATGATTAACACATGATGCTTTCTCGAACTAGGGGTTTCGAGGGACTTCAGCTACAACCCCGGCGATTGCATTTTATTGTGCATCGGGCAGTAACATTTTGCTGAACCACATCTCCATAAAATCATCTTCTGGAAAAGCCCTCATTAGTTTCTGCAAGAATACCCATGGATCAACTGCCTTCACTGTACCTCCAGTGCCATGCTCAGGATGATGTTAGAAAAATACACGTCTCCAGTGAAGCACGATTGGCGTTGACGTGAACTTTTTATATTTTTTTTTAAAATTCCGAATTTTGTATATATATTTTATTTTTGTTTTCTGTTTGTTCCCTCACCAGCGATAATGAAAAAATAAATATGAAATAAAATAAAATAATATATATATTCAGTCAACTAAGATAATAATTTTTGGCTATGTCTAAATCAGCAAATTATTAAAAGATTAAGACTGAATTGGCATAGTATAATAAACTTAACTTTTTTTTATTGATAATTTTCCCAATCTGCTCCTTCCCAAAAGAAAGCAACATGAAACGGCGTGCAAATGAATTTTCCTCTTTTGGTGCCTGAGGAAGATAGGAATTGAGGATAAGGATTATTTTTTCCCTGTTATACGTGTAATAATAAATGCTGGGATTCTAGGTGCCTAAATAATTCCACAATTCCATCTATAAATAAAAACCTATGAAGATGTTAAGGACAACACCCGATATCTCTCCATCTCGCATTTCATCTGTTCTGGTCTTTTTTGTTGGCCAAGAAGGTCCTTTATCATCTTAGTCTGCAAAATGGTGAGTGTTAATTATTTTTTTCCTTTAGAGTTGGAATTTTCTGTTGGCTTTTTACGCAACTTTTGACTAATTTTCCCTTCTAAATCTTTGTAGGGCTCGATTTCATTTTCTCAATTGGTCTTGTTGTTACGATGGTCTTCGATTTTCATTTGCTATGTCTATCATTTGTATCTTATGTTAATACTTCATACCCTACACATGAAAATTCATGAACCGCGTCGATTCATTACAAAAAGAAATAAATAAATAAATAATTGCTCTTTCTTTCCTATACCTTTTCTCGAAAGGATAGTCTCTACAACTATGATTTCTTCGGTAGAGAAAATTAATTACAAAGAGAGAGAAGACGCTTTAAGTGTTTTTAATGCCGTATTTGCATTGATTTTTACATCTCCATCTTTTTTAGCTTTTTAATTAGTGAAGCACTGAGCATGAAATGCCGATATCTAAGTCAAGTCGCGACTCCTCCTCTTACCCTTTGAAAAATCCCAGTTTTCTATGAAGTGGTCAGTTCCTCGGCTCGACTTCAAAAGCTGTTTTGGTCGTGCAGGGATTTGTGGCTGCAATATACTTGGTCCTCTTCGCTGCTTCGTCAACTTTTTCAAGCCACGGAATCGTTGCAGCATCACCCACATACAATGTGGTAAACTATGGCGCGACTGGAAGTGGAGACGATGATGATGCCCAAGTACATTCTTTTTCCCAATTTCTCTCCTTTTTCTTCTCTCCTATTGAAGAAAGCCTGTATATTCTTTTTTCTTTTTTCTTTTTTGTCATTTGAGTTGATTTGTTCGTGTTCATGCGATGATTTCCTTCGTTCTTTTTAGGCCTTTGTGAAAGCTTGGGAAGACACATGTGGAGACAGCGGAGCAAAAGGCACACCAACTTTAGCTGTTCCCGGTGGGAAGAAGTTTAGACTATCTCCTGTCGCTTTCAAAGGCCCATGCAAGTCTTCAAGCATTAACGTTCAGGCAAGACACAAAGATTCCGGAGGATTAATATTTTTAGCTAATGTTTTGTTGACTGAATTTCATGTCAAAATAATTAGGAACTTGTTCGGCAAAACTCATTTGAGGCCGACAATGTCATAGTTAAAATTAATAACAACAATTAAAAGCGCAAAGTTCTCCATCATTTTTCTCGAATGACTAGATTTGTATCATACAATAGATCTTGATTGGATACATTGAAAAGAGCTTACTTCTCAACCTTTTTAGCACAAAAGAACTTAATTCCTCATCAAAAATTTTAAACACTAAGTCACACCGGACTGAATCTATACATTTCTAAGTTTAAGTAATCAATTATTAATAAATTTTTTTGTCATTGCCACCACGTCCTTGCTCCAAACATAGCATAATGTACATCACTCTCCCTTCTTGGAGAACAGATTGATGGGACTTTAGTTGCTCCTAGTTCACTAAGTGGTTGGAAAGGCTGCTCTTCGGGTGAATGGTTGAATTTCCAAGACGTGGCCAATCTCAATGTCAAAGGATCAGGACAAGTCGATGGCCAGGGTTCACTTTGGTGGGATGGAGCTAAGGTCAGTCGACACACATCATCACGTAATAGATGAGTTCTATATTACTTTTCACCATCACATCTTTTTGCAATCTGAGCAAAAATTATGGATCTTCATCTTGTAGGGACCGGATGGCTGCGAGAATCGACCAACTGTAAGAAGCCGATTCCCAACGCCTTGAACCAATTCGAGATCTTCTTATTAGCCCATATTTTAAGATCGAGTCTTCCAATTTCAATGACTAGGGAATTGTGTTCGCAGGCCTTGGCCTTTTTTCATTGCGTCAATCTGGTCCTAAGGGGACTGCGTCACGTTAACAGTCCAAGGAACCACATCTCCATCACTAGTTGTGATAATAGTATCATCTCCAATCTCCACATAACCGCACCTGAAAGTAGCCCTAACACAGATGGAATCGACATTTCTCACACTAATAACCTTGACATTCACGACCTTGACATTCAAACAGGTAAATAAGCTCTATTTACATTGCAGTGAAGTTTCTTTGTACATGTTGATGATCTATCGCACAATGCTATGTAATAAAGGGGATGATTGCATCGCTATAAATGGTGGCTCCAGCAACATTAGTATCACCAGAGTTTCATGCGGACCTGGCCATGGTATAAGGTTAGCTGTCGTGTTATCGGTATGGTCGAGATGTGCCTTATATGATCCAAACTAATAGTTAGGATATATACATTTTAAATTTGGATGTGTTTTGTTTTTATATATGTTTAGTGTCGGAAGCTTAGGAGAGAATGGAGCTTACGACACAGTCGAGCAGGTACAAGTGCGGGATTGCAGCTTCAGTGGAACTATGAATGGAGTGAGGATCAAGACTTGGCAGGTGGCCATGGGCTCTATAGCTTAAAAAAGAATGATGATAGTTCCCAATGAACAAAAAACACGATTACATAGATCTCTTACTCTATTCTTTTTGCTCCCGCTAACCTATCTCCTCTACTTTACATACATACAGGGAGGTTCGGGATATGCCAAGAATATTATTTTCGATCAAATCAATCTCGACGCAGTGAGTAACCCAATCATCATCGACCAATTTTATAATCCCGGAGGAGCTCAACTGAATGAGGTAATCTCGCAAGGAAATTACGAGCACCTTGCTGTAACATTGCAAGCTAAAGAACTAACAATATAGAAAGTTTGTCGAGTGCTAATTACCGAGCCAGGAGAACCTTTTGAGCAAAAGCTTCCACGACCTGTTAACCGTAAACGAGATGTCTTTTAATGTATCGGTATCATCAGGATTAAAGTTCCTATATTGATTTTCTGGCATGAGACGTGTCAATGAAGAAGGGATGTCGATGCAGGCATCCAGCGTGTTAGTGAGCGATGTGAACTTCACCAGCATTCGAGGGACCAGTGCTTCAGACCAAGCCATCACACTCAGCTGTTCGAGCGTAGGTTGCTCGGATATCACACTGGACAACATCCAAATAACATCATCGAAGCCTGGAGATACGGTCACTGCCAAGTGTGAGAATGCCCATGGATCAGCTACTTTGACCACACCTCCTGTGCGTTGCTTAGGTAGTTAGTTACCAAGCACATAAGCAAGCTGCAGTTTATGCATGTAGACATTCTAATAAATTCTGCAGATGTCTCCCATGTCTATGAAAATTTGTAATTCTGTTGATATAAGATGCTGAAATGCATTTCCATGTCATTTTTAATAAAAAGCAAGGTTTTGTCAATAAATCGAATTGACGTCTATGAGTCAAAAGTACATGTGACGCTTTGCACATATAAGGTGGAGTCATGATACAATATACGGTGTGTACATAAGAAAAGTCACGTGGTCGATATCATTTCTACACCATTCAATTTGAAACGTATAATCTATAAACTTTGATGAAATTTTCGTTAGTAAACTTACTTTATTGATCGAATTCCATATTTTTGTCGCAAAGGAATGAAAGGTATGGCATATAATAGTCTTCCTCTTTCTTTCCCAACCATCATCAGCAGTGTAAAGTGGTAGCTTTTGCTACTGCGTTTCAATTTATTATGATAAATTATTTTATGTCCCTAAAATGGTAGACATCGAAATGATTTACTTAATCGGGTAAGTGACGAAAGATCGATAAATTACGGGTCTCCATTTACAAATCAAAATTTCCCCGGGCCATAATAGAAGGTAATCTCAAAGTGCTCTTGGGATAGCGGAAATTGGAAAGTACCCAAAACAGAAATCTAGGAAAATATTCAAACTAAGCTGAATTTCATATGTCATACCAGTGACTAAAATGGGAGTACATCGATACGAAGTTGTCTTATGGTGCAGGAAGTGGTCGTGCCATGTGTCATCTTTCTAGTAGCCTCGTCTAAGTATGCCCTAGGAATGTGGAGCGATCGCCTGTTAATAACGTGCTGAAATACGGTGCTACATGCTACCTTGCAAATAAGTCGCCAGAAGTAGCATGATCCAGCTACGTCGGTCGACCAAATTCAAGTTTGGTCACCAGAAGCATGTCGTATGGTGACTTTCCGGCAACTTATGGAGATATTTTAGCTATGCGAATGAATTTGTCTCTTTTCCTGTTGGTGTATTGACTGATGGAACTTTGGTTGCTCCAAGTTCATTAGGGAAGTTGGCAGATCTGCTATGGAAATAGCTGGTCGGCCTTTCTTAATACACCCAATCTCATCAGTAGAGGCTCAGGAGGAATCGACGGCCAAGGTTCACTTTGATGTAGTGGAGCAAGGTTACCTTACTCTGTTTTTTGTAAAAATATAAATCACTAAGCAAAACCATTATTTCACTTAAATCGTGCACTTATAAAGCTTTTGATCTCATAGATTTGTGAAATTGTTATTCCTTGAGGAACTAATTGTATTTAATTTTGCAAGCTTCGTCAGGTTGCTATTGACCGGTGGTAGCAAACTCTTCGACTAACGATTTACTCATTCTATAGTCTCATGATAGCCAAATTCATTTTGTTTTCGCTGAGTAAATCTAACGTTGTATCGAATGCGCGTCATCGACAGTCCAAAGGGTCACATTGCAACTGACTTTTGTAGTGGCGCAACTCTCTCCAACCTCAATTGAATTGCACCTCAATCCAGCCCTAGTACTAGAATCAGAGTGAAGAAGGGACCCAAATGATTTACCCATGAGATGGACATCACCGAGCAAAGGAATACCGAAGCTACACATCGACGGATCTTTCCACAAAAGGATCATCTGAAGGCTCGGTAGCTTGTGTTTGCGCAACTTTGAGGGAGATTAATTGATTGGTTCGGGCGGACTGTGAAGGCTTTTCAGCGCTTCAAGTCGAAATCATCGCATGTCTTTCAAACTCTCAATTACTTTTCAACAAAACCTGAATTGAACCTTACTCGTACATAAGACAATCTAAGTCAAGTAGATTCTCTCGCGGGCAACTCTCTCTACTCCCGTGAAGTCCCTATTGTCATCACGGACTGCAAGACACTTTTGGCCCTATATCCACATCTAAAGCTAGCCCGTTGCCCTAGGCAAAAAAATAAGCTTGCGGATTGGGTTGTTGATACTGAGAAAACTAGCCATCATCAGTTAAAGACCCACAAAACCGGTGTTTTAATCCTTCTCCCTCTTGGGGAGCTTATTTACTATGAAATTCCTATATCATGTAACAGGGCCCCTACTTTAATCAAATGAAAAGTAGTGTTTTAATTAAAATAATAATAATAATCCAGCCTCATACAGATGGGATTGGCATATCTTTGTCAAACCACATCACAATCCATGATCTTGACATAGGAATAGGCACTCAATTGGCTAATTGATTCGACCAAAAAAATTGGCTAATTGCGAAACTTTCGCATCATCATTCTCATCGGCTTTACCCAATTTTATTCCTTGCTCTTATCGTCTCTGTGTATTCACGATTGGTCACGCTTTTCTTGTGTGCTACAAGGATGATTGCATTGCCATAAATGGTAACACCTACTCTATCAATATTACTGGTGTTTCATGTTGTGTCGGCCATGGTATAAGGAAAGCTAACAATCGTTGCTGCATCACTTATCATTGCCGATTTTACTATCAAACCCTGGAGAACATGGAGCCCATGAAACAGTTCAAGATGCTTGTGCACGATATAGTGTTGGAAGCTTAGGGGAACATGAAGGCCATGAAACAGTTCAAGATGTACATGTGTGGAATTGTACTTTTACTAGAACAACGGATGGAGCGAGGATCAAGACTGGCAGGTAAAGGGTTCATCACGATATGATACTGATTTCTTAACATTCATTTTGAAAAGGGTTTTACTTCTCATCCTTTTCCGCCGATTTCTCTCCCCTTCTCTGTAGGGGGGTTCCGGCTACGTCAAGAACATTTTCGAGCATACCATGCTCGTGCAAGCCGCGAACCCCATCATCATAGACCAGTTTTTCAGCAATTCAAAAATCAAAATGTTTACCATGCAAAATCTTCTATAAATCAATATAAAGATAACAAATTAAGCAGAATATTAACGAGTTGATCATTTGGAAATCGTGCCGAATCTTCTACAAATCAATACGAAAATAAGAAATTGAGCAAAGTATCAATGAGTTGATCATTTGGAAATATTTTCTAATTTGTCTTTTATTCAATTTCCTTATAGATAAAATTGTTATCTTTTATTTTTAACTTTACCTGATAATATATATTTGTTATATCTATATGGTACATCCATGATGGAGTGTGACTAATACGCATTAATTTATGTTGATGTGACATAATGGAGAGACACATTTTGAAATGGTGTGAGGGAAGCTATATAAATAACTTCCGGAGATAACCGTCATAATAGTTGATAGAAAGAACATTCTAAAAAAACCTCTCTCTTCTTCTCCTGTCTCCATCAAAGAACAAAAGGCAATTCTATTATTGCTTTGAGAAGACAATCGCTATTAATACTGTGGAATGTGAATACTTTTCTCATGATTGTATTCAGACCATTGTGAAGTCGTATCATCTATCGTTCGCTCGTGATTCAACATACTTTTTTGGGTAATTTGTTTATTGCGCATCAAAGAGGTATGTCATTTCTTCCACTAATTTTTCTCCTAACAATAGTATCAGAGTGTGTGTTATGATCTCTGCCTTATTTTTATGTCAAATTTTTTTTCTTATAGTTTGATATGGGGATTAAGAGGGTGAACTTCATATCGTTTGGATGTTCATGGCTCAGAAATTTCAACTTGAATTGTCAAAAAATGAACCAAAGCAAAGAACGAGTTCGGAGGTTGCCGACGACCATTCGGTTTTGGCCTTTTTTGAAATAGTTTTTTAGGCCAAAATCAATTTTTGAATATATGGGATGAAAATACTTGTTGAAATGATCAAAATAGCAGGTGGCACGCCGCTGGACAATGCTGGATGTGCTTACACGCGTTGCTAGAAACTACGATGCGTGAGCACCACACGCACATTGGTGAACCAACGCATTCTGACGTCAATGATGACATCAACCAACGATCGGTAATCATCCCATTGACGTCATCGATGACATCACCCCACTGGCCGTATGCCGGTCGGCGACCCAACCTAACGACCTGACCCGATTGACTTGGTGGACCGGTCGGACTGGTCATGGATTGGATCGGTCAAATCAGCTAGTAGCCTTATTGGCTCGCTGGCATGTGCACCACATGCGTTGCACATTCAAGCAACGTGTGTGGGTGTGTGGGGGGTTCCAATCAATACATAATCGGTAGCGTTTGGTTCATATGAATATGCTCTACAATGTGATATATTTATTTTATATGTTTAAGGCTTTTAAAGATATAAAAATGCATATGGAACCCTAAATATACCTTTTTTTGGGTTATAAATATATTGTTTACTCCTTCTAACCTATATATTCTTGTGATTTTGCAAATACAGAAGTTAGCCTACATGTAAATGGTCATATATATGTTGTGTAGAGCTCATTTAAGTAGCATCGATACTGATATGCGAAACACAACACGACACGACACGACATGCCGACACGTTGTTTTTCAAAAAGCAGAGAATTCCGACATGTTGGGAAATGTTGTATATTAAATATATATTTTTATATATACATAATAAATTATCATTTTTATGATTATTTCAATCAAATTCATGAATAAATAAATAATTAAAAAAGCCTAGAATGAATGCACACTAAAAATATCAATCCACCATTTATTAATATCATTCATTGTTTCAATTTGACAAATTCAACTCTATTTCAATAATTCATAAAACTTGGAGAAAAAACAAGCAATCCATATTCTGGATTCACATGTTAGATATGTTAGAAGAGGAGAAAAAAACTTAAGGGGTAAATTGTGTATCATGAGAAATGGGAGTCAGAAGAGAAAAAAAGACTAGGTTTTTCTTTTTTCTCTATTTATTATTTTTATTGTTGTCTTTTATTTTTTCACATATATATTTTGACCTCTCATTTATTGAATTTTTAAAATTGACCTCGATATTAGAATCACGTGTCGGAAACTCGTATGTCAGAATCCCAACTTGAGTGTCGAGAAAGTATGTATTGACCGAGTGTTAGAGAATGTCCGAGAGTGTCCAAGAGTGTCGAACACGTGTTGAAGTGTTCGACACGACACGAAGGCTATTGGAGAGTGTTGGTGCTTCATAGGAGCTCATTTCGATGGTAACATGTATATGATTTATCGGGTAATTTCTTGATTCTGAGCAAATTGGAATAATGGCTGGAGATCTTTGATTATTTCATTATGTTATGAATTTCACTTTTGATTATAGTTGTTGCATGATTGCTTTATACGCTGGTTCACGTCATGTTATGCCTTTTGATATTAAAAGAAAAATGTTGAAATTATATGAGATCATGTAATTATTTCTTCTAATGAAATTTCGTAGGTTGATAGAATTCAAAGTAGTTCTCATCTAAAACTTAAAATTTGTGCAAATTAAACTAGTAAAACAATCATACACAGAAGCTGATTGGGACCATAGTGAACTTTCGTTTTGATGTCTTTTATTGAATTATCATTAATTTAGTTTGTCTTTGCTACAAATTAAATATGTGTGTTAATGTGGAAAATGTGCTTGTATTGATTCTACGTTTATTATGTCAATATGGTTAGAGTAATTGATTATGGCTTCGATGTCTAAAACATTTGTAGCTAACCTCAATAAAAGTGAGAAGTTAAATGGCGACAATTATAATATTTGGCATCGAAAAATTTAGTACATCCTTGAGGAGTAAGAAGTTTTGGAAACCCTTAGCCAAATCATGGGTGAACCTAAGCTTTGAACTTCAACTCAACACTTCAACCGAAAAAAAAAGAAAAAAAACTTCAACTCAGCACAAAAGATATAAAAAAACTTATCAAGTGTGGAAAAAGAAAAATAGTATTGTTCGCATCACGTTACCAAGTTATATGCAAGATGATATTATGTGTGAGTTTGACGGTTATGATAAACATCAAGCAATATGCATTACATTGAAAGATAAGTTTGGGGGCACGTCTACCACTAAGTTGAGGAGACTCACCATCAAGTTTGACACATATCGAAATGCCCAAATCTGATGATAAAGCAGCATCTAAGGAAGATGTCAAATATGATTCATGAGTTGAATTTAACAGGTCACACTGTTACTGATGAACAATAGGTTCAAGATGTTATAAGGTTTCTTCTTGATAGTAGGGAGTGTATGAACATCAAAAGGACGCACAATGAGAATATTGTCACTTTTAATGATATAGTGCGTCATTTGGAATTAGAGGATGAGCGCTTGGAGGCTGCAGAATTCTGTACCAATATTTATGTTGCTGAATTGGTCTCACACAAAATTTCAGATTTCAAGTGCAAAAGGAATCATGAATTCAACAATAACAAAAAGAAGACTAATCAGGTACCTAAGAGAGCTAAAACCCTTCGACGCAAGAAGCGTGGTGGGAAAATGGCCAAGGCCAAGATGAAGCATCACAAGTGTGGCAAGCTGGGTCACTTCGCTCGTGAATGCACTAAATCAAAAGATAAATGCCTCGAAAAACTTTCAAGTGAAGCTTGGATAATAGACTCGGGTGCCACCGATCACATGACTCACACTTCACATTTTTTAGTACCTACACCCCCTTGTCCAAGCAATAGAAAAATAGGGGTGGCGGATGGTTCTTTGGCCACCCGCAATTTTTTACCCTACCTACTGTGTTTTTCAGGAATGATTCGGAGAGGAAGATTGGACTTGCTAAGGAAAAGAATGGGTTGTACTATCTTGAGACGCCGAGGATTTCAAAAAGAGTCATGAACAATTCACCCTTGTCATTTCTTAGTGCTTCAAATAAGGATGTCATTTGGCTTTACCATTTTCGTTTTGGTCATCCATCTTTTCGCGTCTTAAATATCATGTTTCCTTCTTTGTTTAAAGGATTAGATATGAGTCAATTCCAATGTGATACTTGTGAATTTGCTAAGCACACCCGTGTATCTTTTCCTATAAACAACAAAAGAAGTTCTCATCCTTTTGATTTGATTCACAGTGACATTTGTGGACCTTCCACAATTCCAAATATCTCAGGGGCTCGATGGTTTGTTTCTCTAATCGATGATTGCACTAGGGTCACATGGATATTCTTACTCAAACACAAATCTGATGTAAGTAGTATTGTTCCTAATTTTAATTCTATGGTTCAAAATCAGTTTGGAGTTAAAATTAAAAACTTTAGATCAGATAATGCTAGAGACTACTTTAATCAGATCTTGTCAACTTATTTCCAAAAGGAAGGGATAATCCATGAGTCATCTTGTGTAAACACACCACAGCAAAATGGGGTGGCTGAAAGGAAAAATGGTCATTTGCTCAACACTACTCGAGCATTGTTGTTTCATGGAAATGTCCCTAAGTCTTATTGGGGGGAAGCTGTCCTTACATCTACATACATGATTAATAGATTGCCATCAAGAGTATTAGATTTCAAAACTCCTATGGCAGTTCTTTCTAGCTTTTATCCACATTTCAGGACAACAAATAATCTCATACCTAGAGTCTTCGGTTGCACCTCTTTTGTACATGTTCATAATCAGCAAAGGGGAAAACTAGATCCTAGAGCAATCAAGTGTGTCTTTCTTGGTTACTCCGCTACACAAAAGGGGTATAAATGTTATCATCCTCCTTCTCGAAAAGCCTATATTTCAGTTGATGTTACATTTGTAGAAAACAAACCTTACTTTCCACAATCTTATCTTCAGGGGGAGAAGTCATTAGTTGAGGTCCTTAATCTTGACTTACCTCCTTATAATCTTCCAATCCGAGCTCCTACTTCTGATCAACTAATCCCTAATCAATCAACTCCCGACCAATCAGCCTCCAACTCTGATCAACGGGCTCCTCATGAATCAGTTTCTGATGAATCAGTTCGTGCTACTTTAATCCCGGACTCACTCTCTACGATTGAGCCTATTCCGGAACAAGAGTCCACTCCCATATCTCCTCGTGTTTATGACTCTATGAGATTTCCTCGTATACTCAAGAAAGACAGCTGTTCGGACCAAACACAAGTTCAAGATTCTCATCCGAGTTTTGCAAATGAATTTCCGGTAAGTTCGACTCTCCTTTGCATAAACAATCAATTGATATGCCTGAAAATGACTCACATCTTCCCATTGCTGTTAGAAAAGGTACTAGAGAATGCACAAAGCGACCCTTATATCCACTATCTCACTATGTGTCACTTGACCACCTATCACCATCTCATAAAAATTTCATTGTGAGTCTAAACACCTTTTCTATTCCAAGTACTTTATCTGAGGCATTGTCTAAAGAAGAATGGAGGAATGCTATGAGAGAAGAAATGGATGCATTAGGAAAAAACCAGACTTGGGAGATTGTCGAAAAACCTAAAGGAAAGAATCTTGTGGGCTGCAAATGGGTTTTTACCTTGAAATACAAAGCTGATGGTTCTCTTGAGAGATATAAAGCACGATTGGTGGCAAAGGGTTATACTCAGACTTATGGAGTAGATTATCGGGAGACATTCGCTCCGGGATACCCATTATTCTATTACTATAAATAATATTTTTGTTTCTAATACTGTTGTTGAATCTTGTCCTATATGGACTGTAGACTTGGGAGCAACAGACCACATAGTTAAAGATCGATAAGCATTTGCAAAGTATCGTCAGATACAACTTAAAAGAAGATTGATATATGTTGAGAATAATTCAAGAGTTGAAGTGAAAGGTATCGGCACATGTAAATTAATCTTACGTGGTGGCCGAAACATGTTCCTACATAATGTCCTCTACACTCTAGATATTCGACGGAACTTAGTCTCCGTAGTTGTTCTTCTTAACTTATGTTATTTGTTGGATTTCCATGTTCATTGTGTTGATATTTTATTTTAAACCGTTTATTACGGTTTTGATTATGTGTATTGAATGATTTTATGGTGTTAGACATTGACTATGATGTATAAAATGTTAATGTTGATGGTTTTTTTTCCTTAATTGCATCTTCTAGAAATGTGGAGATTGATGCAAGTATTTGACATGCTAGACTATATTACATTGGGCTACAAAGAATGCAAAAATTAGTTGGAGAAGGCCTTTTAGGGTCACTTGCTAATAGGAAAAGCAACTAGTAAACCATTTGATAAAGGAACCAAAGCCGAACTTCCAATGCAATTTATACATTCTGACATTTGTGGTGCATTGAACGTGATGACAAGACATGGAATCTCATATTTTATCACTTTTATAGATGACTTCACGCATTTCGATTATTTCTTTTCAATATCTCATAAGTCAAAAGTATTAGACCGCTTTAAACGAAATATAGCGTTGGTAAAGAATCGGTTGAACAAAATAATAAGGGTATTGAGAACCGATCCGAACTGAGTATTTATCTAAGCAATTCAACATTCTTTGTGATGGAAAGAGAATTGTAGAATAATTGACTATTCCCCATACTCCGCAACAAAATGGGGTTGTTGAGAGAATGAATAAAACCCTAATGAAAATGGTTAAGTCTATGATAGCATAAGCAAATCTATCTATCTCATGTTAGGGAGATGTTCTAATAGAGACTGTCTATATACTTAATCGTGTGTTTTCTAAGTCGATCACTTCCGCCCCTTATAAATTGTGGACTGGTAAGAAACTAAACTTAAGTAATCTATAACATTGGGTGTATACAACTTATGTTTATGATCATTCCTATAAATATGACAAACTAGGCCTTAAAGAGAAGAAATGTTTCTTTATAAGATATTCTGAACACTCAAAAAATACATGTTCATAAGTGAACAAGCTGATGAAAGTGCAACTGAAATAGAGTCACAAGATGTCACAAGATGTCACGTTCTTAGAGAAAGATTTTTCTAATAGATGTGAGATTGACAAAGACTTCCAATTATATGAGATTGAAGATCCTAATAACACATTTACTAATATCGTCAAGAAAAATGAAGATTTATCTCAACATACAAAACCTAGTAGGAGTGTCGCATCGCTTGTCAAACAGAATTTAGAAGAAGTTCAGTTACGCAAAAGTAATTGTGAAAGTATTCCCCGTCGTCATTTTGAGATTGAAGGGGAAGCATTAATGATTACTTTGCAGGACAATACCGAGCGTAAGAATATCTAAGAGGCTCTCTCTTCTTTTGACAATAAAGAATAAAGAAAAGTTTTTAAAGATGAAATGGGGTCAATGAGGGCAAACCACATTTAGGATTTGGTTGATGTGCTACCTAATCACAAGGCTATTGGAAACAAATGGGTTTTCAAGATTTAGCGAAAGGTGAATGGATTCATTGAAAAGTATAAAGCTCGTTTTATGGCGAAAGACTATACTCAATAAGAGGATATAAACTATGAGGAAACATTTTCATTAGTTATAAGGTTTACCTCTACATGCCTTATCTTAATCATCGTCGCACATTTGGATCTAGAATTATTTCAAATTGATGCAAAGACGGCATCTCTTAATGAAGAACTAAATGAGAAAATATATATAAAGCAAATAATAGGTTTCATAGATAAAGGTTACTAGCATAAAGTTTGCAAATTTCATTGCTATTTGGCATTAGGCAATTATCTAGATAGTGGTATTTTCATTTTCATCGAGCCATAACGTCATTTGAATTCATGATAATCAAAGAAAATCATTGTGTATATGTCAAATGGTCCAAAGATAAATTTGTAATATTATCACTTTAAGTGGATAATATACCATTGGTTGGGAATAACAAGGGTTTGGTTATCACTATAAAAGAATGATTATCCTCTAATTTTAAAATGAAGGACATGAGAGAAGCTGTTTATATATTGAGAGTGAAGATCAAAAGAGATCGATTAAGAAAACTCTTACTTTGTCAAAAGAGTCTTATATAATGAAGATTATTGAGCATTTTAATATGCCACATTGTAATCTCATTAATACCTCTGTTATGCAAGTTGAAAGCTTGAGTATTAAGATGTGCCTTACGATTCTAGAAGAAAATAAAGAAACACAAATTGTTTCTTATGCTAGTGTAGTCGGAAGTTTGATGTATGCTATAATGTGTACTCGACCTGATATATGTCATGCATTGATCAAGCACACTGGAAAGCAATCAAGAAAATCATAAGATATGTGAAAGGCACCATGGACTATTAACTTTGTTATCAAGGAAATGATTTACGCTTATTAGGTTACTCAAATGCTGATTGGGGATGAGACCTAGATAAGCGTGAATCAACTTCTGAATATGCATTCTTACTCAATGAATGTACAATTTCTTGGAATAATAAAAAAATGGACATGTATGGCCTTATCTACAATGGAGACAAAATTTGTTACATGCTCTGCTGAAGTGCAAGAAGCAGTGTGGCTAAAACGTTTCTTGGAAAATTTAACTATTATTACTGAAGTTCTAGGATCAGTGATAGTTTATTATGATAGTCAGGCAACAATTGTTTATATGAAAAATCCCAAGTATCATGGTAGGATGAAACATATTGACATAAAAGACAACTTCATTAGAGATATAATAGCACAGAAAGAAATGATCCCGCAATACATTTCAACCAATAGAATGGTTGTTGATTCGTTTACAAAAGCTATTCCTAAAGACGTGTTCTTGATCCACATGATGTCTCTAGAGTTACGTAAAATGTGATAGATAATATTGTTGAGAATAATTGATTTATGTATATGTGAGCATATCTATTGTACTTATTTGTCGTTGTGACTTGATGTTTTATCAATAAATACAAATGCATTATGAGACCGGCACAAACGCATATATATTTTTAAAAAGTATATCAGCGAGCAATGATTGTCTTACTCACATGAGCAATCACCTCAAGTGTTATAGTTAGCACGTTGAGATGAGACTTTGTATACTATAAATACTGAAAGAGCAAGTTTAGTACATAAAATGTTATCTCGCCTTGTTTGGAGCTAAGATGAGATCTATGATTTGTATGTAATAAGACCGAATACGATAGTCCCACAATCATGTATACTTAAAGGATGTCGGATGCGAGTATTTAATTGGGCACCGTAGAAAGCGAGCTAATATAGTACTCGAGCTAAATATAAGTATATGAGAAACACATGATTATGTTTAGGCTAAGATCCGTATAATGTATGCGTTTAATAAATGATATACGCTCTTATAAAAAGAAAAATCCATTATAGTATGTAATTTACACTATATGTGCATTGTACGATCGATAAGGGAAAGTGAGTGAAATATCCATATTTACTCATTGTGTGAGCCATTGAGGTAATTTATAATTTATTTCATTTTGTGTTCTATGTTACTTCTAACTATGTTCTTGAAGTGAAAAAATAATGTTATTACTTTAGTATGTTATCGACGATCATAAATAGATATAGCTTTATGGGACATGTTTAGGAAAGCAGTTGCTCTGAAATAAAGAGAGATATGAAGTCAAGGAAAGACTATTGTTATTTTACATCTATCACATGTATTTACTAGTCGATCAATTATTCACCTTATGTGATTTTGGATATAATTGTAAATACATTGTGTTATGAGAATAGTTAAGCATGACCTTTAAGGGATAGATATACTTAGATTGATGCAACAAAATATGTTTAGGGTACTGTGTGACATCAATTGTTTAATTTTTTTTTTGGGTTGTAGTCATTATGTCATCCTTGACGAGTACATAATTTGAATTTCCAAGTGCAGATGTACTCACCGGTCACATGGCTTTCTTGCTAGTATGAATTGTTTCTAAAGTAGATGAAAGTTGAATGCCTTATATTCTTGATAGAACACTATTAAGCCCATCATATCTAAGTGGGAGATGTTATATTTCTATGGTACGTCCATGATGAGATGCGATTAAGATACACCGATTCGTCTTGATATGACATAATGGAGAGGCACCTTTTGAAAGGGTGTGAGAAAAGTTATATAAATAACTTCTAGAATTAACCGTCATAATAGTTAGCATAAAGAACATTCTGAAAAAACTGTTGTCTCTTCTTCTCCTCTCTCCATCAAAGAACAAAAGGCAATTCCATTACTATTTTAAGAAAAAAATCGGCATTAACGCTATAGAATGTGAATACTTTCCTCGTGATTGTATTCGTAAAGTTGTATTGTCCGTCGTTCGCTCGTGATTTAATGTATATCCATGGGTAATTTGTTTATTGCGCATTGAATGGGTAAGTTGTTTCTTCCGCTGACTTTCTTTCAACAATATTGTATAACATATCAATGAAATGTAACGCTTCATAGACTCAATTTTTGAGTTTCTTCATCATAAAGACACACACATTGATTATCCATAGTCTGTTTAGTGTCAACAACTCATCACTCATGTATATGACCAACGCAAGTTGATGCAATCTCGAACTCGAATCTAGTAGTGAACAATATGACCTACATTGGGTTTCAAGGACTTCAGCTACAACGCGGGCAATTAGATTTTACTATTTATCATGCAGTAACATTTAGCTGAACCACATCTCCATGACATCATGTTCTGGAAAACCACTCACCAGTTTTCGTAAGGATGCCCATAGATCAACTGCCTTCATTGTACCTCTTATACCATGCTTACAATGATGTTAAGCTAAGAGAGGCTTGATTTATTGTTGTACTTTTGTCATCTCTTATTGCGATTTGCCTATTTTCTCTTGATCTAACTTTTTACTTGTATACAAACGCCTATTGAGAAAATAAATCTTGAAAATATATGAATATTTTTCTATTTGATGCTTCATAATAAAAAGATCCTATGGTTTATAATAAAGAAAAAGAGCGGAGGGTCAAGGATAAGACCTAAAAAATGAATGACTTAGATTAAGAGGAATAATAATAAAATTTAAAAATTATTAGATATAGAAAATGTAGTTGTTATGATATATATAAATGGAAAATGACATAAATAGTCTATAAACTTTGATCGATGTGCAATGTCATCATTAAATTTATTATTTGTTCAATGTAGTCATTAAGCTATTCCCAAATTCCATTCTAGTCCCGGAATTTTCAATTTGTTCAATCTAATCCCTTAACTTTCCATAGCAAAGTCAAAAGTTTTCATAATTACACTATTGCTTAGGTTTTAGAATGTGTTTTCAATTCAATACATATCCTAAATCAACAAAAAAATATATTTATATAACTAATATTTTTATTACTTTTTTATCCTTTTTTTTTTTTAATAAATATTATGATGTTCCATTTAAGTACATTTTTTAGCTTATAAATATTATAATGAACTATAACAGTAGAATCATAATCTTATTTAGAGTTGTATCGAGTTAATATTTCAACTATTTTAATTTCCGTTGATTAAGAAAATACAAAACATAAAAACTTGAAAATTTTATCTATCTAAAAAATTATGGACAAGATTTAGATTAGTATAAGTACAAGAAATCTATAGATAAATGAATATTGTTATGTTCTTATGTAAATACTTATTTTCAAAATAAAAAGTACTATGGATCCAATATAGCTCTAAATGAGATTATATTTTTACTACTCTCAAGATCATAAGTTAAAATATACTAAAATCAAACCACAATAATATTTATGAAAACCAAAAAGGTAAAAAGGTAATTTAAAAAAAAAAAACGTATTTTTTTGTTGATTTAGGAATTAGACTGAAATGAAATGGTATTCTAAAATCTGGGTTATAGCGTAATTATGAAAACTTGTGATAGTATCAAGTAACTGATTTGACTTTGTGTGGAAAGATAAGGGAGTAAATTGAATATTTATGAATGGTTCCATGACTAAATTGAATGAATTATAAGTTAAAGAATGATATTGCACATTGCACTAAAGTGTAGATCTATGTATTTTCCCGTAAATGTATAGAGAGTTAATTATAAAATTAATCACCATTTTCTAAAATTTAACGGCTCACAACTTAGTAGAAAGTATACAGAATAATAAGTTAATTCATAAATCTTTAGATTTGATTACAATATGATATTTAGGGTCCGTTCGTTTCGCGGAAAATAATTTCCGAGAAAACATTTTCCGGAATTTCCAGTGTTCGGATGGCGGAAAATAGATAGTCAAAGAAAATGTTTTCCGGTCAATGGAAAATCTCCTCATAAGATTGTGGAAAATGTTTTCCTCTTTTGAGAAGAGGAAAACATTTTCCATAACTTCTTTCACCTTGTTTCTTTTCACTAACACATTTATGCTTTCTTTTTCTTTTTTGTTTTTTTTTTTTTTAAATCGAGTTTTTAATTTTTTTTCCTTTTCTTTTTTTCTTTTATTTTTTTTTCCATTTCATCTTCTTCCTCGGTGGCTGGTCGCCGACCGTCGCCAGCCTGAGCCTCGCCCCAGGCCGGCGAGGCTTCGCCTAGCTCGATTTGGCGAAGCCAAGCTCGCCCAAGCCTGGTGAGACGGGCCTCGCCAGATTCGGCGAGCTAGGCAGGGCTCGGGCCTTGCTCAAGCTCGCCAGAGGTTCGTTGGGCTTTGGTGAGCCGCAAGCTCACTGAATCTGGCGGCGGGGCTCGGGCTCCTGATCCAGGCGAGCTCGAGCTCCGCCACCAGATTCGACGAGCTCGCGGCTCGCCAGAGCCCGACGAACCTTTAGCGAGCTCATGCGAGATCGGCCGAGCCTCAAGCTCCCTGTATCTGGCGATCGGGTCTTGGTCGGCCGCTAGGCGATCGACCATCGTCAAGCATGTGGCGGCGAAGGAAGGAGGAGGAAGAAGGAAGAGGAAGGTGGCGGCGGTGGAGGAAGGAGGAGTCGGGAGGAAGAAGGAGGAGGAAGGAGGAAGGAAAAAGAAAAAGGAAAAAATAAAAAGAAAGAGAAAGAAATAATAAAAAATAATAAAATTTTTGATTTTTTTTTAAATACAAATAATTAAAAATTCATTTTTTTAAAAATATAAAAAATAAAACTAATTTTTTGGTCAATTAAAAATATTAAAATTCAATTTTTGAAAATTTTTCTCAAACAATTAAATTAGCTAACGAACGGTGGAAAATATTTTCCACTCGAAGTTTAGGTTTCGGCCGAACACCGGAAAATAACTTATAGGAAAATATTTTCCTAAACATGATATTTTCCGTGAAATGAATGGACACTTACATAAGAAAAATCTGGTCAAAATTAAATTGGAGGACTATATTTTTTGACCAAAACGTATATTAACATATTTATATCAGGTTTTTGGAAAAATTTGGGTTCATCAATATGCTTTTCCTCATTATTACAAAATTTTGAAAAGATTGTCTAGTTGATCCATCAGCCTGACTCATAGGTTAAATTCAATCAACTACGATAGAGAGAGCTTTCTTTTGCACGTCCGTTATTCTCAGGGCGCGAATAATAGTCATTTTATTTTTATTTGAGAATTGTTTTTTCTTTCTTGTTTCTAGAATTGAAATCCGTTTAGCAACGTAATTTCATTTTTCTATTTCTAGAACAAATATTTAGTCTAAAATGGGTTTGGAATAGAAATAAGAAATAATTTTTTAACTTTTCCATTTCTAGGATATAGATGAAAAATAAAAACTCTTTGTATCACTTATGCTCACCACTAGCCGACGGTTCACCCACCACTAGCTGCCGCCCCTCCCCATTGTAGTCCGCCATTGACCGCTACACGTTGTGACATCCAGATTTTCGGGTCCTGATTTCGATTAGATAAATTGGGCATTTCATCGGCACGACTAGAGTGTTTTTCTCTGAGTTGGCCACTCAGGAGATAACTAGACTAGCTGGGTAAGCTATTAAGGACTTTAAGGCAAATAAACTTAAGAATTCGACCATGAATCGATTTCTCGACCATGCTCATCTTTAGAGGTCATTACGGTACAGTTAAAAAATCAAATTAAGATCAGAGATAGGAACTGGGATGAATGACCGATCGTGGGTGATTCCACTAAATTGGAAAACTCTCGTCGACTGGCACTAATTTGATTTTACTGTCGTTTTGGTACCCTATGTCCGTATTTGAATCATCGAGATTTTTACGACAATCGAGAGTCGTTAATGTGTCGAATGGGTTTATCGTGGCTTGAAAAAAATCGACCACGGGTCATTTGTCCTAAAAAGTTCTGAAAACTACTTGGTAGCCTAGGTCACACTAAAAACACGCCCAAGTGAAATTAACTGCCAATCTAAGTCCAATTTTAGAAATTGAAGAGTCTGTCATGTCACAATAAATTTTAGGAACGTCGACTCAGTCTCAGAAGATTTTTCTAACAACTGAGGTTTTTTGGGAAAAAGTCGGTTTAGGGTCATTTTCGTTCAGTTGAAGCCGGGGATTGTGAAATTGAGAAGCATGAGGGATCATTGGATGAGGAAAATAATCAATTTGATAAGTGAGACATCAATTGATTTTAGGAGAGTCATTTGAGAGAAATTCAAGAGGGAAATTGGATGCAGAAATGCAAGTGGGAACCAAGTACTTTAATTTGAAATTTCTTTTGGGAATCTATGAGCTTATTCAAAAGAAAATGAAATAAAAATTTTCTATTTGAGGAAATTCTTTTCTTTTGAATTTATTCTCATTTCCCTTTCCCTATTTGGCTAAACACCTTTTCCCCGTTTTGCCACAAATTCCTCTCTCTTTCTTTGTTTCTTTTCTCTCTCTCTCTCTCTCTTCTCATGCGAAGCCCCTCTTCCACCGAATACATGGCTGTCTTCCACTTTGCTTCTCCTTTCCTTTATGCTTTTTGACTTTTCAAACCTATCTACTCTCTCTCTTATCTTCTTCTTCTCTCTCTCGGTACATTCTCTCTCATCCGCTCGACACTCTCTCTTCCCCCCCTCTTGTTCGATCAAAGCAGAAGCAGAAACGGAGGCCAGCAGCGTTGAAGGAGCTGTAGCTACGCCAGAGCCAAGACTGTCGTCACCGCCTCACGCCGCACGCCGTCGATGCTCCTCGGCCGCGTGCGCTCGCCCTCCGCCTCTCCCTCACCCTCCTCAGCCGCTGTCAAAGCCTTCTCTCCTCCATCTCCGTCTGCTGCTCGAGGTCCCAGATCTGGGAGGACGCCGGAGCTGAAGCAGTAGTCGACGTCGCTTGGACCGGAGTTGCCGTCGTCGCCGGTCGCCCGTCCCTGTGCAAGCACGCGTGTAGCCGTGCTTGGCCGCGCCTCTCACTGCCCCGCCATGCGACCTCAGCTTCCAGTCGCATCTGTCTCGCCCCGTTCGGCCAGCTTAGGCCACGGTTCGGCCACCGTGTGCTGCCACCTCGACCCACCGGAACCCCTTCGCCCTCCGCCGGCCTTGTCTCACCATCTCAGCCCCGAATCCGGCCTCAACCAGCAGCGAACAGAGAGGAGAAAAATGGGTATGGCAGCAGCTTCGTGGCCCGTTTTGGCCGTCTTCCCGAGCTTGAATGCTTGGCCCGCTTTGAGGAAAGTTGATCCTCGCGTTGATCCCGTCGTTTTGTGTGAGTTTTACTCATTAATGCCTTCTTAGTTTGCTAATTATACTTAAATGTTGATTAGTGTTAATTAAGTGTAATTAGGTGGTTAGATTAGAATGAATTAGCGATTATTAGTTAATTGCATTACATATCAGTTGTTTGGTTAATGTACTTAGATAGAGAATTGCCTATAGTATTTATTGGATGCTTCTTGGGATTTTTCCCAACCCTTATCGGGTGTTAATTAGGCAATTTAGGCCTAAATAGAATTTTTAGTAATTAAATATTAATTTTCGAAATTAATTTTTTAATTATTTATTTTTCGAAAATTCAATTGGGATGGCTAGTGACCGGGATTTTATGCTGATGATCATGGCGCAGTTCGTTTATTTAATTGAGCTTTATGTTGTGCTAAATTGAAATGATCGTATTTATTTATTTAATTTTCGAAATTAATTATTTAATTATTTATTTTTCGGAAATTCAACCGGGATGGCCGGTGACTGGAATTTGGTGCTGATTATTGTGGCGCAGTCCGTTTATTTGATTGAGCTTTAATTTGTGCTGAATTGAATTATTTGTGAAATTGGGAATTATTCTGTAACTGAATAATCTTGGGTTATTAATCGAAAAATAACCGGGCATCGGTTGATAATGCCAAAAATATTTGAATGGATTGCAGAAAATGTGGGAATTATGGAAAGGAAAATATTATATTTTGGCTAAGGCCAACTGTGTGCCCACACACGAGATTTTATTGAATATTTTTAATACGAAGAAATTATGCCAAGACATTACTTTAATTGAGGAATTTAAGTGCGAGGCACATTGTCATTGGGCCGTGATGGATTAATTGTGTGTTAGTTTATAGTTGAAGCAAGATGATTATCGAAGTTGATGTGATGTGTGTTGTGTTGAGGGAAGCCAATGGATCATGAGCAGGTAAAAGACTAAGTACTACACGATAGCGAGACTTCGCGTGAGTTACTTCTAGCGCCTTATACTATTGCTTTTTGTAGTGAATGACTAACTACTACATGATAGCGAGATTTCGTGTGAGCTACCTCTAGCGCTTTATACAATTGCTTATTGTAGTAAAGGACTAAGTACTACACGATAGCAAGACTTCGTGTGAGTTATCTCTAGCGCCTTATACTATTACTTTTTGTAGTGAAGGACTAAGTACTACACGATAGCGAAATTTCGTGTGAGTTACCTCTAGCGCCTTATATTATTGTTATTTGTGGTCAAGGACTAAGTACCGCACGATGACAAGACTTCGTGTCGGGTCACCTCTAGTGCCTTGAGCCTATTTTTGAATGGGAATGTTGAATTGGAACGTTGAGATTAATTATCGAGTATAGATGGAATCACCGATATGATTTGATCCGTTTGTCATGAATTGATTGATTGAACTGAATTGGACGGGGAGTGGTCATCGTTGACATGTAATCGACTTGGTCGATTGATCATTGCTTTGATATGATGTTGTGAATTGATTGATCGAATGGAAATGACCGTGAGTGGTCTTGTTGGCGTGTAATCGACTCGGTTGATTTGATCGATGCTTCGATCAGTGATGTGATTGCTTGGATGCCTATTTGATCTGTGCTAATATGCAGATGGAATTTGAGACCAAGGTAAGTCATCTGATTCATGTTATGCATAGGCAGCCCTAATGTGTATTAGTTTACTAATTGGGTCTTAGGGGGTAGAACTTGCTGAGACGTGGTTTCAATGGTTATTGAATAACCATTTCAGGACCCTGATGAGGAGCCTGAGGAGGAGGAATCTGAAGAGGAGAACCATAATGTGGAACCAGAAGAGGAGGAAGATTTTGGAGAAGAAGATGACCATGAGGAGGATCCTGAGTATGACCCGAATGAGGACTGAGATCCCATCCTGTTTTGTCAGACCTTGATTATATGTGGATAAGGGTTAGATCAGACCCCTGAGAATAGTATTGCATTATATACTATGAGGTGCTTGTATAAAAGCGTAGTTGTGAATTTCAGTATGAAAAATATGGCCCTTCTTTTCTATCTCATTGCTTTATTGTCTGGGGATTTATAACTGCTTCCGCATGTGCATATTAAAATGAAAAGAGTCGGCGATACGTCCTGGGATATCGCTTTCAAAATCGACTAAAGGTAAGGGATGTGTGCGTGCCTAAGGATTGGGGCGTGACACGCGTTGCTAGCCACCACCCGTCACTGCCCCAAAGGGAGAAATTTTTCTTCTAGGAATATAAATTTTATGTCATTATCAAGTACATATTTTTACTTAGAAACTCATCTAAGAATAAAAATAGAAAAATCTATTTATGTTCCAAAAATTAATTTTTGACTAAAATGTTATCATTCAGGTCCTTAAGCTCTTGGTTGGTAGTCTCACACTCATCACTCCTTAATCATTGAAAGAAATTGAAAAAATGTGTGGAAAAAGGAAAGGGTATAAAAGGAAAGGTAATGCATTTGCCGGGAGTCAAACCCGGGTCTATTGCTTGGAAGGCAATTATCCTAACTGTTGGACTACAAACGCTGCTTGTTGAGATTAACATCCAGAAATTAATATTTAATATAAATAAAAGCAAAAGTTTGTTGCACCTGCCACGTGCAGGGAATATTTAACATCTTTTTTAGCTTTTTAATTAGTGAAGCACTGAGCATGCAATGCCGATATCTAAGTCAACTCGCGACTCCTCCTCTTACCCTTTGAAAAATAGCCAGTTTTCTATGAAGTAGTCAGCTCCGCGGCTCGACTTCAAAAGCTGTTTTGGTCGTGCAGGGATTTGTGGCTGCAATATACTTGGTCCTCTTCGCTGCTTCGTCAACTTTTTCAAGCCACGGAATCGTTGCAGCATCACCCACATACAATGTGATAAACTATGGCGCGACTGGAAGTGGAGACGATGATGATGCCCAAGTACATTCTTTTTCCCTTAATTTCTGTGATGGCCTGAGAAACGGTCTTCGGAGGTGCGCAAGGAAGGAGTCCCTCTCTTGTCCCACATCGCCTAGGGAGAGAGTCCTGGACTAGCCTATAAGGCTTGGGTCCTTCTAATTTGTGTAACACATTTTAAAGCTGTGAGCGAAAAGACCGTGACTGGGATGGCGGTTCGTCCGCGCCAGGGCGGGTGACCCAAAGCGGACAATATTACACAGTAGGGCCCGGGATGTTACAAGTGGTATCAGAGTTGACACCCGACCGTGTGTGGGGCCATAACAAGAATGCTGTTCGACCCCGTAAGGGGCCACAACGAGGACGCTCTTCTATTAAGAGGTGGAGAGTGTGACGGCTTGAGCAACGGTCTTCAGACGTGCGTAAGGAATGAGTCCCTCTCTTGTCCCACATCGCCTAGGGAGGGAGTCCTGGACTAGCTTATAAGGCTTGGGTCCTTCTAATCTGTGTAACGCGTTTTAAAGCCGTGAGGGAAAAGACCGTGGCTAGGATGGCGGTTCATCCGCGCCAGGGCGGGTGACCTAAAGCGGACAATATTAACAGTGGGGCCCGGGATGTTACAATTTCTCTCTTTTTTATTCTCTCCTATTGAAAAAAGCCTGTATGTTCTTTTTTTTTTTTTTTGTCATTTGAGTTGATTTGTTCGTGTTCATGCGAGGATTTCCTTTGTTGTTTTTAGGCCTTTGTGAAAGCTTGGGGAGACACATGTGGAGACAGCGGAGAAAAAGGCACACCAACTTTAGCTGTTCCTGGTGGGAAGAAGTTTAGACTATCTCCTGTCGCTTTCAAAGGCCCATGCAAGTCTTCAAGCATTAACGTTCAGGCAAGACACAAAGATTCTGGAGGATTAACATTTTTAGCTAATGTTTTGTTGACTGAATTTCATGTCAAAATAATTAGGAACTTGTTTGGCAAAACTCATTTGAGGCCGACAATGTCATAGTCAAAATTAATAACAACAATTAACAGCACAAGGTTCTCCATCATTTTTCTCGAATGACTAGATTTGTATAATACAAAAAATCTTGATTGGATACATTGAAAAGAGCTTACTTCTCAACCTTTTTAGCACAAAAGAACTTAATTCCTCATCAAAAATTTTACACTAAGGGTTTGTTCGTTTCTTTCACGTAAAATGACTTCCGGAAAACGTTTTTTGAATTTTCCGGCGTTCGTTTCACGAAAAATGAACTAGTCAAGGAAAATGTTTTCCATCATTGGAAAAAACAACCTTTAAAAATGAGGAAAACCTTTTCCACTTTTGAGAAGTGGAAAACAAAAAGTGGAAAACGTTTTCCATGACTTCTTCTCTCTTACTTCTTTTTATTAATACATTTTCATTTTATTTTTATGCTTTCTTTTTCTTTTTTTTTTTTTTTTTTTTTTTAAATCAAGTTTTTAATTTCTTTTATTTTCTTTTTTTTTTTTTTTCTTTTTTTCCTTTTCATCTTCTTCTTTGGCGGTGCCGAGACCGGCCATGGCGGCGTCCCGAGCGACCGGCCACAAGCCGCCGGCCGGCGACCACCGACTTGGCCCCAGGCTGGCGAGGTGGAGCTCTCGCCGGCCTAGGCAGAGCTCGCGGCTCGCCAAATCTGGCGAGCTAGGCGGGGCTCCGGCCTTGCCCGAGCTCGCCGCGAGCTTCGCCGGGCTTTGGCGAGCCGCGAGCTCGCCGGATCTGGCGGCGGAGCTCGGGCTCCCCGATCCAAGTGAGCCCGAGCTCCGCTGCCCATATCCGGCGAGCTCGCGGCTCGCCAGCCCGGCGAAGCTCGCGGGCGAGCTCAGCGAGATCGGCCGAGCCTCGAGCTCGCCGGATCCGCCACCGGGTCTTGATCGGCCGCCGGGCAGCCCGCCATCGTCAAGGAAGGAGGGCGCCGGCGGCGAAAGGAGGAGGAAGAAGGAGGAGGAAGGAGGAAGGAGGAAGGAAAAGAAAAATAAAAAAATAAAAAAAAAGAAAGAAAAAAAAAAAATAATAAAAATTTCGATTTTTTAAAATATAATTAATTAAATATTCATTTTTAAAAAATATAAAAATAAAATTAATTTTTTGGTCAATTAAAAATATTTAAATTCAATTTTTGATAATTTTTCCCAAACAATTAAATGTCAAATTTTAGGTTTTGACCGAACACTGTAAAAATAATCATTTTCCCGGAAAATGACTTCTAGAAAAATGTTTTCCGAAAACACGATATTTTCCGCGAAACGAACGGACTCACACCGGATTGAATCTATACATTTCTAAATCAATTATTATTAATTTTTTTTGTCATTTCCACCACGTCCTTGCTCCAAACATAGCACAATGTACATCACTCTCCCTTCTTGGAGAACAGATTTATGGGACTTTAGTTGCTCCTAGTTCACTAAGTGGTTGGAAAGGCTGCTCTTCGGGTAAATGGTTGAATTTCCAAGGCGCGGCCCATCTCAATGTCAAAGGATCAGGACAAGTCGATGGCCAGGGTTCACTTTGGTGGGATGGAGCTAAGGTCAGTCGACACACATCATCACGTAATAGATGAGTTCTATAGTACTTTTCACCATCACATCTTTTTGCAATCTGAGCAAAAATTGTGGATCTTCATCTTGTAGGGACCAGATGGCTGCGAGAATCGAGCAACTGTAAGAAGCCGATTGCCAACGCCTTGAACCAATTCGAGATCTTCTTATTAGCCCATATTTTAAGATCGAGTCTTCCAATTTTAATGACTAGGGAATTGTGTTTGCAGGCCTTGGCCTTTTTTCATTGTGTCAATCTGGTCCTAAGTGGATTGCGTCACGTTAACAGTCCAAGGAACGACCTCTCCATCACTAATTGTGATAATGGTATCATCTCCAATCTCGAAATAACCGCACCTGAAAGCAACCCTAACACAGATGGAATCGACATTTCTCACACTAATAACCTTGACATTCACGACCTTGACATTCAAACAGGTAAATAAGCTATAATTACATTGCAGTGAAGTTTCTTTGTACATGTTGATGATCTATCGCACAATGCTATGTAATATAGGGGATGATTGCATCGCTATAAATGGCGGCTCCAGCAACATTAGTATCACCACAGTTTCATGCGGACCTGGCCATGGTATAAGGTTAGCTGTCGTGTTATCGGCGTGGTCGAGATGTGCCTTATATGATCCAAACTAATAGTTAGGATATATACATTTTAAATTTTGATGTGTTTTGTCTTTATATATGTTTAGTGTCGGAAGCTTAGGAAAGAATGGAGCTTACGACACAGTCGAGCACGTACAGGTACGGGATTGCAGCTTCAGTGGAACTATGAATGGAGTGAGGATCAAGACTTCGCAGGTGATCATGGGCTCTATAGCTAAAAAAAGAATGATGATAGCTCCCAATGAACAAAAAACACGATTACATAGATCTCTTACTCTTTTCTTTTTGCTCCCGCTAACCTATCTCCTCTACTTTACATACATACAGGGAGGTTCGGGATATGCCAAGAATATTATTTTCGAACAAATCAAGCTCGACGCAGTGAGTAACCCAATCATCATCGACCAATTTTATAATCCCGGAGGAGCTCAACTGAATGAGGTAATCTCGCAAGGAAATTTCGAGAACCTTGCTGTAACATTGCAAGCTAAAGAACTAACAATATAGAAAGTTTGTCAAGCGTTATGTACCGAGCCAGGAGAACCTTGTGAGCAAAAGCTTCCACGACCTGTTAACCGTAAACGAGATGTCTTTTAATGTATCGGGATCATCAGGATTAAAGTTCCTCTATTGATTTTCTGGCATGAGATGTGTCAATGAAGTAGGGATGTCGATGCAGGCATCCAGCGTGGAGGTGAGCGACGTGACTTTCACTGGTTTTCGAGGGAGCAGTGCTACAGACCAAGCCATCACACTCAGCTGTTCGAGCGTAGGTTGCTCGGATATCACATTGGACAACGTCCAAATAACATCATCGAAGCCTGGAGATACGGTCACTGCCTCGTGTGAGAATGCCCATGGATCAGCTACTTTGACCACACCTCTTGTGCGTTGCTTAGGTAGTTAGTTACCAAGCTCATAAGCAAGTTGCGGTGTCCACTTGTAGGCATGCGTCTCCATTGGTTGATGATGATTCAACAGATGTCTTCTAATTTTATTTATCTATTATTTATTTTTATTTTTTTTGTGGAGAACTCAAAAATTTCTTCTTCTGCAATTTATCAGGAGAATTTGAAACTCAGTTAATACAAGATGATGATATGATTTCTGATGTTGTTTTAATAAAAAAGAAGGCTTTGTCAATATGTCAAATTGACATATGTGAGTCAAAAGTACTTACTGTAAGTCCCGAAAATGACACCCCAAGATTTCCATAAGTAGAATCTAGAATACAATGATAGTGTAAAAGGAAGCTCGTGCATCTGATTTGGAATACATCATTTTTTATGCAAAAGAGCGATAATTCAAATCTCAAGTGCTTCTCTCAATTGCCCTTTATATTGTTGGCTCAATGAAACTGTCCGTCGCCATTCAGTAAATGTTTTTTTTTTTGTGATGTTAATTGTGTATCGGGATTAGAAGAGAATTAAGTATGAGTTTTTAATCGCAAATCCTCCCATCACCAGCCAAGTTTTATTCAGCTCACGTAAATTAGCCTCATATTATACTAATTAAGAATATTTATATCTCTCCTTATTATATCAACCCCATAGAGTGGTAAATTTCAATCTTAATGAATGTAGTCCATATCAGAAAAACTCTTACACTTGTGATAATTTGTATGTATGATGTGAAGTCTTGATACGGTTTGTGGTGTGCATAAGAAAAGTCATCTGGTCAATACCATTTTTACACCATTCAGTTTGGAACATATTATCTAAAACTTTGATGATTTTTTCACGTAAACTCACTTAATTCATTGAGTTATATATTTTCACTGCATACGGATGAAATATATGGCATCATATAGTCTTCCTCATTATTGTTGAACCCACCGTCATCAGCAGTGTGAAGTGGTAACTTTTGCTATTGCGTTTTGACTTATCGTGACAAATTCTTATATGTCCCTAAAATGGTAAAGATTTGTAGTACTTTATTAATACGTCCATTATGGGATGCGATTAGAACGCACCGTTTCATTTTGATAAGTTATGATGGAAAGACACCCTTTGAAAGGGTATGAGGGAGTTGTATAAAAATCTTTTGAAGATAACCATTGGGACGGTTGGCAAAACGTACGCTCATAAATATATTGTTTTCTTTTCTCTCCCCTTTTCATCAAAGAAAAAGAAGATGTTCCATTTTTCCTTTATGAAAACAATTGGCATTTACGTTGTAGAAATTGAATGTTTTCCTCGTGATTGCATTCAAAACAACGTGAAGTAATATTGTTCGTCATTCATCCGCAATTCAATGATCGTTCCGGGACAAATTGTTCATTGCGCATCAAAAAGAGGCAAGTTGTCTTCTGCCGACTTTCTTCCTACAAGGTCGAATTGACAAACTTAATCAGGTAAGTGACGGAAGATTGAAAAATTATGGGGACTCAAATCACTAATGAAAATTTCTCCGGGCCACAATTGAAGGTAATCTCAAAGTGCTTTTGGGTAGTGGAAACTGGAAAGTAATCTTCTTTGATATAGAAATTATACAAAACTAAAATCTGGGAAGATATCCAAAAACTAAGCTGAGTTGCATTTTCGTACCAGCGACTAAAATGGAAATACATTCACCACAACGAGTGAGAAAAACAACAACAACGTTGTCACCAATCTAGTCACAGGATACTTGAGACACGGTTCCGTGACTTCTATAAGATTCAGTGGAAGATGTCTTCTCCCGATTTCGGTATAGATCTAAATTTGAGAGCTTTTCTCTCTCAATTTAAATCTATATATGGGAGTCTTTTGAAGGCATTTTATCTATGGTAGTTCAACATGTTGTTATTGTTGGCGATAGTGTTGATGACGCTAAATCTAGGCGCATAAAGCAAGCAATAGTTTATGGAGTGGAATATCTCAACATGTGCCCATCATTGATAGTTCTAATGATCGGCCGCTGATTATTTTTCTATGTGCCAGATCTGGTCTTTTAAGATAAGAGCGTTCTTATAACTACAGGCTCTAGTGTTTTTTAGATTTTGTTTTGTTTTGTAGCTTTTTTGGGATTTATTTTGTTTGGAAGCTTTCTATGTTCCTCTCATGTTTGTTTATAACAAATGAATTAAATTTTCTTTTGACAAAAAAAATATGAAAGTACATTGATACAAAGTTTTTATGGTGCAGGAAGTGTGTGACATCCTGAATTTTTCACTTCTGCTTTTAATTAAATTAATTAGGCATTTCATCGACGCGCTTATAAGGCTGTTCTCAGAGCTGATCACTCTCGAGATAACTAGCCTATATAAGAAAACCATTAAGGAATTTTAAGGCAATAGACTTGAGAATTTGACCAGGTAGTGCTTATCTTTAGAGGCTTTTACGGCACAATATAAAATCGATTTGGAATTAGAGATAGATCGGTTCGACTGAAATATGTGGCTAATCGTGGGTGACACCACTAAATTGGAAAATTCTCGTTGGTCGACACTAGACTGATTTATCTATCGTTTTGATACCTTGTGTCCGTATTTGAATTCTCGAGATTGTTACGAAAATCGAGAGTCGCCAATGTGTTGAGTGAATTTATTGTAGCTCGAAGAAAATCGACCACAGGTCATTTGTACTAAAAATTTCTGAAAACTACTCGGTAGCCTAAGTCACGCTAAAAACGCGTTCGAGTGAAATTAACCACGAATTTGAATCCGATTTCAGTAATTGAAGGTTCTGTCATGTCACAATAAATTCTAGAAAGGTCGACTCAGTCTCAGAAGATTTTTCTGCAAACCGAGATTTTTTGGGAAAAAGTCGTCCTAGGGCCGTTTTTGTTCAGAAAAAGACCGGAATCGTTTTTGGTCGCAAAATTGGGAAGCAAGTGGGTTATATTGGTGAGGAAAAATATCAATTTGGTCAAGGACTCGACAATGGGATTTATTGAGGTCGAATTGAATTGATTTGAGAACCGATAAGTGTCCAATTGGTGAAGAATGTATGCAATTTCGTAACCCCCCATCCACCACCACATTTGGACCATCTTAAGCTTCTAGATGAGGGCCTTGTTGGCTGGATTGTGGCCTAGGAAGCCAGACTTGGCTGAGGTGAGTCAAAGGGGAACAAGCTTGTGGAAAAACAAGCCAAAGTGACCCCTCCAACCTCATCTCTTCCCTCTCTCTCCCTTAGCCGGTCGACCAGCACTCCATTCCCCTCCTCCCAGCCAGTTCGAACACCAGCAGCAAGCCAGGAGCAGCCTCACATCGTCGAAGCCGCCGTCATATGCCGGAAAGCCACCGCCAGCCGCCCTTCGCTATTTCCGCCTTCATTTGCGTGCCGTGCGCGTCACCGCCTAGCCGTGCGTGTTCCAGCCCTGCTCGCTGTCCTTTGAAGCTCGTGGACCACTATTGGAGCTTCTGCTGCTGCCATGAGTCGTTGCCACTGCCCCTCCAAGCCGTCGAAGCCCCCACTGGTCTACCGTTGCCCTTACCTCAGCAAACTAGCTTTGTTTCCTCTGTTTTGCAGCTAGAACAGAGAGCTTTTTTGTGGGTTTTCAGCAAGCTTGTAGGCCCGTTTTGAGGTGATTTCAAGCCTCGAAAGTTTGGCCCACTTTGAGGGAAGTCAGTCCCTATTGTGTTCCCTATGTTTTGAACCGATGGATTGCGAATCAAGTGAGTTTAGCTCACTAATCCTCAATTAGTCGGTGTTGACACCTAATTTTTGTTTTCAAATACATAAAAAATTAGAGAAAAAGAAAACAAAAGAAAACAAAAGAAAACAAAAAAACAACAACAAAAAAAGAGAAAAAGAAAACGTGGAAGGAGCTGGGCTAGATCTCGCCTTGGCTCGGCCCATGCCGCCTTCTCTCTGCCCATCTTTGCAAAAAAAACCTAGAGGAACACAAAGGAGAAAAAGACAGTGAGAGGGGGTGAACACAAGAGCAACCAGAGAAAAGAAAAAAAGACGGGAGAAAAAAAAAAAAAGGGAGAGCTGAAGGGTAGGGGTGAGCGGTTCCCGGTTCTAGTTCAGTTCCGTCTGGAACCTGGAACCTACCATCGGGTACATGTTCCTCATTTTTTGGAACCTAGAACCTACCCGTCAGAACCAAGAACCTAGAACTTGCCCTGTCACAGGTTCCAGGGTCCAACAAGTTTTTTTTTTTTTTTTTTTTCATTTTCAGATTTGAACTATAATAAAGAAGGAAAGAGACAAACCAAAGAGAAACCAAGCAGACTAAGAAAAACTCTTAAGATAAGCTCTCATCAAGCACTATATCATCCATAAGTAAACAGAACCCAAAGAAACCTTTTGCAATAAAAACAACTGTAAATAGTTTATAAAGAAAGAGATTTGACTCCCCAATCCTGACATAAATAATTACCACATAGGTAAATGAAAAGGACAGATCACATCCAGCAATGAAGAAGCAAGGCAGTAACCTTGCCAAAAGGCCATAGGAACATAGATTTTCAAGTTTACAGGTGAAAATCTAGTTAAGAAAGATGCATATATTCAATGACTTCCTTTTCTCCCAATGTTATGTAATCTCAACATATGAGAAAAGTAAAATTTACTGTAAAAGAGGAAATTTGGTGTCATTCAATATTATTGATTGTTGTGAGGCAATGACAAATGAAATTTACAAATTCAGCATTGGGCAAGTTAGCTAATTATAGTTGGATAACATCTTGGGACAGACCTTGTTGAGATAATTCATTTGGGTAACTACACATGTAGCCACCACCAACATAAAGAACCAAGTCTCCGGATAGATCAACTGATTCTTCCCCTCAAAAGTCAACTTCAAAGAAGTCCCACGGGCTTTCACACTCATCACTTGCAGATAGATCATACAACTTATGAAAACTGAGAAAGAAAAAATACCCATATGCAGAAGTAATTTAGACATGTCCCCACGACAATTATTGTAACTCATTAACTTTGTTTTGACAGGACAAAAAGAATCAGAAAAGAATACGATTTGTCCCTGGTGATGAGCCTCCCTGCACCCTGAATCAATGATCTACCTAAAGCTAACGATGCAAGGTCAACTCTTGTGTTTAAGTGGGGCTTCCAACAATCTGGTTGGCGTAAATACACTAAAGTAGGTTGGAAGGAAGAAAAAATTCCAAAAGATGCAGAAGGAGTTGATTTACCAAGAGAGAGCCCATTAATGAGTAGATGTTAGTGTAAACTAGCACATCCGTGTGCCCACATCTAGGTGAAAAATGGAAACCAGGATGAACACCAGCATGATTACCGAGCCGACGTAAAGCAGAAAAGCTGAAAAAGATATGTAAATGCAGTCAGTTATCAGCAAATTAGTGATCGTACAAAGAACACATAAACTAGGCCTGAAGACTGACCTGGTTGAGTCGCCATAATCCATATTTCTTGAACAGAAGTGATGGGACTTTCTTGCGGTGCGTGGATGACAATTATGACAAAACCGACAATGTACATCACACAGCCCAACATCCCCAGCTTGTGTAGTTTTTCCTTCAAGATGAAGTGCACCAGCATGGCACTAACCAATTGATCCAAAGTACAGTAACGACTCGGTTAAGGGATGCCCAGAAACTGAAGCATGAAGTTAATGGGTCAATTTCTTGGCTTCTTCTATATTATGATTATCACTTTATTTCCTATAAAAAAGAATCCAACATGAAGCAAAATAAGCCATTTTAAAACTAACTATCGAAGCCAAAAAAGCAATGCACATGCTTTGAGTTCATTAGATAACCTCGACTTCAGTGGTTAGAATCGATTTAGCGAGCTCTTCAAACCACAACGTTACCAGCATTGTTCTCCTCGATAAAGCTAACAGTGGAGTTTATAAACAAAAGAGTGACGATGCCTATGAAATCTTGCCAATTTAGAGGCTTGCCCTGCAAAGGAAGAATCAGAAACAAATGGATACCATCTTTCACAAAAACTCAAATTTTACCCTAAAACAGAAAGAGAGACAGAACAGTAGAAGAAAAATTCACCAACTCCTCCATTTGTAAGTGCAATGGCCATGATAGCAGCAAGCTCCATGACCCAGGACAGGGGATTCCACATGAACCCTAAGAACTTCGAGGGTGTCGAGGGAGGTTCGACATCTGTGAGCACGCAGTGACGGCGGCGTGATGGCGAAGAAGACACGAGTCTCACAGCACCAACGGCGGCATGGACGGTGCGGCGAAGACGGCGATGGTCACGGCTCAACCCACAACCAAGGGGGGAAGAGCTCGGTTCTGGTGGAGGCAGTGGTGGTTCTAAGGAACGACGGCCCGAATGGTCGAGAGAGCGGTGGCAAGAGGTGGTGACGGTGGCTTGGGTATGGCGGCGGTGGCTCACGGCGGCGAGGGGCGGTGTGGACGGCGCGACAACTCATTGGGCTCAACGGCGAGACGGCTCGTTGGACGAGCGTGGGGCAGCAGGGTGGTGGTGGTTTGGTGGCCAAGAGGTGGTGGTGAGTAGAGCGTGGGGCAGCAATGTGGTGGTGGGTGAAGCAACAGCCAGCAAGAGGAAAGGAAGAAGAAGGAGAAGAAGAAGAGACGAAGGGAGGGGGGGTTTCGGCCGAGAGAGGGGGAAAGAGAAGAGAGAAGAAAAGAAAAAGTTGGGGGGCAGGAAGTGATGTGAGAGGAAAAAGTGGAGAAAAGAAAGAGAGAGAGAGAAAAAGAAAGGGGAAGAGGGGGCAATCACGTGGGGGGAAAGAGAAATAATGTGTTATAGGATTTTTTTTTTCTTTTACTTTGACCGGTTCCGATTCCGCCGGTTCGGGTTCCCATAAAAAGGGAACTGGGAACTGGAATCGGTCTCTTTAGAACTGGGAATTGAATCGAACCTTTCGGTTCGGTTCTCCGGTTCTCGGTTCTACTCGGGAACCACGCTCACCCCTACTGAAGGGGGAGCTCGACAGAGAAAAAAAAATGAGAAAAGGAGACCAAGTAGAGAGAGAGAGAGGGAGTTGGCGAAGACTTGTCGCCCGACCAACTGCGACCACCGCTGTCCCACCGGAGCCCAGATCTGGAGCAGAGGCATCGGTGTCAAGAAGCAATGCAATAAAGAGGAAGAGAAAGAAGGAATTGAGGGGAAGAGGGCAGTGGTGGCGTTGTCCGACGCCGTTCGAGCCACTGTCCTCTTTGCCGCCTCAACCTGACGCTGTCCAAGTTGAGCCGCCGCCCTCCTGCTCGTCGCCGTCCGAGCCATCGCCACTTCGCCTGCAACCTAACATTACCGCTTCGCTTGCAACCCAACACCGCCGCTCCGTGCTCGTCTGCTGACCCACGACAACCACCATGCATTTTTCACCGGCCCCGACGAGCTGCTGCTGTTTGTCGCCTCTGCTCACCACTGTTGCCGCCGTCGACCTTGCTACCTATCGCCGCCCGAGCCACAGCCGCGCTCTGCCTTGACACCAGAAGCCACCGCTCTTGCGCCTATTGCAGCCGTGACGACCTCGACGCCTCCCTGCGCCTCGGTGTCGTGCCGCTCGAGCAACGGATCGAGCGAGAGAGAGAAGGAGATGGGTGATTTCATAGATCTGGAAGAGGAGAGCGACGGAGGAGTTGACGCCGCCTGGTATCGTTGCTCGCGACAACCTGACGCCGTTCGAGTCGCCGTGCCTCCGCCTCTGCTCCGCCATGCCTCCACTTGCAGAACCCGCGTTCACCATCGCTCGCCGCTGCTATTCCGCCACCGTGCTGTCTCCTGTTGTGTCCCAACCATCGTGTCGTCACCGTCGTCGCCGTCGTCGCTACTGCCGCCGCCACCGTCCGTCAACCCAACGACGCCGTAGCCGCGAGTAAGGAGAGGGACGTCCACTGGGTCGTAGTCGAGTAGCGTTTCAGCCCAAAACCGAGTTGGGCACGGGTCACGAAACGGATAGGGTTTTTGAACAAATTGGGCTTGGGCTGCTTGTGAGCTGGTCTCACGCGGGCTTAGGAAATAGGTGGGTCTTTTTATTTTGTTTGGGCCCTAATTGAAGTATCAAGAAGAAAGCTTCAGGCCCACTCGGGCCCATTAAGCCTGAGTCCGGTCGGAGACCGGACCCAACCCAGTTCGCCCATTTTTGTAAATTATTAAAAAATATAAAAATATAAAAATATATTTTTTAAATTAAATTAAAAAAATTAAAAAAATTAAAAATTTTCGAAAATCCAAAAATGATGGGGTTTGGTTAGGAATTGCCATATTTTGCCTTCTTAGTGTAATTAGGCCTTTACTTGCTAGTATTTTGATTATATCGTATGTTTAATTTGCATATCTAATTATGTTTAATTGCACGTGTTTAATTTTACTGCAATTAGGATCTTGGTAGCTATGATTGTTACTTTAATGATTGTGCATCTATATGATCACCTCATATGTTAGTGGATAGGTGTAAAATCAATCCAAACTGCTTGACAAAAATATTTTCTTTTAAAATGAGCGAGATTAGGTACCGAAATGGCACTAATTGGTCAATTAGTGTAATCAAGTCCTCGACCCTAGATTCTCTGGTTGTGTAGGAAGTGAGGTACACTCCCATACCTCATTTGGTTTCTAGCCGACCCTAATAGGCTAGTGGCAACTCCTTTTGTGCAAAATTCTTAAAAATACCCTAATGTCATGTGAGGTATGGGCTTGGGAGAGCCCGCGCCTAATCATGGGCCATAGGCCCGTCCTTTAGGTAATACCCCTAAACTTGTTCCCTCCCCCCGAGGGTAGGTCACAACGGTCAGTTAATTACGTTTAGGGGTTGATTTTATTAAATTAAGCATGTTTAGGTGGATAGATTAGATTAAATTAGTTAATTTAATTATCTGCCGATGCCTATTAGGTGGTTAGTTAGTGTACTTAGTAAGTAGACACGCTCTATTATTTATTTAACGAACCTTGAAATTTTTCTGGGTCCGTTTCGGTGTCCAATTTGGCATTACGGGCCTATGTTGGATTTATTGGCATTTATTTAATAAATTCCATAATTAATTAATTAATTAATTATTTTCCGAAAATTAGGCTGGGATAGCTGACGACTAAAATTTTATGCTGATTATTGTGGTGCAGTTTGTTTATTTATTTGAGTTATAATTCGTGCTGAATTGATTTAAAGATGATTTTAGGATTTTATTCTTAAATTAATTAATTTTGGTAATTAATGAGAAAATTACCAGGCATCAGTTTACAGCACCAAAAATATGTTATGGGATGTTGAAACTAGTGGGATGTTCAAAAAGTGAAATTATTATATTTTGGCTAAGGCCGACCGTGTACCTACACGACTATTTTTATCAAGTATGATAAAAATGAGGAATTGATTGAATGGTTGGGATAGTATACTATATTAGCCTATGGGTAATATGTCAGGTTAGCGAGAGTAGTATACCTAATCAACTTAGTGAGAGCAATATGATCAGCTTAGAGAGAGCATTATTAGTGTGCTATATCAACTCAAGGGTTTGATATGTCAGCATAGCGAGAGCAGTACACTATTTATCAGCTTAGCGAGAGCTATACTATCTATTTATTGGCTTAGAGTGAGCAGTCCTATCATGGGTGGACTTATAGATAGTATTGAATGGGCTAATCAGGAGAATGTCGTGATGACATGTAATCGACTAGGTTGATTGATCAATGATTTGATCGATATTATGAATTGATGTAATTTAAGATATCTGTAAATGATATTAATTTGCAGGGTGGAACTGAGGTTAAGGTAAGTTCTCTGACTCGTGTTGTGCTTAGGTAGCTCTTAGGGCATATTGGCTTCCTAATCGAGTCTTAGGGGGTTGAATTTGTTGAGATATTGTCTCACTGGTTATTGTATAACCATTTCAGGCCCTTAAATGGTCACTCCTGAGTTTTTGGGTTCGCCTAAGAAGATTATAGAGTAGACCTCTTACTTTCCGTTGCATGGGAGCCCTAGGGGCTGGACCTATTAGCTTGTAAGGTGTCTTACTAGCAAGGTGCCCCACCAATACAGATCTTGGTACCATCAGGCTTAGGATAGCCAGAGAGAGGGTCCCTTACCGGAGTCTGAGATACCTTTGTGTGTTCTGGAGGTCGCTTTTGGAAATGGCACTGCAAATCTTCCTTAAGGCTCAGTCGTAGATGCAGCAGACCTGGATTTTGAAGATCTCGGAAGTCCGATGCAGTCTGTTGAAGATTCCAGTTAGAGTGTGGAGGATGATGAAGAGGAGGAGGATGAAGACCCGTAGTCTATGAAACCCACCCTTGTCTGCAGGCTGTGTTTTCTGAACTTGTTTAAGTTGGACCTGACATAATAGTTTGCCTTGTATATATATGCATTATGATTTGCATTGTATATAAGAAGGGTTGTTTTAAAAGTTTGAAAATTGACCCTACTTTCCTATCCCATTATTATATTGTCTGGAGATTATTTTATATGCTTCCGCATGCGTATTAAAATGAAAGGGTCGGCGATGCACTCTGGGACGTCTCTATTTAATCGACCAGGTAAGGGATGGGTGTGTGCCCGAGGATCGGGGTGTGACAAAGTGGTCGTGGCATGTTTCATGTGGCTCGCAGCCTCATCCATCGTATGCCCGGGGAATGCGGAAGCATCGCCATTCTATAACTCGCTGAACTACAATGCTACCTTGCAAATAAGTTGCCATTAGTGGCATGATCCGGCGACATCGGGCGACCAAACTCAAGTTTGGTCACCAAAAACATGTCATATGCCAACTTTCTGGCAACTTATGGAGATTTTAGAGATATACTAATGAATTTTTCTCTTTCATTTTCAGCGTATTAACATATTGATGGAACTATAGTTGCTCCCAGTTCATTAGAGCATGGCAAAACTGCTATGCAAATGGCTGGTTGGCCATTTTTAATGTTGGATATTTCAGCAGTTTTCAAATATTGACGGCTGTTAATTTTTGTAATGATTTTTTTACCGTTATCAATTTGCATTGATTTTTGTTTGCCATTAATATAAAATCGTTTTGTAACGTTTTAGAGAAGTTATTTAACGGCCATGTAAAACTATATAATGGCTTTCTAACGATTTATAACATTAGATTTATTTTATAACTGATGAGTCGAGGAGTGGAGGAGTTCAGGGATCCAAGTTATGCAATAGTCATCTTTTTCAATAAATACCAATTTACTATAATTGTTTCTTAATGGCTTTCTCTTTTTCTTTCACCTATAAATTGCTTATTCGAATATAATTGGAAAGTGATATTAATATTTCAAAATCAGAATATATTTGTTTCTTTATTCCCATTTTCCTTACATATTTTTCTTTTCATTGCTATGTTATACACATAACACTATTTTTTGTTTCTTTCTAATATCCAGTGCGAAGTATATAAAAAAGTCGGTTGAATCTTGAGAGGATAGTTACTAGAGCCTTACGGTTCGAGTTTCGTATTCTAATGGGTGGAATTATCCTTAAATGCAGTGCTTGCATGTTTTAGATAATTCATTTTATTTTCTAATATTTTTCAATGTAATCATGTATTCTAATATTTTTTCCAACACTTAATATGTCCAATCTCATCATTACACGCTCAGGAGGAATCGACGGCCAAAGTTCACTTTGGTGAAGTGAAGCCCAGGTGACTTTTTTTTTTTTTTTCTGTTTTTTGCAAGTTATAAATCACTAAGAAAAAAAATAATTCACTTAAATCACACACTAATGAAACTTTTCATCTCATATATTTGTGAAATTTCCGTTCCTTGAGAAACTAATTATATTTCATTTTTAGGCTTCATGAGGTTGCTATCGATTGGTGGTAACAAACTCTTTGAATGACGATTTACTCACTCATGTTCTCATGACAGCCAAATTCATTTTCTTTGATTAAGTAATTTCTAATGATGAGTCGATTGCACAACATTAACAGTCCAAAGGGTCATGTTGCTATAGACGTTTGTTACGGGGCAATGCTCTCCAACATTGATATAGTCGCATCTCAATCTAGCCCTAATAGTGGAATCAAAGGGAAGAAGGGAATCAAGTGACTCAGCCAAGAGATGGACTGTTGGTAGTTTTTTTTATAAAATAAATGAAAAGGTGCCTTGTCCCACATCGAAAAGATGTGAGTGTGCACGTGGATGAGATTTGGTACTAACCGACGATCATTATTTTTATTTATTGAAAAATTTGGATTTATTCTATAAAAATTGAAACAGTGCGATTGTTCACGAAAAGTTACGGTTATTTATTATTTATTAGTTATTTAATTCCGAATTTTTATGTTTCAACGTAACTTTTGAGATGTACTTGTTTATTTTGCAACCTTTCCCGAAAGGTGACTGGATCTCGATCAAGACCTTTCTGTTGGCCATGACTCCGATCGTCAATGATAACCGAAGCGTTTGTCATCAATCCAATTGCCAACCTATTAACAAGGTCAGTTCACGGACTCGGCGACTTCCGACAAGGCCCTTCGGTGCCTTGTCCGTTTTAGTCCAGTTTCGCCGGTGCCGCTCTAGTCGCTCACCAACAACTTACTGCAATTACGAAAAATGGATTTCAGACCTCCACCGCAGTTTGTGATTCGATATCGCCAGTACCATGTGACAAATACAAGGCATCGGGCTGTGATTCACCATTCTCAACCCACGGAATGGCTCCACATCAGTGAGTTCACCGACTAATTTTAAAGAGATGTTAATGATTGGACTCTCCATCTGTAGCAGTGCAGAGCTGCATAGTCGCCATCATAGAAACAAGACAAATCTGTGAATGAATAGTCTTGGGTGGGTTTATCAATCAGCGAACTATTGATGGCTTTGAGAAGGCCCTTTTCCATTTGATAGAGCTAGTGCCTTTCCTCTCACTACAGGGATCGTCAATTTATGGATGAATTTGTTGCAAAAGAAAAATGACAATTTTTGTGGGTTTGATCAGTAGGAATGAATGATCTGATAATGCTATCTACATATAGATACAAAGGTTTTCCCTTTTCTGATATCATTTATTCTGATGCATCCATATTTATCTTGATTAGAGGTGAACAAACTGGACTTTGACGCTGCCAACTAGAAAGAGTTTGTGGCATGTGTCGAACCACCATTTAGGTTGGTTATGTTAGAGCAAACTCTACGGTTTATGTCCAATGTTCAGTGAAGGGTGTTCCTAGTTTGGTTCTGATGTGTTCCATTTGTTGTCCTTGCTCCTCATAGAATTGATTCTAAGGAATAGTATAAATGAGCCAAGAGAGTAGGATTGCATTGGTCTTCTATTTTGATCTTTGTATTTCATTGAGCATGAAAATTTTATGATGCATAGTTTCGATTGGATGCCTCATGAAATATTCTTGTGGTGGGGCTATCCGAAGGGGACTTGAAGTCATTGAGATTAAGAAGTATTTAATTTTCATTTTTTAAATGAAAGATTTGGGTAAAGTAGATACTATCTTAAGTATTAAAATTAAAAAAAAAATAGTGGGGTTATTCTCTGAGCTAAAGTGATTACATGAAGAAGATGTTGTATAGATTTAAACATCTTGTTTTCAAATATACAAGTACTCCATTTGATTCCTGGTGGAGGGTTTTTAATGTGAGTACTATGGGTCTTTTATGTATGCGATGCATTATACTAGACCCGATATTATTTATTCTGTGTGCAAGTTGAGTAGATATACTAGTAATCCAATATAGAACATTGGAGGGTTATCTTATTATTCTATATTAATCTAGCTATAATAGAAGCATACACCGATGTTAGTTGGGTTACAAGTGCGAGAGATAAACAATCCACTAATGGATTAATTTTCTCATTACTTGAATGTGTTGTTTCTTGGACGAGCAAGAAACAAATATACATAACTTACTCAATGATAGAATCTGAATTCATTGCTTTAGCGGCAACTGGGAAAGAGACCGAATGGATTAGGAATTTATTGTTGGATTTCAAATTATGGCCTAGTCCTATGCCTTCTATTTCTATCCACTATGATAGTCAGGCTACTTTGGTAAGAGCCTATAGTAGCACCTATAATAATAAGTCTAGACATATTAGTCTAAGACATGAATATGTGAGACAATTGATTAAATATGGTACCATAACAATTGTCTATGTGAGGTCAAGTAATAATCTTGCCGATCCTTTGACGAAGGCTTTACCAAGAGACACGGTAATAATGACCTCATAAGAAACGGGGCTAAAATCCTTTAATTGAAATCACTAATAATGGTAGCCCGACCTTTTTCTAGAACATCACTAGTTACAAGGTTTAATGGGTAAGAACAAGTTATTGAATGCGATTGTTTGATACTGACGTAGTCCCGATATGAGAAGTCAATATCGTCTGTTACGTTTTGTAGGTTGAATTGAATTCTTAATGAAGTATAGTACAAATTTGTCATGTGTTAATAGTAACAGAAGCAAATTGTAAATACTTCACCTATATAAGCTTATAAGTGGTGCCGCTTCTTACGAAAGTTAGGGTTGTTTTCTAGAGAGCTCATGAAATAGGATCAAGCACAAGGCCATAATAGTGCAGAGTAATATGGAACTTCTCGCCGAAACATGAAGTTAGTGTATGTGCGGTATGTCCAGTTCTATTATATAAATGTACAATTTTAAAGCCGAGCTACTTATCACTTTGATAGAACTTTGAGATATTTGCACTAAGTAAATGTTTAACTTGAAAGAGACCTTTATGTATGTATATTAATCTCACGAAAATTTTGGCTGTATATTTCTAACATTTTATTTCTTGTTTTTGTTTTATAAACAAAAGTGGGGGATTGTTGGTAGTTTGTTTATAAAACAAATGAAGAGGTGCATTGTCCCACATCGAAAAAATATGAATGCGCACGTGGACGATATTTGATACTAACCAACGATCATTATTTTTATTTATTGAAAAATTCGGATTTATTTCTATAAAAATTAACTGTAAATCTTGTTGAAACAGCGCGACTGTTTACGAAAAGTTATGGTTATTTATTATTTATTATTTATTTAATTCCGAATTTTTATGTCTTTTCAATGTAACCTTTGAGATGTACTTGTTCATTTTGCAACTTTTCTCGAAATGTTGTCTTTGTTCTTTTTTGTAACCTTTTGAAGAGTTGCATTTATTCAAAAGACAAAGATAAGTACGTTTGTTTTGGGATCAAACTAACTTTTTTTTTTTGGTAAAAAGTAATTAATATATTGAGAAAAGACCAAATGTACAAAAGATCTCGTCATTAGAAACTTACACTCCAAATGAAGGATCATAAGGAGTGGAAGGGTGCTGAGATGTAAAAGCCAGCAAACCGCGGCACACACCCTACAACACAAACATCAAACTAACTTCTTCTTCAATTTTTTCATTTTCTTTTGAAAGAAACTACAACTATTGTTTCCAATTGTTTCCCATGAGAGACACTGGAGAAATATTAGAATTGCTATCTAATATTCTCATTTGAGACTTTGTTGTATCCTGGAGGAAATTTGTCGGTGACCATTAGCAATTTTGTGGGGCAAATAAATCATTAAAGAAAGTGATATCACGCCTCAAAGTCCGACTTAATTACTCTAAGGATTCGATTTCATTGTTCTATCTAATTCGAAGTCATATTTTCCCAACATGGACACTACCGAGCAATGGAATACTAAAGCTAAACATCGACCGATCTTTCCACGAAGTATCATCCCAAGGCTCCGTAGCTTGCATTTGCCGCAACTTTGGGGGGAGATTTGATGAAATGGTTCGCATGGAGTGTGAAGGCTTTTTAAGCGCTTCAAGCCGAAACCATTGCATGTCTTCATTCCTTCAATTACTTCTCAACAAAATTTTAATTGTACTTTACTCCTAAGTCAGACGATCTAAGAGTGGTGGAATCTCTCACGAGCAATTCTGTCCACGTGCTCAACACTGACTACAAGACACTTCTGACACAATATCCACATCTGAAGCTAGCCGATTGACCTTGGATTGTTAAGACTGATCAATGTAAAGCCCTTCCATAAAACTAGTGTTCTAATCCCACTCCCCTCTTTGGGAGCTTATTTGCTATGAAGCCCCTTTATCATGTAATAAAGCCCGTACTTAATGAAATGGAAGGTGGTTTTTCCATAAATTAAAAAAAAGGCCAGCCCTAATACAGACGAAATTGACTCGTCTTCCTCAAACCACGTCTCAATCCATGATCTTCACATTGGAATAGGTACTCAATTGGCTAATTGCGAAACTATCGCATCATGTTAGATTTACCGAATTTTATTCCCTGTTCTTCTTTTCTTTGTGTATTCACGATTGATCAATCTTTTACGTGCGCTACAATGACGTGCAAGGGGATGATTGCTTTGCCATAAATAGTTGAACTTTCTCTATCAATATTACCGGTGTTTCATGTGGTGCGGGCCATGGTATAAGGGAAGCTACAATCCTTGCTGCATCACTTATGATCGCTGGTTTTACTATCAAGCCCTAACTCGATCCGACTCTTGCAATGCGCGTACGTTGTTGGTAGCTTAAGAGAACTGGTGCAGAATTGTACATTTACCAGAACGGTAACGGAGCTGAAAATCAAGATTTGGCAAGTAAATAGTGTTGGAAGGAGAATTTGTTTTTTATTAAGATTGCAATTGATAGGGCAGATCATAAACATAGAATATTTTAGGAAAAACAATATTGTACATATATTCTTTTTCTTCTTTTTTTCTTCTCTCTTGAATTACAAATACCGACACTTCTTGTACATTTAGCAATACAGAAAATACACAGAACCTTTTTCTCCATTGTTCTGCATTTCCTTTCATGGTATCAGAGCAGCTTTTCTGAACTACCTTCCGCACCATTCTTTCCGAATTGCCTCCAATTGTCTTCTGTTTTTTGTTGCTGCAAATCTCCATTTGCAGAACAAAGACAGCACATTGAAAAGAGGAATTCAATATGTAGAACTCCAACAACTCAGAAATCCAAAATCCAGATCAACCCAGAAACACAACAGAGGAGTCGTTCGACCAATCTGCATTCCCTCCAGTCACCGAACAACTTCCTACTCCAACCACCGAGCAACTTCCTACTCCAACTTCGTGGCCGTATGCGCCATGGTTCCCAGTTCACGGACCATGGGTCGCCGGACCAAACCAACAATGGGCCAGCTACAACCCAAATGGAGAACCTGAATCCAATCCGGGTAGGTCGGGAATGAATCCCTACCCGAGCTTCCCACTCGGGTTTGCGCCGCTCGTTCTTCCACCCATCGCTGGCCGTCCAAAACCCAGAGATGCCCTGTACACATCATCAGCCGACTGCCGGAGCTGCGACTCATCACTCTTCAACTCACCGGACCGGATCACTACTCAGCATGGGTGAGGGATTTTCGACGAGCTCTTGTAACCAAAGATAAGGATGGATTCCTTGACAGATCCGTCCCTTTTCCAATCGATGAACGCCTGCAGCGCCATTGGCGCAAATGCAATCAATTAGTATGCACGTGGATATGAAATTGTTTGTCGCCAGAGGTCGCAACTGGGCTTCCTCCGACTGAAGACGCGAGATTAATGTGGAATAACATAAAGGAAATGTACGGGAAGCTCGACAGGGTGAAGGTTTTCTCGCTAACTCAAGCCCTCGCCGAGTTGAAACAGGGGAACCTCTCGATTACCGCCTGTTTCAACCCGCTCTCGGCGCTCTGGAACGAGCTTGAGTCGGTTGAGGAGCAGCTTGAAGCACCGGAGTCCACACTCAAGCAGTATCGAGCAATCAAAGATTGCGAGAAAGTGACAAGATTCCTATTAGCCCTAAACAAGAGTTACATACCTTTTCGTACCCAAATTTTAGCCATGGAGACCGTCCCGCCACTCGATCGCATCTTCCAGCTCACTGTCCAGGAGGAGAATCAACGAATGGCCACCACCGGAATTGAAAAAGGGGGAGAAAGCATGGCTCTTGCTGCGTCGGCAAAGTTTTCCGGCCGTTCTCACGGCGGCCTTCGCGTGCCGCAGCGAGCCCCAAATTCAGGAGGGAACCCTAGCTCCTTCGGGGAAAATGACGATCATGAATGGAACCCTAATTTTAGGGCTTCTCGAACGGACGGCCAAGATCAGAAGACTGGATCCAACGGCTCCTATTCGTTCGGCAGAGCTGACGGTCAAGATAAGCAGGGGCGCGGATCTGACGGCCCAAATTTAATCCGACTGGACAGTGTAGATCAAAGGAGAAGTCGCGGATCTGACGGTTCTCATTTTATCTCATATGGGCCTGAATCCGGTGGTCATTATAATGCCACGCCATCATAGAAGAGAGGAAGCCACAACTACAAATTTAAAGGTAAATATTGTGAATATTGTCGGCATCCTCATCATACCATTGAGACATGCTGGAAATTACATGGTAGACCCACTGACAAAGAAAAGAAAGGAAAAGAATTTTCTGCTTACCAGGTGTCAGCACAAGGATATGACAAATCTCATCAACCTATATCCCAAGATCAATATTAGAACATAATGAAGGTGCTAAATCAGCTACAGACAGTTGACAAAAGTGCAAATTTCTCAGGTACTTCATCAAACAAGACTAATAATATTTCAATTGATGCATGGATTATTGATTCAGACGCCAGTGATCACATAATTTGTCACGAATATTTGTTTTTTAGTACCTCTACAAAGCCTGATTCCATATATGTTCGACTTCCAAATGGAAATATTACTGATGTAAGAAAGATTGGCACTGTTCAGCTTAGCCCAAACATTATCCTTAAAAATGTTCTCTATATCCCAGAATTTGAATTTAATCTTATAGAATTTGAATTTAATCTTATAGCTGTTTCCAAAGTCTGTGAGGACAATAATTGTCGAGCCAATTTCAATTATGAAAATTGTTCCTTTTAGGACCTTTCGACTGGGAAACTGATGGGCTTGGGTAGAATGGAACAAGGGCTGTATTTCTAGATCAATTTCCCCAAAGATTTTGATCTTTCATCTTTGAATAAAGGCATTTCTTGTAATGTTGTTGCTGCAAATAAAATTTCACTTTCCCATAAACGTCTGGGTCATAGTGTCTGTTTTCCCTGTTCTGATTGTAAAGTATGCCCCTTGGCAAAACAAACGAGACATCCATTCCCAACTAGTGTATCTCGAGCCGCTAGTACTTTCTCATTAGTACATATGGATGTTTGGGGTCCTTATCATACACCACATCGTGATGGATCTTGTTTTTTTCTTACTATCGTGGATGATTATTCTCGTGCCACTTGGGTATTTCTCATACAGTCCAAAAGCTAGGCTTTCTCTTGTCTGTCGAAATTCTTATTCATGGTTAAAAATCAAATTGATAAGCATGTTAAGAGGATTCGTACAGACAATGGAAGTGAATTTTTTTCCAATGAGTATCAATCTTTTATGTCATCACAAGGAATTCTCCATGAGAGTTCTTGTGCTTACACTCCACAACAGAATGGGATTGTCGAACGAAAACATCGACATCTCCTAGAAGTTGCTCGTGCACTAAAATATCAAGCCTCCATTCCTGAATCTTTTTGGGGAGATTGTGTGATCACTGCGGCTTACTTGATTAATCGCATGCCAACTAGAATATTAAAAGGTTGCACTCCTTTTGAGATGCTCTTTGGTAAGCAACCAGACATTAGTCATTTTTGCGTGTTTGGCTGTCTTTGCTACATGAAGAATGTTCGGTATCGACATAAAATGGACCCCTGTGCTGTTTGGTGTGTCTTTATGGGATACGGCACCCTACAAAAGGGTTATCGGGTTATGGAAATATCTACCAGTCGCTTCTTTGTTAGCCGTGATGTTATATTTCACGAGGATATATTTTCCTTTCAAGAAATGGGATCTTCAGATAAGGCGTCCATGACTAAATCAGGCCATCGACAATTTTTATCAGTGGAGGATATTTCTGTGTAGCCACAATACATCTTGATTAGACCAGATCAGCCGTCTCCCGACCCATGTTCTGCAGCGACATGTCTTGACTCACCTGTTCTCACCACTGGGTATTCTGATTCCCCAGCACGTTAGACTAGTGATGACTCTCCAGCAGCATGTAGTGAGCTTCCTTTGTCACCGCAACAACATATTGAACAATCATCCCCAGCAGTTGACAGGCCTAGACGCTCAGGACGACTAGTTCGTCCCCTGACATGGACAAAGGATTATATTTGCTCTACCTTGCGAGCTTTAGGTACGCAATACCCAATATCCTCCTACATATCTTTTGGTCGATTATCTCGGGTACACATGTGTTGCATCAGTCGGATATCCGAAGAACAAGAATCGTCTTCTTATGAGGAAGCAGCGCGTGATATCCGTTGGCAAAGGGCCATGAAAGAAGAGATTGCTACTCTCCAAGAGAATAACACTTGGGACATCATCCCCCTGCCTGCTCACAGAAGGCCTATTGGCTGCAAATGGGTTTATAAAATAAAATATAAGGGAGATGGTTCAATTGAGCGATACAAAGCTCGGCTTGTCGCAAAGGGATTCACGCAACGTCAAGGATTTGACTACCATGAGACTTTTTCCCCAGTTGCTAAAGAGGTAACTGTTCGCTCCATTCTGGCAATTGCTGCATTACGCAATTGGGAGTTACATCAAATAGATGTCAACAATGCCTTTCTTCATGGAGATCTTGACGAAGAAATTTACATGGAGGTTCCACAGGGATTACGTCGACAGGGGGAGTTGAGAGTGTGCCGTCTCCGCAAATCCTTGTATGGGCTTAAACAAGCATCTAGACAGTGGTATGCAAAATTCACCGCGGCACTTACAAATGCAGGTTTTCAACACTCAAAGCATGATTATACATTATTCACATGGACCAAAGTTACTTCATCAATCTACCTATTGATTTATGTTGATGATATACTTATCATGGGAAATGATGATGTTGCAATTCTAAAGCTCAAAGAATACTTGCATTCGGCTTTCCATATCAAAGACTTGGGTCCTCCAAAATATTTTCTTGGTATCGAAATAGCTCGATCCAGTGAGGGAATTTGTCTCAGTCAGCGAAAATTCATCCTGGAAATCATATCAGATGCTGGATTATCGGGATGCAAACCAGCTGCTGTACCTATTGAGCAGAATATCAAATTGACAACATATGAATATGATGTAAGTTCTTCCTCTCCAAATGAAGATTCATTGCTCAAGGATCCATCCGGATACCAACGACTTGTTGGCAAATTAATCTATCTTACCATGACCAGGCCCGATATATGCTATGCAGTACAAATACTTAGTCAATTTATGCACAACCCGAAGCAATCACATATGAATGCAACGCTGAAGGTTGTAAAGTACTTGAAGGGATGCCCAGGACTTGGAATTCTACTATCTCGAGATTGCAACATGAAGATGACAGCATATTGCGACACAGATTATGCTACTTGTCCCATGACAAGAAGATCCATCACTGGCTTTTGCATCAAGCTAGGAAAATATTTGATTTCATGGAAAACAAAGAAACAGTCAACAGTTTCATTGTCATCAGCAGAATCAGAATATCGAGCCATGGCAAAGACTGTTTGCGAGATAGTTTGGATACGAGGACTGCTTTCAGATCTTGGTGTGCAAGTCAACGGGCAAGTGAATTGTTTTGTGATAATGATGTTGCGCTAAAATTGGCAGCGAATCCAGTTTTCCACGAGAGAACAAAGCATATTGAGGTTGATTGTCATTTTACTCTAGAAAAAATTCAACAAGGCATCGTTACAACTCGAGTAATTGGAATGTAGAACAGCAAGCAGACATTTTCACTAAGCCATTATGCCGGAGACAGCATAGATATTTGTTGAACAAGCTTGGCGCCTTTGACATTTATAGGCCGCCAGTTTGAGGGGGAGTGTTGGAAGGAGAATTTGTTTTTATCTATTAAGATTGCAATTGCAATTGATAGGACAGATCATAGACATAGAATATTTTAGGAAAAACAATATTGTGCATATATTCTTTTTCTTCTTTTTTTTCTTCTCTCTTGTATTACAAATACCGACACTTCTTGTACATTTAGCAATACAGAAAATACACAGAACCTTTTTCTCCATTGTTCTGCATTTCCTTTCAAATAGTTCATCACGATACGATATTAGATTCTTGATATTCTGAAAGGGGTTGCACATCTTCCTGCTATTGTCAAGAACGTAATTTTTCGAGCAGATCACACTTGTGCAAGCCGCAAACCCCATCATCATATATCAATTTTACAGCGACTCACCCTATCCCCTTCTATAAGACATGAGATTCTTACCTTGATCATGCATAGTCTGTCAAGCGTCAAGAATTCAAAAAAAAAAAAAAAATCACTCAAACACATGATTAACCCATGATGCTTTCTCGAACTAGGGGTTTCGAGGGACTTCAGCTACAACGTGGGCGATTGCATTTTATTGTGCATCGGGCAGTAACATTTTGCTGAACCACATCTCCATAAAATCATCTTCTGGAAAAGCCCTCACTAGTTTCTGCAAGAATGCCCATGGATCAGCTGCCTTCACTGTACCTCCAGTTCCATGCTTAGAATGATGTTAGAAAAATACATGTCTCCAGTGTAGCACGATTGGCATTGACGTGAACTTTATATATATATTTATATAATATATATATATATATATATATATATATATATATATATTTTTTTTTTTTTTAAATCCGAATTTTGTATATATTTTATTTTTGTTTTCTGTTTGTTCCCTCGCCAGCGATAATGAAAAAATAAATATAAAAGAAAATAAAATAAATATAAAAAAATTCAGTCAACTAAGATAAGGAATTCGGCTATGTCTAAATCAGCAAATTATCAAAAGGTTAAGACTGAATTGGCATAGTATAATAAACTTAACTTTTTTTTTATTGATAATTTTCCCAATTTGCTCCTTCCCAAAAGAAAGCAACATGAAACGGCGTGCAAATGAATTTTCCTCTTTTGGTGCCTGAGTAGGATACGAATTGAGGATAAGGATTTTTTTTCCCTGTTATACGTGTAATAATAAATGCTGGGATTCTAGGTGCCTAAATAATTCCACAATTCCATCTATAAATAAAAGCCCTATGAAGATGTTAAGGACAACACCCGATATCTCTCCATCTCGCATTTCATCTGTTCTGGTCTTTTTTTGTTGGCCAAGAAGGTCCTTTATCATCTTAGTCTGCAAAATGGTGAGTGTTAATTATTTTTTTCCTTTAGAGTTGGAATTTTCTGTTGGTTTTTTACCCAACTTTTGACTAATTTTCCCTTCTAAATCTTTGTAGGGCTCGATTTTATTTTCTCAATTGGTCTTGTTGTTATGATGGTCATCGATTTTCATTTGCTATGTCTATCGTTTGAATCTTATGTTAATACTTCATACCCAACACATGAAAATTCACGAATCGTGTCAATTCATTACAAAGAGAAATAAATAAATAAAAAATTGCTCTTTCTTTCCTATACCTTTTCTCGAAAGGATAGTCTCTACAGCTACGATTTCTTTGGTAGAGAAAATTCATTACAAAGAGAGAGAAGACACTTTAAGTGTTTTTAATCCCGTATTTTCATTGATTTTTACATCTTCATCTTTTTTAGCTTTTTAATTAGTGAAGCACTGAGCATGAAATGCCGATATCTAAGTCAACTCGCGACTCCTCCTCTTACCCTTTGAAAAATGCCAGTTTTCTATGAAGTGGTCAGTTCCTCGGCTCGACTTCAAAAGCTGTTTTGGTCGTGCAGGGATTTGTGGCTGCAATATACTTGGTCCTCTTCGCTGCCTCGTCAACTTTTTCAAGCCACGGAATCGTTGCAGCATCACCCACATACAATGTGGTAAACTATGGCGCGACTGGAAGTGGAGACGATGATGATGCCCAAGTACATTATTTTTCCCTTAATTTCTCTCCTTTTTCTTCTCTCCTATTGAAAAAAGCCTGTATTTTCTATTTTCTTTTTTCTTTTTTCTTTTTTGTCATTTGAGTTGATTTGTTCGTGTTCATGCGATGATTTCCTTTGTTCTTTTTAGGCCTTTGTGAAAGCTTGGGAAGACACATGTGGAGACAGCGGAGCAAAAGGCACACCAACTTTAGCTGTTCCCGGTGGGAAGAAGTTTAGACTATCTCCTGTCGCTTTCAAAGGCCCATGCAAGTCTTCAAGCATTAACGTTCAGGCAAGACACAAAGATTCTGGAGGATTAATATTTTTAGCTAATGTTTTGTTGACTGAATTTCATGTCAAAATAATTAGGAACTTGTTCGGCAAAACTCATTTGAGGCCGACAATGTCATAGTCAAAATTAATAACAACAATTAAAAGTACAAGGTTCTCCATCATTTTTCTTATTTTTTTATTATTTTTCCCTCTCTTTAAGTCGAATGACTAGATTTGTATCATACAATAAATCTTGATTGGATACATTGAAAAGAGCTTACTTCTCAACCTTTTAAGTGCAAAAGAACTGAATTCCTCATCAAAAATTTTAAACACTAAGTCATGCCGGACAGAATCTATACATTTCTAAGTTTAAGTAATCGATTATTAATAATTTTTTTTGTCTTTGCCACCACGTCCTTGCTCCAAAACATAGCATAATGTACATCACTCTCCCTTCTTGGAGAACAGATTGATGGGACTTTAGTTGCTCCTAGTTCACTAAGTGGTTGGAAAGGCTGCTCTTCGGGTAGATGGTTGAATTTCCAAGACGTGGCCAATCTCAATGTCAAAGGATCAGGACAAGTCGATGGCCAGGGTTCGCTTTGGTGGGATGGAGCAAAGGTCAGTCGACACACATCATCACGTAATAGATGAGTTCCATATTACTTTTCACCATCATATCTTTTTGCAATCTGAGCAAAATTTATGGATCTTCATCTTGTAGGGAGGCTGCGAGAATCGACCAACTGTAAGAAGCCGATTCCCAACGCCTTGAACCAATTCGAGATCTTCTTGTTAGCCCATATTTTATGATCGAGTCTTCCAATTTCAATGACTAGGAAATTGTGTTCGCAGGCCTTGGGCTTTTTAAATTGCGTCAATCTGGTCCTAAGTGGACTGCGTCACGTTAACAGTCCAAGGAACCACATCTCCATCACTAATTGTGATAATGGTATCATCTCCAATCTCCAAATAATTGCACCTGAAACTAGCCCTAACACAGATGGAATCGACATTTCTCACACCAACAACCTTGACATTCATGACCTTGACATTCGAACAGGTAGATAAGCTCTAATTACATTGCAGTGAAGTTTCTTTGTACATGTTGATGATCTATCGCACAATGCTATGTAATATAGGGGATGATTGCATTGCTATAAATAGTGGCTCCAGCAACATTGCTATCACCAGAGTTTCATGCGGACCTGGCCATGGTATAAGGTTAGCTGTTGTGTTATCGGTATGGTCGAGATGTGCCTTATATGATCCAAACTAATAGTTAGGATATATACATTTTAAATTTTGATGTGTTTTGTCTTTATATATGTTTAGTATCGGAAGCTTAGGAAAGAATGGAGCTTACGACACAGTCGAGCAGGTACAAGTGCGGGATTGCAGCTTCAGTGGAACTATGAATGGAGTGAGGATCAAGACTTGGCAGGTGACCATGGGCTCTATAGCTTAAAAACGAATGATGATAGCTCCCAATGAACAAAAAACACGATTACATAGATCTCTTACTCTTTTCCTTTTGCTCCCGCTAACCTATCTCCTCTACTTTACATACATACAGGGAGGTTCGGGATATGCCAAGAATATTATTTTCGATCAAATCAAGCTCGACGCAGTGAGTAACCCAATCATCATCGACCAATTTTATAATCCCGGAGGAGCTCAACTGAATGAGGTAATCTAGCAAGGAAATTTCGAGCACCTTGCTGTAACATTGCAAGCTAAAGAACTAACAATATAGAAAGTTTGTCGAGCGTTAATTACTGAGCCAGGAGAACCTTTTGAGCAAAAGCTTCCACGACCTGTTAACCGTAAACGAGATGTCTTTTAATGTATCGGTATCATTAGGGTTAATGTAACATCCCAGGCCCCACTGTGTAATATTGTCTGCTTTGGGTCACCCACCCTGGCGCGGACGAACCGCCATCCTAGCCACGGTCTTTTCCCTCACTGCTTTAAAACGCTTGACACAGATTAGAGGGACCCAAGCCTTATAAGCTAACCAAGACCTCCCTCCCTAGGTGATGTGGGACAAGAGAAGAGAGGGACTCCTTCCTTGCGCATGTCCGAAGACACCATTGCTCGGGCCGTTACACTCTCCACCTCTTAACAGAATAGCGTCCTCGCTGTGGCCCCACGGGCGTTAGAACAGCATTCTTGCTGTGGCCCCACACGCGGTCGGGAGTCGGCTTTGATACCACTAGTAACCCCACGGGCGTTAGAACAGCATTCTTGCTGTGGCCCCACACGCGGTCGGGAGTCGGCTCTGATACCACTAGTAACATCCCGGGCCCCACTCTGTAATATTGTCCGCTTTGGGTCACCCGCCCTGGCGCGGACGAACCGCCATCCCAGCCACGATCTTTTCCCTCACGGCTTTAAAACGCATTACACAGATTAGAGGGACCCAAGCCTTATAAGCTAACCAAGACCTCCCTCCCTAGGCGATGTGGGACAAGAGAATAGAGGGACTCCTTCCTTGCGCACGTCCAAAGACCGTTGCTCGGGCCGTCACATTTAAAGTTCCTATATTGATTTTCTGGCATGAGATGTGTCAATGAAGAAGAGATGTCGATGCAGGCATCCAGCGTGGTGGTGAGCGACGTGAGTTTCACCAGCATTCGAGGGACCAGTGCTTCAGACCAAGCCATCACACTCAGCTGTTCGAGCGTAGGTTGCTCGGATATCACATTGGACAACGTCCACATAACATCATCGAAGCCTGGAGATACGGTCACTGCCTCGTGTGAGAATTGCCATGGATCAGCTACTTCGACCACACCTCCTGTTTCTTGTTTAAATCATTAGTTGCCAAGCACATAAGCAAGCTGCAGTTTATGCATGTAGACATTCTAATAAATTCTGCAGATGTCTCCCATGTCTATGAAAATTTGTAATTCAGTTGATATAAGATGTTGAAATGCATTTCCATGTCATTTTTAATAAAAAGCAAGGTTTTGTCAATAAATCGATTTGACGTCTATGAGTCAAAAGTACATGTGATGCTTTGCACATATAATGCGGAGTCATGATACAATATATGGTGTGTACATAAGAAAAGTCACGTGGTCGATACCATTCAATTTGAAATGTATAATCTATAAACTTTGATGAAATTTTCGTTAGTAAACTTACTTTATTGATCGAATTCCATATTTTTGTCGCAAAGGAATGAAAGGTATGGCATATAGTCTTCCTCTTTCTTTCCCAACCCTCATCAGCAGTGTAAAGTTGTAGCTTTTGCTACTGCGTTTCAATTTATTACGATAAATTATTTTATGTCCCTAAAATGGTAGACATCGAAATGATTAACTTAATCGGGTAAGTGACGAAAGATCGATAAATTACGGGTCTCCATTTACAAATCAAAATTTCCCCGGGCCATAATAGAAGGTAATCTCAAAGTGCTCTTGGGATAGCGGAAATTGGAAAGTACCCAAAACAGAAATCTAGGAAAATATTCAAACTAAGCTGAATTTCATATGTCATACCAGTGACTAAAATGGGAGTACATCGATACGAAGTTGTCTTATGGTGCAGGAAGTGGTCGTGCCATGTGTCATCTTTCTAGTAGCCTCGTCTAAGTATGCCCTAGGAATGTGGAGCGATCGCCTGTTAATAACGTGATGAAATACGGTGCTACATGCTACCTTGCAAATAAGTCGCCAGAAGTAGCATGATCCAGCTACGTCGGTCGACCAAATTCAAGTTTGGTCACCAGAAGCATGTCGTATGGTGACTTTCCGGCAACTTATGGAGATATTTTAGCTATGCGAATGAATTTGTCTCTTTTCCTGTTGGTGTATTGACTGATGGAACTTTGGTTGCTCCAAGTTCATTAGGGAAGTTGGCAGATCTGCTATGGAAATAGCTGGTCGGCCTTTCTTAATACACCCAATCTCATCAGTAGAGGCTCAGGAGGAATCGACGGCCAAGGTTCACTTTGATGTAGTGGAGCAAGGTCACCTTACTCTGTTTTTTGTAAAAATATAAATCACTAAGCAAAACCATTATTTCACTTAAATCGTGCACTTATAAAGCTTTTGATCTCATAGATTTGTGAAATTGTTATTCCTTGAGGAACTAATTGTATTTAATTTTGCAAGCTTCGTCAGGTTGCTATTGACAAACTCTTCGACTAACGATTTACTCATTCTATAGTCTCATGATAGCCAAATTCATTTTGTTTTCATTGAGTAAATCTAACGTTGTATCGAATGCGCGTCATCGACAGTCCAAAGGGTCACATTGCAACTGACTTTTGTAGTGGCACAACTGTGACATCCTGATTTTTAAGTCTGATTTCAATGAGATGAGATGGGATTTTCATCGACGCGCCTATGGCCTTATTCTCTGAGAGGGCCCCTCACGAGATAACTAGTCTATCAGGTGAAGCCATTAAGGGATTTTAACACAATAGACTTGAGAATTCGACCAGGAATCGACTGCTCGACCGTGCTAATTTGCAAGGGTCATTACCGCACAGTCAAAATCGATCAGAGATCGAAGATAAGTCGATTCAATAGAGGTATGTGATTAAGTGTGAGTGATTTCACCTAATTGCAAAATTCTCGTTGAACAGCACTAGACCGATTTTTCTATCTTTTCTGTACCATGTGTCCGTATTTGAAACCTCGAGATTTTCACAACAACTGAGAGTCGCCAATGTGTTGAAGATGCACATTGTGGCTTGAAAATAATCAACCACAGGTCAAATACGCCAAAAATTCCTAAAAGCTACCATGTAGATTAGGACGCGCTAAAATCGGGCCAGATTGAAATTAACCGAGAAATTGAACCCGATTTCAGAAATTGGAAGTTCTGTTATGTCACAAATCATTTTAGGAACGTCAACTCATCCTCAGAAGATTTTTCTGCAAACTGAGATTTTCGGCGAAAAATCAAAGTATGGTTATTTTGGATCGAGAAATTAGTAGGCCCGCCTTTGGTCGCATTTTTGGAATGCAAGTTGGTTCTATGGGCATGAAAAATGTGGATTTAAGTGTGGACACATTGGATGAATTTATGGGCTTCAAGTTGGATTGAATTAAAAGAGGATTGAATGGAATTGAAGAAATTAAAGGGCAAAGTCACAAAATTCGTATGCCCCCCACCATCATGACTATTGGACCTTTTCAAGTCTTCTAGAAGGGAGTTGAAGGCTGGAAATGGGTGGTGGAAGACAGCCATGCAAGGGGATAGGGTGAAGGGGACAAGAGAGATGGGATAAGAGAGAGGTGGCCCCCTTCAACCCAATCTTGTCCCCTTCTCCATCAGCCACCTTCTTCTTCCTCTTTCTCCCTCTTTTCTCCATTGTTGGTGTGCCTTGGAAGCTGAGAGAACCAGAAGAAGCCAACTGAGCCAGCCCCTCCACCGTCGCATGCTCAGAAGGCCACCGGACCCTTTTTCCTCCTCTATTTTCCTTTATTCCAGTTTCTGCTCCAACTGACATTCGTGTGAAAACTCAAGTTAAAAGTTGTCTTCCCATGAGAATTAGCAAACGCTCCACCCACCACCGTGACTAGCACATCCAGACCGTTCCAAAGAGCTCGGCTCGCCCTGAACGGAGCTGCCGGCCGACGTAAGCCGCCGATCGCCGGTCCGCCGATCTGTTGCCCGCCCGCACTATTTCGCGTTTTTCTTCATTTTTCTCCCATTCTAACCCTTCCTTTGCCCGTACTAACCACCTACAAATCCCCTTTGACCCCAGGGAGCCACCGGCTTGCCGAAGCTCCGATCGGCCTGTTTTCGCCGTTGAAGCTGCTGGTTTCCTTTCTGCAGATCAGCCGAGAACAAAAGCAAAAACCAGCAAGGGTCTTCAGTCTTCATGGCCCGTTTTCAAGCCCTTCCCGACCTTGGTTGGTGTCGCCTCTTGGAGGTTTGTCGCCCGCCTTGGCGTCGCCGTCGCCGTGGATTCACCGGAACGCTAAACTAGTGAGTTTACTCACTAAACATTGCTTAGGAGGTTAATTATGTTTAAGGAGTGTTTAAATTAAACTAAGTATGATTAGGTGGTTAGATTAGTTTAGTTAATTGTTGATTAGATTAAGGGATGTGATTAGTTTAGTGGATAATTAATTAAGGCTAATTAGGTAATTAAATTAGTGTAATCTTGATTAGGCCTTAATTAATTATTTTAAATTAATTAATTATTTCGAATTTATAAATATTATTTTATTAATTTATATTAATATAATATATTAGTTATTTATTTAATTTCGAAAATATATTTAATTATTTATTATTTTCCGGAAATTAGACTGGGGTAGCTGATGACCGAAATTTCGTGCTGATTGCAATGGTGTGCTCAGATTATGCATTTGATGATTGGATTGTGCAAATTGAGTTCTGATTGTGAAAATATTGAATTTATTCAAAAAAATCCCGGGTGTCAGGTTTTGACACCAAAAATAGATTTTAAGTACTATATCTAATAGTGAGGTTTAAAGAGGAAAGGTATCAATTTTTCTGATTTGAATTGACCATATACCCACACACGACTATTTTCAGGATGTTTTTAATACGAAGAAAACAGGCCAGGATCACCATTTTAATGGAGACATTTGAATGCAATGCATGGTATTCTGGGCCGAAATTGATTGATCGTGCGTTGGTTAAAGAGAAACCGTCCTAGCATTTAAGCCAGACGTTACTAAATCCCACTTTCGGGTTACCCATGCATTAGGGTAGCGGGTCGCAGTAGATTCTGGACCTAAACTCCTTCGTGATATCCGTCAATGTGACATAGCCGTTCTCTATGGGGAAGAGACGATGCCTGGCTACGCCAGTAGATTGCCGAACATGGAAGTCAGCAGTGCCTTGAGTGGCTTAATTAACAATTGGAACGCATGATTATTTGAATTTGATGCGCCTGATTATGAGACAAACTGTGTGGCATGGTATGTGACGTGTCATAATGGTTTGGCCTTATAATCGGGACTCTTGTGATTAAATGCGTTGTTGAGGCGTTTCAATTGTCATGCGCACTAATTATATGCATTTGTGATATGAACTGTGCTGACGTGTAGGAAGGAACTAAGGTGAGGTAAGTTCTCTATTATAATTGTGTGATTCTGTGGCTAGAGCACTCTAAGGCATATTTCCTTCCTAATAAGGGTTTAAGGGGTGGACTTGCTAAGACTTTGTCTCACTAGTTATTGTATAATCATTTTTAGGTCCTTAGAGATGGTTATGGAGGACCGAAGCCCCGGAGTTTGTGGAGGTGAAGTCTGGAGAATTGGCATATGTGTCCTACTAAGATGTTGTAGGACGGCTTCTTTTGAGAGTCGATCATTTTGTAGGCTTTTACCTAGACTCCTTTTGTATATAAACCCAGTTGTTTATAAAAGTGTGCTTCTGTGAAATTTTTGTCCTGCTCTTCTATCCCGAGATGGTTACTGTCAGGCGATTTATTATTAGCTTCCGCATGTGCAATAAAATGAAAGGGTCGACGACTCAGCCTAGGAGGTCGCAAATTAAATCGACCATAGAGGGATGGGTACGTGCTCGGGGTTTGGGGCGTGACAGCAACTCTCTCCAACCTCAATAGAATTGCAGCTCAATCCAGCCCTAGTACTAGAATTAGAGTGAAGAAGGGACCCAAATGATTTACCCATGAGATGGACATCACCGAGCAAAGGAATACCGAAGCTACACATCAACGGATCTTTCCACAAAAGGATCATCTGAAGGCTCTGTAGCTTGTGTTTGCCGCAACTTTGAGGGAGATTAATTGATTGGTTCGGGCGGACTGTGAAGGCTTTTTAGCGCTTCAAGTCGAAACCATTGCATGTCTTTCAAACTCTCAATTACTTCTCAACAAAACCTGAATTGAACCTTACTCATACGTAAGACAATCTAAGTCAAGTAGATTCTCTCACGAGCAACTCTCTACTCCTGTGAAGTCCCTATTGTCATCACGGACTACAAGACACTTTTGGCCCTATATCCACATCTAAAGCTAGCCCGTTGCCCTAAGCAAAGAAATAAGGTTGCGGATTGGGTTGTTGATGCTGAGAAAACTAGCCATCATCAGTTTTTTTTTTTTTTTTTTGGTCGAGAATTAAAGATATTTCATTACTAACCCGAGACTAATGGGTTACAAAACGATTCAATGTCCGAACATAAAATAAGCAAAAGAGGATGAGGGGGATTTAAATTCCAGTTCATCAAAAGCATGTCAGTTCGATGGGCCTTAGCAACCCAATCGGTGGCCTGATTAAATTCTCTGGGTTCAAAACATAGTTTAATCTCCTTAAGCTGGCCCAACAATTCCTTGCAATCTTGGATAATAGAGCGTGTAGCCCATGGAGGTTCAGCCCAACCCAAGATGGACTCCACCACTTGCAAGCTGTTGGACACCAAGACTCCATTCAGAACATTTGAAGTGCACGTGTTCAGTTCATCTGGAAGTGTTGCTCCAGTTCGTTCACTTCATGCGGCTTCTTTCTCTTTCCACCAGTTCAATGCCTTGCGGACAGCTAGGGTTTTGGCCACGAACGCAGAAGGGGCGAAAATTGGTTTCGCAAATCCATCGAGGAGGATGCCCTCTCTATTTCTCCTCACCTCTGCTACTGATCGCTTAAGTTCAGAGCTGATCCATGAGCTATCCACCGAGATCTTGAAGAAGAAGTTGGTTGGTGGGTCTTCTGATGTTGCTATTGAAGTGCATCCCCCAGTTTGTGCAGCCACCAGAGGTCTATTATCTGTTTGGTTAGTATTATTCATTCCCTGTTTCAATTGTAGCTGTGTCGAAAATATAGATTCTTCGACTATTGACTCAAATTGGGTTCTTTTCCTTTGAAGATCTGGCTGTTCCGCACCTTCTATATCCTCCAAATAGCTTCGGCGAACTCGGCTTTGGCTTATAGGCTCTTCCTCACAGTGAGATTCTACCATACCCATTTATCCATTCGATTACTGATTTCTGGAGAAGTATTGTTTGCCATTCACTGATCCGACCATATTCCCTTTGTCCAAGGACAGTGAATAAATACATGTTCAGTGGATTCAGGAACTTGGTCACAAAAAGGACAGTCTTGTTCAAGTAAAATCTTCCTTTTGTATAGGTTTTCTTTTGTAGGTAAACCATTATTGCACGTACTCCATATACAAAATTTGACCTTCGGGGAGTTATGAGTTTACATATTTCTATCCATAGCTTTTTAGGAGGCTGGAATGATGAGGATGGTTGAAGTGCCATTTGGAATCTTTTTGAATCTCGAAGCTTGTTGTACCCACTCTTTACCGTATAGTCGCTTGAATGATTCGCTATCCATATCATCTTGTCTAGCCCAGGTGTTAGGCTCAAAGGCGTAGCTGCCATTTCTTTCACAAGTCTGTCATCGAACATCTCCTGTAGTAGTTGAGAGTTCCATTTCCTTTCAGTTTGATTAATTAATTCTGCTACAAGATGAGGATCATTTTTATTTGCTGGACCGCCTATCTTTCCTGATATGAGCCATCTATCCTCTCTAATTCTGATCTTACTATTATCCTCAACCTCTCATTTTACTTCATGCTCAATTGCATCTCTTCCCACTAGTAAGCTTTGCCACCCCCATGAGGGTCAGGGACCTTTTTTAGCTGTCCAGAAATCACCTCTAGGGAAGTAGATACCTCTTAACATCCTACTCCATATGGAGGTTTGGTCTTGTATAAACCTCCAAGCTTGTTTCCCCAACATCGCTTTGTTGAAATCAACTAAGTCTTTGAAGCCTAACCCCCCACGATCTTTCCTTATTTTTAAAGTATCCCATATGTTCCAATGGATGCCCTTTCCAGCAGCATTTTGTTTCTACTAGAAAGATGAAATTCTCTTTTCAATCGCCTTGCAAATTGATATAGGAATTTTAAAGATTGACATAGCAAATTGGGGTAATGCTTGGACTACTGTCTTGATTAGTATCTCTTTCCCAACCTTAGACATTAGCTTCTCTTTCCACCCTTCTAATTTCCTCTCAACTCTTGTTAGAACCCAAGAAAACATCCGTTTTCTTGTTTGCCCCCAATCCGAAGGTATTCCCAGATATTTACCTGTTTTTTCAATGATGGGCACCCTTAATTCAGCTGCTATATTATGTTTTAGTACTTGAGGGCAGTTCCTTTCCAAGAAAATTCCTGACTTATTAAGATTAATAGACTGTCCCGATGCAAAGCAATATTGGTTCAAAATATTTGATAAGTTCTGAGCCTCAATAATTGTACCATCCAGAAAAAATATAGCACCATCTGCAAAAATGTGTGATAGTATAAGATAGTGTGTGTTTAGCTGAATACCCTTTAGGCTTCCATCTCTGCTAGCTTTCAGTAATAAGGAGGATATGACATTTGCCATCAGAATAAATAGATAATGAGATAGTGGATCACCTTGTCTAATTCCTCTCGTTGGTTTGAAAAAGTCACTCGACTCCCCATTTACTTGGACACTAAAGGACACTAAGGATATACAGGACTTAACCAAAGTTACCCATTTGTCACAAAATCCCATTTTCAACAAACAATCATAAAGAAAGTCCAATTCGACCCTATCATAGGCCTTTTGCATATCCAATTTTAGGAGTGCCTGAAATTTCTGCTTTCTTTTCCTCACTCTAAGCTGATGTAGCACTTCCTGAACAATGAATATATTATCCTGGATTTGTCGGCCCCCGACAAATGCACTTTGTTCCTGGGAAATAATCTTTGGGAGCCAAGGTTTCAATCTATTGGCCATTACCTTTGCGATGATTTTATAATTGAAATTGCAAAGACTAATGAGCCTATACCGAGTAATGCTTTCTGGATTTGAGACTTTGAATGTGAGTAAGATGGGTCCTATTAAGTTCAGGATTAAGCATACCTTGGCTGAAGAAATTGTCCACCATGCTAAAAATATCCTCATGAATTTCTGACTAGTTATTTTGGTAGAATAATCCATTGAGTCCATTCGGTCCCGGTGCCTTTGTTGCGCCCATTTGATAAACTACGAGTTTTACTTCTTCCTTCGTAACATGCCCTGTTAAAGCTTCATTCATCTCCATAGTGATCATTGCTTGACATTGATCTAACACCAGTTGATATTCTCTATACCCCACCGTCGTATATAGAGCCTAGAAGAAGCTTGATATGTGTTGTTTAAGGATCAAAGGGTCCCGACTCCAATTATGATCATCAATTTGGAGCATAGAAATTTTATTCCGTTGTCTCCTTTGTATTGTGGTAGTGTGAAAATATTTCGTATTTTTATCCCCCCATTTAATCCAATTAATCCTTGATCTCATACCCCAGTACATTTCTTCTTGTCTCCACAGGCTTTCAATGTGCTGGACAACTTGGCGATATTCTTCCTGGTTTTGGCTCCTTTCAGCCTTATTTATTAACTCAGTGAGTCTACCTTGTAGATAAGGAATTTCATGGGATGCGTTTATGAATTTTGTGCTACTCCATCGCCTTAATGCATCAGCTACCTTCCTAGTTTTACAAACAATATCTAGCCGGTAGCCTTCCTCAGCTCTCTAGGCTCTTTGAATTACTTTTTTGCATTCTGAATTTTCTACCCAAAAAGCTTCAAATCTGATTTTTTTCTTTCTTTTTCCTCACCCCAATTGTATCTGTCTGTAGAAAAATCGAACAATGATCTAAACCAATTGTTGGAAATGCATATACCTCCACATTAGGGAATGAGACTCTCCAATCAAGGTTGTACAAAGCCCTATCAAGTTTTTTTTTGACGAGTTCAGCACCTTCTCGGTTATTAGACAATGTGTAAGTACACCATTTACTCTATATATCCATCAATGAATAAGAGTTTAAGAATCCCAGAACGCCGCCATTCTATAATTATCCACATCACGTCTTCCGACCTTTTCCCACTGATACAGCGCTTCATTAAAATCTCCAATACATAGCTATGGGAGACAATTTGAGATATGAATAGACCACAATGATTGCCATAGTTTAAGCCTTTCTTGGTAGTAAGTAGAAGCATGAAGTAAAGAAATTTTCATGATGACTCTACTGTTTTGATCTTTGCATCTAATATCAATGAGTTCATCAGTATGTGTTTCCAAATCCACCTTGACTTCCTCATCCCACATAAGAGCTAATCCACCCCCAATCACAACTAGATTAATTATATCGGCATCTTTAAACTGAAGATGTTTTCTAACCCTTTCGACAACATTTTCCTTATTCTTGGTTTCCATGAGGAAGACCAAGTTAGGCCTCTCTCGAGCCACTAAGGCTCGAAGATGCTGAACTGTCAAGGGATTGCCCAACCCTTGACAGTTCCAACTCAACAACTTCACGTCTCCCTTGGTGGCTTATTAGGGCTAGCCACCAAAGCCCGGTCATTAACCCATTCCCACACCTGAACTAGGGTATTTAGTAAATTCTCTTCATCCAGCAAGTGCCCTGGTATCCCTCTCTTTTCATATGGAGTAAAGCGCTTCTGTTTTTTCGCAGCTGGTTTTTTGAGTCCTGCCTTCTCCTTCTTTGACGAACCTACACTTTTGTAACTTTCTATGGAAGGTAGATGTAGTACCTGCGGTTGTTGTGTTCTTTTCTCTTTATACATGGCTGCATCTTCCTCCATTTTTCCATCATGTATTATAACATTTTCTATTGAGTTGTACGCCACCAGAGCCTTATTCTGCCCTGTCTGATCATGTTGCAGGTCCATATCTTCTGGGAGGATGGGTGTTTCTGGTGTATTTTCCTCTTCCTCAAGATTGGGATCTATTGTCCCATAAAAAGTCTTCCAACACATGCTATACTCTTTCACTTCAACCTTTAATTATGAGCCATACCTACCAGGTTTGTCTTGAGCTAGACCTATCTCCTCATAAGGATATTTTGGACAAAAGTTGGCATAATGTCTTATGCAACCGCATGAATAGAAAAAATGAGGCAATCTTTCATATTTGAAATCAATCCACCACTTTTTACCTCCCAGTTCAATTATCATTCCAGTTTTCAATGGGCAATTTAAGTCTAGCTGAACTTTAACTCTCCCATTTTTCCGTGAACTATTGTTCTTGGCCTCTATTATGATCTCCTCTATCTTACCTAGCTTGGAGGCGATGTTTCGTATAGTATTTTCTGTGATCCAAGCTCTTGGAAGTCCTATAATATGCACCCAAAAGGCATAGTGACTAAACTCATAACAATGTTCGGGGACGTTGGGTCACCTTCTTGCAAAACAAGAAGATTGCTGGCGAAGGACCAAGGGCCTGTCTTCAGCACTCGTTTTTTCTCCTCAACCGAGTCAAATATGAAAAGAAAATAACCAAGTTCAATGATTTCACATTTCACTGATTGTAGTTTCCATGCCTTCCTCATCGTACTCAAAAATGCTTGAAAATTAACATTTGGTTTTGAAAACAACTTCCCATAGAGAGTAAGTTTACTTTCCTGTTTTTCTCTTTCAGGTATTTCCTCGGTTAGCTTTGTGATATCCTCCTCTGACCACAAATCACCCATGCTTTTGCAAAGAGCCATCATTTTGAGCTGATTCTCATTTGAGCCTTTCATTCTTTGGTCGATTCACTATACTGAAACACCAAAAGGAGAAACTGCTTGTAGAAAGGAACCTGGTTAGCTTCAAGATTTCAGAGTGAAGGGAGCCCTAATTGAGCTGTAGCTACTTTGGACGAAAAGTGTTGTTGCACGTCTTCTTTGAATACTACACCGTGCTATGCTAGGATTGGTGAAAGTGATCGACCCAGAGGACAATGGTTGGAGCATTCATCCGGAAGTGCCCAACCTCCTTTGAGATGCGTCCATTGCTGAGTTCGCAGCTTCATTTGGGTTCTTGGTGATGAAATCGTTCATGAAGGAAGAGAAAGTAAATGCACAGTGCTTTGGACTGGCATTGGATTGGGAAGGAAGTAGGGTTTGAGATTTCGATTGATGAAAAACGCTACCACAAGAGAGGGTAGAGAAAAGCTACCACAGAAGAGGGTAAAGAGTGTTCTAAACAAGCCATCATCAGTTTAAGACCTAAAAAACCGGTGTTTTAATCCTTCTCCCTCTTGGGGAGCTTATTTACTATGAAATTCCTATATCATGTAACAGGGCCCCCACTTAATCAAATGAAAAGTAGTGTTTTAATTAAAATAATAATAATAATCCAGCCTCATATAGATGGGATTGGCATATCTTTGTCAAACCACATCACAATCCATGATCTTGGCATAGGAATAGGCACTCAATTGGCTAATTGATTCGACCAAAAAAAAAAAAAAGCTAATTGCGTAACTTTCGCATCATCATTCTCATCGGCTTTACCCAATTTTATTCCTTGCTCTTATCGTCTTTGTGTATTCACAATTGGTCACGTTTTTCTTGTGTGCTACAAGGATGATTGCATTGCCATAAATGGTAACACCTACTCTATCAATATTACTAGTGTTTCATGTTGTGTCGGCCATGGTATAAGGAAAGCTTACAATCGTTGCTGCATCACTTATCATCGCCGATTTTACTATCAAACCCTGGAGAACATGGAGCCCATGAAACAGTTCAAGATGTACATGTGCACGATATAGTGTTGGAAGCTTAGTAGAACATGAAGGCCATGAAACAGTTCTAGATGTACATGTGCGGAATTGTACTTTTACTAGAACAACGGATGGAGCGAGGATCAAGACTGGCAGGTAAAGGGTTCATCACGATATGATACCGATTTCTTAACATTCATTTTGAAAAGGGTTTTACTTCTCATCCTTTTCCGCCGATTTCTCTCCCCTTCTCTGTAGGGGGGTTCCGACTACGTCAAGAACATTTTCAAGCATACCATGCTCGTGCAAGCTGCAAACCCCATCATCATAGACCAGTTTTTCAGCAATTCAAAAATTAAAATGTTTACCATGCAAAATCTTCTATAAATCAATATGAAGATAACAAATTAAGCAGAATATTAACGAGTTGATCATTTGGAAATCATGCTGAATCTTCTACAAATCAGTACGAAAATAAGAAATCGAGCAAAGTATCAATGAGTTGATCATTTGGAAATATTTTCTAATTTGTCTTTTATTCAATTTCCTTATAGATAAAATTGTTATCTTTTATTTTTAACTTTACCTGATAATATATATTTGTTATATCTATATGGTACATCCATGATGGAGTGTGACTAAGACGCATTAATTTAGGTTGATGTGACATAATGGAGAGACACCTTTTGAAATGGTGTGAGGGAAGCTATATAAATAACTTTTGGAGATAATCGTCATAATAGTTGATAGAAAGAACGTTCTAAAAAAACCTTTTTCTCTTCTTCTCCTCTCTCCATCAAAAAACAAAAGGCAATTCTATTATTGCTTTGAGAAGACAATCGCTATTAATACTGTGAAATATGAATACTTTTCTCGTGATTGTATTTAGACCATCGTGAAGTCGTATCATCCATCGTTCACTCGTGATTCAACGTACATTTTTTGGTAATTTGTTTATTGCGCATCAAAGAGGTATGTCGTTTCTTCCGCTAATTTTTCTCCCAACATTAGTATCAGAGCGTGTGTTATGATCTCTGCCTTATTTTTATGTCAAAATTTTTTTCTTATAGTTTGATATGGGGATTAAGAGGGTGAACTTCATATCGTCTGGATGTTCATGGCTCGGAAATTGCAACTTGAATCATCAAAAAATGAACCAAAGCAAAGAACGAGTTCGGAGGTCCCTGACGACCATTCGGTTTTGGCCTTTTTTGAAATAGGTTTTTAGGCCAAAATCAAATTTTGAATATATGGGATGAAAATACTTGTTGAAATGATCAAAACAGCAGGTGGCACACCGCTGGATGTGCCTACACGCGTGGCCAGAAACTACGACCCATGAGCACCACACGCACATCGATGAACCCATGCATGCTGACGTCAACGATGATGTCAACCAACAATCGGTAACCGCCCCACTGACGTCATCGATGACATCACCCCACTGGCTGTACGCCGGTCGGCAACCCAACCTAACGACCTGACTTGGTTGACTTGGTGGACCGGTCAGACTGGTCATCAATTGGATCGATCAAATCAACTAGTAGCCTTATTAGCACATTGGCACCACATGCGTTGCGCATTCAAGCAATGCATGTGGGTGTGTGGGGGGTTCCAATCAACACATAATCGGTAGTGTTTGGTTCATATGAATATGCTCTACAATGTGATATATTTATTTTATATGTTTAAGGCTTTTAAAGATATAAAAATGCATATGGAACCCTAAATATGCCTTTTTTTTGGGTTATAAATATATTGTTTATTCCTTCTAACCTGTATATTCTTGTGATTTTGCAAATACAGAAGTTAGCCTACATGTAAATGGTCATATATATGTTGTGTAAAGCTCATTTAAGTAGCACCGACACTGACACACGACACGCAACACGACACGACACAACACGACACAACATGACACGCCGACACGTCGTTTCTCAAAAAACAAAGAATTCCGACACGTTGGGACACGTTGTATATTCAATATATATTTTTATATATACATAATAAATTATCATTTTTATGATTATTTCAATCAAATTAATTTGAATCAAATTCATAATAAATAAATAATTAAAAAAGCCTAGAATGAATACACACTAAAAACATCAATCCGCCATTTATTAATATCATTCATTGTTTCAATTTGACAAATTCAACTTTATTTCAATAATTCATAAAACTTGGAGAAAAAACAAGCGATCCATATTCTGGATTCACATGTTAGATATGTTGGAAGAGGAGAAAAAAACTTAAGGGGTGAATTGTGTATCATGGGAAATGGGAGTCAGAAGAGAAGAAAAGACTAGGTTTTTCTTTTTTCTCCATTTATTATTTTTATTGTTGTGTTTTATTTTTTCACATATATATATTTTGACCTCTCATTTATTGAATTTTTAAAATTGAGCTCAATATTGAAATCACATGTCGGAAACTCGTATGTTAGAATTCCAACTTGAGTGTCAGAGAGTGTCGAGAAAGTACGTATTGACCGAGTGTCAGAGAGTGTTCGAGAGTGTCTGAGAGTGTCGAACACATGTTGAAGTGTCCGACATGACACAAAGGCTCTTGGAAAATGTCAGTGCTTCATAGGAGCTCATTTCGATGGTAACATGTATATGATTTATCTGGTAATTTCTTGATTCTAAGCAAATTGGAATAATGGCTGGAGATCTTTGATTATTTCATTATGTTTTGAATTTCACTTTTGATTATAGTTGTTGCATGATTGCTTTATACGCTAGTTCATGTCATGTTACGCCTTTTGACATTAAAAAAAAAAATGTTCAAATTACATGAGATCATGTAATTATTTCTTCTAAAAGAATTTCGTAGGTTGATAGAAATCAAAGGAGTTCTCATCTAAAACTTAAAATTTGTGCAAATTAAACTAGTAAAACAATCATACATAGAAGCTGATTGGGACCATAATGAACTTTCGTTTTGATGTCTTTTATTGAATTATCATTAATTTAGTTTGTCTTTGCTACAAATTAAATATGTGTGTTAATGTGGAAAATATGCCTGTATTAATTCTACGTTTATTATGTCAATATGGTTAGAGTAATTGATTATGGCTTCAATGTCTAAAACATTTGTGGCTAACCTCAATAAAAGTGAGAAGTTAAATGGTGACAATTATAATATTTGACATCGAAAAATTCAGTACATCCTTGAGGAGTAAAAAGTTTTGGAAACCTCTAGCCACATCATGGATGAACCTGAGCTTTGAACTTCAACTCAGCACAAAAGATATCAAAAAACTTATCAAGTTTGGAAAAAGAAAAACAGCATTGTTCGCATCACGTTACTAAGTTGTATGCAAGATGATCTCATGTGTGAGTTTGAAGGTTATGATAAACCTCAAGTAATATGCATTACATTGAAAGATAAGTTTGGGGGTACATCTACCACTAAATTGAGGAGACTCACCATCAAGTTTGACACATATCGAAATGCCCAAATCTGACGATAAAGCAGCATCTAAGGGAGATGTCAAATATGATTCATGAGCTGAATTCGGCAAGCCACACTATTACTAATTAACAATAGGTTCAGGATGTTATAAGGTTTCTTCTTGATAGTTGAGAGTGTGTGAACATCAAAAGGACGCACAATGAGAATATTGTCACTTTTGATGATATAGTGCATCATTTGGAATTAGAGGATGAGCGCTTGGAGGCTGCGGGATCATCTACCAATACTTATGTTGTTGAATCGAGCTCGCGCAAAATTTCATATTTCAAGTGCAAGAGGAATCATGAATTCAACAACAACAAAAAGAAGACTGATCAGGAATCCAATAGAGCTAAAACCCTCCGACGTAAGAAGCATGGTGGGAAAATGGCCAAGGCCAAGATGAAGCACCACAAGTGTGGCAAGCTGGGTCACTTCGCTCGTGAATGCACTAAATCAAAAGAGATACCCATTATTCTATTACTTTAAGTAATATTTTTGTTTCTAATACTATTGTTGAATCTTGTCATATAGGACTGTAGACTCGGGAGCAATAGACCACATAGTTAGAGATCAATAAGCATATGCAAAGTATCGTCAAATACAACTTAAAAGAAGATGGATATATGTTGTGAATAATTCAAGAGTTGAAGTGAATGGTATTGGCACATGTAAATTAATCTTACGTGGGGGCCGAAACATGTTCCTACATAATGTCCTCTACACTCTAGATATTCGACGGAACTTAGTCTCCGTAGTTGTTCTTTTGAACTTATGTTATATGTTGGATTTCCATGTTCATTATGTTGACATTTTATTTTAAACTGTTTATTACGGTTCTGATTATGTGTATTGAATGATTTTATGGTGTTAGACATTGACTATAATGTATACAATGTTAATGTTGATGGTTTTTTTCCTTAATTGCATCTTATAGAAATGTGGAGATTGATGCAAGTATTTGACATGCTAGACTAGATTACATTGGGCTACAAAGAATGCAAAAATTAGTCGGAGAAGGCTTTTTAGGGTCACTTGATAATGTTGATATATCCGTATGTGAATATTGTCTAATAGGAAAAGCAACTAGTAAACCATTCGATAAAGGAACCTAAGCTGAACTTCCAATGCAACTTCTATATTCTGACATTTGTGGTGCATTGAACGTGATGACAAGACATGGAATCTCATATTTTATCACTTTTATAGATGACTTCATGCATTTTGGTTATCTCTTTTTAATCTCTCATAAGTCAAAAGTATTAGACCGCTTTAAACGAAATATAGCGTTAGTAAAGAATTGGTTGAACAAAATAATAAGGGTATTGAGAACTAATCGTGAACTGAGCATTTATCTGAACAATTCAAGATTCTTTGTGATGGAAAGAAAATTGTAAAACAATTGACTATTCTCCATACTCCGCAGCAAAATGGGGTCACTAAGAGAATGAATAAAACCCTAATGAAAATGGTTAAGCCTATGATAGCGCAAGCAAATCTATCTATCTCATGTTGGGGAGATGTTTTAATGAATACTGTCTATATACTTAATCGTGTGTTTTCTAAGTCGATCACTTCCACCCTCTATAAATTGTGGATTGATAAAAAACTAAACTTAAGTAATCTACAACATTGGGTGTGTGCAACTTATGTTTATGATTCTTCCCATAAATATGACAAACTAGGCCTTAGAGAGAAGAAATGTTTCTTTATAAGATATTCTGAACACTCAAAGAATACGTGTTCATAAGTGAACAAGTTGATGAAAGTGTAACTGAAATAGAATCACAAGATGTCACGTTTTTAGAGAAAGATTTTTCTAATAGAAGTGAGACTGACAAAGACTTCCAATTATATGAGATGGAAAATCTTGATAACACATCTACTAATATTGTCAAGAAAAATGAAGATTTATCTCAACATACAAGACCTAGTAGGAGTGTCGCATCACTTGGCAAACCGAATTTAGAAGAAGTTCAGTTACGCAAAAATAATTGTGAAAGTATTCCCTATCGTCATTTTGAGATTGAAGGGGAAGCATTTATGATTACTTTGCAAGACGATACTGAGCTTAAGAATATCTAAGAGGCTCTCTCTTCTTCTGACAATAAAGAATAGGGAAAAGTTTTGAAATATGAAATGGGGTCAATGAGGGCAAACCACATTTATGATTTGGTTGATGTGCTACCAAATCACAATGCTATTGGAAACAAATGGGTTTTCAAGATTTAGCGAAGGGTGAATGGATCCATTGAAAAGTATAAGGCTCGTCTTATAGCGAAAGACTATATTCAATAAGAGGATATAAACTATGTGGAAACATTTTCATTAGTTATAAGGTTTACCTCTACACGCCTTATCTTAATCATCGTCGCACATTTGGATCTAGAATTACTTCAAATGGATGCAAAGACGGCATCTCTCAATGAAGAACTAAATGAAAAATCTATATAAAGTAACCAATAGGTTTCATAGATAAATGTTACTAGCGTAAAGTTTGTAAATTTCATCACTCAATATATGGCATTAAGCAATTATCTAGACAGTGGTATTTTCATTTTCATTAAGCCATAACGTCTTTTGAATTCATGATAATCAAAGAAAATCATTGTGTATATATCAAACGGTCCAAATATAAATTTGTAATTTTATCACTTTAAGTTGATAATATACTGTTGGTTGGGAATGACAAGGGTTTGGTTATCACTATAAAAGAATGATTATCCTCTAATTTTAAAATGAATGACATGAGAGAAGCTGTTTATATATTGGGAGTTAAGATCGAAAGAGATCGATTAAAAAAACTCCTTACTCTGTCAAAACAGTCTTATATAATGAAGATTATTGAGCATTTCAATATGCCGCATTGTAATCCCATTAATACTTCTGTCATGCAAGTTGAAAGCCTAAGTATTAAGATGTGTCTTACGACTCTAGAAGAAATAAAGAAACACAAATTGTTTCTTATGCTAGTGTAGTCGGAAGTTTGATGTATGTTATAATGTATACTTGACCCGATATATGTCATACATTGATCAAGCACACTGGAAAGTAGTGAAGAGGATCATAAGATATGTGAGGCACCATGGACTATTAACTTTGTTATCAATGAAATGATTTATGCTTATTAGGTTACTCAGATGCTGATTGGGGAGGAGACCTAAATAAGCGTGAATCAACTTCTTAATATGCGTTCTTACTCAATGAATGTACAATTTCTTAGAATAATAAAAAAACGGACATCCATGGCCTTATCTACAATGGAGGCAAAATTTGTTACATGCTCTATCGAAGTGCAAGAAGCAGTGTAGCTAAAACGTTTTTTGGAAAATTTAGCCATTATTACTGAAGTTCTAAGATCAGTGACAATTTATTATGATAGTCAGGCAACCATTGTTTATATGAAAAATCCCAAGTATCATGGTAGAATGAAACACATTGACATAAAAGACAACTTTGTTAGAGATATAATAGCACAGAAAGAAGTGATCCTGCAATACATTTCAATCAATAGAATGGTTGCTGATTTATTTACAAAAGCTGTTCCTAAAGACGTGTTCTTGACTCACAGGATGTCTCTAGAGTTACGTAAAATGCGATAGATAATATTGTTGAGAATAATTGATTTATGTATATGTGAGCATATCTATTATCCCCATTTGTCGTTGTGACTTGATGTTTCATCAATAAATACAAATGCATTATGAGACCGGCACAAACACATATATATTATTAAAAAGTATGTCAGCAAGCAATAATTATCTTACTCACATGAGCAATCACCTCAAGTGTTATAGTTAGCACGTTGAGATGAGACTTTGTATACTATAAATACTGAAAAGCAAATTTAGTACATAAAATGTGATCTCGCCTTGATTGGAGCTAAGATGAGATATGTGATTTATATGTGATTTATATGTAATAAGACCGAATATGATAGTCCCACAATCATGTATGCTTAAAGGATGTCAGATGTGAGTATTTAATTGGGCGCTGTAGAAAGCAAGTTGATATAGTACTCGAGCTAAATATAAGTATGTGAGAAACACATGATTATGTTTAGGCTAAGATCCGTATAATGTATGTGTTTAATAAATGATATACTCTCTTATAGAAAGAGAAATTCATTATAGTATGTAATTCACACTATATGTACATTGTACGATTGATAAGGGAAAGTGAGTGAAATATCCATATTTACTCATTGTGTGAGTCATTGAGGTAATTTATAATTTATCTCATTTTGTGCTCTGTGTTACTTCTGACTCTGTTCTTAAAGTGAAAAAACAATGTTATTACTTTAGTATGTTATCAACGATCATAAATAGATATAGCTTTATGGGACATGTTTAGGAAAGCAGTTGCTTTGAAATGAAGAGAGATATGAGGGCAAGGAAAGACTATTGCTATTTTACATCTATCACATGTATTTACTAGTTGATCAATTATATCACCTTATGTGATTTTGGATATAATTGTAAATACATTGTGTTATGAGAATAAATATGCATGACCTTTAAGGGATAGATATACTTAGATTGATGCAACAAAATATGTTTAGGGTACTGTGTGACATCAATTGTTTGTTTCTTTTTGGGTTGTAGTCATTATGTCATCCCTAACAAGTACATAATTTGAGTTTCCAAGTGTAGATGTACTCACCGGTCACATGGCTTTCTTGCCAGTATGAATTGTTTCTAAAGTAGATGAAAGTTAAATGCCTTATATTCTTGATAGAGCACTATCAAACCCATCATATTTGAGTGGGAGATGTTATATTTCTATGGTACGTCCATGATGAGATGCGATTAAGATGCACCGATTCATCTTGATATGACATAATGGAGAGACACATTTTGAAAGGATGTGAGAAAAGTTATATAAATAACTTCTAGAATTAACCGTCATAATAGTTAGCATAAAGAACATTCTGAAAAAACTGTTGTCTCTTCTTCTCCTCTCTCCATCAAAGAACAAAAGGCAATTCCATTACTATTTTAAAAAAAAAAAAAAAATCGGCATTAACGCTATAGAATATGAATACTTTCCTTGTGATTGTATTCGCAAAGTTGTAATGTCCGTCATTCGCTCGTGATTTAACGTACATTCATGGGTAATTTGTTTATTGCGCATCAAATGGGTAAGTTGTTTCTTCCGCCAACTTTCTTTCAACAATATTGTATAACATATCAATGAAATGTAATACTTCATAGACTCAATTTTTGAGTTTCTTCATCATAAAGACACGCACCTTGATTATCCATAGTCTGTTTAGTGTCAACAACTCATCACTCATGTATATGACCAACGCAAGTTGATGCAATCTCGAACTCGAATCTAGTAGTGAACAATATGACCTACAGTGGGTTTCAATGGACTTCAGCTACAACACGAGCAATTAGATTTTACTATGCATCATGCAGTAACATTTAGCTGAACCACATCTCCATGACATCATGTTATGGAAAACCACTCACCAGTTTTCGTAAGAATGCCCATAGATCAACTGCCTTCATTGTACCTCTAGTACCATGCTTACAATGATGTTAAGCTAAGAGAGGCTTGATTTATTGTTGTACTTTTGTCGTCTCTTAGTGCGATTTGCCTTTTCTCTCTTGATCTAACTTTTTACTTGTATACAAACGCCTATTGAGAAAATAAAGCTTGAAAATATATGAATATTTTTCTATTTGATGCTTCATAATAAAAAGATCCTATGGTTTATAATAAAGAAAAAGAGCGGAGGGTCAAGGATAAAGACCTAAAAAATGAATGATTTAGATTAAGAGGAATAATAATAAAATTTAAAAATTATTAGATATAGAAAATGTAGTTGTTATGATATATATAAATGGAAAATGACATAAATAGTCTATAAACTTTGATCCGATGTGCAATGTCATCATTAAATTTATTATTTGTTCAATGTAGTCATTAAGCTATTCATAAATTCCATTCTAGTCCCGGAATTTTCAATTTGTTCAATCTATCCCTTAACTTTCCATAGCAAAGTCAAAAGTTTTCATAATTACACTATTGCTTAGGTTTTAGAATGTGTTTTCAATTCAATACATATCCTAAATCAACAAAAATATATATATAATAACTAATATTTTTATTACTTTTTTATCCTTTTTCTTTATAAATATTATGATGTTCCATTTAAGTACATTTTAGCTTATAAATATTATGATGAACTATAACAGTAAAATCATAATCTTATTTAGAGTTGTATCGAGTTAATATTTCAGCTATTTTAATTTCCGTTGATTAAGAAAATACGAAACATAAAAACTTGAAAATTTTATCTATCTAAAAAACTATGGACAAGATTTAGATTAGTATAAGTACAAGAAATCTATAGATAAATTAATATTGTTATGTTCTTATGTAAATACTTATTTTCAAAATAAAAAGTACTATGGATCCAATATAGCTCTAAATGAGATTATATTTTTACTACTGTCAAGATCATAAGTTAAAATATACTAAAATTAAACTACAATAATATTTATGAAAACCAAAAAGGTAAAAAGGTAATTTAAAAAAAAAACATATTTTTTTGTTGATTTAGGAATTAGACTGAAATGAAATGGTATTCTAAAATCTGGGTTATAGCGTAATTATGAAAACTTGTGATAGTATCAAGTAACTGATTTGACTTTGTGTGGAAAGATAAGGGAGTAAATTGAATATTTATGAATAGTTCAATGACTGAATTGAATGAATTATAAGTTAAAGAATGATATTGCACATTGCACTAAAGTTTAGATCTATGCATTTTCCCGTAAATGTATAGAGAGTTAATTATAAAATTAATCACCATTTTCTAAAATTTAACGGCTCACAACTTAGCAGAAAGTTTATAGAAGAATAAGTTAATTCATAAATCTTTAGATTTGATTACAATATGACACTTACATAAGAAAAATCTGGTCAAAATTAAATTGGAGGACTATATTTTTTGACCAAAACGTATATTAACATATTTATATCAGGTTTTTGGAAAAATTTGGGTTCATCAATATGCTTTTCCTCATTATTACAAAATTTTGAAAAGATTGTCTAGTTGATCCATCAGCCTGTATCATAGGTTAAATTCAATCAACTACGATAGAGAGAGCTTTCTTTTGCACGTCCCTTATTCTCAGGGCGCGAATAATAATCATTTTATTTTTATTTGAGAATTGTTTTTTTTTTCTTGTTTCTAGAATAGAAATCGGTTTAGCAACGTAATTTCATTTTTCTATTTCTAGAACAAATTTTTGGTCTAAAATGGGTTTGGAATAGAAATGAGAATTTTTTTTTTTTTTTACTTTTCCATTTCTAGGATATAAATGAAAAATAAAAACTCTTCGTATCACTTATGCTTGCCACTAGCCAATAGTTCACCCACCACTAGCTGCCGTCCCTCCCCATTGTAGTCCACCATTGACCGCTATGCGTAGCTAGTCACCACCCGTCACTGCCCTGGAGGGAGAAATTTTACTTCTAGGAATATAAATTTTATGTCATTATCAAACGCATATTTTTACTTAGAAACTCATCTAAGAATAAAAATGGAAAAATCTATTTATGTTACAGAAATTAATTTTTGACTAGAATATCATCATTCGAGTCCTTAAGCTCTTGGTTGGCAGTCTCACACAAATGAGTTCTCGGGTTTGGAATAGAAATGAGAATTTTTTTTTTTTTTTTTACTTTTCCATTTCTAGGATATAGATGAAAAATAAAAACTCTTCGTATCACTTATGCTCGCCACTAGCCAACGGTTCACCCACCACTAGCTGCCGTCCCTCCCCATTGTAGTCCACCATTGACCGCTATGCGTAGCTAGTCACCACCCGTCACTGCCCCGGACGGGAGAAATTTTACTTCTAGGAATATAAATTTTATGTCATTATCAAACGCATATTTTTACTTAGAAACTCATCTAAGAATAAAAATGGAAAAATCTATTTATGTTCTAGAAATTAATTTTTGACTAGAATATCATCATTCGAGTCCTTAAGCTCTTGGTTGGCAGTCTCACACAAATGAGTTCTCGTCACTCCTTAATCATTATTCAAAGAAACTGCACATACAATTCACGCTTGCATCGTGCACTATCGTACCAATTCATAGGGTTTGCTTTTGAATTTTCATTGCAAGGGGGACTACATGAAGATGCACATAATATGGAAATGAACTTCTCTTGCCTGATTAAACGCATGAAAAAGGAAAAAGAAATGAACTTCTCGTGTTTAATTGAAAAATGCGTGGAAAAAACGAAAAAGTATTGCGTCTGCCGGGAGTCGAACCCGGGTCTATTGCTTGGAAGGCAATTATCCTAACCGTTGGACTACAAACGCTGCTTGTTGAGATTAACATCCAGACATTAATATTTAATATAAATAAAAGCAAGAGTTTGTTGCACCTGCCACGTGCAGGGAATATGCTTGCAGAGATACCTGACCTTTGAACTTTTCCTATCGTCCTTGATGGGTTTCGAAAGACCTGCCGAACGGTCAGCAAAATTAGATTGCTTCATTTAAGATCGAGCTGTAATCTTTCTCAAGATTACAGCTCAGGATCTACAATTAAAATCCAAATCTGTATCACCAAATTCAAATAATTCTCTCCCTTTTTGGGCTTGCCCAATTTAAAAATTCTGCCAATAATAGCTCTTTGTGCATGAATGTACTAACCTGTGGTTCATAGGTGACCAAAAATTAAAAAATTAAAAAAAAGTAAGAAATGCCGTTGAGTAGGTAAATATGTGATCCATAAACTTTTAATGCATATTCAATTTAGTCATTGAATTAAATAGTTTAAGAAATATATTGAATCGGAAATATAATAATTCAGGAAATAGATTAAACATTTATAAAAGTTCAGAACCACAGTAGGACATATGGCACATTGAATTAAATTTCGTCGGTCATTTGTGCAACTATCTATCTCTCTCACTCTGATTCCTACGAAAAGCTCACCTGAACTCTCAATGATTGGTAGCACAAACGGCAGACGAGCGGATCACCTAGGAGAAAAAAAAAAAGGGAAATTCGAAAACCACACGCATGGGCCCTACACCTCATCATCACGGCCCAATACAGCAAAGCGATCCTCGACCGATCTCCCCTGTCCGAAAAGCCCATTTCCTCTCCAAAAACACACCTCAAAAACATTCCCAAAAAAAAAAATAATAATAAATAAATAATCGAAAAAAAAATCGAAAAAAAAAAAAAGAAAATCGTTTCATCTTCTTCTCTCTCACTCTCTCTCTCTCTCAGAACAACTCTCAGATCTGCAGCACTCCCCCCCATTTCCCCAACCCGAATCTGATTCCTCCTCCCTCCATCCTAATCCTACGCCCCCCTCCCTGCTTATCCTGCGCACCCCTCCTCCTTCCTCCGCCGTCGTCGTCGTCCTCCTTCCGGCGAGCCGAGATGGGCAAGGGCGGATCCGGGTCGGGGTCGCTGAGCGAGGGCGTGGTGAAGAAGATCCTGCTCTCCTACACCTACGTCGCCATCTGGATCTTCCTCTCCTTCACCGTCATCGTGTACAACAAGTACATCCTCGACCGGAAGCTCTACAACTGGCCCTTCCCGATCTCCCTCACCATGATCCACATGTCCTTCTGCGCCGCCCTCGCCTTCCTCCTCGTCAAGGTCCTCAAGCTCGTGGAGCCCGTCACCATGTCCCGCGAACTCTACCTCTCCTCCGTCGTCCCCATCGGCGCCCTCTACTCCGTCTCCCTCTGGCTCTCCAACTCCGCCTACATCTACCTCTCCGTCTCCTTCATCCAGATGCTCAAGGCCCTCATGCCCGTCGCCGTCTACTCCATCGGCGTCCTCCTCAAGAAGGACGGCTTCAAGGCCGACACCATGGTCAACATGCTCTCCATCTCCCTCGGCGTCGCCGTCGCCGCCTACGGCGAGGCCAAGTTCGACGCCTGGGGCGTCGTCCTCCAGCTCGGCGCCGTCGCCTTCGAGGCCACCCGCCTCGTCATGATCCAAATCTTGCTCACCTCCAAGGGGATCCAGCTCAACCCCATCACCTCCCTCTACTACGTCGCCCCCTGCTGCCTCGCCTTCCTCTTCGTGCCCTGGATCTTCGTGGAGTTCCCCGTCCTGAGGGAGACCTCGAGCTTCCACTTCGATTTCGTGATCTTCGGCACCAACTCGCTCTGCGCCTTCGCCCTGAATCTGGCCGTGTTCTTGCTCGTCGGGAAGACCTCGGCATTGACGATGAACGTGGCCGGGGTCGTGAAGGATTGGCTGCTGATCGCCTTCTCTTGGTCGGTCATTAAGGACACCGTCACGCCGGTGAACCTGTTCGGTTACGGCCTGGCGTTCTTGGGCGTGGCGTATTATAACCACTCGAAACTGCAGGCTCTGAAGGCGAAGGAAGCGCAGAAGAAGGCCGCGCAGGCGGATGAGGAGGCGGGCAGGCTGCTGGAGCAGAGGGATGGAGATGGAATGGGGGAGAAGAGAGACTCGCAAGCCTAAATTTTTGATCGGATTTTAGGGATAGATGGATATTCGAGTTGAGTACGGAAATAAGTTATCAGGGAGTCTTGGAGGATACTATATTGGTTAGGAGGAAGGGCAAGTGAATTGAGTGTCATGAGTGTCATGTCTCTCAATTTCAATTTGCACCATTTGGTATGTGGCATTTATGTTGTCCGCGACATCCGCTACTTAATGATGTCTTGCACTTGTGGCAGGGTCGAGATTCATGTCCATCGCTTTGGATGCGACTATGTGCTTTACTCGAGTTGAAGGAATCTCGATGGCCTGCTATGTTTCCCATGTTTCTCTTTTTGTTTATCCTTATTGTTCTTCACACTAGCGTTGTAGCGACTTTCATTTATTGAGTTTCGGTGCTTATTGACTCTTATGAATTATATATGTATGGGAGTTTTTGTCTTGAGTTGCTGGGCTGGTATACATATTGCATCTTTGATTTCACTGTCCCTGACTCTTATTTGAAACCCATGAGATTTGCTTGTGTTCGTTGCTTGTCAGTACTTTTTGAAGGTCAAGCCTTTACGGGACGGCATTTGCATTATGAGAATGTGAAAGAACGAGTTCCTGAGAAACACTGTTATGCATATGGTATCAAGTTTCGACGAAGATAATGATCAGTGACTAATTGTCACTGGTTATGGCAGATACTAACCGAGGCACTCTCAAACTCTTGGTGATGGTAGAAATCATTAGTTCATCATATGAATAACCACACATGCCATTCTTTTTGGAATGCCTAGATTGGTCCGCTCTTCCCTTGTGTTGCCCTGTGATTTTCATGAATGAGAAGTTACATATTTTGCTAGGAGATTTGTGAATGCTGGCTAGGTGAGTAGATCTCAGTCATTTGCATTGACGTATGGTGGAGGAAAGGAATGCCGTTGAAATATTGATTCACATTCATTCTGCACTTTGCTGTTGAAATATTGAACTGAAATACACTATGGAAGTCATGAAAGTTCAGGATGTGGAGTGTGTGCGAGAACAAAAGCTGTCCGGGAGAATTGTCAGATGATTTATCTGGCATCTCTCTAGCTTGTGGTGTAATGCTTAACCTGCTATGAATTATCTGTATTTCAAGTCTCAAACTTTGGCAGAATTCTACTTAGAGCATAAGTTTGTTTGATCTACAGGTCATGTTCCTTCTGTTAGCAGGGGTATGGATCCTCAGTTTTTGAGAGAGGTAAATGAACAGATCATGACCTATCATCCAAACCGACATTGAATGTTGAGAAGTTGCTACTCATATTTTCATCTTCGTTCAGATGATGTCTCATCCAATGATCTCAAACGCATAGCGTGACTTGATCTAAACATGTTTGATGATATCGCAGCCTCATCGGTGGATGAACTGTGGCAGCCTCTGCTTGTGCAATTTGCCATGTTTGGGTGGACTGTTGTCAGCTCCTTAACTCTGGACAATCTGAGTTGCGCAGTTCATATGTACCAAAAACTAGAGGGAACTGCTTCAGGCTCTATAATGAATCTCTGTTAAAGTCACACGTTTGCCTTTCTCGATCTGCAAACTTTGTTGTCCTACCTTGATGTCGAACTCTTAATTTTTCTGCCCGTTGTCGAACGGAATGAGTTACTCATCGGCCTATCCTGGGACTCAGGACGACTCTTTATTGGCTCGACAGTGGACCAAACCAATGACGATGCAAATGTCATTATATCGCATGCATCGGATCTGGTCGTCTCAAGCTGGTGTTGATGAATGTGATGATCCTGGCCTTTTCTCTGTGCTGATGAATCCCACCTCATCCTCAGAGGAGAGCTGAATTTGTTATTAGTGGTGGATTGTTCTCTCATGTCAATAAAAGTTCAGCTTAACACCGATTCTGCTTAGGGGCATTTAAATGATTTTAATTTGGCAAAGTAATTTCTTCAAATAAATAGAGTGAGTATTCCTTTTCGCCGTTTTCAGATAAATTAAATAAGTATTTAGCAACTTTCTTGTTGATACCCAAAAAAAGCTGCCCAACATTGTAGGCAATTGAATTTGACGATCAACTTCACGGAGCCATCTGATCCAAGGAACTATTAATTCATTTGCTCGAGATCTAATGTTGATGATTTTTGTAATTTCATGATTCGAATTATAAGTATGAATATCAATTTTTTCTGTATTTATGTCATTTTATTTATTGCCAAAGGTGTGCCAAATCCAAATTACTTCATCCAATAAAACACGGCTTTTCCCCACTCGCGGAACCTCATTGGATGGTCAAAATCCATCCACGTCGCTCTCTCCGTACTCGGTCCCAAAAATAGGAAAAAGACGCACCAAAGGCCACCGCACTTTCTGACGTGGCACGTCCAAAATGCCGCCACGTCGACATCTCCCGCCTCCCTCCTCCTTCCTGAGATCCTCCTCCTTCTTCCTTCCTCTGCTCTTTTCCAGTTGCAGGACGGAGATCGAACCGAAGCAAAAGAGCTCGCCGCTTCGCTTCGCTTCTCGTTCGATCGATCGACATGGCTCACCGAGCTGTCATGGGCCGAGCTCGCTCGATCGCCGGCGCTCTCTCTCCGTGGCCTCCCCGCCGCGGCGCCGTCGACGACGCCGTCCGCTTTCGCCTCCGCCGCGGCCTCGCCGGCATCGCTTCCCCGAAGCGTCCAGGTCATCCCTCTCTCTCTCTCTCTCTCGCTGAATTCGTTGATGTCGGTTCTCTCGTGAGTGCTGCCTCGGACTTCTGTCTCTGCTAACTCGCCGAGCAATAGTCGGGGCGAAATTCATGTATCGTTGACCTCTCTCTTTCCCCGGGTATTGATCAACGGCGCGATGAAACTGATAAGCTGAAGCTGGATTCGCGATGAATTTTAAGCGGGCGAACGAGTGTTATGTGATTCGTGTGGGCGCCTGATGTAGGATTATATCCGTAATGCCGGTTCGAGCTTTTCTTTTTTCTGGGGCAAGTGTGGATTTTTTATTACGTCATTTATGTCTTGAGCGGGAAGGCTACTACAGATGATTGATGTCGTCGATTATTTCTAGCTGGTAATTCTAAGTAATGGTCAGTTTAGAAGTTCGAATTATCAATAGAAGGAATGTGATCGAATCGTGCTCCGATGGCGGGCTTTTTCCAGTCTTTGAGCTAGTATTTCTCTTCAATGCGAGGTCCACGTTGGGCATATGTTAGGTTGAAAGATAGGTTGTCCTAAAGCACCTTCTTTTAGGTGTCATATCTGGTATTGTACTCAGTGAAGGGTATGTGCATCTAAGTTGAGTTGTTTAGAGAACCCAACCCTTGGTTCTGAAAGCAAAACCCATTTTCAGGGCTACTTGAACAATACAAGGATCTCATTAAGCAGGGAAAGCTGCAGCATGATCCTTACCAGGAAAGCATAGCTATCGAATTGGAAAATCTACTTGGGCGGCTGGAACAGTACGAGAAAGATATGGAAGAATACCATGTACCAAATATGCATTTGCATTGTTTAATTCATAATTTAATTTGGTAATCATCTATGTTACTGAAATTTCATTCCTGATGGTTTGTTTATCCTTTTTCTATGCAGATGAAGCTAGCTGATTGGGAGAACAAGAGGGAGGATGAGCGCCGCAGGATTTTGATGGAAGAAGCAGAGATGAAGCAGCATGGAAATGTATGGCCATCGGTCAGCAAGCAGAGAAATAAGCTTGTTGAGAAGTGGATGTTTCGGTAAGCCCACTCTAAATGCATTTGAAGAAAACTGTGCACTTCAAGTATGGCTTTTGTTTCAATGGTTCTTTTCTTGAAATTCTTATGAATACATAGGCTTTGACGTAGATATAATTTTTGCGATCATATATTAATATGAAGCAAGTTGCTCGATGGAGTTATTACTTCTTATTTGACAAATCTCCTATGCAGGATATTATGGAAGTGCAGCTACTCTAGATGTGCTTCTGTTATTTGTCAACGACATAATTGATCAATCACTAGATATGTTATGGGCTCATCTCATGTGTTACATTTGCTTCTAGTCCTAATTTCTTGAATGATGTCCTCCCCATTTGCTCTATAATATAAAACTAGCGATATTTCTGGAAATAATGCTTCCTGACTTTCGTGATGACACTAATTTATTGGAATTTGAACTCCAGTTCGCACTGCCTCATTTGTTGGATATTGCATATTTTCATAGAGAAATGTATAGACGATAGAGGTTGATGTCTGCCAGCCGCATTGATTAAAGAGGCATTTTTTCCAATGTTTTCTGCTTTATCAGAAAAGGGCCTGAAAATATAGAGCCAGGAGTTGGAAGATGGGTCTCATATCTCAACAGAGAGAGGAAGTTGGATTCAATGATTGGTCGGCGTCCTACAGCACCTCCCGCTCCAAAAGGACTTTACCTGTATGGCAATGTGGGCAGTGGTACGTTGGTAAATTTTGCTGTCACAGGAAGAGACATGCAGCATACTTCACTCATCTCCTTGTAGCAGTGATGATCACTTAGATTGACTTTCCAATAGGGTTTAGTTGTTCATATCAGCTAAAGAAAACTAAGAAAAACTTAACATTGAAGCAATTTTCTTCTTACTTACTTTGCTTGTAGAACTTTAAATCTATTGATAATTACGGTAAATTGTAGGGAAGACAATGCTTATGGATATGTTTTATAGTGCTACCAATGGTATTATTAAGCATAGAAGACGATATCACTTTCATGAGGTAAACCTTTTCTTCAATGCCTTGAAACTATCCCTTTGTTACAAGCTGTGCTATTGTGTACGTATTTTTTAGACATTCTATTTCTGAGTCCTTTCCTGAGCTTGTGATGTTGCCTTTCTGGTTTTATGTAGGCAATGCTTGAGATTAATGCACGCATGCATCAGATTTGGAAGAAACAAGTAGAGGACAAGTCTTTGCAGTCGAGTATCTCTAGCTGGATTATGAATCTCCCCTTTGATACGAAAGTTAAGGAATGGTTGGCTGCAGAAGAAAGGTACAAGCAAGAGGTACAGATGAAGAACATCCTTCCAGCAGTGGCAGACATGTTTCTCATAGATCAGAGAGAGGATCATAGAGGAGCCAGTGTTCTTTGCTTCGATGAGATACAGGTGAACACACCTGTGCTGTGTCCTAATTTGGTCATTATTCTTGCATAGATGCTACCTTGACTGATATATGGGTCAAAACTCCAGAGAAATTATCTTCTAGATGTTCCCCCAATTTTTATGACTCCAAATGTTTTTGCTCTCTAATGCAGACTGTTGATGTATTTGCAATTGTTGCCTTATCTGGAATTCTAAGCAGATTATTGGGCAGTGGAACAGTACTTGTGGCCACCAGTAACAGAGCACCGAATGATTTAAATCGAGTACGTCGGCCTTTTGGAAAGCCACACAATCTTTTTCCTTTCCTAGCCACTCGTTGTACTTTAGAAGCTTTCTTTGCTTCTGTATTACCATGTCAGAATTTATCGGACCTGTATAAGCTGTGAGTTTTGCCAGTTGCTGTATTAGTTGGTAGGTTGGAAGAATTTTCTTCGAGTCTAGAGTATGCTAATCTAATATTAGCAAAGAATGACCTTGTGTACCTTGTTACTTCTGCTTATGTCACATAACTTCTGCCTTTTCTAAATTGTGATACAGGATGGTATGCAGCGGGATATCTTTCTCAAATTGGTCCGGAAATTGGAGGTACACTGTCAGACCATTCTGATAGGAAGTGACATTGACTATCGACGCCTTATAGCAGAAAGATGCATAGAACAGGTGAACGATGGTGTCCTATGTTTCATAATTCTTTTAACTGGGAAAGTGCACAAGTATATAACCAGTTTTTCATACTTGTCTGGATTGCAATGTCAAGCGCTATTAAAGTCAAAGCAAGTTACTATATTCTGAGATGATTTTCTATCATATTGTTGTTGAGATGTCAACTATGCAAAGTGCAGGATCATTTTTTCTGGCCTTTAGATGGCAATGCTCAGAAGGAATTCCAGAGGATGTGGCATGAGATAACAAGCAAGTCAGGTGGACAAATAACTTCCACAACTCTAGGAGTGATGTTTGGAAGGTACTCCATTTGTTAAGTATTAGCATGACTATAGTTTGATAAAACTACTGTAATGCATATAAATCATAACAGAACACTGGAGGTTCCAGAAAGCTGCAATGGAATGGCACAGTTTACATTTGAGTATCTATGTGGCCGGCCGGTATGGTATTTTCTTCTCTTTGAGATTCCATAACTTTATGTTATCAGTCTCACATCCAGTAGGCTCTGTATTCGAGATCTTGTTTTACATGCATGATGCACAGTTGAATCTCTCTTCATGATGGGTTAACATGGGCAGAGCTCTGTTATTTAGCAGCATGATTTGAACTCTATTGTAAGAGAGAATTTTCAAAATCAACGACTTGATTAAGACAGAGAAAAATGGAAGAAGGGAGCTAACTGCCTGACTAGGAAGAAACAACAATGTAAACAGTGATGAGTACAGTCTCTTGGAAAGCTAATTGGATATGTTGTCTGATTTTGCTTTGTTTTAGGAAAGGGAAAAGGCAACATATGTTCCTGAACTTTTTGAAATTGAATAATGAGGTCCCTAAACTATTTTTTTTTTTTTTTTTTTTTTGGTGCAATCGGTTCCTTAAAGTATATGCGTTTTTGTTTGAGTTGCGGAGGTGCTGACATGGAGAGACACATTAGCGCCATCGTAATGCTGACAGTGCTTACATATAATATTCATGTCTGAACTGCATAGCATATTCGAAATTTACAATAACAAAAGACCAAACCCTAAGTGAGAAAAAGAGAAGAGAAGGGGGAGGCGGCAAGGGTGAGTGGTGGCACCCCCCACATGCCGGCAAGGGCTTGGCCTCCCTCGCTGACTGCTGTCAGGGTTGTGCCAACCCAGGCTACACCTGGCCAGGGTTGCACAGGCTGGGCCAGATCTGGCCTGGGTTCATGCGTGCCGTGCCCTATCCTAGGGCGGCACAACCCAAACCGCTGATCGCCGAAGTCACCCAACTTAGGATCAGATTTCCTTTTTTCTAAATTCTTTTAGAATATTTATTTATTTTTTTACTTTTCAATAAATCTGGTATCCTTTTTATTTTTTGGATGCCATTAAGGGTGCCTTGTCGGCATTTGATGGTGACTTAACGGCCACAACAGCATTTCCTTCCATAATTTTGACAGAAGGACCAAGTCGATAAAGAAAACTATAGTTTAAGGACCCAATTCACACCCAAAAAAAAAAAGTTTCAAGGACCATATTGAGTAATTTGGAAAAATTCGGGGACCTCTTGTGCCTTTATTCCTTTAGAAAAATTGTAGTTGCTGATGTTAAATTACCAAGAGTAGAATTTCTTGATGATTTATAGAAAAATTGTAGTTGCCTCATTCCATCTAAAGGAAGTTAATTAATCTTGTCAATTTGATACATTCCCGGAAGTCTAACAAAATTCTCTTTACCTTCATTCTAAGGACAATGTCTCTGAACTTTCCAGTTAAGTTTGATAAACAATCTTTAGCCTCCTTCTATTATGTCAAGCTTGTTGCTTCTGTTGAAGGTTTTATCCTGTCATGCACAGGTGGGAGCTGCAGATTATATTGCTGTTGCTAGGAACTATCATACTGTCTTCATATCTGACATTCCAAAAATGAGCATGCGCATCCGTGACAAGGTACATCACCATTTTCCAAGTACTGACTATTTATTCTAGAAATACTGCTTCATGGAATCTCTGATGTATGCCAAACGATGATATCAAGTTCCAATAAGATGGAAGTAGAATATTGTCTCATCGGACATGCAGATGAAAATGTAAAAAACTCGTACTTGTTGAAAATTTTATGTGTGTATAGACGCATGTATGCCCGTCAAATTCTGTTTATATACTGAGTCTTTAATTCTGTACGTGTCTCTCAGCAAGACAGTAAGGGATTTTTGTTAATCTTACCTGCTTTTATGCAGCATTTTTCATGGAATTATTGACTCACAAATTTCAGGCAAGGAGGTTTATCACCCTCATTGATGAGCTATACAACCATCACTGCCGCCTGGTTTGCACTGCAGCTTCTTCTATTGATGATTTATTTCAAGGAACTGAAGAAGGTACTCTGTTTGATTTGGAGAGGTGAGTCCGTTTTCAGTAAGAAAATTATTCCATCCGTTGCAGTCCAGAGACATGAGCATAGATGCCAACTGCTGGCTTCAAGTGTTCTGATTTTCCCATATTGAGAATTCTTTGACTGAAATGGTTTGGTCCTGCCTCAAAATTTAGCAACTCTTCTTTTTAAGAAGCAGTTGAACATCTAAATGGACCCGTTATCCTGCAGTTTTCTTGTCATTTTATTTGAGTATCCTAGGCCCATATCCCTGTCCATGGAGATATATCCTATATTATTGAGAACCTCTATAAGAAACAAATGTTGGCATGGTAACGTGTGTGCTTCCATCACTTTAATGATTTATAGGATTTGTATCCTATAATATTCATGTTCATGATATAATAAGACATTTTTGAGTGATCATAACTTATTCAAATTAGAAAAGTTCGGGTGCATGGAAAGAAAGAACAGTAATATCATGAATGGAAACCCTGGTTAAGAATGGTATCTATGTCCTTGCTGCAGCAACTATGGATTCCCAAACCAGGAATTAATAGCCACTGCATACCCAATACTTCCTATTTTCAATGTTCTAGATTTTTTTTTTCTACCACTGTTTTGCTCGACTTAAGTTAATGAAATTGTCGTGCTGGAGTAACAGGAATTTTGCTACCATAAAATATTTTGTTTGATGCTTGGTGACTTGATTTAAAACTATGAACTTATCACCATTTGTGTATATTTGCCTTGCCCAGCTTTCAATTTGAGACTGAGATAGAAGGAAGTAAACTTCGCCGGGATGTCTTAGCAGAAGGCAATGTGAGTTCTGGAGGTGCCCCAACTGGGATCAGAGCCATGCTATCTGGTCAAGAAGAAATGTTTGCATTTCGCCGAGCAGTAAGTGATCCACTTTGATCTCCCTCCCTCCCTCTCTATCTCTCTCTGCGCTTCTTGGTCAAGGTTTAATCTCACAACTACACAGAATTTGCTAGGAAACTGAGTTCTACTTTCTTGCTTGTTTTAGTTTTTTATGACTTGCTTTTTCTTAATATTGATGGATATGACATTAGGTGGCTGTTATGGATCTAATCTAATCTTGTACTGCTGGTTCTACGCTAGATCATTTTCTTCAACTTGGACTTTCCCAATAGCACCCTAACATTTAGCTGACCTTCCTCAGTTATTGTCCTTTTTTCCTAAACTTTATGAGCTTCATGCAGGTATCGCGCTTAATTGAAATGCAGACACCTTTGTATCTGGATGGAGTTCAGAGTTTTCATCCTTATTTTGAGAGACATCGCCAATAATTGCAACATTAAAAGCAGAGTGATCACAATCTTGTGAAAAGTGACAAAACCATTATAACAGCTTCCAATTGTTCTATCTTCTGTCTATTTGATCTCCAACAAAAATAATCTGATATATTATTCCGTTAGTAACTGCCAGAAGAAGTCCTCATTTAAATATACAAAATTTATTCTTCAGCCAGGTCTCCCCACTATTCAGGTAGGCCCACTTTATCAATATCTTTTCCATTATCTTTATGATGGACCTATTCTGAGAGAACTTACTTCGTTTGTCAGATGTCTTGGCCTTGGCCTTTGCAAAGCAATAAAAGAGAACGTCTTTGCCTCGGATTCATCATGCGTTTTTGACAGAGTGACTTGATGGATTCATCATGCAGACAGAGTAATTTGATGATGGAGCATTTTCTAGGAGTTCCATAGACTAACATGCTGATTCTGCTAGAGCAGATATATGCCTAGTCGCTGCCTCCCTGGATATTTCTTGTAATGGAAATCTAATGTCATATTCAAGACGATTACTCACTGGGTGGATTCATGTTGTCATGGGGCAAGTGAGACAAACATCTTGTAATGTACAGGCTACATGTGTAAAGTAGATTCCTTGGGTATTTTTCACATGAAGCTACCTTCGCAACAAAAGACATGATGTTACTGGTGTTGTCATCAGGATATTTATGCTTGTACAGCTTGTATGTCTTAATTCCTTGGTGAAACAAACCTTCCAATCTTGGCTCGCATTCTCATCAAACCCTGCATGCAGGAAGAAATACTGATAAGCATGATCGTGAAACTTATTCTGCCTCTAGATTGAGAGAAATAGAAGATATTGTTACTGTGTATATTCAACATTGATCTCGGCATCAGGGTATCTTGAGATAGCATTGAAAGCCTTGTTAGATAGGATCACGTGGAAAAGTGGATGATTTCATTCAACGTTACATGTTCATAAAATGGTTCCGTCCTATATGAAACTTCTATTTATAATTAGACCTTTGCATTCACAAAGCATTAGGCACTCCTTTTAAACTAATGCTGCCACCATTTTCCTTTGGCCATAAACTAATGCCCTTTCGGCCACTACAGATATGATCGGCCGATGACCCCCTAATATACTATGACGAACTGCTCAAATGTGCATGAGGTGCTGTCATGTTCCAAAAGGTAGTATTCACTGGATAGCAAGTTAGATATGTTAGTTTAAACAAAGATAGCATGAAGTCTAAAAAAGTGAATTGCATATGTGATGAGAAAATGATGAAGAGATCAAATCGAATTGCCTCGGGGGCAGCGGCGGCTCAGTGATTGAGTGGAACACCTTTTGTTGATTGATCTCGTGGGTGTGAGGTTAGAAGCAAAAGCTGCTTCGAATTGACGCCGATGGGTTGATAAGTGTTCTGGTGGGTGAACAAGAATAGGTCTTGAAATGCGCATGCGACTTTCACTACTAATAATCGAAATAGATTTGACGGCTGTCTCGCAGGAAGTCCACGTTATAGACTGAAATATGTCAAATCATTTATTGATCAAAGAAGCACATTTAATCCTTGATATAATTAATAATTATGATCTATTTGATAATTATTCTATTTTTTTATTTTTTTATTGTTCGAACAGAAAAAGAACAAAAATATATTTGATAACGTGAACTAATTTTTTTTTATTTTTCGGAATAGATCAATGACATGAGAATATATTTGGAACAAAAAAATAAATAAATAATCTACTTTTTTGTTCTCAAGAACAATTTCTAAAACAATATTATTTTCTTTTTTTTTTTTTTTGTTCCTTGCTTCTTCTTCCTTCGTTAGACGATCCTTAGGCCTCGGCGATGGTTGGCGAGGCTTAAGGTCGAGCCTTGCCCAGCCACTGCAAGGTCGGCCTTGCCATGACTAGGCAAAGCTGACCTCAAGGATCTGACAGTAACTAGGCGAGGTTGACCTCATTGGCCTTGTCTACGGCCACTCACTAGCCATCGCCAAGGCCTCAGCGACCAACTAGAGGAGGAAGAAGACGGAAGGAAAAAAAGAAAAAAAAAATTAGAGAACTCAAAAAAATTGTTGAAAAACTAAAAAAAGTTCCACATCACAAAAGAAATTGAAGGTCATACCAAACATTTTTTTTTTTGTTCTTTTTCTATTTCAAAAATAGAAATTTTAGAGTCGTATCAAACGCGTTCTTCTGCTTGAAAATCTCACCTCAAAAATAAAAATGGAAAAAAATACTTCTGAACATAAATTGTTCTCAGGAACATAAATGTTACTAATTCATTTTCCGTGAAACGAACACTAAAAAATCCGGAAAACATTTTCTTGGAAGTTATTTTCGGCGAAACGAACGGAGTCTGAATGCACCTTTATATTTCAGAAGGGGTCTCTTGGATGTGTTACACATAATTCGCACATTAACAATAAAAATATTTCTTTATTAAATATGTTTAAAAAATACTATAAAGCACTCACACTAAAATATAAGATGACAATGCATTGAAAATGACAAAATTTTCTCCATTAAAGATGTGTTTAATGAGTCGTTCATCGTACAAGTCAAAAAGTAATTTTTTTTCACTTTTCCATTAAAATCTAAAACATCACGCAGATTACAACCTACAAAAAAGACTATATATAAATGTGCGAGTCGGCATTTAAATATTGTAAAAGTTTTGAGGATTTAAGCAAAGTGTGCGCGTCGCAAGATTTGTAACAAATAAAAAGCCAAAAGTAAAAGTAACTAAAAATAAAGAAATCAAATACTTTTGTTTATACTTAATTATCATAAAAGGTACAATCTAAAAATAAAAAGAAGATGTCTACGACGATCAGTACATTATTTTTCTATAAATAGAGTTTCTATGGTTCTCTTTTTATTTTTTATAATTAAGATTGAAGGCAAGAAGCAAGATAAAACTAGGGCTTTGATATGGGTCTCTTTCTCTCGGTGGCTTGATACTATGTAAATATTCTAATATCTCCATGGAAGAGGAGGAGAGAAAATAGATAAATGTTACACTTTACTCAATAATTGAACTTTTCAATATTTTACAATCAAGAGGCATCCCCGAACAATATGAATAGTAAAGGAGGTACTCTAATTTAATGAGAAAACTAGTTATCTTATTCTAATAAGAAAACTAGCTATTCCGAAAAATAAGGATAATATCTGTAAAATGTCGCCCTTAGTAATTTCCCAATCATTTGACCCATCAACTCGTTGACCAGCTCAGATGTGTATGTCCCCTTCAAACCCTGCCAAGAAAGATGTCAAAAGAAAATTTGCTATCGTTATCACTTTATCTTCAGCGTCCGAATACCCTAAGATAATCTACAGCATATGAGACACATGAAATGAAATTATTGACTTTTCAATTCATCTATGTCATGAGGTGAGAGATCTCGACATTAAAGATGGAGGAGGAGCCCGCTTAATCAAAGGCATATGGACAAGCGTTTGTCACCTTTAGCTGATGCCTCTCGCACCGGAAACATCGTGTCATTCGTAAGAGATGACGATAAGTATTGCACCATTGGATTCACGTCGGTTACTTAGCCAAACTTGGCCAAGTATTGTCAAAACTGTGTAAATTCAGTTCAATGCGATTCAGGACGAGTTCCATGTTAGAGCTCATCGGCATTGACCCGTGTCAGATTCAGGTTTCTCTCACTGAATTGAGTTTGTATTCATGTCTAATTTATGTCAAATGGGTGCTGAATGTCCATCTAAAGACAACCAATTAGGAGAGGAAATGATTGTACCGTTGATACTCAATGTTGACAGCTGCGGCAAACTTTGCGATTAGTTCGAACGCCGTCATCGAGAGGACCATGGTCGTGTCGTTACTTGAGGGACGTGAAGACGATGATAGAGCACAGTCGACAATTCCGACTTTGACAATCTGGCTGTGAATGCATATTCCAGAAACAGTGGGGCTGGTGCACCTTACTAGGTACTGCCTCCCGCACGATGCTCCGTTGTCCCATATCCCTTCACCTGCTGCCGCAAAGAGGTTGCTCGGTGGGAACTGCGCTGAATCATTGCCATAACACGCAGTTGCTGAAACACAACGATCAAACTTATGTGAGAAAGAGAGAGAGAGAGAGAGATTGTACGTACGTGTGTATGGAGGCCTGTAGTAAGCGGCCGTGCCGACGTCGGCATAAGAGAGATGAGGCTGATCGGTCAAAGGTAGAAAGGCGAGTAGAGAAAGCAAGAGAAATGGCGTTCTAATGCTGGAGAACTTCATGATGAGAATCTGCAGGGCCAACGGGACACCTGAATGCAATGAGACAAGTAGAGCTCCACATGACGATAATTGCTTCGCTTCAGACCGACACATACAATATGGAAAATCAACTTACCCGACGAGAGCCGCAGAAGAATTTGGTTCTTAAGCAATCTCCTGTTCTGATCTTATTTATACCAATTGAGTCTTGTCCATGCATAGATTTAATACTCTCTCTCTCTCTCTCTCTCTCTCTCTCTCTCTCTCTCCGCACAAAGATGACTTCTGATTGGTTTTTTGTCATTTGTGCTATCTGAAGTTCTAATCTTATTCATTTTCATTTTCTGTTTCTATGCCAGTTTGTTCTGTTGGAACTGATGTCATCTCCATCTTCCCAATACAACCCTTTGGAGGCTCGCTCTACACATGACCAAAGTTTTATAATATTAGAAGTGCAAAAAGTTTACGGAGAAAAGTGGATGATTTCATTCAATTTTACACATCCACAGGATGGTTCCGTCTAAAATTGCAACTTCTATATATAATTAGACCTTTGCATTCACAAAGCATAAGGCACTCCTTTTAAACTAATGCTACCACCTTTTTCTTTTGGCCATAAACTAATGCTACCACTAAGAGAAAACTATTTGGCCAGTACAGATTTAATTAGCTAACGACACCCTTATATGGTATGATGAACTGCTCAAATGTGCAGGAGGTGCTGTCATGGTCCAATTAGTAGTATTCACTGGATAGCTTTACATAAGGATAGCATGAAGTTAATGGCATATGTGATGAGAAAATGATGAAGAGATCAAATCGAAGTACCTCCCGGTGGTGACGGCGGCAGCGGCGGCTCCTCGGTGATTGAGTGGAACAGCTTTGGTTGTGCAGCTAAAAGCAAAAGCTGCTCTGAATTTCGGCTAATGGGTTGATGAGTGATCTGGTGGGTGAACAAGAGTAGGTCTTGAAATGCACATGCAACTTTCACTACTAATAATAGAAAAAGATTTGACGGCTCTCTCATGGGAAGTCCACATTATAGCCTGAAATATGTCAAATCATTTATTGATTAGAGAAGCGCATTCAATCCTTGACATAATTAGCATTATCAGTGAAAACCATCATCTTAAGCAACAGTGTGTGGAGTTGGAAATTGTCATTATCCACCCTTTACCGAGATCATCGTTGAAGGGTTTATTGAGAACCGATTTTCAATTCCTTATTGCATTAACAGATATGCACATGTCTATTGTGTTAGAATGTATTACATCGGAGAATTATTGTGGTATGGAGCAGTTAATATGTACTTGTTGATCCATAACTTAGTTGCTTTGAGTTTTTTTTTTTTTTTTATTGAAGGTAGTTTAAATGAATATATTGACGTGCTTGAACTTAGTTTTCACTTGGCAATATGCAGAATTACCAAAAAAAGTCTTAAATATATTGTAATTATTTCAATTTAATCCTAAACTTTCTTTCTTTTTTTGCCAATTTAGTCATAAACCATCCGGCCGATTTTGGCTGGCAGGGACTGACATGGACATCGGTTGGTGATGTCCATCCAACTGATGTTGAAGTAAACAATTTTTAATAATATTGTATTTTTTATTAATTTTTCCTTTTTCCTTTTCCTTTTTTTTTTTTTTATTTTTATTTTATTCCTTCTTTACTTTTTCTCCCCACAATGGATGGCAAGGCTCCAGCGAGGCTCACTAGCCACTGAGCGAGGCCACCTTCGCCCACGATTGGGGAGGCCATGGCAAGGCTGGCCTCACCTAGATCTAGGCAAAGCCACCTCGCCTATAGCCCCCAAGCCTCACCCAAATCTAGGCAAGGCTGGGAAGTGGGCAACCCTGGTCAACTGCAGGGAAAAGAAGTAGAGAAAGAAGAAAATAAAATAAAATAAAATAAAATAATCAAAATATATTATAAAAAATTGTTCACATTAGTGTTGGCTATTGGTTAAATTGACTTAATTAAAACAATTGCAAAAGGTTTATGACTGAATTGGTTAAAAAAAGTTTTGGATAAATTGGCATAATTATAATAGATTTGGAATTTTTTTGATAATTTTACCAAGGTGTCGGTTACTAATGTCCACTCCAATAGGAACATCTTGTCTTTTCATACTGTGGAAGTTTTTACTTTCTCTTTATAGTGATCAAACCTCAAATTTCTGTTTAATCTACCACCCACCCCTCGTTTCGAAAATGCTTCAATACTTTTCACTGACAATGAAGAATGTGTTGGAGAAAACTCTTATGATGTTTTGAAGCTGACAAAACTTATCTAAGTTCTATTCTAAAGATTGCCAGACTTCTGTGTCAAAGTCTATCTTACATCAGAAGTCTGTCCACTCGACAAGTTCCGGATCGAACGCAAGAATGAAGACTTAATAAGACTCGGGATTATTTTCTTTAAGGGTTCAAGTACGACCACGATACATCAAGCTTTCTGTTGGAAATATCAATTACCATATTGGTTATCTTAATTTGAATCAATTTTGTAGAAGCAAATCATTTTGGAAGGCAAGCTTATTTGGAAAGAATCTACTTATGGAAACCAAGATTCTGATTGTATGGGCGAACAAGATTGACGGACTTTCATCTCAATCTTCAAATGGCTCAAGATCTCTTTGATTGATTCTGTCCAATGGGTTGATTGGAAGAATTCCTCTGGAAAGTGCCAACGATCGAGAAGGCATGGAGGAGTATTTAAGGAGGTTGTTCAAGTCATTCGAATTATAGCGTGAAAGAAGAATTCCAAAGTCTGAAACTTCTAATTCTCTTGTCCTTCATCTTCTAGTGCTTAAACTTGTATTCGAAAGTGAGAAACTCTAGAAAGTGATCTTGTGAGAACAGTAGAGACTTCTCACTGAAAAGTTGAGATCATAGAGATGTAACATTCTCTTTCGATTCATAGTGGAAACTAGCCAGAAGGCTGTCAACGTATGAGAGTGGACGTAGGCTTGATCTAAGCCGAACCACTATAAATCTTATGTTTATTTTCTCTTCCCTAAACTCCTTTACTTTATTTGTATTAGTTATTACCGTCTAAATCCTTATGCATAGTTTGTAGTTCATCAGACTCAGTTTAAAAGTAAAGCATTTTTACTGCATTTTACAAAATCTGTTTCCACACCTTTTCACTCCTCTCTAGGTGTTCATACTAGCTCTTTCAATTGATATCAGAGCATGTGTGCTTGCTTTGTTGAAGTGTTTTTACTTCTAAAGCTAAAGATCTTCTATGGCTAGTATTTTGGCTTCAGGATTGGTTGAGGAACAGAGCAACACCAGACCACCTTATTTCGATCGAAAGGAGTACAATGTATGGAAAAACAAGATGAAGGCATTTCTCAAATCCAGAGATCCCCTGGAGTGGGATGTTGTTGAAAAAGGAATCAATCCTAAAGCAACATCAGCTTCAGACAAAAGGAAGCTGAAATTACCAAGAGACAGGCTTTTGACGCAAAAGCAATTTATTCTTTATATTATACTTTGTCTCCTACAGAATATAACCAAATTTCTTCTTGTGAAACAATAAAAGAAGTTTGGGACAGACTTCATGTTTACCTATAAAGGGACTGACCGTGTGGAGGAAACAAAAAGAAACATTCTGCTTGGACAATATGAAGAATTCATAAAGAAGCCTGAGGAATCTATCTCTGATATGTTTAGTCACTTTACAGAGATTGTGAATGGCCTGGCTTATCAAGGCCAACCCATTTCTGGACCAATGAAAGTCAACAAACTACTGTGTGAACTTTCAAAGGACTAGAATCATGTGAAGACCTCAATCAGAGAGACTCAAAGGATTATGCCTCTATCAATAGATGAACTAATAGGCACACTTCAGTCGTACGGAGTGGAGCAAATCAATGATGAGGAAGATCCAAAATGTAAGAAATCAATTGCTTTAAAATCTAACATTGATTCTGATGATACAGATTCAGAAGATGATATGGATAATGAAGAATTTTCCCTTATGATAAAGAAATTCATAAGACTGAATAGAAAAGGTAGAAGATTCAATTGGAAGAAGCAAGGCTCGCAGAACTCCCTAAAGAAACCTACAGAAGAAACTGAAACTAGCAGGGATGTAATATGCTTCGAATGTAAGAAAAAAGGGGCATATCAGACCAAATTATCCCTTGTTGAAAAAGAAGAAAGGAAAGACTGAGAAATACAAAAAAGGCTCTCAAAGTATAAACTTAGAGTAACACCGAATGTGAAGAAAGCGAAGAAGAATTCGCAAACATATGTCTAATGGCTCACTCAGAGTCAAACTCAGAATTAGAAACAAACACTTATTCAGATTCTGACAAAGAAATTGAGGTTAGTAACTCTAAAATTCCTATTAAAGTCTCTATGTATATAGAAGAACTTTATCTCAATCTTAAATCTTCTCTGAAAAGGATCTCCGAACTAAAAAAATGGGAATTATAAGCTTAGGCAACAGGAAGTTTCTTGGAAAGAAAAGTTTGAAAATCTGAAAAGAAATTTTGACAATTTGAAAGAAAACTCTGACTCTCTCTTAAAAGAAAATGTTGTTTTAAAAATGGAGATTTCAGATATTTCAAAAAGATTTTCAAAAGGCAGAAAAATTAGAGAAAATGCTTACAGCTTAAATACCCTATTTTAACAAGTCTGTCAGGTATGAATAATGAGACTGTTCCTTTAATTGATTTTCCTAAAGTAAAAGAGAGACTTAAACAAAAACTTTCGAAAACTTTTTATAAAAATCATTTTCAAAAAGTGTTTGTAAAACTTGTTGGCTGAAGTGCTCTCAGATGTTCTAAGTGTAACAGCTCAGAACATTTTGAGGAGGATTATCCCAAGGTTTGGAAACCAGTTAAGAAAGATTGGGTAAGAATTGTTTTTAATACTAACACTCCTAGACCCAAGAAAATTTGAGTACCAAAGAAAGTTTGAGTTTTTCTTTTGATTGCATGTCACTATTAAAAGAAAAAGCAAATGGTATTTGGATAGTGGCTATTCGAGGCATATGACAGGAGACTCGAGTTGTTTCAAAAAGCTTGACAAGCTAAAAGGAGGAAAATTTTATTTTGGAGGAAACAGTAAATAAAAGATTATAGGCCGTGGAACTGTGAAGATTGGAAGTCTGACTATCAACAATGTTTCCCTAGTGAAAGGTTTAAACTACAATCTTTTGAGCATAAGTCAGCTTTGTGATACTGATTTTAGAATAAACTTCCAAGAATGCATTTGTTCTGGAATAAGTCAAGACTTCTCTCAATCCTTTACTGGGCGAAGGCATGGCAATATATACCTTCTAGATATAAATTCAGAAAGTTCACAGTGTCTTATTTCCATTCAAGATGAAGCAAGTCTTTGGCATCAAAAGCTCGGTCATGTAAATATGAAGTAGATTGTCAAGATTTCTTCTAAGAAGCTAGTTCGAGGGCTTCCTAATCTAGGTTATCATAAGACTGAGTTATGCACTCATTGTGTCTTGGGAAAACAGGTCAGAAGTTCCTTTAAACCAGTAAATCAAGTTTCTACTAATCGAGTATTGCAGCTTCTTCATATGGATCTCTTTGGACCAATAAGAACTCAGAATCTTGGTGGAAAGAAATATTGTCTAGTAATCGTGGATAATTATTCTTGTTTTTCTTGGGTGTTCTTCTTAGCAAATAAGTCTAAGACTTTTGCATACTTCTCAAACTTTGCCAAAAAAGTTCAGAACGAGAAAGGTTATGCAATTTCAAGCATAAAGACAAATCGTGGAGGTGAATTTGAGAATCAAGATTTTGCAGACTTCTGTAATGAATCTGGTTTTTAGCATGTTTTCTCCTCTCTATATACTCCAGAACCAAATGGGGTCATGGAAAGGAAAAACAGATCTCTACAGGAGATGGCCATAACTCTTTTGATAGAAAGCAAAATACCCTCTTGCTTTTGGGCAGAAGCAGTTTCTACTGCATGTTATATTATCAACATGGTGTTTTTAAGGCCCATCCTAGAGAAGACTCCCTATGAAGTATATAAAGGGAAGAAGCCAAATGTTTCCTACTTTCATATCTTTGGCTGTAAATGCTTTATTTTAAATAATGCGAATAATCGATCTGAAAAGTTTGAAGAAAAATCAGACGAATGAATTTTTCTTGGCTATTCAACTTCAAGCAAAGCTTACAGAGTCCTTAACAAAAAAAAACTCAATTTGTGGAAGAATCTATGAACGTTAGATTTCAGGAAAATATGCAGACTCAACCAAATCAGGTTCAACTTGAAAAGTCTGAACTAGTTCCAGACTTAACAAAGTCTGTCCCCCTCAGCAAAGTTCAGACTTCTGGAGTACAGCAACAAGCAAAAAAGAAGATATAAACGGAACAAAGGATCAACAGACTCTTAGGCCTAATAGCAATTGAAAGCACAAGTCAAATCATCCCAAAAAACTCATCATTGGCAACATTAATGAAGGAATTCGCACCAGATCCAAAGAAAGAGAAGACTCCAACGCTTTAGCACTTGTTTCTAAAATAGAACCAAAATGTGTAAAAGAAACACTGTCTAATGAAAGTTGGATAGAAGCTATGCAGGAAGAACTCAGACAATTCAGCATCAATGATGTATGGGAGCTGATTCCAAAACTTAAAGGCAAATCTGTTATTGGAACAAAGTGGGTTTTTAGGAACAAGATGGATGAGAAAGGAAAAATGGTCAGAAACAAAGCAAGACTCGTGGCGAAAGGATACACACGAGAAGAATGAATAGACTATGACGAGACCTATACACCAGTAGCAAGGTTAGAAGCAATTAAATTATTGCTTGCTTTTGCTTGTTTCCAAAATTTCAGGTTATTCCATATTGATGTCAAAAGTGCCTTCCTCAATGGATTCATTCAAGAAGAAGTCTATATAGAACAATCACCAGGATTTAAATATCCAAGAAAATCAGACTCGGTCTACAAACTGAAAAATTTATTGTATAGTCTAAAGTAGGCTCCACGAGCCTAGTATGAAAGGTTGAGTAAGTTTCTAACTTAGAATAGTTTTGAAAAGGGAAAATGTTGATACTACTCTTCTTCTTTTTTTGTGACCCAGGGGAACCCCCCGTGCGCCGCGCGGCGAGTAAACCCCGGAGGAGCAAAGTGGAGTCACCACCACCCTTGCTGCCCCAAGTATTAATACTACTCTATTTATAAAAAATGGAAGGAAAAGATTTTCTACTCGTACAAATTTATGTAGATAATATAATCTTTGGTTCTCCTAACAAAAGTTTTTGTAAAAAATTTTCAAGATCTATGCAGGATGAATTCGAAATGAGCATGATGGGTGAATTGACCTTCTTTCTAGGATTACAAGTCAGACAATCAAAGAAAGGTACATTCAATCACCATGAAAAATATGCCAAAGATCTCATCAAGAAATTTGGATTGGAGAATTACAAGAGGACAAAAACTCCTATGTCAAGTTCATCAAAACTGGACAAGGATGAAGGAGGGGAATAAAGTAGATCAGAAACTATACAGAAGCATGATCGGCTCTCTTCTTTACCTCACTGCCTCTAGACCTGATATTTTATTCATTGTGTGCATTTGTGCTAGATTTCAATCTGATCTAAAGGAATCTCATCTTAGTGTTATTAAACACATCATGAAATATGTTGCGACTTTTCCAAAGCTAGGTCTATGGTATCCAAAAAAATGAGACTTTACTCTTCTTGGCTATTCAGACGCTGATCTAGCCGATTGTAGAATCGACAGGAAGAACACATCTGGCACTTGTCAACAGTTAGGACAAATGCTAGTATCTTGGTTCTCAAGGAAACAAAGTATGGTGGCATTATCAACAGCAGAAGCAAAATATGTTGCTCTTGAAAGTTGTCGTTCTCAAATTCTTTGGATAAGACAACAATTAAGAGACTTTAGAATAGAAGAATCCTACACAGAGATCAGATGAGACAACACAAGTGCTATCAACCTCACCAGAAACCCCATTCTTCATTCAAGGGCAAAGCATATAAAGATTCGACATTATTTTATAAAAGATCATGTCCAGAATGGCGAGATTATGGTTCAATTTATTGATTCAAAGAATCAGTGGCGGACATCTTCACAAAATCGTTGGAGAAAAAAATTGTTTGAGTCTATTCGCAGCAAGCTGAATATTATCTCTCCTATCGATTAAAGTCTAAAGTTGTCCAGACTTAGAACTTCAAAAAGCTACTTTAGTATGAGAATCTCTCGAATCCAGAACTCTCCTCGTCAACCTTTGGAAGAAGAAGTTGAACAAGATGATGTTCCTCTCAAAGTTTTGACACCCCAGGTTCTTTACAAGCATTATGGTTATCTAAAACAAGGTGGTTCTCTAATGTCCTTTATCACTAGTTTTCTAAAAAGCCATGGGCATGGGAATGAAACTTTGTTCTTGAGAGCCATGGAGAGAATAGGAATGGTGCCGAAAGGATCGGCAGAAAAGGCTTTTCTTCATTTTCCTTATGATCCTAGATTTAGTTCTAAGAATCAGCCTGAAAATAAGGATGATGATGAGCGAATATTTTCAAATTTTCAACCTAGGATGGGTGTGGCTGCTGATGTCCCTGGTGAAAGAACGAAACAGTTTCGTTCTAAGGAGCATAAAAGGGTTTATTCCCAAATGCTAAACAAAGGGGTGATAAACCCTTGAACAGTAGATTTTGACTTTTTGGACTCGATAAAGGTGAACTTAAGGGAAGGTCTGCTGATGTCTCTAGACACTCAAGTTCAAACCTTGAATCAACAAGTTTCACAAGCTGTAGGCAAGGTCGAGAATGTCTATCACCGGTGCCGGGAGAAACTTGAGGAGGCGGTCTCCTTTGGAGGTTAAAGCGTGATCGCTAGGGGATTTCCGACTTGTTCGAGTTCCTAGACAACCCCGATTGCATTTATCTTTAGACAACCCCGATTGCATTTATCTTTTATTTCTATCTTTCTATTTTGACTATCTCTTTCTTTTTGCTGTTGACAAAAAACAAAAGGGGGGAGAATGAGCAGATTTAAGCAGATTTAATTTGTTTGAACTTGTTTGAATTGATTGTATATTTTGTAGTAACCTTATATTTTGCAGTAACCTTTTGTGGTTGTGATTATGGATTTAGATTGAATCTTTGTCTAAATTGTCAAGATTAATGTGTTTAATGTGGTTGCGAGAATCAATGTTATCCGATCTATAACAATCTATTTTTATAAGTTATCATGTACTTGCTAAAGTGTTGTTTTGCAGGATATAAGTTTTTAAATCTGCAGAAATGTTTTGTCACCATCAAAAATGGAGAGATTGTTGGAGAAAACTCATATGATGTTTTGAAGCTGACAAAACTTATCTAAGTTCTATTCTGAAAATTGCCAGACTTCTGTATCAAAGTTTATCTTACATCAGAAATCTGCACACTCTGATAAGTTCCAGACTGAACGCAAGAATGAAGATTTAATTAGACTCAGGATTATATTCTTCAAAGGTTCAGTACAACCAGGATACATCAGGCTTTGTCATGTACTGCTAAAGTGTTGTTTTGCAGGATATAAGTTTTTAAATTTGCAGAAATGTTTTGTCACCATCAAAAATGGAGAGATTGTTGGAGAAAACTCATATGATGTTTTGAAGCGACAAAACTTATCTAAGTTCTATTATGAAAATTGCCGACTTCGTATCAAAGTTTATCTTACATCAGAAGTCTGCACACTCTGATAAGTTCCAGACTGAACGCAAGAATGAAGATTTAATTAGACTCAGGATTATTTTCTTCAAAGGTTCAGTACGACCAAGATACATCAGGCTTTCTGGTTGGAAATATCAATTACCATATTGGTTATCTTAATTGTAATCAATTTCATTGAAACAAATCATTTTGGAAGGCAAGCTTATTTGGAAAGAATCTAATTATGGAAACCAAGATCCCGATTGTATGGGCAAACAGAATTGACGGGCTTTCATCTCAATCCTCAAACAGCTCGAGATCTCCTTGATTGATTCTGTCCAATAGGTTAATTGGAATAATTCCTTTGGAAAATGCTAACGGTCGAGAAGGCATGGAAGAGTATTTAAGGAAGTTGTTCAAGTCATTCGAAATATAGCGTGAAAGAAGAATTTTAAAGTCTGAAGTTTCTAATTCTCTTGTCCTTCATCTTCTAGTGCTTAAACTCGTATTCGAAAGTGAGAAACTCTAGAGAGTGATCTTGTGAGAATAGTAAAGACTTCTCACTGAGAAGTTGAGATCATAGAGCTATAACATTCTCTTTCGATTCATATTGGAAACCAGCCAGAAGGCTGTCAGCGTAGGAGAGTGGACATAGGCTTGATCTAAGCCGTACCACTATAAATCTCGTATTCATTTTTTTCTTCACTAAACTCCTTTACTTTATTCGTATTAGTTATTATAGTCTAAATCCTTCTGCACAGTCTGTAGCTCATCAGACTCAGTTTAAAAGTAAAGCATTTTTACTGCATTTTACAAAATCTGTTTTCACACCTATTTACCCCCCCTCTAGGTGTTCATATTAGCCCTTTCAGAATGTTCTTATCATTGCCAGCTTGGATTTCCTATAGGACTAGTGCCTCATTTGTTTAGTCGAAAACATCACTTGAATTTGGGAGGACCGGTCAAGGTTGAATTCCTTTGAAGGTGGAAATGTGAAGATGTCTAATAAGACCCATATATTAATGGTTCAAATAGGAATACCTCTAAAGGCTGTTTAGCTTTGATTTATATCAAAATGTGTCTTGCCCAAGCAAAATATGGCAGATGATTATTGCCTTCTTTTTATGATCGTGATCACTCAGTAAGTTCATGAACAACTACTCCTAGCATCCATGATTGATAGTTTCCTATTGCATAAAACAGAGTTTTGCTCGGGATGTTAATCAAACGGTCTTTCTTTCACTTTGAAGACACAAACATTTACATATGTACCTACCCGCGCATGGCTGCGTTGGTGGGGGCGTTCTCCTCTAGTACATCTGGACCAAGAGGTCAGGAGTTCGAACCCCCAAGGTAAGCTCTGTGATTTAAGTGGGGGGGCCCAGCGGTAGGTTGCTGGGCCAGTCTCTCCCGAGGTATAGTCGGTGTTGTGCTCCCGTAAGGTGAGCTAAGCCGAATCCTCGACATCAAAAAAAAAAAAAAAAGCATTTACTTTTGTATATGTCAAGGATAATATTTGAATTCCAACAATGTAGGACAAAGTTCTAACTAGAGCTTCCCTCTTCCAGTCTTTCATTCTTTGGAATTATAGAAACCTCATCATATCCTGCATTCAAGGAGAAAGGCCAATGATTCATCCAACGTCAAACTTGTTGGAGTACCAAAAATGAGAGAGAGAATTAGAAATTTTACTGGATATATTCGGCGTTGGTTTTGGCGGAGGGAGATTTGTAGATGGCGGAGAAGGCATTGGTGGATAAGAGAATGGTGGAGGGGCATTGAGACTTAGGGCAGTAATCCATGACGGTGACGTCCACCGTCCCATCCTTGCACGGCCTGTTGCTGCCGCTCAGGCACCGCAGCTGGTACCGCCGCCTGCAGGCTGCTCCATTGTCCCACAACCCTTTGCTCACCGCCACGAACAGATTCCCCGGAGGAAACTGGTCTGCCCTATACCCATTGCATCTGGTTGCTGCCCCTCAAAAGAAATGACGAAGAAAAAAAGATTATGACAGTCATATATTACCTATAGAAGTTATATCATGTGTGAATCTTTTTACTTAAGAGAGATACTTGATATATGACGAGAAAGTATTATTCTGTTGTTTTTGTAGGGATATTTTATGAAATGTCATGTGTCATTCTCGTCTTATTGGAAACTCAAACCTCTTGAATAATCAAGTATTGTATACTTATAAAAAAAATACCCGATTTCACGTATGACCATATTTCCATCTTTTTAGCCAGCATGCTAAACAAATATTCATTGTGAGTTTGGTTCACATATGATCCTATATTGTGAGTTTGGTTCAGCTTTTAAATGGACTTTGGGTATAATGCAAATGCTGTCCAAAGTTCTTTGGGGATATGCAAATTGTGTTTGGTAAAAACTCTTTGCAAAGAGATTTGAGTTCAAATAGTGTTTTGGCAACAAAAAAAAAAAAAAAAAATTGCAAAGGGTATATTTTATTTTTTATTTTTTTTCATTTTTATTAAAAAAGGATTCAAATTCTTTGCCAATTCCAATGAAGGGCTATGGCCGCCACAAGCCAAATCTAGCGCTAGTGGCTGTCAACTAAGGTGGCCTAACCTTTGGTGACCTCCGGCAAGGGTCACGCGACCCAAGTGCAATCCGCCTAAGGTCGGGTGACCTCAAGCAACTCAAGCTCGCCAAGCCTTCGCCAACCACTCGCCAGTCGCCCTTGCGTGAAGAAGATGAACAATTACAAGAAGAGACAAAATCAAAAAAACGAAAGAATTAATGAGGGTAGTTTTGAAAGGAAAAGAATATTTTAATATTAGTTTTAGCATTTCGCAAATGTTACTTCACAAGGCTGGGTAGAGTAGCATTAGGCTTTTTGCATTCCCAATACTAGCATCTGTCCAAAAGTTATTTCAAAATACTTGTCAAACCCTTCTACATTTCTCTAAGGGGTTTTGGAGGTTGAAAACCCCTTAGAAAAGCTGAACCAAACGCAGCCTAAATTCTGCTGACTAAATCAGTTTGAAGACTGGAAGAGAGAAGAAGAAGAAGAAGAAGATATAACATGGGTTCGGACTTACGGGTGTACAGTGGATGATGGGAAGCAATAGGGACTCCTATGTCTTAAAAATTACATGATAATCTTTATCTACTATTAAAATAACAGTCTATTCTGAATCAAAAAAATCAAATAATAAATTATTATAAATTATTATGAGGCCCACTCCTTCAAAAAAATTTATCTAATATTAAACTGTTATTTTCACAATAGCCCAAAAACTGTTATGCTAGTAAAGCTCCTCTAAGCACAAATAAGCCCATTTCTTTCCTTATTAAGCTTAAGAGAGCTACTATTGCCATTACAATCTGACCCATCTTTCTTCGTCGCAAAATTCAAAGCTAACTTGCAAATGTGGAAGATAAACTTATTCAGCTTTGTCTATTTATAGTCCCTCTCCCATAATAACCAAAACGCATAATAAGCACATGTCGTTTATTTGCCGTTGGGAACTGAAAGACCGCATGTCCACAATTTCTTTTACTTTCAGAGGCTCGCTGGAGTTTTATCGTTTCTTCTCTTCCCCTTTGCGATGAATCAGAAGATGTTATCTTTACCACTTGAGGTCTTCAACTTTATAGGTTGCTAATGCAAAATGTTACTATATTGCATCGCCCGTCATGCATTCACCAGAAAGTGGTGAGGAGAGAACTTATGACTACAAAAGGTGGGTTACAGCAGAAAACTAAAAGATAAAACCGCGGGAGTGGGAGTGCTTTCGCATGGATTGATCGATTATATAAAACCCTTCATCAGTTGATGATTCTCAAAGTAACTTCCTATGCATCCACCACCCAATTTCACGAATTATGTAATAGTCCGTAGACAACGCGAGCAACTTTTTGTGAGCACGAGAGCTCACAAGTACAGAGCCCCATTGGTGGAAATTCAAGATTCCGAAACGTCACCTCGACATCTTCGTTATCCTTAAATATTTTGTTAGGTTTAGTCTTGGATAAGATGCATGTGCTGATCTCTGCTCATCTGGACATTATTTAACCTCCCACTTCAATGCAATTGACAAAGATCCTCGTTAGTGACGTACCTTTATCTGAAATTTTGTTGACCATTCATTGGTATCACGCTCAAGGGGGATCTCTTTATTCAGTGGGCGACCCCCACTTAAGTTCTTGTTTGTCTGTTGTGTCTTTGGAATTACGCAGGAAATATATATTTTATACCGTTGTTCTTCTAGGCTTTTATATTTACTTGGAAAACCCACTTTGCGAAAGAGAAAGCTTAGTTTTCAGGAAAAAGAGTTTTACTAGCATGTAATGCTTCCCTTAACAATATTTCCATGCATCAAGATTGAATTTGAGTATGTTCCGCCCCGACAACTGTTGAAACTCCATCCCTAACTGTCGCATGGCGAGTAAAGTAGTAAAATAAAATGACCGATTGTTCAACCGTTATGTGATGTAGAGTTACATGGAAACAACCTAAAGCAATTAACCCATCAATACCTTATGACATGTGACTTTTGGTAAAATAATTTATTTATTTTTTAAATGAGAAACTGTTGAGCAATTACTAAGTTTGGATCCATTACATGCACCTCCCCAACCGACAGATCATTAGATTGGGTGCATCTGAAGTAAACCATCATTCACCTCAGTTTTGTGGTGAGAAGTACATGGTTGTTGTTGGAAATTGATGATCCATTTTCAACAAAATCTAGAAATTAGGAAGAATAAAGTTGAAGACTCTCGTACGTTGGAGAAGGTCCAAGTCGGCAGCAACAATTTGCTTCACGCAAAAGGAAAGTAAAAGTCAACAAAAGTGGCTGGAGCTCCAGAGAATAGAAAAATGAAGAATAAGGCTGAAGGAGAACAAGCTCTACGTGCATGGAAAATTTGTGCATGGGAAATCTTGAATGAAAGTCAACAATGGCTGCTTCACCGTGAAGAAAGAATGATCTAGATTACGTGGGCAGCAAGAATAGAAAATTAGAGAAAAATGGAGAAGGAACGAGAAGCTTGGAGGAAAGAAGAAAAGAAAAGCGAAGTCCAACTTGGACTTTGACTAGAAGAAAAGACGCCGCAACGAGCAGAAGCTAAAGAAAGCAAGCTGAATTTTATATTGATTCTTGTACTCAAAGTCGGTAGATATGGTGGTGAACTCACGCCTATAAATAGGCTTGTACTTGATCATTTGAGGGTGTGTGAGGGAAAACCCTCCACCTTGTGTGTGGGGGTGAATCCTCCACCATGGAAGTCACCGTACCTTTATTAAACTATTTTGTTCGATTAATAAAAATATTTTCCCCATATCTCATGTCTTATATCTTCAATTATCTTATTTTATTTCTTATCCATCCTCTACAAAATATACCATACACTTGCACACATCACTAATAAAAAATTATAACTAATATCAAAACCATGCTTCCGCGCATATTTAAATTCTAACATCTATTCCATTACCACCCTCCCTCATCTACTTGAGAGTTTCTTCTAATTTCAAAGGGAATGAGTTAAGTCTATTGCGTTTCGATAGAATTTTATCACATCGCGACACAACGTCGCATGATATGATAATGACTATCGACATCTTATAGCAGAAAGCTGCATAAACCAGGTGAAAGATGGCATCCTATGTTTTATAATTCCTTTGACTGCAAAAGTGCACAAGTGTACAATCAGTATTTCATCTTTGTCTGATTGCCATGTTAAGTGCTGTTAATTCAAAGCAAGTTACTATATTCTGAGATGATTTTCTATCATATGGTTGTTGAGATGTCAACTATGCAAAATGCATGATCATTTTTTTCTGGCCTTTAGATGGCAGTTCTCAGAAGGAATTCCAGAGGATGTGGCATGAGATAACAAGCAAGTCAGGTGGCCAAATAACTTCCACTACTCCAGGAGTGATGTTTGGAAGATCCTCCATTTGTTAAGTAGTAGCATGTCTGCTGTTTCATGAAACTGCCGTAATGAATAAATCATAACAGAACACCGGAGGTTCCAGAAAGCTGCAATGGAGTGGCACGGTTTACATTTGAGTATCTATGCGGTCGGCCGGTATGGTATTTTCCTCCCTTTCAGATTTCGTTACTCTATGTTATCAGTCTGACATCCAGTAAGTTTCTTATACGAGATCTTGTTTTACGTGCATGATGCACATCAGAGCTCTGTTATTTAGCAGCACGATGTGAACCTTTTTGTAAGAGTGAATTATCAAAATCCACGACTTGAATAAGACACAGAAAAACGGAAGAAGGGAGCTAACTGCCTAACTAAGAAGAAACAACAATGCAAACACTGCTGAGTACAGTCTCTTGGAATGCTAATCGGATATGTTGTCTAATTTTGCTTTCTTTTAGAAAAGGGATAAAGGCAACATATGTTCCTGAACTTTTTGAAATTGTTTGAGGAGGTCCCTGAACCTTTTTTTGTTTGTGCAATCGGTTCTTTAAAGTATATGCTTTTTGTTCAAGTTGTGAAAATGCCGATGGGGACAGACACATTAGCGCTACATTAATGCTGACAAGACAAATTGATGCTTGCATATAATTTTCTTGCGTGGACCGGATAACTTGTCGGAAAATTTACAATAACAAAAAACCAAACCCTAAGAGAGAAAAAGAGAGAAGAAGGGAGAGGCAGGAAGGGGCAGTGGTGGCACCCCTCACGTGCCAACAAGGAATCGGCCTCCCTTGCCTACTACCGTCGGAGTCAGGCCAACCCAGGCGATACAGGGTCGCACAATCTAGGCCAGATCTGGCCTGGGTTGCGCATGTCATGCCCTATTCTAGGTGGCACGACCCAAACCACTGATCACCAAGGTTGCCCAATCTAGGATCATATTTCCTTTTTTCGAAATATTTTTACAATATTTATTTTGTTCTTTACTATTCAATAAATGTGGTGTTAGAAAGTCCAATCCAAAAGCTTGAGCGGATAAATATAAATAGTATTTAGGATCGGATTAAGCGGATAAATATATAGCTTTGATGCCATGGTAGAAAGTCGAACTCAAAAAGCTTAATTTGATAGGTGAAGAGAGATCACATAAATATAAAAAGCATTTAGAGCTCATTGTCAAGAGATATGGGATAATATTTCAACGTATGATATCCTTGTTTATATTTGAATGCCATCAAAGGGCACCTTGTCAGCATTTGACGGCAACTTACGGCCACGACAGCCTTTCCTTCCATAATTTTGATGGAAGGACCAAGTCGAAAGTTTGAAAACCTGATTGAATAATTTGGAAAAGTTGAGGGACCTCTTGTGTCTTTATTCCTTTAGAAAATTTGTAGTTGCTGATGTTAAAGCAGTAAGAGTAGAACTTCTTGATGATTTATAGAAAATGAAATGGTTCTACATCATCTCCATTCCCTTGTTCCATATGCAAGGAAGTTAATTAATCATCTCAATTTTATACTTTCCTGGAAGTCTGATAATGTTCTCTTTACCTTCATTTTAAGGACAAGACAATGTTTCTGTACTTTTTTTCAAGTTAAGTCCTCTAGCCTTCTTTTTTAACGTCAGACTTGTTGCTTTTGTTGAAGGCTTTTTCCTGTCATGCACAGCTGGGAGGTGCAGATTACATTGCAGTTGCTAGCAACTATCACACTGTCTTCATATCTGACATTCCGAAAATGAGCATGCGCATCCGTGATAAGGTACATCACCATTTTCGAAGTACTGACTCTATATATTCTAGAAATACTGCTTCATGGAATCTCTTATAAATGGCGAACAATGGTATCGAGTCCCAATAAGGTGGAAGTACAACATTGTCCAATCGGACATGCAAACGAAAATGTAACAAACTCATATGTTGAAAATTTTTATGTGTGGGTAAACAAATGTGCACCCTTCGAATTCTGTTAATATACTGAGTCTTTAATTCTGTACCTCTCTCTCAACAAGACAGTAAGGCTTACCCACGTTTATGCAGCATTTCTCATAGAATTATTTACTCACAAATTTCAGGCAAGGAGGTTCATCACCCTCGTCAATGAGCTATAAAACCATCAGTGCCGCCTAGTTTGCTCTGCCACTTCTTCTATTGATAGTTTATTTCAAAGAACTGAAGATGGTATTCTGTTTGATTTGGGGAGGTGAGTCCTTTTTCAGTTAGATAATTATTCCATCCATTGCAGTCCAAAGACATTAGCACAGATGCAGTCTTCAGGCTTCAAGTGTCCTGATTTTCTCATAATGAAAGTTCTTTGACTGAAATGGTTTGGTCATGCCTCAGAATTTAGCAACTGAACATCTACATGGACCTGTTTTCCTGCAGTTTTTTTTGTCATTTCATTTGAGTATCCTAGGCCTATATTCTGTTCCATGGAGATATATCCTATATTATTGAGAACCTCTAAAAGAAACAAATGTTGGCACGGTAACATGTGTGCTTCCATTACTTTAATGATTTAAAGGATTTGTATCCTATAATCTTCATGTTCGTGATGCAATATGACATTTTGAGTGATCCTAACTTATTCAAATGAGAAAACACCAGGTACATGGAAAGAAAGAACGGTAATGTCTTGAACAGAAGCCCTGGTTAAGAATGCTATCTATGGTATCTATGTCCCAGAACCTTGCTCTAGGAACTATGGAGTCCAGAACCAGAAATTAGTAGCCACTGCAAACCCAATACTTCCTATTTTCAATGTTCTAGATTTTTTTTCTACAGCTGTTTTGCTTGTCTTAAGTTGATGAAATTGTTGTGCTGGTGTAACAAGAATTTCGCAGCCATAAAATATTTCCCTGCATTAAGTTTGAAGCTTGGTGGCTTGACTTAAAACTATGAACTTAGCATTGTTTGCGTATATTTGCCTTGCCCAGCTTTCAATTTGAAACGGAGATAGAAGGAAGTAAACTTCACCGCCATGTCTTAGCAGAAGGCAATGTGACTTCCAGAGGGGCGCCAACTGGGATCATATCCATGCTATATGGTCAAGAAGAAATGCTTGCTTTTCCCGAGCAGTAAGTGATACTTTGATCTCCCTCCCTCCCTCCCTCCCTCCCTTTATCTCTCTGTGCGCTTCTTGGTCAAGACTCTAGCTGGAAACTATTATTGTTTTTATCTTGCTACTTGCTCGAGGGTGCAGAGCTGCTTTCAATGGGCAGAGTACACTTTTATTGAATATGATATCATCTCTTTATTTGAAGTTGACGCCCTTGCATAAGATATCATTGAAATACTAGTGAGAGAGGAAAAAAATAGTGAACCAACTGTTTTAATCTCACAACTTCACAGAATTTGTTAGTGAACTGAGCTCTACTTTCTTGCTTGTTTTAGTTTTTTGCGACTGCTTTTTCTTAATATTGATGCATATGCCACTGGTTGGATGATATTTATCCAATCTAATCTTGTACTATCGCTTCTATGCTAGATCATTTTCTTCGCCTCTGACTTTGCCAATAGCACCCAAACATTTAGCTGTCTTTCCTCAGTTATGGTCCTTCTTTTCTAAAATTTATGAGCTTCATGCAGGTATCGCACTTAATTGAAATGCAGACACCATTGTATCAGGACGAATTCAGAGTTTTCATCCTTCTTTTGAGAGACATCGCAAAGAATTGCGGCATCAAAAGCAGAGTGAATCACATTCTTGTGAAAAGTGACAACCATTATCCCAGCTTCCAATTGTTCTATCTTCTGTATATTTGATCTCCAACAAATATAATCTGATATATTATTCAGTTAGTAATTGCCAGAAGAAGTCCTCAATCAATTATACGAATCTTATTCTTCAGCCAGGTCTCCCCATCATTCAGGTAGGCCCTCTTTATCAATATCTTTTCCATTATCTTTATGATGGACCTATACTGAGAGAAGTTACTTCGTTTGTTAGATGTCTAGGGCTTGGCCTTTGCAAAGCAATAAAAAAGAACGTCTTTGCCTCGGATTCATCATGCGTTTTTTGACAATGTGACTTTATTAATTCATCATGCCGACAGAGTGATATGATGATTGACCGTGTTCTAGAAGTTCCATAGATTAACATGCTGATTCTGCTAGAGCAGATTCATGCCTATTCGCTGCCTCCATGGGTATTTCTTTTAATGAAAATCTAATGTCATAGTCAAGACGATTCCTCACTGGGTGGATACATGTTGTCATGGGGCAAGTGAGACTAACATCTTGTAATGGACAGGCTACATGTGTAAAGCAGATTCCTTGGTTATTTATCATATGAAGCTACCTTCGCAACAAAAGACATGATGGTACTGGTGTTGTCATCAGGACTTTTATGCTTGTACAGCTTGTATGTCTTTATTCCTTATTGAAACAAACCTTCCAATCTTGGCTCGCATTCTCATCAAACCCTGCATGCAAGAGAAAGCCTTGATAAGCATGATCGTGAAACTTATTCTGCCTCTAGATTGAGAGAAAGACAAGATATTTTACTGTGTATATTCAACATTGATCTTGGCATCCGGGTATCTTGAGATAGCATTGAAAGCCTTGTTAGATAGGGTCATTGTTGCAGGGCACACATTGCTTCGACAGAAATCGACCACTTCAACAAAGATCGTTGCTTCTCTGCAGGGCCTCTTTGGTCCACTGATGCATCTCACTCGATACCGCCGTCCACAGGCTGCTCCATTGTCCCATAAGCCATCGCTCGCTGCAATGAAATACCCTCCTTCAGGGAACTGACCCGGGTCGTATCCCTTGCACCTTGTGGCTACACATTAAGACCAGAAAAAATCAACAAAGCCAAAGTAAGTTTTTCTTATGCATTCTTTTCAGATTAAATGCAGGAGGTAGGATACTACAAGAAATTTCTCATGTTGCAAATTGTTCTAGTTGATTTATGAGCAGCATTAATAAGGTTTGTGGGTCATAAATTCCATCAAAGGTTTCTTTCTATTTTCTTCTCTTCCCTCCATCTCGACATTTGACTGCACGGTTACACGAGACAGTTAGGGATTGTTGCAACTATGACCCAGGCCCAATGTGTGAGGGGAAGATTGTTAAGATTGTTCCACATCAATTGTGGAAGGGACTGGTGATCGGTTTATAAGTGTGAGGAAAAGTCTCACTTTTTGAGCTAACTTTTAGAGTGAGGGAGGCCAAGATCACCCAACACAAAGTGATAGCAGAGCTTTGGTTATTGCAATGCTGAATGAAGGTAAAATAAGAAAGATGTCGAAACAAGAAAATAGAATTGACTTTGTACTTACGCAAATATGGCGGATCATAAGACATGGCAGTTCCTACATCCCCATGAACTCTCAGAATAACTAAGCACAAGATTATTAGGCTGAGACTTGGAAAGAGTAACTTCATATCGTTCTTGCTAGTATAGCATCAGCATAGAGCCTAGACAGAAGTTGGTCAGAGAGAAGGCTTGTGGTTCTTAAGCAATCTCCTGTTTTGATCTTATTTATACCAATTGAGTCTTGTCCATGCTTAGATTTAATACTCTCTCTCTCTCTCTCTCTCTCTCTCTCTCTCTCTCTCTCTCTCTCTCTCTCTCTCTCTCTCTCGCTCGCACAAAGATGACTTTTTATTGGTTTTTGTCATTAGTGCTATCCGATTAAAAAAAAAAAAGTCCCCACTAGGGGTACACCCCACTCCCTTCTTTCCCTCCAATTAAAAAAAAAAAATCCCCACTAAGGGTCCACCCCACTCCCTTTTTTCCCTCGTCCATTTCCCCCCACCCCCAAATTTATTTTTCTTTCCCTCCCCCACCACCTGACAAACAGGTTGTCACTTCCCCTCCCCAAAATTAAAAGTCACGCCACCAGAGTCCCCTTTTTTTTTTTTTTTTTTTTGAGTTTCCTTATCAAAACCCTAGCCAGTGCCCTCCTTTTCCTCCTCGTCCTTGCCGCTCGCCGCATGACCCCTTCCTCTTCTCTTCCTCTCGATCCTTCTCCTCCTCCTCGCCGCACGACCCCCTTCCTCTCCTCTTCCTCTTAATCCTTCTCCTCCTCCTCCTCACCACACGACCACCTTCCTCTCCTCTTCCTCTCAATCTCTGCTTGCTCTCAGTCCTCATCACAATCATTTACCACCTCGCCTTCAACCCTTTCTCCCTTGCAACTGTAGCCTCGTCGCCGATCCATCGCGGCATCACAGTGGTGGCCCTCGCCTCAGTCTATGCTCTTTCTCTAGCCATCTCTCGCTATCGTGGGCTTGCAGTCGCTCGCAGCCTCGTCTCTGCTCCTTCGCCCTCACCTCCACCCTCCACCATCTTCCGGACACGCGTGTCCAAATGTGTTGAGAAAAGTTGAACATGTGTCACGCCCCGAATCTTGAGCGCGTGCCCATCCCTCTCTGGTCAATAATAACTTTGCAACTTCCCAAGACTAGTCGCCGACCCTTTTTTTTTGTTTTATTGCACATACGGAAGTGGATTATAAATCCCCTGACAATAATCATCTCGGGATAAAAAAGCAGGACAATAAATTCACAAACAAACATGCTTTTATATATACACCGAGTCATGTACAAAAGTCTATGGCCAAAAGACTTCAAAAGACTGGCCTTCCAAAAAAAAGCGGTTCTAACTGACCTACGCTTCTGATCACCTCTTCTCAACTCGAGGTCCTCCACTCGACGACACTAAAAATGTTGTCCCACAATGAGGTGAGATATAATCTCAGCGAGTCTAAGCTCTAAACCCCAATTAGAAGGGAAAATACGCCCAAAAGTGTCATAATCACACAATCAAGGAGACTTACCTCGTCTCAGATTCACCCTACAAATCAATACAATTTATATCACAGACAACATGAGAGCATGAGCAACAAATAAGCTCCAATAACTGAAACGCCACACTCAATTAATCATGTGTTCCTAGTTTTGATCTCAACATATAGCACGGCCTACTCTCTGTCCGGCAGTCTTCTGGCATTGCCAGGCATCGTCTCACCCCATTGAGCACGGCACGTCTCTTTATCAGACGGCTTTCCTGAAGGAGCATAGGGTCCAGAATCTAATACGATCGGCTTACCGTTGTCCAGGGGGTATCCCGAATAGAGATAACATCCAGCTAAACAGCCCGGGACAATTTCTCTTGACCATCACACGATCACTCAAATATGGCTCAGGGCATTGTGCATTGCACTCAAATGCTTCAATTAAAATGGTGAGCTTGGCCTTTTTCCTCGTATTAGAAATTCATATGAAATTACTCGTGTGTGGGTACACGGTCAACTTGACCTAGAAAAATTGATATTCTTCCTTTTTGAAATCCCACTATTTCATATAGTACTAAAAACTATTTTTGGTGTCAAAACCCGACACCCGGGATTTTCTGAATAAATATTGAAAATTCACAATTTTTGGAATTAAATACCAAAAATCCAATCAACACTCAATTTGCATAATTTAACACTCAATTGCAGAAATTAACCACACCATTGCAATCAGCATAAAATTCCCGTCACTGGATATCTCGGCCTAATTTCCGGAAAAATAATTAATAATTAACTAATTTCGAAAATTAATTAAATAAATCAATTTAAATTCTAAAAATACTAACCTAGGCCAGAATCATTAAGTTAATAACCAATACGGACTTGGAAAATTCCCGAACCCTTCTAGATAAATAGTACAATTTATTTAGGCCTTAACTAAACCATGCTAACCACCTAACATGCTCAAATAAATAATTAAATTTCTAATTTAATCTAACTAACCACCTAATTCCTAATAAAATAAATCTACACACCTCTTAAACATCATTAGCCTACTAAGCAGAGTTTAGAGTATAAACTCACCGGTTAATTGCGGAAACCGGTTCACTGCGACGACGGTGCGACGGCAGCCGAAATCCAAATTTTCGGCGGCGTCGGCGGACACTCGGGCCGGGCCCAAAAGCCTTGCAAGCCCATAGTAAAAGCTGGGCTTGACTTCGGGCTTGGGCTGGCTTTGCAAGCCCAAGATGGGCTGAAGACTGCTGGACTGGGCCAGACTGAAGTTAACGGGCTGAAGTTGAAGTTCACTTGGGCTTAATTAAGGGCTTTGCTGGGCTGAGTCCGCTGAATCGGTGGGCCTGGCTTTTGATGGACTGGCCTTCGCGGCTACTACAGCTGAAGCTGAAGCTGAAGCCCACGGCTTCTAATGGCCCGACTGAAATGGAAAGGAGCAGCTTCGGTCGAGCTGCTGGGCTGGTCCACAAGCTGGCTCCGCTGGCGTCGAGCTGCACGAAGAGGAAGCAGCTTCGACGGACGCTGGAACCGAAGACGCAAACGGGCGAGATGGCAGCGAAGTCAGCACCTGGGAATTCTGCTTGAGGCAGGTTGACTTGTTGAGGGACGCACGCTGGCGTCAAAGACGGGGAAGAAAGCTTCGGTGAAATTGAAATGGACGAGGGGAGGTTTACGGTCCACAAACCGATGGAGGGGATGGCACGGTTGACTGGAACGTGGGCTGGCGTGACATGAGCTGGACAATTGGCTTGTCTTCGTGTAGTTGGATGGAGACACGAAGAGAGAAGAAAGATGAAGAAACAGGAGGCTTCGGTGGAGAACTTCGTGGGCGTGGGTTTTGTTTGGGCAGTTCATGCGAAAGAAAGGGACGGCAACCCAAAACAAGAAAGAGAGAAGCAGTGACCGTCCGTGATGGTGAGCCAGAGAGAGAAAGATAAAAGAGACAAATAAACTCAAAAGATAAAAAGGGCAGGAAGTTGTCGCTTGAGAGGGGAAATGAAAGGATAAGAGCAACTAAAGTCAAATGAAAAAGATGAAAGAAACGTAGGAGACTGAGGGGTGCAGATGGCCGCACGAGTGAATGGGGAGGAGAGAGAGAAAAGGTCGGCCAAGAGAGAAAGAAAATAAGGAAAACGTGCGTGAGAGGAGGGGTTCGTGCATGAAGGGGGCGGGCTCAAAGAAAAAAGAAAATAATACAAACTAAAGTCATAATTTAATAAATTCAAAACAACTTGAGAATTGGTCATCCGGGGTCCAATCCTTTACCAATTGCACAATTTGAAGTCTCAATGAAGACTGAGATAAGTCGGTTCTTTCATCTCACGAATTTCCTTCAAATCTGAATTCTCTTTCATTTTTCTCGGAATTTGATTTTCTGAATAAACAAATCCAGTTGAGGTCCAATTTGAATGCAGAAAAATCCCAAACAACTTTCATTCACCGATTCACTCACACTAGATGTCAAAAATCCCTTCTAAATGACCAATCTGAATTTCCGTTTGTTTTCCGAATTGTCCGATTCGGTTTTCAATAAAATCTCGAACTCGCCGGAAATTCCTCAAAAGGTGAGTCGTCATTCCTAGAATGACTTATGACACGACAGGACTTCCAATTTCTGAAATCAATTTCAAATTCGCGGTTATTTTCAATCAAGTGCGCTTTTAGTGTGATCTAGGCTACTAGGTAGTTTTCAAAACTTTTTAGAGCAAATGACCCGTGGTCGATTTTCTTCGAGCCACAATGAACCCACTCGACACAATGGCGACTCTCGATTGTCGTGAAAATCTTGAGGATTCAAATACGGACACAGGGTACCAAAATGACAGTAAAATCAAATTAGTGTCAGTCGACGAGAATTTTCCAATTTAGTGGAGTCACCCACGATCAGCCACACATCTCAGTCGAGCTGACTTATTTCTGATCTCAAATCGATTTTATATTGTGCCGTAATGGCCTCTAAAGATGAGCACGGTCGAGAAGTCGATTCTTGGTCGAATTCTCAAGTCTATTTGCCTTAAAATCTTTTAATGACTTCCCCAGATGGTCTAGTTATCTCGTGAGTGGCCAACTCTGAGAAAAACACTATAATCGCATCGATGAAAAGCCCAACTTATCCGATCGAAATCAGGATGTCACAACACGTGTCGGAAAATCCGACATGCATTGACCGCGTGTCCGACCACATGTCGGACATGACACAGAAGCACAGGCAACGTGTCCATGCTTCATAGCTAATAATAGAGAAAGATTTGATGGCTCTCTCATCGGAAGTCCAGGTTATAGCCTGAAATATGTCAAATCATTTATTGATTAGAGAAGCGCATTCAATCCTTGACATAATGAGCATTCTCTGCGAAAACCATCGTTTTAAGCAACAGTGTGTGGAGTAGGAAATTATCATTGTCCACCCTTCAGTGAGATCATAGCTGGAGGTTTTATCGTGAACCGGTTTGCAATTCCTTACTGCATTAACAGATATGCACGTGTATATTATGTTAAAATGTATTACATCGAAGAATTGATATGATATGAAGCAACTAATATATACTAGCTAGTCCATAACTTAGTGGCTTTAAGTCTTTTATTGAAGGCAATCCAACTGAATATATTGACGTACTCGAAATTGGTTTTCACTTGACAATATGCCCGATAAAGTTATTAAGGATGAATTATCAAAAAGGTTATTAACATATTGTAATTGTGACATCCCAAATTTCTGATTATGTTTTCAATTAAATGAGACGGACTTTTCATCGACGCTCTTATGGTTCAATTCTCCGAGCTGATCACTCACGAGATAACTAGTCTATCAGGTAAAGCCGTTAAGGAATTTAAATGCAATAGGCTTGAGAATCTGACCATAAACCGATCGCTCGACCGTATAAATCTGCAAGGATCAATACGACACTATCGAATCGAACGAGAGATCGGTAATAGGTTGATTCGACGAGATATGTAATTAGAGTGTGGGTGATTCCACCTGATTTCAATATCCTCGTCGACCGGCACCGAACCGATTATTCGTCGTTTTGGGTATCCCGTGTCCGTATTTGAAACCTCGAGATTTTCACGACAATCGAGAATCGCCAATGTGTCAAAAATTATTTCGTGGCTTGAAAATAATCAACCACGGGTCAATTGCACTGAAAATTTCCTAAAAGCTACTTGGTGGATTAGGACGCGCTCAAATCGCGCCAGATTGAAATTAACCGTGATTTTAAACCCGGATTCAGAAATTGAAAGTTCTGTCATGTCACAATTCATTTTAGGAACGTCGACTCATCTTCGAAGATTTTTCTACAAACCGAGATTTTTGGCGGAAAAGCAAAGTAAGGCCGTTTTGTTCGGGATTGTCGAGGGCCGTTTTTAATCGAATCTTCGGGATGCAAGTTGGATCATTTGACGGGGAAATATCATGAGAAGGCCGAGGACACATGGGTTGATTTAATTGAGCTTCAATTGGATGGAATTGAGAGAGAATTGAAAGGATTGAATGGGGGAATGTCCAAAATTCGTAGCTCCCATGGCACACCATAGTTTGCACCTATTGCCAAGCTTGTAGAGGAAGATTGGAGGAGAGAGAGTGGCTGAGGTCATGTGGTGTCATGGTGGGGGCAAAGCCAATGAGAAGATGGCAAGTGTTGAGCTCTAGAGAGCCCAAGGAGACCCCCCACTCTTCAGCAGCTTCTTCTCCCTTAATCCAAGGCTTTCTCCATTATTGTTGAAGGAGAGAAGCTCAGCAAAAACCAGAGGAACCGAGCAGCATCAGCCCTCCACCGTCGCATGCCCATCGGACCCCATTTCCTCCTCTGTTTTCCCCTCGTTCCAGTTTCTGCTCCAGCCGACCTTTCTCCAAAGATCCGAGTAAAAAGTTAACTTCCCGGTTGAATCAGCGAACGAGCCACCCATCACCACGAAGAAGACATCCAGACCGTTCTGGAACACCTCACCGCTCGCCGGAACGATCCTCCGGAAGTCCCGTACGGCCGCCCGAAGCCGCCGCTCGCCGGACCGTCTGGACTCGCCTGGTTCCGCCTGTTTCGCCCGTTTCGCGGTTTTCAGCCATTTTCTCCCCATTTCTACCCTACCTCCACCCATACCAACCACCAGCAAGATCCCTTTGACCCCCGGGAGCCGCCGGTTGCCAACCACCCATTCGCCGGAGCTCCGATCGGCCCGTTTTCGCCGTTGAAGTTGCTGGTTTCTTCTCTACAGTTCAGCCCAGATCAGAAGCAGAAGACAGCAAGAAGTTCCAGACTTCGAGGCCCGTTTTCAGTGTCTTCCCGACCTCTGTTGGTGTCGCCGCTTTGGGGTTTATCGACCGCCTTGGTGTCGTGGTCGCCGTGAACTCACCGGCGCGCAAAACCGGTGAGTTTATCCTCTAAACCTCGCTTAGCAAGTTAATCATGCTTAAGGGGTGTTTAGATTAGTCTAATTAGGTTTAGGTGGTTAGATTAGATTATTTTAATGTAAATTAGATTAGTTGTATGATTAGTTTAAGGGGTGTTTAATTAGGGCTAATTGCATGTTTAAATTAGTGTAATCTAGTTTAAGCCCTAATTAATTATTTTTAATTAAATAATTATTTCGAATTTTATAAATATTATTTTATTAAATTATATTATTATAATATAATATTTAATTATTTAATTTTCGGAATAAAATTTAATTATTTAATAATTTCGAAAATTTTGCCGGGATGGCTAGGTCGTCGTCAATTTCGCACCGATCGCGCAAAGTGGTAAGTTTGTGTCAATTGTATATTTAATGGAGAAATTGAGTGGAATAATGATTATGGTTAATTATTCCAAAGCGTGGAATTGAATGAAATTGGAGAAGTTTTGGTATTTAACTTGAAAATACCCGGTGTTAGCTATTGGCATCGTAATTGGTTGGTAGGACCAGTTTGAATCTATTGATTTATTTGATTGAGGAATGGATTGGGTTATTGTTGAATTGATAACTTTGGCGAGCAGTTATGATATACACATATATTGAATATTGATATACACATATATTGAATATTGCGGCAGCTTTTCCGGTGAGCTATAGTATACTATATTGAATATTGCGGCAGCTTCTGGTGAGCTATAGTATACTATATTGAATATTGCGGCAGCTTCTGGTGAGCTATTATATTATCTATCAGCTACAACTTTGGAAAGCATATGTCTTATTAACGACTGTTTTGATAGACGGTATGGAAAGATAGATAATGTGATTGAATTGAATCATTGTGAATGATCAAATGTGATTGAGAATTGAATTGTGCTGACGTGCATAAATGGACTGAGGCGAGGTAAGTCCTCCATCCTCTTTGTGTGGCTAGAGCACCCTGAGGCTTATTTTCTTCCTAATCGAGTTTTAGAGGGTAGGACTCGCTGAGACATTGTCTCATCCCGATTGTGGGATCTTATTTCAGGTCCCTAGATGGCGGATCCTCCGGAGCCTTTTTGGTAGACCAGTGAGGGTCGCTAAGAGGATTTTTGACTTCGCCGATCCCGACTGAAGAGCTGGCGAATGGACCTGTCTAGCTGATCTTAGGACAGCTTAGTTTTTTTTAGGACTGATCTTCTGTAGATCTTTTGTTAATAGCCTAGTCTTGTAAATGAACTGGTTTGATGTGTATAAAGGTGTGTGGTTTGAATTTGAAAATGTGATCCTGCTTTTCTATCCCAATTGAGTTTTGTCTGGGGATTATTTATCCGCTTCCGCATGTGCAATTAAATGAATGGGTCGGCGACGTGTCCTGGGAAGTCGCATTTCTATTGACCGCAATGGGATGTGCACGTGCTCGAGGTTTGGGGCGTGACAGTAATTATCGCACTTCAATCCTAAACTTTTTTTTTTTTTGCTAATTCAATCCTAAACATTTTGAATTGTGCAAATTCAATCCATCCAATCAAATTTGGTCAACTAGTGTTGACATAAATGCCTGTTGGCGCCGTCTGTCTAGCTAACGTTAACATGAACACTTTTTAATAATTTTTTCTTTTTTCTTTTTTCTTTTTCTTTTTTTTTTTCTTCTTTTCTTTTTCTTCTTTTCTTTTTCTTTTTCTTTCTTTTCTTCTTTTCTTCCTTCTTTGCTTTTTTCCCCCACAATGGATGGCGAGGCTCTAGCAAAGCTCGCCAACCACTATGCAAGGGTCGTGAAGCCCTCGCCAACTGCTGATGGGGTGGCTTCGCCCAAATATGGGCATGGCCGCCTTCGCCAAGGAAAGGTGGCCATGGTTCACCAACCACGGGCAAGGCTGCCTTCACCCGTGGCCCAATTGACCATGGCGAGGCTAGCCTTGCCCAAATCTGGGTGAAGCCACCTTGCTCGTGGCCCCTAGGCGTCACCCAGATCTAGGCAAGGCCAGGCGAGGGCCACGACCCTCACTAGCCACTATGGGGAAAAGAAGCAAAGAAGAAAGAAAAGAAAAAATGAAAAGGAAACAAAAAAAGAAAAATAATCAAAAAATCAAAAAAATATATATATATATATATTACTGAAAATTATCCACATCAGCATTTGCCAACCAAAATTCATCGGATTGATTGAATTGGCATATTCGTAAAAGATTTAGGATTGAATTGCCCAATTGCAAAAGGTTTAAGACTAAATTGACACAACTACAAAAGATTTAGAACTGAATTGGCACGATTATAATAGGTTTAGAATTTTTTTGATAATTTTTCCTTAATGTCAAGCTACTAATGTGCACTCCAATATATACATCATGTTTTTTATGATGGTGGAAGCTTTTGCTTTCTCTTCATAGTGAGTGAACCTCAGACTTCTAATTAATCTACTACCCACCCCTCATTCCAAAAATGCTTCAATACTTTTCATTGACAATGAAGAATGTTCTTATTATTGCCTACTTGGATTTCCTACAGGACTAATGCCTCATTTGTTTAGTTGAAAACATCACTTGAATTTTGGAGGACCGGTCGAGGTTGAATTTCTTTGAAGGTAGGAATTTGAAGATATCTATTAATGGCTGAAATGGGAGTATCTCTAAAGGTTGTTTAGCTTTGATTTATGTCGATGTGTCTTGCCAAGTCGTGATGATTCAGTAGTTTGTGAACAACTACTTCGATGGCGAGTCCATGAACGATCGTTTCCTATCTCACAAAACAGAATTTCGCTCAGGAGCTTAACCAAACGGTCTTTCTTTCACTTTGAAGATGCAAACATCCACATATGTCAAGGATAACTTTTGAATTCTGATAATGTAGGACAAAGTTCTAACTAGAGCTTCCTCTTCCAGTCTTCATTCCTTGGACAGAGAAACCTGATCATATCCTTCATTCAAGAACAAAGGCCAATGATTCATCCAACGCCAAACTTGTTGGAGTACCAAAAATATAAGAGAGAGAGAGAGAGAGAGAGAGAGAGAATTAGAAATTTTACTGGGTATATTCGGCGTTGATTTTGGCGGAGGGAGATTCCGAGATGGCGGAGAAGCCATTGGTGGATAAGAGAATGGTGGAGGGGCATGGAGACTTGGGGGAGTAATCCACGACGGTGACGTCCACCATGCCGTCCTTGCACGGCCTGTTGCTGCCACTCGGGCACCGCCGCCCGCAGGCTGCTCCATTGTCCCACAACCCTTCGCTCATAGCCATGAACAGATTTCCCGGAGGAAACTGGTCTGCCCTATACCCATTGCATCCGGTTGCTGCCCCCCAGAAAAAATGACGAGAAAAAGAAAGGTTATGAGAGTCACATATTACCTACAGAAGTATTATTTCATGTGTGGATAATTAATAAGAGAGATACTTGATATACAATGATACCATAAAGTCATTACGTCGTTTTTGTGGTGATATTTATCGAGATGTCACCTGTCATTCTCGCCTTGTTGGAAAATCGAATATCTTGGATAAACATGCATTTGTGTACTTGTAAACATTGCACCAGATGACATACAACAGTATTTCCCATTCTGTTTAGCCAGTTTGGCAAACAAAAATTCATTGCATAATCGATCCTATATTAAATTCTGCTGACTGAATCAGTTTGCGGTCTGAAAGAGAGAAGTTAACGCGGGTTTGGACTTACGGGTGTAAGGTGGATCGTAGGAAGAAGCAGTCCCTACGTCTCCAAGAACGAACAAGCCCATTTCTTTGCTCATTAAGCTCATGAATACTATTGCCATTACTATCTGACCCATCTCTCTTATTTGCAAATTTGAAACTCTATCTTGCGAATCTCGAAGACAAACTTGTCGACTATTCATAGCCCCGCTCTCTCTCTCTCTCTCTCTCTCTCACCAAAACGTTGTTTATTTGCCGTCGGGAACTAAAAGACTGCTTGCATATGCACTACCTTTTTGACAGGTCCACAGGTTCTTTTAATTAGGAAAAATTATTCAAAAAATCTTAAACCTATTGCATTTTTGCCAATTCAATTCTAAAATTTTCAATCTTGACAATTGAGTCCTAAATATTTATACTTTTTGTCAATTAAGTCTATCCAATTAATTTTGACTGGAATTTACCGATATGGACGTCGGCCGTTCTACACAAGACGACCAACGCCGACATAAACAAAATTTATTATATTTTAAATACTTTTCAATTTTTTATATTTATATTTCTAATTTTTCTTTTCTTTTCTTTTCTTTTTTTTTTTTTTTTTTTTACTTCTTCCTCTACCGCCTGCCTAGCCTTCGCGACCAACTAGAGGCTACGACGGGCGAGGCTCGACCTCACCGACCTCAAGTGAGGTTGCCTTCGCTAGGATCCGGCAAGGGGTGAGGTCACCCTTGCCGGGATCTAGCAAGGGGCGACCTCACCGATCGTGATTAAGGCTCACCCTCGCTAGGTCACCCTCACTGGCCTTCAACGAGGCCAACCCTCACCAGCTTCTAGAAACCTCCCCAAACACAAGCAGGGCTCACTCTCACCCAAGGCCCCCAAGGTTGTCCCTCGCCAGACCCTAGCAAGGCCAACCCTCGTCGATTGTAGCCTCTAGCCGGTCACCGAAGGCTGGGCAATTGATAGAGGAAGAAGTGGGGAAAAAAAAATTAAAAATATAAAAAGTAAAAACAATTGAAAAATATTTAAAATATAATAAATATTGTACATGTTAGCGCCAATCGTATCACGTAGAACGATCGACGTCCACATCAACGAATTCTAGTCAAAATTAGCCGAATTGACTCAATTGATAAAAAAAAAAAAATAAAAAGGTTTATGACTCAATTGGCAAGATTGAAAGATTTATGAATAAATTGGCAAAAGTGCAATAAGTTTAAAATTTTTGGACAATTGAGTGTGAGTGCTTTCACATGGATTGGTCGATTATATAAAACCCTTCATTAGTTGATTCTCGACGCAACAACCTATGCATCCACCACCCACTTCCATGAATATGTAATAGTCCATGGACAACGCGAGCAACTTTAGACGTCCTTGAATACTTCATTAAAATCTTACACTAGAGGTATGTGCTGATTTGTGCTTATCTGGACATCATTTCCCCTCCCCACTTCAATGCAGTCGACAGAGATCCTCGTTAATGACATGTATCAATCTGAGATTCTGTTGAACATTCATCGGTATTATGGGGGGAGTCCTTTTATTCAGTGGGCGACCCCCACTGAAGTTCTTGTTTGTCTGTTGTGTTTTTGAAATTACGAAGGTACTATATGTTTGATCCCTTTGTTTTTGTAGGCTTTTGTATTCACCTTGAAAACCCACATTACAAAAAGAGAAAGCTTAGTTTTTAGGAAGAAAGCTTTGGATTCCACTAGCATGTAATGCTCTCCTTAACAATATTTCCGCGCATCAAGATTGGATCTGAGCAAGTGTTTAAAGTAACTGCCTCAACAGATGTTGCAGCTCCGTCCCTAACTATCGCAAGGCGAAGAGTACACAGAGGGAAAAGTATTAAAATGAAATGACCAGTCATCCAACTATTATATGTCAAAATGGGTCTTAAACTCATATATGACCCATTTAAAATATAAATTGGTCATTAGAAAAAAAATGGATCATATATAAGTCACTTCAATTTTCTAGACTTTCCTTAAATGGGTTTAAAATTTTAAAGGTTAAAATAAATGGGTCTAGGATTAAGAGCGAGAATGATAACTATTCTTGTCGGAAATTGATTTATGAAAAAGAAATAAATTTTTCTATTTCTAATTTTAGATGAGTTTCTAAGCAGAAATTCATATTTGATAACAATACAAAATTTTTGCTCATGGAATATAATTTTTTTTTATAACAACACAAAATTTCTCCTTCCCAAGGAGCGGTGGATGGCGGCAATGATGGCCAGCAGCAACCTGCGATAGGTGGCTACCGGCAAACGGTAATAGCTGTCAACCGAAGATGGTGACAATGGCAACAGCCAACAATGAACCGCGAGCAACCAACGAAGGACGACAATGGATGGCAGACAACGGGCAACCAATGGCGGATGACAAGTGGGTAGCTGACTAGTAAATATGACAAATGATGAGAAAAGTTTCTATATCTCATTTCTGTTCCAAACCTTTTTTAGACAAAAAATTTGTTCCAAAAATAAATTTTTAAAAAAATGAAATTACGTCACCAAGTAGATTTCTGTTTTAGAAAAATTATTCATGAACATAAATAAAATGGTTGTCATGCGCGTCTAAGTTTATAACCTATTTCCAACCCAAGGCTTACACACACTCTCTCCCTCTTCGTCCTTATAAAATTATTTTTCTTTTAAATTGAAATTATAATTATAATTTTTTTTCTTTTTTTCTTTTTCATTTTTCTTTTTTCTTTTCTTTCTTCTTCCTTCTTCCATCTTCCTCCGACAATCCACAACTGGCTAAGCGAGGGACAAGCTGCTGACCTCAGACGAGCTTGAGGTCGACAATCTAGTGAGCCTTCGGCCTTGCCGACATCTAGCAAGGCTTCGATCCGACAACCCACAACTGGCTAAGCGAGGGACAAGCCACCGACCTACTGCACCTCCCGCTCCAAAAGGACTTTACCTGTATGGCAATGTGGGCAGTGGTACGTTGGTAAATTTTGCTGTCACAAGAAGAGACATGCAGCGTACTTCACTCAGCTCCTTGCAGCAGTGATGATCACTTAGATTGACTTTCTAATAGGGTTTAGTTGTTCATATCAGCTAAAGAAAACTAAGAAAAACTTAACATTGAAGCAATTTTCTTCTTACTTACTTTGCTTGTAGAACTTTAAATCTATTGATAATTACGGTAAATTGTAGGGAAGACAATAATTATGGATATGTTTTATAGCGCTACCAATGGTATTATTAAGCATAGAAGACGATATCACTTTCATGAGGTAAACCTTTTCTTCAATGCCTTGAAACTATCCCTTTGTCACAAGCTGTGCTATTGTGTACGTCTTTTTTAGACATTCTCTTTCTGAGTCCTTTCCTGAGCTTGTGATGTTGCCTTTCTGGTTTTATGTAGGCAATGCTTGAGATTAATGCACGCATGCATCAGATTTGGAAGAAACAAGTAGAGGACAAGTCTTTGCAGTCGAGTATCTGTAGCTGGATTATGAATCTCCCCTTTGATACAAAAGTTAAGGAATGGTTGGCTGCAGAAGAAAGGTACAAGCAAGAGGTACAGATGAAGAACACCCTTCCAGCAGTGGCAGACATGTTTCTCATAGATCAGAGAGAGGATCATAGAGGAGCCAGTGTTCTTTGCTTCGATGAGATACAGGTGAACGCACTTGTGCTGTGTCCTAATTTGGTCATCCTAATTTGGTCATTATTCTTGCATAGATGCTACCTTGACTAATATATGGGTCAAAATAATCTCCAGAGAAATTATCCTCTAGATGTTCCCCTAATTTTTATGACTCCAAAAGCTTTTTCTCTCTAATGCAGATTGTTGATGTATTTGCAATTGTCGCCTTATCTGGAATTCTGAGCAGATTATTGGGCAGTGGAACAGTACTTGTGGCCACCAGTAACAGAGCACCAAATGATTTAAATCAAGTACGTCAGCCTTTTGGAAAGCCGCACAACCTTTTTCCTTGCCTAGCCACTCGTTGTACTTTGGAAGATTTCTTTGCTTCTGTATTACCATGTCAGAATTTATCGGACCTGTATAAGCTACGAGTTTTGCCAGTTGCTGTATTAGTTGGTAGGTTGGAAGAATTTTCTTCGAGTCTGGAGTATGCTAATCTAATATTAGCAAACAATGACCTTGTGACCTTCCTACTTCTGCTTACGTCACATAACTTCTGCCTTCTCTAAATTGTGATACAGGAGGGTATGCAGCGGAATATCTTTCTCAAATTGGTCTGGAAATTGGAGGAACACTGTCAGACCATTCTGATAGGAAGTGACATTGACTATCGACACCTTATAGCAGAAAGATGCATAGAACAGGTGAACGATGGTGTCCTATGTTTTATAATTCTTTTAACTGGGAAAGTGCACAAGTATATAACCAGTTTTTCATACTTGTCTGGATTGCAATGTCAAGTGCTATTAAAGTCAAAGCAAATTACTATATTCTGAGATGATTTTCTATCATATTGTTGTTGAGATGTCAACTATGCAAAGTGCAGGATCATTTTTTCTGGCCTTTAGATGGCAATGCTCAGAAGGAATTCCAGAGGATGTGGCATGAGATAACAAGCAAGTCATGTGGACAAATAACTTCCACAACTCTAGGAGTGACTTTTGAAGTACTCCATTTGTTAAGTATTAGCATGACTATAGTTTGATAGAACTACTGTAATGCATATAAATCATAACAGAACACTGGAGGTTCCGGAAAGCTGCAATGGAGTGGCACGGTTTACATTTGAGTATCTATGCAGTCGGCCGGTATGGTATTTTCTTCTCTTTGAGATTCCATAACTTTATGTTATCAGTCTCACATCCAGTAGGCTCCGTATTCGAGATCTTGTTTTACATGCATGATGCACAGTTGAATCTCTCTTCATGATGGGTTAAAATGGGCAGAGCTCTGTTATTTAGCAGCATGATTTGAACTCTATTGTAAGAGAGAATTTTCAAAATCAACGACTTGATTAAGACAGAGAAAAATGGAAGAAGGGAGCTAACTGCCTGACTAGGAAGAAACAACAATGTAAACAGTGCTGAGTACAGTCTCTTGGAAAGCTAATTGGATATGTTGTCTAATTTTGCTTTGTTTTAGGAAAGGGAAAAGACAACATATGTTCCTGAACTTTTGGAAATTGTATAATGAGGTCCCTAAACTATTTTTTTTTTTTTTTGGTGCAATTGGTTCCTTAAAGTATATGCATTTTTTTTTTAGTTGCGGAGATGCTGACGTGGAGAGACACATTAGCACCATCTTCATGCTGACAGTGCTTACATATAATATTCATGTCTGAACTGCATAGCATATTCGAAATTTACAACAACAAAAGACCAAACCCTAAGAGAGAAAAAGAGAAGAGAAGGGGGAGGCGGCAAGGGTGAGTGGTGGCACCCCCCACATGCCGGCAAGGGCACAGCCTCCCTCGCTGACTGCTGTCAGGGTTGTGCCAACTCAGGCTACACCTGGCCAGGGTTGCACAGGCTGGGCCAGATCTGGCCTGGGTTCATGCGTGCCGTGCCCTATCCTAGGGTGGCACGACCCAAACCGCCGATCGCCAAAGTCACCCAACCTAGGATCAGATTTCCTTTTTTCTAAAATTTTTTAGAATTTTTTTTTTTTACTTTTCAATAAATCTGGTATCCTTCTTTATTTTTTGGATGCCATTAAGGGCACCTTGTCGGCATTTGATGGTGACTTAACGGCCACAACAGCATTTCCTTCCATAATTTTGACAGAAGGACCAAGTCGATAAAGAAAACTATAGCTTAAGGACCTAATTCACACCCAAAAAAAAAAAGTTTCGAGGACCATATTGAATAATTTGGAAAAATTCGGGTTCCTTTAGAAAAATTGTAGTTGCTGATGTTAAATTACCAAGAGTAGAATTTCTTGATGATTTATAGAAAAATTGTAGTTGCCTCGTTCCATCTAAAGGAAGCTAATTAATCTTGTCAATTTGATACATTCCTGGAAGTCTAACAAAATTCTCTTTACCTTCATTTTAAGGACAATGTCTCTGAACTTTCCAGTTAAGTTTGATAAACAATCTTTAGCCTCCTTCTATTATGTCAAGCTTGTTGCTTTTGTTGAAGGTTTTATCCTGTCATGCACAGGTGGGAGCTGCAGATTATATTGCTGTTGCTAGGAACTATCATACTGTCTTCATATCTGACATTCCAAAAATGAGCATGCGCATCCGTGACAAGGTACATCACCATTTTCCAAGTACTGACTATTTATTCTAGAAATACTGCTTCATGGAATCTCTGATGTATGGCGAAGGATGATATCAAGTTCCGATAAGATGGAAGTAGAATATTGTCTGATCGGACATGCAGATGAAAATGTAAAAAACTCATACTTGTTGAAAATTTTTATGTGTGCGTAGACGCATGTATGCCCGTCAAATTCTGTTTATATACTGAGTCTTTAATTCTGTACGTGTCTCTCAGCAAGACAGTAAGGGATTTTTGTTAATCTTACCTGCTTTTATGCAGCATTTTTCATGGAATTATTGACTCACAAATTTCAGGCAAGGAGGTTTATCACCCTCGTTGATGAGCTGTACAACCATCACTGCCGCCTGGTTTGCACTGCAGCTTCTTCTATTGATGATTTATTTCAAGGAACTGAAGAAGGTACTCTGTTTGATTTGGAGAGGTGAGTCCGTTTTCAGTAAGAAAATTATTCCATCCGTTTCAGTCCAGAAACATGAGCACAGATGCAGTCTGCAGGCTTCAAGTGTTCTCATTTTCCCATATTGAGAATTCTTTGACTGAAATGGTTTGGTCCTGCCTCAAAATTTAGCAACTCTTCTTTTTAAGAAGCAGTCGAACGTCTAATGGACCTGTTATCCTGCAGTTTTCTTGTCATTTTATTTGAGTATTATAGGCCCATATCCCTGTCCATGGAGATATATCCTATATTATGGAGAACCTCTATAGGAAACAAATGTTGGCATGGTAACGTGTGTGCTTCCATCACTTTAATGATTTATAGGATTTGTATCCTATAATCTTCATGTTCATGATATAATAAGACATTTTTGAGTGATCATAACTTATTCAAATTGGAAAACTTCGGGTGCATGGAAAGAAAGAACAGTAATATCATGAACAGAAACCCTGGTTAAGAATGGTATCTATGTCCCAGAACCTTGCTGCAGCAACTATGGATTCCCAGGAATTAGTAGCCACTGCATACCCAATACTTCCTATTTTCAATGTTCCAGATTTTTTTTTCTACCGTTGTTTTGCTCGACTTAAGTTGATGAAATTATCGTGCTGGAGTAACAGGAATTTTGCTACCATAAAATATTTTGTTTGATGCTTGGTGACTTGATTCAAAACTATGAACTTATCACCATTTGTGTATATTTGCCTTGCCCAGCTTTCAATTTGAGACTGAGATAGAAGGAAGTAAACTTCGCCGGGATGTCTTAGCAGAAGGCAATGTGAGTTCTGGAGGTGCCCCAACTGGGATCATATCCATGCTATCTGGTCAAGAAGAAATGTTTGCATTTCGCCGAGCAGTAAGTGATCCACTTTGATCTCCCTCCCTCCCTCTCTCTATCTCTCTCTGCACTTCTTGGTCAAGGCTTAATCTCACAACTACACAGAATTTGCTAGTAAACTGAGTTCTACTTTCTTGCTTGTTTTAGTTTTTTATGACTTGCTTTTTCTTAATATTGATGCATATGACATTAGGTGGCTGTTATGGATCTAATCTAATGTTGTACTGCTGGTTCTACGCTAGATCATTTTCTTCGACTTGGACTTTCCCAATAGCACCCTAACATTTAGCTGACCTTCCTCAGTTATTGTCCTTTTTTCCTAAACTTTAAGCTTCATGCAGGTATCGCGCTTAATTGAAATGCAGACACCTTTGTATCTGGATGGAGTTCAGAGTTTTCATCCTTATTTTGAGAGACATCGCCAATAATTGCAACATTAAAAGCAGAGTGATCACAATCTTGTGAAAAGTGACAAAACCATTATAACAGCTTCCAATTGTTCTATCTTCTGTCTATTTGATCTCCAACAAAAATAATCTGATATATTATTCCGTTAGTAACTGCCAGAAGAAGTCCTCATTCAAATATACAAAATTTATTCTTCAGCCAGGTCTCCCCACTATTCAGGTAGGCCCACTTTATCAATATCTTTTCCATTATCTTTATGATGGACCCATTCTGAGAGAACTTACTTCGTTTGTCAGATGTCTTGGCCTTGGCCTTTGCAAAGCAATAAAAGAGAACGTCTTTGCCTCGGATTCATCATGCGTTTTTTAGAGAGTGACTTTATGGATTCATCATGCAGACAAGAGTAATTTGATGATGGAGCATTTTCTAGGAGTTCCATAGACTAACATGCTGATTCTGCTAGAGCAGATATATGCCTAGTCGCTGCCTCCCTGGATATTTCTTGTAATGGAAATCTAATGTCATATTCAAGACGATTACTCACTGGGTGGATTCATGTTGTCATGGGGCAAGTGAGACAAACATCTTGTAATGTACAGGCTACATGTGTAAAGCAGATTCCTTGGGTATTTTTCACATGAAGCTACCTTCGCAACAAAAGACATGATGTTACTGGTGTTGTCATCAGGATATTTATGCTTGTACAGCTTGTATGTCTTAATTCCTTGGTGAAACAAACCTTCCAATCTTGGCTCGCATTCTCATCAAACCCTGCATGCAGGAAGAAATACTGATAAGCATGATCGTGAAACTTATTCTGCCTCTAGATTGAGAAAAATAGAAGATATTGTTACTGTGTATATTCAACATTGATCTCGGCATCAGGGTATCTTGAGATAGCGTTGAAAGCCTTGTTAGATAGGATCACGGGGAAAAGTGGATGATTTCATTCAACGTTACATGTTCATAAAATGGTTCCGTCCTATATGAAATTGGCTAAAACTGCAACTTCTATTTATAATTAGACCTTTGCATTCACAAAGCATTAGGCACTCCTTTTAAACTAATGCTGCCACCATTTTCCTTTGGCCATAAACTAATGCCCTTTCGGCCACTACAGATATGATCGGCCGATGACCCCCTAATATACTATGACGAACTTTTCAAATGTGCATGAGGTGCTGTCATGTTCCAAAAGGTAGTATTCACTGGATAGCAAGTTAGATATGTTAGTTTAAACAAAGATAGCATGAAGTCTAAAAAACTGAATTGCATATGTGATGAGAAAATGATGAAGAGATCAAATCGAATTGCCTCGGGGCAGCGGCGGCTCAGTGATTGAGTGGAACACCTTTTGTTGATTGATCTCGTGGGTGTGAGGTTAGAAGCAAAAGCTGCTTCGAATTGACGCCGATGGGTTGATAAGTGTTCTGGTGGGTGAACAAGAATAGGTCTTGAAATGCGCATGCGACTTTCACTACTAATAATCGAAATAGATTTGACGGCTGTCTCGCAGGAAGTCCACGTTATAGACTGAAATATGTCAAATCATTTCTTGATCAAAGAAGCACATTTAATCCTTGATATAATTAATAATTATGATCTATTTGATAATTATTCTATTTTTCTATTTTTTTATTGTTCGGAACAGAAAAAGAACAAAAATATATTTGATAACGTGAACTAATTTTTTTTTTATTTTTCGGAATAGATCAATGACATGAGAACATATTTGGAACAAAAAAATAAATAAATAATCTACTTTTTTGTTCGAAAGAATAATTTCTAAAACAATATTATTTTCTTTTTTTCCTTTCTTCTTCTTCCTTCGTTAGATGATCCTTAGGCCTCGGCGATGATTGACAAGGCTTAAGGTCAGCCTTGCCCAGCCACTACAAGGTCGGCCTTGCCATGACTAGGCAAAGCTGACCTCACGGATCTGACAGTAACTGGGCGAGGTTGACCTCATTGCCCTTGTCTACGGCCACTCACTAGCCATCGCCAAGGCCTCAGCGACCAACTAGAGGAGAAAGAAGAAGGAAGGAAAAAAAGAAAAAAAAATTAGAGAACTCAAAAAAAAATTGTTGAAAAACTAAAAAAAGTTCCACGTCACAAAAGAAATTGAAGGTCATACCAAACATTTTTTTTTGTTCTTTTTCTATTTTAAAAATAGAAATTTTAGAGTTGTATCAAACGCGTTCTTCTGCTTGAAAAACGCACCTCAAAAATAAAAATGGAAAAAAATATTTCTGAACATAAATTGTTCTCAGGAACATAAATGTTACTAATTCATTTTCCGTGAAACGAACACTAAAAAAATCCGGAAAATATTTTCCTGGAAGTTATTTTCCGCGAAACGAACGGAGCTTGAATGCATCTTTATATTTCAGAAGGGGTCTGTTGGACGTGTTACACATAATTCGCGCATTAACAATAAAAATATTTCTTTATTAAATATGTTTAAAAAATACTATAAAGCACTCACACTAAAATATAAGATGACAATGCATTGAAAATGACAAAATTTTCTCCATTAAAGATGTGTTTAATGAGTCGTTCATCGTACAAGTCAAAAAGTAATTTTTTTCACTTTTCCATTAAAATCTAAAACATCACGCAGATTACAACCTACAAAAAGACTATATATAAATGTGCGAGTCGGCATTTAAATATTGTAAAAGTTTTGAGGATTTAAGCAAAGTGTGCGCGTCGCAAGATTTGTAACAAATAAAAAGCCAAAAGTAAAAGTAACTAAAAATAAAGAAATCAAATACTTTTGTTTATACTTAATTATCATAAAAAGGTACAATCTAAAAATAAAAAGAAGATGTCTACGACGATCAGTACATTATTTTTCTATAAATAGAGTTTATATGGTTCTCTTTTTATTTTTTATAATTAAGATTGAAGGCAAGAAGCAAGATAAAACTAGGGCTTTGATATGGGTCTCTTTCTCTCGGTGGCTTTGATACTATGTAAATATTCTAATATCTCCATGGAAGAGGAGGAGATAAAATAGATAAATGTTACACTTTACTCAATAATTGAACTTTTCAATATTTTACAATCAAGAGGTATCCCCGAACAATATGAATAGTAAAGGAGGTACTCTAATTTAATGAGAAAACTAGTTATCTTATTCTAATAAGAAAACTAGCTATTCCGAAAAATAAGGATAATATCTGTAAAATGTTGCCCTTAGTAATTTCCCAATCATTTGACCCATCAACTCGTTGACCAGCTCAGATGTGTATGTCCCCTTCAAACCCTGCCAAGAAAGATGTCAAAAGAAAATTTGCTATCGTTATCACTTTATCTTCAGCGTCCGAATACCCTAAGATAATCTACAGCATATGAGACACATGAAATGAAATTATTGACTTTTCAATTCATCTATGTCATGAGGTGAGAGATCTCGACATTAAAGATGGAGGAGGAGCCCGCTTAATCAAAGGCATATGGACAAGCGTTTGTCACCTTTAGCTGATGCCTCTCGCACCGGAAACATCGTGTCATTCGTAAGAGATGACGATAAGTATTGCACCATTGGATTCACGTCGGTTACTTAGCCAAACTTGGCCAAGTATTGTCAAAACTGTGTAAATTCAGTTCAATGCGATTCAGGACGAGTTCCATGTTAGAGCTCATCGGCATTGACCCCTGTCAGATTCAGGTTTCTCTCACTGAATTGAGTTTGTATTCATGTCTAATTTATGTCAAATGGGTGCTGAATGTCCATCTAAAGACAACCAATTAGGAGAGGAAATGATTGTACCGTTGATACTCAATGTTGACAGCTGCGGCAAACTTTGCGATTAGTTCGAACGCCGTCATCGAGAGGACCATGGTCGTGTCGTTACTTGAGGGACGTGAAGACGATGATAGAGCACAGTCGACAATTCCGACTTTGACAATCTGGCTGTGAATGCATATTCCAGAAACAGTGGGGCTGGTGCACCTTACTAGGTACTGCCTCCCGCACGATGCTCCGTTGTCCCATATCCCTTCACCTGCTGCCGCAAAGAGGTTGCTCGGTGGGAACTGCGCTGAATCATTGCCATAACACGCAGTTGCTGAAACACAACGATCAAACTTATGTGAGAAAGAGAGAGAGAGAGAGAGAGAGAGAGAGAGAGATTGTACGTACGTGTGTATGGAAGCCTGTAGTAAGCGGCCGTGCCGACGTCGGCATAAGAGAGATGAGGCTGATCGGTCAAAGGTAGAAAGGCGAGTAGAGAAAGCAAGAGAAATGGCGTTCTAATGCTGGAGAACTTCATGATGAGAATCTGCAGGGTCAACGGGACACCTGAATGCAATGAGACAAGAAGAGCTCCACATGACGATAATTGCTTCGCTTCAGACCGACGCATACAATATGGAAAATCAACTTACCCGACGAGAGCCGCAGAAGAATTTGGTTCTTAAGCAATCTCCTGTTCTCCTGTTCTGATCTTATTTATACCAATTGAGTCTTGTCCATGCATAGATTTAATACTCTCTCTCTCTCTCTCTCCGCACAAAGATGACTTTTTATTGGTTTTTTGTCATTTGTGCTATCTGAAGTTCTAATCTTATTCATTTTCATTTTCTGTTTCTATGCCTGTTTGTTCTGTTGGAACTGATGTCATCTCCATCTTCCCAATACAACCCGTTGGAGGCTAGCTCTACACATGACCAAAGTTTTATAGTATTAGAAGTGCAAAAAGTTTACGGAGAAAAGTGGATGATTTCATTCAATTTTACACATCCACGGGATGGTTCCATCTAAAATTGCAACTTCTATATATAATTAAACCTTTGCATTCACAAAGCATAAGGCACTCCTTTTAAACTAATGCTACCACCTTTTTCTTTTGGCCATATAAACTAATGCTACCACTAAGAGAAAACTATTTGGCCAGTACATATTTAATTAGCTAACGACACCCTTATATGGTATGATGAACTGCTCAAATGTGCATGAGGTGCTGTCATGTTCCAATTAGTAGTATTCACTGGATAGCTTTACATAAGGATAGCATGAAGTTAATGGCATATGTGATGAGAAAATGATGAAGATATCAAATCGAAGTACCTCTGCGGTGGTGGCGGCGGCAGCGGCGGCTCTTCGGTGATTGAGTGGAACAGCTTTGGTTGTGCAGCTAAAAGCAAAAGCTGCTCTGAATTTCGGCTAATGGGTTGATGAGTGATCTAGTGGGTGAACAAGAGTAGGTGTGGAAATGCGCATGCGACTTTCACTACTAATAATAGAAATAGATTTGACGGCTCTCTCATCGGAAGTCCACATTATAGCCTGAAATATGTCAAATCATTTATTGATTAGAGAAGCGCGTTCAATCCTTGACATAACGAGCATTATCTGCGAAAACCATCATCTTAAGCAACAGTGTGTGGAGTTGGAAATTGTCATTATCCACCCTTTACCGAGATCATCGTTGAAGGGTTTATTGAGAACCGATTTTCAATTCCTTATTGCATTAACAGATATGCACATGTCTATTGTGTTAGAATGTATTACATTGGAGAATTATTGTGGTATGGAGCAGTTAATATGTACTTGTTGATCCATAACTTAGTTGCTTTGAGTTTTTTTAGTTTAAATGAATATATTGACGTGCTTGAACTTAGTTTTCACTTGACAATATGCAGAATTACCAAAAAAGTCTTAAATATATTGTAATTATTTCAATTTAATCCTAAACTTTCTTCTTTTTTTTGCCAATTTAGTCATAAACCATCCGGCCGATTTTGGCTGGCGGTGCACCGACATGGACACCGGTTGGTGATGTCCATCCAACTGATGTTGAAGTAAACAATTTTTAACAATATTGTATTTTTTATTAATTTTTCCTTTTTCCTTTTCCTTTTTTTTTTTTTTATTCCTTCTTTACTTTTTCTCCCCACAATGGATGGCAAGGCTCCAGCGAGACTCACTAGCCACTGGGCGAGGCCACCTTCCCCCACGATCAGGGAGGCCATGGCAAGGCTGGCCTCACCTAGATCTAGGCAAAGCCACCTCGCCTATAGCCCCCAAGCCTCACCCAAATCTAGGCAAGGCTGGGAAGTGGGCAACCCTGGTCAACTGCAGGGAAAAGAAGTAGAGAAAGAAGAAAATAAAATAAAATAAAATAATAAAAATATATTATCAAAAATTGTCCACATTAGTGTTGGCTATTGGTTAAATTGACTTAATTAAAACAATTGCAAAAGGTTTATGACTGAATTGGTTAAAAAAGGTTTTGGATGAATTGGCATAATTATAATAGATTTGGAATTTTTTTGTTGATAATTTTACCAAGGTATCAGTCTACTAATGTCCACTCCAATAGGAACATCTTGTCTTTTCATACTGTGGAAGTTTTTACTTTCTCTTTATAGTGATCAAACCTCAAATTTCTGTTTAATCTACCACCCACCCCTCGTTTCGAAAATGCTTCAATACTTTTCACTGACAATGAAGAATGTGTTGGAGAAAACTCTTATGATGTTTTGAAGCTGACAAAACTTATCTAAGTTCTATTCTAAAGATTGCCAGACTTCTGTGTCAAAGTCTATCTTACATCAGAAGTCTGTCCACTCTGACAAGTTCCAGACTGAACGCAAGAATGAAGACTTAATAAGACTCAGGATTATTTTCTTTAAGGGTTCAGTACGACCAGGATACATCAAGCTTTCTGGTTGGAAATATCAATTACCATATTGGTTATCTTAATTGGAATCAATTTTGTAGAAGCAAATCATTTTGGAAGGCAAGCTTATTTGGAAAGAATCTACTTATGGAAACCAAGATCCTGATTGTATGGGCGAACAAGATTGACGGGCTTTCATCTCAATCTTCAAATGGCTCAAGATCTCTTTGATTGATTCTGTCCAATGGGTTGATTGGAAGAATTCCTCTGGAAAGTGCCAACGATCGAGAAGGCATGGAGGAGTATTTAAGGAGGTTGTTCAAGTCATTCGAAATATAGCGTGAAAGAAGAATTCCAAAGTCTGAAACTTCTAATTCTCTTGTCCTTCATCTTCTAGTGCTTAAACTTGTATTCGAAAGTGAGAAACTCTAGAGAGTGATCTTGTGAGAACAGTAGAGACTTCTCACTGAAAAGTTGAGATCATAGAGATGTAACATTCTCTTTTGATTCATAGTGGAAACTAGCCAGAAGGCTGTCAACGTAGGAGAGTGGACGTAGGCTTGATCTAAGCCGAACCACTATAAATCTTATGTTTATTTTTCTCTTCCCTAAACTCCTTTACTTTATTTGTATTAGTTATTACCGTCTAAATCCTTATGCATAGTCTGTAGTTCATCAGACTCAGTTTAAAAGTAAAGCATTTTTACTGCATTTTACAAAATCTGTTTCCACACCTTTTCACTCCTCTCTAGGTGTTCATACTAGCCCTTTCAATTGATATCAGAGCATGTGTGCTTGCTTTGTTGAAGTGTTTTTACTTCTAAAGCTAAAGATCTTCTATGGCTAGTATTTTGGCTTCAGGATTGGTTGAGGAACAGAGCAACACCAGGCCACCTTATTTCGATCGAAAGGAGTACAATGTATGAAAAAACAATATGAAGGCATTTCTCAAATCTAGAGATCCCTTGGAGTGGGATGTTGTTGAAAAAGGAATCAATCCTAAAGCAACATCAGCTTCAGACAAAAGGAAGCTGAAATTACCAAGAGACAGGCTTTTGACGCAAAAGCAATTTATTCTTTATATTATACTTTGTCTCCTACAGAATATAACCAAATTTCTTCTTGTGAAACAATAAAAGAAGTTTGGGACAGACTTCATGTTTACCTATAAAGGGACTGACCGTGTGAAGGAAACAAAAAGAAACATTCTGCTTGGACAATATGAAGAATTCAGAAAGAAGCCTGGGGAATCTATCTCTGATATGTTTAGTCACTTTACAGAGATTGTGAATGGCCTAGCTTATCAAGGCCAACCCATTTCTGGACCAATGAAAGTCAACAAACTACTGTGTGGACTTTCAAAGGACTTGGAATCATGTGAAGACTTCAATCAGAGAGACTCAAAGGATTATGCCTCTATCAATAGATGAACTAATAGGCACACTTCAGTCGTATGAAGTGGAGCAAATCAATGATGAGGAAGATCCAAAATGTAAGAAATCAATTGCTTTAAAATCTAACATTGATTTTGATGATACAGATTCAGAAGATGATATGGATAATGAAGAATTTTCCCTTATGATAAAGAAATTCATAAGACTGAATAGAAAAGGTAGAAGATTCAATTGGAAGAAGCAAGGCTCGCGAACTCCCTAAGAAACCTACGAAGAAACCGAAACTAGCGGGGATGTAATATGCTTCGAATGTAAGAAAAAAAGGGGCATATCGACCAAATTATCCCTTGTTGAAAAAGAAGAAAGGAAAGACTGAGAAATACAAAAAAGGCTCTCAAAGTATAAACTTAGAGTAACACCGAATGTGAAGAAAGTGAAGAAGAATTCGCAAACATATGTCTAATGGCTCACTCAGAGTCAAACTCAGAATTAGAAACAAACACTTATTCAGATTCTGACAAAGAAATTGAGGTTAGTAACTCTAAAATTCCTATTAAAGTCTCTATGTATATAGAAGAACTTTATCTCAATCTTAAATGTTCTCTGAAAAGGATCTCCGAACTAAAAAATGGGAATTCTAAGCTTAGGCAATAGGAAGTTTCTTGGAAAGAAAAGTTTGAAAATCTGAAAAGAAATTTTGACAATTTGAAAGAAAACTCTGACTCTCTCTTAAAAGAAAATGTTGTTTTAAAAATGGAGATTTCAGATATTTCAAAAAGGTTTTCAAAAGGCAGAAAAATTAGAGAAAATGCTTACAGCTTAAATACCCTATTTTAACAAGTCTGGTCTGGGTATGAATAATGAGACTGTTCCTTTAATTGATTTTCCTAAAGTAAAAGAGAGACTTAAACAAAAACTTGCGAAAACTTTTTATAAAAATCATTTTCAAAAAGTGTTTGTAAAACTTGTTGGCTGAAGTGCTCTCAGATGTTCTAAGTGTAACAACTCAGAACATTTTGAGGAGGATTATCCCAAGGTTTGGAAACCAGTTAAGAAAGATTGGGTAAGAACTGTTTTTAATACTAACACTCCTAGACCCAAGAAAATTTGAGTACCAAAGAAAGTTTGAGTTTTTCTTTTGATTGCATGTCACTATTAAAAGAAAAAGCAAATGGTATTTGGATAGTGGTTATTCGAGGCATATGACAGGAGACTCAAGTTGTTTCAAAAAGCTTGACAAGCTAAAAGGAGGAAAAGTTTCTTTTGGAGGAAACAGTAAATAAAAGATTATAGGCCGTGGAACTGTGAAGATTGGAAGTCTGACTATCAACAATGTTTCCCTAGTGAAAGGTTTAAACTACAATCTTTTGAGCATAAGTCAGCTTTGTGATACTGGTTTTAGAATAAACTTCCAAGAAGGCATTTGTTCTGGAATAAGTCAAGACTTCTCTCAATCCTTTACTGAGCGAAGGCATGGCAATATATACCTTCTAGATATAAATTCAGAAAGTTCACAGTGTCTTATTTCCATTCAAGATGAAGCAAGTCTTTGGCATCAAAAGCTCGGTCACGTAAATATGAAGTAGATTGCCAAGATTTCTTCTAAGAAGCTAGTTCGAGGGCTTCCTAATCTAGGTTATCATAAGACTGAGTTATGCACTCATTGTGTCTTGGGAAAACAGGTCAGAAGTTCCTTTAAACCAGTAAATCAAGTTTCTACTAATCGAGTATTGCAGCTTCTTCATATGGATCTCTTTGGACCAATAAAAACTCAGAGTCTTGGTGGAAAGAAATATTGTCTAGTAATCGTGGATAATTATTCTTGTTTTTCTTGGGTGTTCTTCTTAGCAAATAAGTCTAAGACTTTTGCATACTTCTCAAACTTTGCCAAAAAAGTTCAGAACGAGAAAGGTTATGCAATTTCAAGCATAAAGACAGATCGTGGAGGTGAATTTGAGAATCAAGATTTTGCAAACTTCTGTAATGAATCTGGTTTTTAGCATGTTTTCTCCTTTCTATATACTCCAGAACCAAATGGGGTCATGGAAAGGAAAAACAGATCTCTACAGGAGATGGCCAGAACTCTTTTGATAGAAAGCAAAATACCCTCTTGCTTTTGGGCAGAAGCAGTTTCTACCGCATGTTATATTATCAACATGGTGTTTTTAAGGCCCATCCTAGAGAAGACTCCCTATGAAGTATATAAAGGGAAGAAGCCAAATGTTTCTTACTTTCATATCTTTGGCTGTAAATGCTTTATTTTGAAGAATGCGAATAATCGATCTGAAAAGTTTGAAGAAAAATCAGACGAATGAATTTTTCTTGGCTATTCAACTTCAAGCAAAGCTTACAGAGTCTTTAACAAAAAAAAAAAAAAAAAAAAACTCAATTTGTGGAAGAATCTATGAACGTTAGATTTCAGGAAAATATGCAGACTCAACCAAATCAGGTTCAACTTGAAAAGTCTGAACTAGTTCCAAACTTAACAAAGTCTGTCCCCCTCAGCAAAGTTCAGACTTCTAGAGTACAGCAACAAGCAAAACAAGAAGATATAAACGGAACAAAGGATCAACAGACTCTTAGGCCTAATAGCAATTGAAAGCACAAGTCAAATCATCCCAAAAAACTCATCATTGGCAACATTAATGAAGGAATTCGCACCAAATCCAAAGAAAGAGAAGACCCCAATGCTTTAGCACTTGTTTCTAAAATAGAACCAAAATGTTTAAAAGAAGCACTGTCTGATGAAAGCTGGATAGAAGCTATGCAGGAAAAACTCAGACAATTCAGCATCAATGATGTATGGGAGCTGATTCCAAAACCCAAAGGCAAATCTGTTATTGGAACAAAGTGGGTTTTTAGGAACAAGATGGATGAGAAAGGAAAACTGGTCAGAAACAAAGCAAAACTCGTGGCGAAAGGATACACACGGGAAGAAGGAATAGACTATGACGAGACCTATACACCAGTAGCAAGGTTAGAAGCAATTAAATTATTGTTTGCTTTTGCTTGTTTCCAAAATTTCAGGTTATTCCATATTGATGTCAAAAGTGCCTTCCTCAATGGATTCATTCAAGAAGAAGTCTATATAGAACAATCACCATGATTTAAATATCCAAGAAAATCAGACTCGGTCTACAAACTAAAAAATTTATTGTATAGTCTAAAGCAGGCTCCACAAGCCTAGTATGAAAGGTTGAGTAAGTTTATAACTTAGAATAGTTTTGAAAAGGGAAAATGTTGATACTACTCTTCTTCTTTTTTTGTGACCCAAGGAACCCCCGTGCGCCGCTTCGCGGCGGAGTAAACCCTGGAGAAGCAGTGGAGTCACCACCACCCTTGCTGCCCCAGGTATTAATACTACTCTATTTATAAAAAATGGAAGGAAAAGATTTTCTACTCGTACAAATTTATGTAGATAATATAATCTTTGGTTCTCCTAACGAAAGTTTTTGTAAAAAATTTTCAAGATCTATGCAAGATGAATTCGAAATGAGCATGATGGGTGAATTGACCTTCTTTCTAGGATTACAAGTCAGACAATCAAAGAAAGGTACATTCAATCACCATGAAAAATATGCCAAAGATCTCATCAAGAAATTTGGATTGGAGAATTACAAGAGGACAAAAACTCCTATGTCAAGTTCATCAAAACTGGACAAGGATGAAGGAGGGGAATAAAGTAGATCAAAAACTATACAGAAGCATGATCGGCTCTCTTATTTACCTCACTGCCTCTAGACCTGATATTTTATTCAGTGTGTGCATTTGTGCTAGATTTCAATCTGATCTAAAGGAATCTCATCTTAGTGCTATTAAACACATCATGAAATATGTTTCGACTTTTCCAAAGCTAGGTCTATGGTATCCAAAAAAATGAGACTTTACTCTTCTTGGCTATTCAGACGCCGATCTAGCCGATTGTAGAATCGACAGGAAGAACACATCTGGCACTTGTCAACTGTTATGACAAATGCTGGTATCTTGGTTCTCAAGGAAACAAAGTATGGTGGCATTATCAACAGCAGAAGCAAAATATGTTGCTCTTGAAAGTTGTTGTTCTCAAATTCTTTGGATAAGACAATAATTAAGAGACTTTAGAATAGAAGAATCCTACACAGAGATCAGATGAGACAACACAAGTGCTATCAACCTCACCAGAAACCCCATTCTTCATTCAAGGGTAAAGCATATAAAGATTCGACATCATTTTATAAAAGATCATGTCCAGAATGGCGAGATTATGGTTCAATTTATTGATTCAAAGAATCAGTGGCGAACATCTTCACAAAATCATTGGAGAAAAAATTATTTGAGTCTATTCACAGCAAGCTGAATATTATCTCTCCTATCGATTAAAGTCTAAAGTTGCCCAAACTTAGAACTTCAAAAAGCTACTTTAGTATGAGAATCTCTCGAATCCAGAACTCTCCTCGTCAACCTTTGGAAGAAGAAGTTGAACAAGATGATGTTCCTCTCGGAGTTTTGACACCCCAGGTTCTTTACAAGCATTATGGTTATCTAAAACAAGGTGGTTCTCCAATGTCCTTTATCACTAGTTTTCTAAAAAGCCATGGGCATGGGAATGAAACTTTGTTCTTAAGAGCCATGGAGAGAATAGGAATGGTGCCAAAAGGATCGGCAGAAAAGGCTTTTCTTCATTTTCCTTATGATCCTAGATTTAGTTCTAAGAATCAGCCTGAAAATAAGGATGATGATGAGCAAATATTTTCGAATTTTCAACCTAGGATGGGTGTGGCTGCTGATATCCCTGGTGAAAGAACGAAACAGTTTCGTTCTAAGGAGCATAAAAGGGTTTATTCCCAAATGCTAAACAAAGGGGTGATAAACCCTTGAACAGTAGATTTTGACTTTTTGGACTCGATAAAGGTGAACTTAAGGGAAAAGTTGGCCTTTCTTCAACTTGAAAAGTTTTGTGCTAAGACAGCTATGACTTATTCGGAATTGACAGCATACTTCTACTCAAATCTGTCCTTCCTTGATCAGAATCACATTCGGTTTATTCTTGGAGTGGAAAGAAGTTGTTTTCAACCAATCAATATCTCCATAGGTCAAGCCACTAGATTTCTAGTAAAGGACAGACTGCCAAGTGGAGGTATCACATACTCTCGATTGCCAGCCTCCAACATTTTGTTGCACAAAATTATCATCAACTGCATCAGACCAAAGGCAGCCTCCAAAACTGATGTTTCCAGATTTGAGGCAAGAATCATGTGGGCAATTTGCAATGAGATGCGTTTCTCACTTCCTTATACTATCCTGCTGCATATGTACAAGATAGTCATGAAAAAAAAAAGGCCAATTGTCTTACTCTGCCTTGGTTACAAAACTATTTCACCATTTTCAGATTCAGTTTCCTGCTTCTCTTTGTTCAAGAACTGTTGCTCCTATGGAGATAGGATTGAAGATGATCTCCAAAATGAGATTGAAGGATCTGACTAAGGCCATTGAGCTTTTGAAGAAGGAATCCTCGAGCAAAGTCAAGGAATGATCTACTACTGCAAGAAAGCGCAAAGGCAAGGAAGTTGTGCAAGAAACTGCAAAGAAAAGGAGATCACTTATCCTACAGGATGAAGAGGATAAAGATGATCTGACCATTTTTTCCATTGCCTTAAGAAATCTTCAAGGCTTTGTTGCTTTTGAGAAATCAAAGGAAAGAGAAGGAGGAGACTGAGAAGAAGAAGAAGAAGAAGAAGAAGAAGAAGCAAGAACTAAAGTTGAAGAAGAAAAAGAAGAAGGTGATTCTGAAGAGAAGGGTAAGGATGATGACTTTGATGGAGAGACTGTTGCAATAACATTATCAAAGGACTCTGAAGCAACCAGGGATGACCCTGAAGGAGTACGAACTGAGACTGAACATCACTATCGTTCTGAAAACGAAAAGGCACAAGAAGAAGGACTTTCTTTTCCACTTGTAGGCACAGAAACAGGGGAGCTCATGAGAAAACATGGACTTCTTCTCCACATAATGCAAGTGATGGCATAGGTAGATCTCCTGTAGACCTCGAAGATGTTTTTGCATCTCAGTTTCCTAAAGCTGAGGTTGAAGAGTCTACTCCAAGTCAGGGTGCAAAGCAACTGCCCTCGATCAAGTTGATGTTCCCTCATCTCTCAATTATCCACAAATTCACTTTACTAAAGCTAGTGCTCAAACTGAACTTAATACAGACTATCCAAGGATAGTAGAGCTCCTTTTGGAGGTTAAAGCTCAGCAATATGTGATGGAGGTTGAGATCCAGAAGCTTCACATTACCTTGAGGTCTACTTCTAATTTTCTCATTGGGAATATACAGTCTCTAGACACTCAAGTTCAAACCTTGAATCAACAAGTTTCACAAGTTGTAGGCAAGGTCGAGAATGTCTATCACCAGTGCCAGGAGAAACTTGAGGAGGCAGTGCAGTCGCTAGGGGATTTCCGACTTGTTCGAGTTCCTAGACAACCCTGATTGCATTTATCTTTTATTTCTATCTTTCTATTTTGACTTTCTCTTTCTTTTTGCTGTTGACAAAAAAAAGGGGGAGAATGAGCAGATTTAAGCAGATTTAATTTGTTTGAACTTGTTTGAACTGATTGTATATTTTGTAGTAACCTTATATTCTGCAGTAACCTTTTGTGGTTGTGATTATGGATTTAGATTGAATCTTTGTCTAAATTGTCAAGATTAATGTGTTTTATGTGGTTGCAGAATCAATGTTATCCAGATCTATAACAATCTATTTTTATAAGTTATCATGTACTGCTAAAGTGTTGTTTTGCAGGATATAAGTTTTTAAATCTGCAGAAATGTTTTGTCACCATCAAAAATAGGGAGATTGTTGGAGAAAACTCATATGATGTTTTGAAGCTGACAAAACTTATCTAAGTTCTATTCTGAAAATTGCCAGACTTCTGTATCAAAGTTTATCTTACATCAGAAGTCTGCACACTCTGATAAGTTCCAGACTGAACGTAAGAATGAAGATTTAATTAGACTCAGGATTATTTTCTTCAAAGGTTCAGTACGACCAGGATACATCAGGCTTTCTGGTTGGAAATATCAATTACCATATTGGTTATCTTAATTGTAATCAATTTCGTTGAAACAAATCATTTTGGAAGGCAAGCTTATTTGGAAAGAATCTAATTATGGAAACCAAGGTCCTGATTGTATGGGCAAACAGAATTGACGGGCTTTCATCTCAATCTTCAAATAGCTCGAAATCTCCTTGATTGATTCTGTCCAATAGGTTAATTGGAATAATTCCTTTGGAAAATGCTAACGGTCGAGAAGGCATGGAAGAGTATTTAAGGAGGTTGTTCAAGTCATTCGAAATATAGCATGAAAGAAGAATTTCAAAGTCTAAAGCTTCTAATTCTCTTGTCCTTCATCTTCTAGTGCTTAAACTTGTATTCGAAAGTGAGAAACTCTAGAGAGTGATCTTGTGAGAATAGTAAAGACTCCTCACTGAGAAGTTGAGATCATAGAGCTATAACATTCTCTTTCGATTCATAGTGGAAACTAGCCAGAAGGCTGTCAGCGTAAGAGAGTGGACATAGGCTTGATCTAAGCCGAACCACTATAAACCTCGTATTCATTTTTTTTCTTCACTAAACTCCTTTACTTTATTCGTATTAGTTATTACAGTCTAAATCCTTCTGCACAGTCTGTAGTTCATCAAATTCAGTTTAAAAGTAAAGCATTTTTACTGCATTTTACAAAATCTGTTTTCACACCTATTTACCCCCCCTCTAGGTGTTCATATTAGCCCTTTCAGAATGTTCTTATCATTGCCAGCTTGGATTTCCTATAGGACTAGTGCCTCGTTTGTTTAGTCAAAAACATCACTTGAATTTGGGAGGACCGATCGAGGTTGAATTCCTTTGAAGGTGGAAATGTGAAGATGTCTAATAAGACCCATATATTAATGGTTCAAATAGGAATACCTCTAAAGGCTGTTTAGCTTTGATTTATATCAAAATGTGTCTTGCCCAAGCAAAATATGGCAGATGATTATTGCCTTCTTTTTATGATCGTGATCACTCAGTAAGTTCATGAACAACTACTCCGAGCATCCATGGATGATAGTTTCTTATTGCATAAAACAGAGTTTCACTCGGGATGTTAATCAAACGGTCTTTCTTTTACTTTGAAGACACAAACATTTACATCTGTACCTACCCGCGCATGGCTGCGTTGGTGGGGGCGTTCTCCTCTAGTACATCTGGACCAAGAGGTCAGGAGTTCGAACCCCCAAGGTAAGCTCTGTGATTTAAGTGGGGGGCCCAGCGGTAGGTTGCTGGGCCAGTCTCCCCCGAGGTATAGTTGGTGTTGTTCTCCCATAAGGTGAGCTAAGCCGAATCCTCGGCATCAAAAAAAAAAAAAACATTTACTTTTGTATATGTCAAGGATAAGATTTGAATTCCAACAATGTAGGACAAAGTTCTAACTAGAGCTTCCCTCTTCCAGTCTTTCATTCTTTGGAATTATAGAAACCTCATCATATCCTGCATTCAAGGAGAAAGGCCAATGATTCATCCAACGTCAAACTTGTTGGAGTACCAAAAATGAGAGAGAGAATTAGAAATTTTACTGGATATATTCGGCGTTGATTTTGGCGGAGGGAGATTTGTAGATGGCGGAGAAGGCATTGGTGGATAAGAGAATGGTGGAGGGGCATGGAGACTTAGGGCAGTAATCCATGACGGTGACGTCCACCGTCCCATCCTTGCACGGCCTGTTGCTGCCGCTCCTTGCACGGCCTGTTGCTGCCGCTCAGGCACCGCAGCTGGTACCGCCGCCTGCAGGCTGCTCCATTGTCCCACAACCCTTTGCTCACCGCCACGAACAGATTCCCCGGAGGAAACTGGTCTGCCCTATACCCATTGCATCTGGTTGCTGCCCCTCAAAAGAAATGACGAAGAAAAAAGATTATGACAGTCATATATTACCTATAGAAGTTATATCATGTGTGAATCTTTTTATTAAGAGAGATACTTGATATATGACGAGAAAGTATTATTCTGTTGTTTTTGTAGGGATATTTTATGAAATGTCGTGTGTCATTCTCGTCTTATTGGAAACTCAAACCTCTTGAATAATCAAGTATTGTATACTTATAAAAAAAATACCCGATTTCACGTATGACCATATTTCCATCTTTTTAGCCAGCATGCTAAACAAATATTCATTGCACATATGATCCTATATTGTGAGTTTGGTTCAGCTTTGTAAATGGACTTTGGGTATAATGCAAATGCTGTCCAAAGTTCTTTGGGGATATGCAAATTGTGTTTGGTAAAAACTCTTTGCAAAGAGATTTGAGTTCAAATAGTGTTTTGGCAACAAAAAAAAACAAATTTTTATTAAAAAAGGATTCAAATTCTTTGCCAATTCCAATGAAGGGCTATGGCCGCCACAAGCCAGATCTGGCCCCAGTGGCTGTCAACTAAGGTGGCCTAACCTTTGGTGACCTCCGGCAAGGGTCACGCGACCCAAGTGCAGTCCGCCTAAGGTCAGGTGACCTCAGGCAACTCAAGCTCGCCAAGCCTTCACCAACCACTCACCAGTCGCCCTTGCGTGAAGAAGATGAACAATTACAAGAAGAGACAAAATCAAAAAACGAAAGAATTAATGAGGGTAGTTTTGAAATGAAAAGAATATTTTAATATTAGTTTTAGCATTTCGCAAATGTTACTTCACAAGGCTGGGTAGAGTAGCATTAGGCTTTTTGCATTCCCAATACTAGCATCTGTCCAAAAGTTATTTCAAAATACTTGTCAAACCCTTCTACATTTCTCTAAGGGGTTTTGGAGGTTGAAAGCCCCTTAGAAAAGTTGAACCAAACGCAGCCTAAATTCTGCTGACTAAATCAGTTTGAAGACTGGAAGAGAGAAGAAGAAGAAGAAGATATAACATGGGTTCGGACTTATGGGTGTACAGTGGATGATGGGAAGCAGGAGGGACTCCTATGTCTTAAAAATTACATGATAATCTTTATCTACTATTAAAATAACAGTCTATTCTGAATCAAAAAAATCAAATAATAAATTATTATAAATTATAATGAGGCCCACTCCTTCAAAAACATTTGTCTAATATTAAACTATTATTTTCACAGTAGCTCAAAGACCGTTATGCTAGTAAAGCTCCTCTAAGCACAAATAAGCCCATTTCTTTCCTTATTAAGCTTAAGAGAGCTACTATTGCCATTACAATCTGACCCATCTTTCTTCGTCGCAAATTCAAAGCTAACTTGCAAATGTGGAAGACAAACTTATTCAGCTTTGTCTATTTATAGTCCCTCTCCCATAATAACCAAAACGCATAATAAGCACATGTCGTTTATTTGCCGTTGGGAACTGAAAGACCGCATGCATATGCACTTTCTGCGGGTCCACAATTTCTTTTACTTTCATAGGCTCGCCGGAGTTTTATCGTTTCTTTCTTCCCCTTTGTGATGAATCACAAGATTTTATCTTTACCACTTGAGGTCTTCAACTTTATAAGTTGCTTATGCATAATATTACTATATTGCATCGCCCGTCATGCATTCACCAGAAAGTGGTGAGGAGAGAACTTATGACTACAAAAGGTGGGTTACAGCAGAAAACTAAAAGATAAAACCGCGGGAGTGGGAGTGCTTTCGCATGGATTGATCGATTATATAAAACCCTTCATCAGTTGATGATTCTCAAAGTAACTTCCTATGCATCCACCACCCAATTTCACGAATTATGTAATAGTCCGTAGACAACGCGAGCAACTTTTTGTGAGCACGAGAGCTCACAAGTACAGAGCCCCATTGGTGGAAATTCAAGATTCCGAAACGTCACCTCGACATCTTAGTTATCCTTAAATATTTTGTTAGGTTTAGTCTTGGATAAGATGCATGTGCTGATCTCTGCTCATCTGGACATTATTTAACCTCCCACTTCAATGCAATCGACAAAGATCCTCGTTAGTGACGTACCTTTATCTGAAATTTTGTTGACCATTCATTGGTATCACGCTCAAGGGGGATCTCTTTATTCAGTGGGCGACCCCCACTTAAGTTCTTGTTTGTCTGTTGTGTCTTTGGAATTACGCAGGAAATATATATTTTATACCGTTGTTCTTCTAGGCTTTTATATTTACTTGGAAAACCCACTTTGCGAAAGAGAAAGCTTAGTTTTCAGGAAAAAGAGTTTTACTAGCATGTAATGCTTCCCTTAACAATATTTCCATGCATCAAGATTGAATTTGAGTATGTTGTCGCTAATCAACCGCCCCGACAACTATTGAAGCTCCATCCCTAACTGTCGCATGGCGAGTAAAGTAGTAAAATAAAATGACCGATTGTTCAACCGTTATGTGATGTAGAGTTACATGGAAACAACCTAAAGCAATTAACCCATCAATACCTTATGACATGTGACTTTTGGTAAAATAATTTATTTATTTTTTAAATGAGAAACTGTTGAGCAATTACCAAGTTTGGATCCATTACATGCACCTCCCCAACTGACAGATCATTAGATTGGGTGCATCTGAAGTAAACCATCATTCACCTCAGTTTTGTGGTGAGAAGTACATGGTTGTCTATTCCATTACCACCCTCCCTCATCTACTTGAGAATTTCTTCTAATTTCAAAGGGAATGAGTTAAGTCTATTGCGTTTCGATAGAATTTTATCACCTCGCGACACAACGTCGCATGATATGATAATGACTATCGACATCTTATAGCAGAAAGCTGCATAAACCAGGTGAAAGATGGCGTCCTATGTTTTATAATTCCTTTGACTGCAAAAGTGCACAAGTGTACAATCAGTATTTCATCTTTGTCTGATTGCCATGTTAAGTGCTGTTAATTCAAAGCAAGTTACTATATTCTGAGATGATTTTCTATCATATGGTTGTTGAGATGTCAACTATGCAAAGTGCAGGATCATTTTTTTCTGGCCTTTAGATGGCAGTTCTCAGAAGGAATTCCAGAGGATGTGGCATGAGATAACAAGCAAGTCAGGTGGCCAAATAACTTCCACTACTCCAGGAGTGATATTTGGAAGATCCTCCATTTGTTAAGTAGTAGCATGTCTGCAGTTTGATGAAACTGCCGTAATAAATAAATCATAACAGAACACTGGAGGTTCCAGAAAGCTGCGAGTGGCACGGTTTACATTTGAGTATCTATGCGGTCGGCCGGTATGGTATTTTCCTCCCTTTCAGATTTCGTTACTCTATGTTATCAGTCTGACATCCAGTAAGTTTCTTATTCGAGATCTTGTTTTACATGCATGATGCACAGCAGAGCTCTGTTATTTAGCAGCATGATGTGAACCTTTTTGTAAGAGTGAATTATCAAAACCCACTACTTGAATAAGACAGAGAAAAATGGAAGAAGGGAGCTAACTGCCTAACTAGGAAGAAACAACAATGTAAACACAGCTGAGTACAGTCTCTTGGAATGCTAATCGGATTTGTTGTCTAACTTTGCTTTCTGTTAGAAAAGGGATAAAGGCAACATATGTTCCTGAACTTTTTGAAATTGTTTGAGGAGGTCCCTGAACCTTTTTTTGTTTGTGCAATCGGTTCTTTAAAGTATATGCTTTTTTGTTCGAGTTGTGGAAATGCCGAAGGGGACAGACACATTAGCGCTACATTAATGCTGTCAAGACAAATTGATGCTTGCATAGAATTTTCTTGTGTGGACCGGATAACATGTCCGAAAATTTACAATAACAAAAAACCAAACCCTAAGAGAGAAAAAGAGAGAAGAAGGGAAAGGCAGTAAAGGGGCAGTGGTGGCACCCCTCACGTGCCAACAAGGGCTCGGCCTCCCTTGCCTACTACCGTCGGAGTCGGGCCAACCCAGGCGATACAGGGTCACACAATCTAGGCCAGATCTGGCCTGGGGTTGTGCATGTCATGCCCTATTCTAGGTGGCATGACCCAAACCGCTAATCACCGAGGTTGCCCAACCTAGGATCATATTTCGTGTTTTCTAAATGTTTTTACAATATTTATTTTGTTCTTTACTATTCAATAAATGTGGTGTTAGAAAATCCAACCCAAAAGTTTAAGTTGATAAATATAAAGAGCATTTAGGATCGAATTAGGCTATTATAAATATAAAGCTTTAATGCCATGTTAGAAAGTGAAACCCAAAACGCTTAAGCCAATAGGTGGAAAGAGACTACATGAATATAAAGAGCATTTAGAACCCATTGTCAAGAGATGTGGGATAATATTTCAACATATGATATCCTTGTTTATTTTTTGAATGCCATTAAGGGCACCTTGTCAGCATTTGACGGCAACTTGGCCACGACAGCATTTCCTTCCATAATTTTGATGGAAGGACCAAGTCGAAAATGAAAAGCATATAGTTCAAGGACCCAAGTCATACCAAAAAAGAGTTTGAAGACCTGATTGAATAGTCTGGAAAAGTTGAGGGACCTCTTGTGTCTTTATTCCTTCAGAAAAAATTGTAGTTGCTGATGTTGAAGCACTAAGAGTAGAATTTCTAGATGATTTATAGAAAATGAAATGGTTCTACATCATCTCCATTCCCTTGTTCCATATGCAGGGAAGTTAATTAATCATGTCGATTTGATTCTTTCCTGGAAGTCTGATAATGTTCTCTTTACCTTCATTTTAAGGACAATGTTTCTGTACTTTTTTTCAAGTCACGTCCTCTAGCCTTCTCTTTTCATGTCAGGCTTGTTGCTTTTGTTGAAGGCTTTTTCCTGTCATGCACAGCTGGGAGGTGCAGATTACATTGCAGTTGCTAGGAACTATCACACTGTCTTCATATCTGACATTCTGAAAATGAGGATGCGCATCCATGATAAGGTACATCACCATTTTTTAAGTACTGACTCTATATATTCTAGAAATACTGCTTCATGGAAACTCTTATGTATGGCGAACAATGGTATCGAGTCCTGAGAAGATGGAAGTACAACATTGTCCAACATGCAGATGAAAATGTAACAAACTCATATGTTGAAAAAAATTTATGTGTGGGGAGACAAATGTGCACCCTTCGAATTCTGTTAATATACTGAGTCTTTAATTCTGTACCTCTCTCCCAACAAGACAGTAAGGGATTTTTGCTAATCTTACCCACGTATATGCAGCATTTCTCATAGAATTATTTGCTTACAAATTTCAGGCAAGGAGGTTCATCACCCTCGTCAATGAGCTATAAAACCATCAGTGCCGCCTAGTTTGCTCTGCCACTTCTTCTATTGATGATTTATTTTAAAGAACTGAAGATGGTACTCTGTTTGATTTGGGGGAGGTGAGTCCTTTTTCAGTTAGATAATTATTCCATCCATTGCAGTCCAAAGACATTAGCACAGATGCAGTCTTCAGGCTTCAAGTGTCCTGATTTTCTCATAATGAAAGTTCTTTGACTGAAATGGTTTGGTCATGCCTCAGAATTTAGCAACTCATCTTTTTAAGTAGCAACTGAACATCTACATGGACCTGTTTTCCTGCAGTTTTCTTGTCAAATCATCTGAGTATCCTAGGCCTATATTCCGTTCCATGGAGATATATCCTATATTATTGAGAACCTCTGAAAGAAACAAATGTTGGCACGGTAACATGTGTGCTTCCATTACTTTAATGATTTAAAGGATCTGTATCCTATAATCTTCATGTTCGTGATGCAATATGACATTTTGAGTGATCCTTACTTATTCAAATGAGAAAACACGAGGTACATGGAAAGAAAGAACGGTAATGTCTTGAACAGAAGCCCTGGTTAAGAATGCTATCTATGGTATCTATGTCCCAGAACCTTGCTCTAGGAACTATGGAGTCCAGAACCAGGAATTAGTAGCCAGTGCAAACCCAATACTTCCTATTTTCAACGTTGTAGATTTTTTTTCTACAGCTGTTTTGCTTGTCTTAAGTTGATGAAATTGTTGTGCTGGTGTAACAAGAATTTCGCAGCCATAAAATATTTCCCTGCATTAAGTTTGATGCTTGGTGGCTTGATTCAAAACTATGAACTTAGCATTGTTTGCGTATATTTGCCTTGCCCAGCTTTCAATTTGAAACGGAGATAGAAGGAAGTAAACTTCGCCGCCGTGTCTTAGCAGAAGGCAATGTGAGTTCCGGAGGGGCGCCAACTGGGATCATATCCATGCTATCTGGTCAAGAAGAAAAATGCTTGCTTTTCCCGAGCAGTAAGTGATACTTTGATCTCCCTCCCTCCCTCCCTCCCTTTATCTCTCTGTGCGCTTCTTGGTCAAGACTCTAGCTAGAAACTGTTATTGTTTTTATCTTGCTACTTGCTCAAGGGTGCAGAGCTGCTTTCATTGGGCAGAGTACACTTTTATTGAATGTGATATCATCTCCCGATTTGAAGTTGACGCCATTGCATAAGATATCATCTCTACTTTCTTGCTTGTTTTAGTTTTTTGTGACTGCTTTTTCTTAATATTGATGCATATGCCACTGGGTGGATGATATGGATCCAATCTAATCTTGTACTATCGCTTCTATGCTAGATCATTTTCTTCGGCTCTGACTTTCCCCAATAGCACCCGAACATTTAGCTGTCTTTCCTCAGTTATGGTCCTTCTTTTCTAAAATTTATGAGCTTCATGCAGGTATCGCACTTAATTGAAATGCAGACACCATTGTATCTGGACGAATTCAGAGTTTTCATCCTTCTTTTGAGAGACATCGCCAAGAATTGCGGCATTAAAAGCAGAGTGAATCACATTCTTGTGAAAAGTGACAACCATTATCCCAGTTTCCAATTGTTCTATCTTCTGTATATTTGATCTCCAACAAATATAATCTGATATATTATTCCGTTAGTAATTGCCTGAAGAAGTCCTCAATCAATTATACAAAATTTATTCTTCAGCCAGGTCTCCCCATCATTCAGGTAGGCCCTCTTTATCAATATCTTTTCCATTATCTTTATGATGGACCTATACTGAGAGAAGTTACTTCGTTTGTTAGATGTCTAGGCCCTGGCCTTTGCAAAGCAATAAAAAAGAACGTCTTTGCCTCGGATTCATCATGCGTTTTTTGACAAAGTGACTTGATAGATTCATCATGCCGACAGAGTGATATGATGATGGAGCATTTTCTAGAAGTTCCATAGATTAACATGCTGATTCTGCTAGAGCAGATTATGATGACAACACCAGTACCATCATGTCTTTTGTTGCCAAGGTAGCTTCATATGATAAATAACCAAGGAATCTGCTTTACACATGTAGCCTGTCCATTACAAGATCAATGTCATAGTCAAGACGATTCCTCACTGGGTGGATACGTGTTGTCATGGGGCAAGTGAGACTAACATCTTGTAATGGACAGGCTACATGTGTAAAGCAGATTCCTTGGTTATTTATCATATGAAGCTACCTTGGCAACAAAAGACATTGTTGTAATCTGGCGTCGCAGCGGAAGCGGATCGGAATATCTTGCAATTATGTCGGGAGCTATAGAAATCGATCGAAATAAAACGAGGAACAATAAAAGGACAGGACACCAGAAATTTACGTGGTTCGGTCCGAATGTCGGAACCTACATCCACGGGAGAGCCAGCAAATCAATCCACTATAAATCGGAGAATTACAGGATTACAATCACACATGCACTCAAGTGTTTCCCAGTCCTACTTTATACCCGATACCCATGGTGTTTAACAACTCACTCAATGGACTCAACTCAGCACAAAACCTCTCTGATGTCTCTCTCGTGTCTCACACTCTCTCGAGCTCTTTTCTCCCGCTCACTTCCAAGCTCTATTTCTTTTGCAGCTTTCCTCGTCCTCCGAAGCTCTCGCTCCTTTTATCGGTGCCTGGAAGAAAACAAATCAAAATTATTCTCCAGAGTTGTCAGAACGGCGCCAATCTTCAAAGCATGCGCTTCCATGCATTTAATGAGAGCATGTGCGCGTATGACCATGCAGAAGGAGAATTGCTTCTGCCTTCCCTCTTTCTTAATAATAAATTAATGAGAGCCCACAAAAGATGACCAAGAAAGAGAGGAAGAATTCACGTCTTGCTTCTGCCTTCCCTCTTTCTTCATTAAAATAATAGAAGCCCACTTTCTTATTAAAATAAGAGAAGCCTGAACAAAGAGAGGGAGAGAATTCAGCGCCTACATGATAGGCTTATGAGGCAGCACACCTTTTTCTCCGGGCATGCATGCACATGGCCATGTGCATGCATTTAATAACGTAGAAGAAACTTGGACGATCAACCCTTCAGATTTCATGCTGACAAATGAGAAGAATCCCATGGATTTGAAGCCTTTATTTCCAACGTGAAGCGCGGAAAGCGGACATGATCCTTTCGGCTCCTATCCTGCCCCATTTTTCATCAAACACTCCGCGCACGTTCTTTCTCATTTTGGCATGAAAATATTTTGTACGGATCGGATATCGTACATGGACTCAAACTCGAGACATAATTTATGGTACTGGTGTTGTCATCAGGATTTTTATGCTTGTACAGCTTGTATGTCTTTATTCCTTATTGAAACAAACCTTCCAACCTTGGCTCGAATTCTCATCAAACCCTGCATGCAAGAGAAAGTCCTGATAAGCATGATCGTGAAGCTTATTATGCCTCTAGATTGAGAGAAAGACAAGATATTTTTACTGTGTATATTCAACATTGATCTTGGCATCCGGGTATCTTGAGATAGCATTGAAAGCCTTGTTAGATAGGGTCATTGTTGCAGGGCACACATTGCTTCGACAGAAATCGACCACTTCTACAAAGATGGTTGCTTCTCTGCAGGGCCTCTTTGGTCCACTGATGCATCTCACTCGATACCGCCGGCCACAGGCTGCTCCATTGTCCCATAAGCCATCGCTCGCTGCAATGAAATACCCTCCTTCAGGGAACTGATCCGGGTCGTATCCCTTGCACCTTGTGGCTACACATTAAGACCAGAAAAAATCAACAAAGCCAAAGTAAGTTTTTCTTATGCACCCTTTTCAGATTACATGCAGGAGGTAGGATACTACAAGAAATTTCTCATGTTGCAAATTGTTCTAGTTGATTTCTGAGCAGCATTAATAAGGTTTGTGGGTCATAAATTCCATCAAAGGTTTCTTTCTATTTTCTTCTCTTCCCTCCATCTTGACATTTGACTGCACAGTTACATGAGAGAGTTAGGGATTGTTGCAACTATGACCCAGGCCAATGTGTGAGGGGAAGATTGTTAAGGTTGTTCCACATCGATTGTGGAAGGGACTGGTGATCGGTTTATAAGTGCAAGGAAAAGTCTCACTCTTTGAGCTAACTTTTGGAGTGAGGGAGATCAAGATCACCTAACACAAAGTGATAGCAGAGCTTTGGTTATTGCAATGCTGAATGAAGGTAAAATAAGAAAGATGTCAGAACAAGAAAATAGAATTGGCTTTGTACTTACGCAAATATGGCGGATCATAAGACATGGCAGTTCCTACATCCCCATGAACTCTCAGAATAACTAAGCACAAGATTATTAGACTGTGACTTGGAATGAGTGCCTTCATACTGTTCTTGCTAGTATAGCATCAGCACAGAGCCTAGACAGAGGTTGGTCAGAGAGAAGGCTTGTGGTTCTTAAGCAATCTCCCGTTTTGATCTTATTTATACCAATTGAGTTTTGTCCATGCTTAGATTTAATACTCTCTCTCTCTCTCTCCGCACAAAGATGACTTTTTATTGGTTTTTTGTCATTCGTGCTCTCTCTCTCTCTCTCCGCACAAAGATGACTTTTTATTGGTTTTTTGTCATTCGTGCTATCTGAAGCTCTAATCTTACACGTTTTCAATTTCTGTTTCCATGCCTTTTTGTTAAGTTGGAACTGATGTCATCTCCACCTTCCTAATACAACCCGTTGGAGGCTAGCTCTACATATGACAAATTTTATAGTATTAGAAGTGCAAAAGGTTTACGGGGAAAACTAGATGATTATCCTTAGGATGGTTCCGTCTAAAATTGCAACTTCTATATATAATTAGACCTTTGCATTCACAAAGCATAAGGCACTCCTTTTAAACTGATGCTACCACTTTTATTATCTTGGCCATAAACTAATGCGACCACTTAGAGATAATTGTTCGGCCACTACAGATTTGATCAGCTGATGACCCCCCAATATACTATGAGGAACTGCTCCAATGTGCATGAGGTGCTGTCATGTTTCAATTAGTAGTATTCACTAAATAGCTTAACACAAAAATGGCATGAAGCCTAATAAAGTTAATGGCGTATGTGATGAGAAAATGATGAAGAGATCAAATCGAATTGCCCCAGTGGCAGCAAGGGCGGCGGCGGCGGCTCAGTGATTGAGTGAAACACCTCTGGTTGATTGATCTTGGTGGATGTGTAAGCTAGAAGCAAAAGCTGCTTTGAACTTCGGCTAATGGGTTGATGAGTGATCTGGTGGGGGGAAAAGTACCAAAAAAGTCCTAAACATTTTGACTTTGTGCCGATTTAGTCCTAAATCTTTTTACGTTGTGCCAATTTAGTCCTTTCCGGCCAATTTTGGCCGGATTTTGCTGACTAGACGCCGGTCGGCTAACGTGGCCTGATCGGCGCTGACGTGTACAACTTTTAATAATATTTTAATATTTTATAATATTTTTTATTTTATTTTATTTTATTTTTTCTCTCTTTTTATTTTTATTTTTATTTTTTCCTTTTTCTTTTTTTCATTTTTCTTTTTCTTCTCATCTTCTTCCTCCAGCCCGGTCGCCGGAGCTCGATGATTGGCCGGGCGATGGCCGGCGAGGTCGACCTCGCCGGCCACCTCGCCAGTGGCCGCGAGGGCGGCCTCGCGCCGGGCGGGCGAGGCTCGCCCTCGCCGGATTTGGCGAGGTCGAGCCCTCACGCCGGGTGGGCGAGGCTCGCCCTCGCCGGATCTAGCGAGGATCGAGCCTCGCCCATGGCCGGCGAGGGCGAGCCCCGCCAGCTCGGCGCGAGGCCAACCGGACTCCTCCCGGCTTCGTTCTCCGATCCCAATCTCGCCCTAGAAATTTCCTCCCTCCTCCACTCGTCGTCGTCGTCATCTCTAGGGTTTACGGGAGCTCGGGGTGTCTTCGGTTGCGCGCGCTCCGGCCCCGGATTTTCGCCCGTTTCTCCTGCAGCGGCGATCCGTTGGGGGTGGGGGTTTTGTGATTCCCGGGTTCTCCGAGGCAACTGGCCTCGCGCCAAGCTGGCGGGGCTCGCCCTCGCCGGCCATGGGCGAGGCTCGCCCTCGCCGGATCGGCGAGGTGGAGCCTCGCCGGCCATCCCTCGCGGGCACCGGCGAGGTGGCCGGCGAGGTCGACCTCGCCGGCCGTCGCCTCGGCCGGTCGCCGAGCTCCGGCGACCGGCTAGAGGAAGAAGATGATAAGAAAAAGAAAAAGAATAAAAATAAAAATAAAATAAAAATAAAAATATTCTAAAATATTCTAAAATATTAAAATATTATTAAAAGTTGTACACACGTCGGGGCCGATCAGGCCACGTCAGCCGGCCGGCGTCCAGTCAGCAAAATCCAGCTAAAATTGGCCGGAAAGGACTAAATTGGCACAACGTAAAAAGGTTTAGGACTAAATCGGCACCAAAAAACGGTTTAAGACTAAATCGGCACAAAGCCAAAAGATTTAGGACTTTTTTGGCACTTTTCCCTTTGGTGGGCGAACAAGAGTAGGTCTGGAAATGCGCATGCGACTTTCACTACTAATAATAGAGAAAGATTTGACGGCTCTCTCATCCGAAGTCCGGGTTATAGCCTGAAATATGTCAAATCATTTTTTATTAGAGAAGCGCATTCAATCCTTGACATAATGAGCATTATCTGCGAAAACCATCGTGTTAAGCAACAGTGTGTGGAGAAGGAAATTATCATTGTCCACCCTTTAGTGAGATCATAGCTGGAGGTTTTATCATGAACCGGTTTGCAATTCCTTTATTTATGTTAAAATGTATTACATCGAAGAATTGATATGATATAGAGCAACTAATATATACTAACTAGTCCATAACTTAGTGGCTTTATGTCTTTTATTGAAGGCGATCCAACTAAATATATTGACGTACTCAAAGTTGGTTTTCACTTGACAATCTACCCGATAAAGTCATTAAGGAAGAATTATCAAAAATGTTATAAACCTATTATAATTGTGTAAATTCAATCCTAAACTTTTTTTTTTTTTTTGCCAATTCAATCATAAACATTTTGAATTATGTCAATTCAATCCATCCAGTCAATTTTGGTCGACTGGTATTAACATAAACGCCTATTGGCACCGTCTGTCCGGCTAACACTAACGTGAACAATTTTTAATAATATTTTATTTTATATTAATCTTTTTCTTTTTCTTTTTCTTTTTTTTCTTTTTCTTTTTCTTTTCTTTCTTTTCTTCTTTTCTTCCTTCTTTGCTTTTTTCCCCCACAAAGGATGGCAAGGCTCTAGCAAGGCTCACCGGCCACTATGTAAGGGCCGTGAAGCCCTCGCCAACTGCTGATGGGGTGGCTTCGCCCAGATCTAGGTGTGGCCACCTTCGCCAGGGAAAGGTGGCCATGGCTCACCAACCACGGTCGAGGCCACCTTCACCTGCGGCCCAAGTGGCCATGGTGAGGCTGGCCTTGCCCAAATCTAAGTGAAGCCACCTTGCTCATAACCTCTAGGCCTCACCCAAATCTAGGCAAGGACAGGTAAAGGCTGCAACCCTCGCCAGCCACTATGGGGAAAAGAAGCAAAAAAGGAAGAAAAGAAAAAATGAAAAGGAAACAAAAAATAATAATAAATAAATAAATAATAAAAAACTCAAAAAAGTAAAATATGATTGAAAATTATCCACGTCAGTGCCTACCGGCTAAAATTGACCGGATTGATTAAATTGGCATATTCGTAAAAGATTTATGATTGAATTGACCAATTGCAAAAAGTTTAAGACTAAATTGACATAATTATGAAAGGTTTAGGACTAAATTGATATAATTGTAATAGGTTTAAAAAAATTTTGATAATTTTCCCCTAATTTCAGGCTACTAATGTGCACTCCAATATATACATCATGTTTTTTCAGATGGTGGAAGCTTTGGCTTTCTCTTCATAGTGAGTGAACCTTGGACTTCTAATTAATCTACTACCCACCCCTCATTCCGAAAATGCTTCAATACTTTTCACTGACAATGAAAAATGTTCTTATTATTGCCCTTGCTGGGATTTCCTACAGGATTAATGCCTCATTTGTTTAGTCGAAAACATCACTTGAATTTTGGAGGACCGGTCGAGGTTAAATTTCTTTGAAGGTAGAAATTTGAAGATATCTATTAATGGTTGAAATAGGAGTATCTCTAAAGGTTGTTTAGCTTTGATTTATGTCGAAATGTGTCTTGCCAAATCGAATAGCAACAAAATATGGCACACGATTGTTTCTTTCATTTTATGGTCGTGATGATTCAGTAGTTCGTGAACAACTACTTCGATGGCGAGTCCATGAATGATCGTTTCCTATCGCACAAAACAGAATTTCGCTCAGGAGCTTAACCAAACGGTCTTTCTTTCACTTTGAAGTGCAAACATCTACATATGTCAAGGATAACATTTGAATTCTGATAATGTAGGACAAAGTTCTAGGCATTTATATTTACTTGGAAAACCCACTTTGCGAAAGAGAAAGCTTAGTTTTCAGGAAAAAGAGTTTTACTAGCATGTAATGCTTCCCTTAACAATATTTCCATGCATCAAGATTGAATTTGAGTATGTTGTCGCTAATCAACCGCCTCAACAACTGTTGAAGCTCCATTCCTAACTGTCGTATGGCAAGTTAAGTAGTAAAATGAAATGACCGATTGTTCAACCGTTATGTGATGTAGAGTTACATGGAAACAATATAAAGCAATTAACTCATCAATACCTTATGACACGTGACTCTTGGTAAAATAATTTATTTATTTTTTAAAATGAGAAATTGTTGACCAATTACCAAGTTTGGATCCATTAAATGCACCTCCCCAACCGACAGATCATTAGATTGGGTGCATCTGAAGTAAACCATCATTCACCTCAGTTTTGTGGTGAGAAGTACATGGTTGTCTAATCCATTACCACCCTCCCTCATCGATTTTTCCAACGGTCCAAGTGGGGTCTATTGGTAGCAAACTAATCAGTACTCAATGATTACCACCTTATTTAGGCCATTTCTGTTGTTGGGCCTTGGGAGAAATGAACATGGGCTCCAACTACTGCACGGGATTCTCTCTCGCTTTTAAATTTTTCAGCCGTTTCTAACCTAGCTTTCATTTTACTTCTTTGGACGGTCGTCCTACTTGGCTCTATCTAGGATTTGACAAAAGTGAACACTCGCTCAACTGATCCGGCAGTCCCTAGAGGACGTCTCGAATCTTAGAGCGTAAACACAAGCCAGCAAGCTTTCGAGCGATGGTGGTCCATGGTCGAGGCAACTTGTTCTGATTTCTTCTAATTTCAAAGGGAAGGAGTTAAGTCTAGAGTTTTATCATGTTGTGACGCAACGTCGCATGATATGATAATGACTATCGATGTCTTAGAGCAGAAAGCTGCATAAACCATGTGAAGGATGGTGTCCTATGTTTTATAATTCTTTTGACTGCAAAAGTGCACAAGTATGCAACCAGTATTTCATCTTTGTCTGATTGCGATGTTAAGTGCTGTTAATTCAAAGCAAGTTACTATATTCTGAGATGATTTTCTATCATATTGTTGTTGAGATGTCAACCATGCAAAGTGCAGGATCATTTTTTTCTGGCCTTTAGATGGCAGTTCTCAGAAGGAATTCCAGAGGATGTGGCATGAGATAACAAGCAAGTCAGGTGGCCAAATAACTTCCGCGACTCCAGGAGTGATGTTTGGAAGATCCTCCATTTGTTAAGTAGTAGCATGTCTGCAATTTGATGAAACTGCCGTAATGAATAAATCATAACAGAACACTGGAGGTTCCAGAAAGCTGCAATGGAGTGGCACGGTTTACATTTGAGTATCTATGCGGTCGGCCGGTATGGTGTTTTCCTCCCTTTCAGATTTCGTTACTCTATGTTATCAGTCTGACATCCAGTAAGTTTCTTATTCGGGATCTTGTTTTACATGCATGATGCACAGCAGAGCTCTGTTATTTAGCAGCATGATGTGAACCTTTTTGTAAGAGTGAATTATCAAAATCCACGACTTGAACAAGACAGAGAAAAATGGAAGAAGGGAGCTAACTGCCTAACTAAGAAGAAACAACAATGTAAACATTGTTGAGTACAGTCTCTTGGAATGCTAATTGGATATGTTGTCTAATTTTGCTTTCTTTTAGAAAAGGGATAAAGGCAACATATGTTCCTGAACTTTTTTAAATTGTTTGAGGAGGTCCCTGAACCTTTTTTGGTTTGTGCAATCGATTCTTTAAAGATAGGCTTTTTTGTTCCAGTTGTGGAAATGCCGACGAGGACAGACACATTAGCGTTACATTAATGCTAACAAGACAAATTAATGCTTGCATATGATTTTCTTGTGTGGACCGGATAACATGTCCGAAAATTTACAATAACAAAAAACCAAACCCTAAGAGAGAAAAAGAGAGAAGAAGGGAGAGGCAGCAAGGGGCAGTGGTGGTACCCCTCTCATACCAACAAGGGCTCGGCCTCCCTTGCCTACTACCGTTGGAGTCAGGCCAACCCAGGCGATACAAGGTCGCACAATCTAGGCTAGATCTGGCCTGGGGTTGCGCATGTCATGCCCATTCTAGGTGGCACGACCCAAACCGATGATCACTGAGGTTGCCCAAGCTAGGATCATATTTCCTTTTTTCTAAATATTTTTACAATATTTTACTATTCAATAAATGTGGTGTTAGAAAATCCAATCCAAAAAATTGATCGGATAAATATAAAGAGCATTTCGGACCATATTAAGTGGATAAATATAAAGCTTTGATGCTATGTTAGAAAGTCAAACCCAAAAAGCTTAAATCAATAAGTGGAGAGAGACCACATGAATATAAAGAACATTTAGAGCCCACTATCAAGAGATATGGGATAATATTTCAACATATGATATCCTTGTTTATATTTTGAATGCCATCAAGGGCACCTTGTCAACATTTGATAGCAACTTAGCGGCCACGACAGCATTTCCTTCCATAATTTTGATGGAAGGACCAAGTTGAAAATGAAAAGCATATAGTTCAAGGACTCAAGTTATGACATCCCAGATTTTCAATCATGTTTTCTATTAAATAAATCGAGCATTTCATCGACGCGCCTATAGGGATGTTCTCAAAGCTGATTACTCTCGAGATAACTAGACTATCTAGGAAAGCTATTGAGGAATTTTAAGGCAATAGACTTAAGAATTTGACCAGGAATCGGCTTCTCAACCGTACTTATCTTTAGAAGCCATTACGACACAATTAAAAATCAATTTGAGATCAAAAATAGGTCAGTTCGACTGAGATGTGTGGCTAATCGTGGGTAACATCACGTAATTGGAAAATTCTCGTCGGCCGGTACTATACTGATTTTTCTATCGTTTTGGTACCCTGTGTCCGTATTTGAATCCTCGAGATTTTCACGACAACTGAGAGTCGCCAATGTGTTGATTAGGTTCATGGTGGCTCGAAGAAAATCAACCACGGGTCATTTACACTAAAAATTTCTGAAAACTACCCGGTAGCCTAAGTCACACTAAAAACGTACTAAAGTGAAATTAACCGCGAATTTGAATCCGAGTTCAGAAATTGAAAGTTTTATCATGTCACAATTAATTCTAGGAGCGTCGACTCAGTCTCAAAAGATTTTTCTACAAACCAAGACTTTTTGGGAAAAAGTCGTCCTAGGGTCATTTTTGTCCCAAAAAAGCCAGGGACCATTCCTGATCGCAAAATTGGGAAGCAAGTGGGATCAATTGGTGAGGAAAAATACCAATTGCATCAGTGAGATGTCGATTGAATTTATTGAGGCCGAACTAAGTTGAATTAAGAAAGATTTAGTGTCCAATTTGAGGGAAAACCTATGCAAGTTCGTATGTCCCCCTTGCCTAGCCATTTTGGAGCATCTCAAAGGTTGTCAAGTGTGCATGGGTGGCTAAATTGCAGCCAAGGAAGGCAGCTATGGCTGTAAATTGGTCAAGGGGACCAAAATGTGGAAAATAAGACTTGGTAAGCCCTTTTGTTCTCTCTCTTTCCCCTCTCCCTCCAAGACCGGGGACCAGCTCCTCTCTCCCCCTCATTGTGCTTTCTCGAGCTCAACAAACCAGGAGAGAAGCAGCCGTCGACCCCGCACGCCGTCACCACCTTCGAATCGCCGTTCATTGCCCCGCCTTGCGCGCACACCATTGCGCCCCACCGCACGACCCAATGCTCCAGTCACTTGTTCCACCGCATAGCCTTACTGTCTAGCTCGTCTCCGCCGCTGTAGACTACCACCGGAGCTCCTACCGCCACTGCCTAGGCCCAGTTTGGCCCTTTCAACCCTCCTCAATCCATCCCTGCCTCAACCGAGCAACCACCTCGCCGTTTCAGCCATCCACCAGCCAAGAACAAAAGCTAAAACTGTGGGTATTTAAGACACTGTTCAACTCGTTTTGGAGGTATTCCGGGCCCTAAAAGTTAGGCTCGCTTTGAAGGAAGTTGTTCCCCGCGACGTTCCCGTCGATTTGCACCGACCCGCTCGTTGAACAAGTGAGTTTAACTCACTAAACCTCACTTAGTAGGTTAATGATGCTTATGGGTTGATTAGATTAAATTAAGCATGTTTAAATGGATAGATTAGATTAGATTAGTTAATTTAATTATCTACCGATGCATGTTAGGTGGTTAGTTATTGACATTAGCAAGTAAATAGGTTCTAGTATTTATTGAGCGAATTTCGGAAATTTTCCGGGTCCGTTTCGGCGTCCAAATAGGTATTACGAGCCCAAATTGGATTTATTACATTTAATTAATAATTTATGTAATTATTTATTTATTTATTTATTTTCCAGAAATTATACCGGAATAGCCGGTGACTGGAATTTTATGTTGGTTATTGTGGTGCAATCTGTTTATTTAGTTGAGCTCTAATTTGTGCTGAATTGATTTAATTGTGATTTTAGGATTTTATTCCTAAATTAATTAATTTTGGTAATTGATTGGAAAATAACCGAGCATCGATTTACAACGTCAAAAATATTTTGGTGGACCATATAAATGGTGGGATTTTCAAGGGTGTAAATATTGTATTTTGGCTAAGCCCGTCCATGTACTTATACACGGCTATTTTTATCGGGTATGATAAAAATGATGAATTGCTTGTATGGTGAAAGTGGTTTACTATATTGGCCTAGGGGCCCTAAATTATCAGTTTTGGGCGAGCATATAAATAGTATACAATAGTATCAGTTTTGGGTGAGCACATGTTATTAGCTTTGGGTGAGCATATATAGTATACTATGATGGCCTAGGGACCCTAATCTATCAGTTTTAGGCAAGCATATATACCGTATACTATATTATTAGCTTTTGGGCGAGCTATACTATCTATACTTTAAACTTTGGGCTGGCAGTCCTAATTGATAGGACATTATACATAGTATTGATTGAGCTAACCGAGAAGTGTTCATGATGACATGTAATCGACTGAGTCGATTGATCAATAATTCGATCCGATTAAGTGAATTGATGTGATTTGTGTATAATTGGTATATACTGATTTGCAGGGTGAACTAAGGCCAAGGTAAGTCTTCTGACATGTGTTGTGTTTAGGCAGCCCTTAGGACGTATTGGCTTCTTAATCGAGTTTTAGGGAGTAGAACTTGCTGAGACGTAGTCTCACCCCGTTGTGGGACAACATTTCAAGTCCTTAGATGGCAGCATCTCCAACCCCTCCCATGCATTTTGGTATGCTTGAGGAAATTACTGAGATAGGTTCACATCCTGATACACCGTCACCCTGAAGGATTGAAATATGTATTGGTGAAATCCACCGTTTGGGTTGATGTAGGTGAACCCCAAAAGGTGCCCCACAAATACCGGTCGTGGTATCACCATTACAATGATGGACGAAGGGTAGGCCCTGTATCGAAAGGTGATGTACCTCTGTACGTTTTGGAGGTAGCATTCGGGAAGGGGACAGCAAATCCCAAGGGTGGATCGGTAATTGATGCGAAGGATCCTAACTCAAAGGCGATTCTGACTCTCCAGTGTATTTAGCCATGGGCTCCAGCTGGAGTGAGGAAGAATGAGAGATCGTCGAAGAAGAGAAGGACCCAGAAGAGGATTGAACTCCCACCCTATTTTACAAACCTTGAGTTGTGAACCTATGTGTGGTAGAACTGACTTTTGTTAATAGTATTGTAATATATATTATATGGTTTGCATTGTATAAAAGTTTGGTTGTGATTTCCAAGTTTAAAAATATGGCCCTACTTTTCTATCACATTGTTTTGTTGCCTGGGGATTTTATTAAACTTCCGCATGCACATTTAAAATAAATGGGTCGGCGATACGTCCTGGGACGTCACTATTAAATCGACCAGCTGAAGGATGGGTGCGTGTCTGAGGATCGGGGCGTGACACAAGTCATACCAAAAAAAAACGTTTGAAGACCCGATTGAATAATTTGGAAAAGTTGAGGGACCTCTTATGTCTTTATTCCTTTAGAATAATTGTAGTTATTGATGTTAAAGCACTAAGAGTAGAATTTCTTGATGATTTATAGAAAGTGAAATGGTTCTACATCATCTCCATTCCCTTGTTCCATATGCAAGGAAGTTAATTAATCATGTCCATCTGATATTTTAGTGGAAGTCTGATAATGTTCTCTTTACCTTCATTTTAAGGACAATGTTTCTAAACTTTTTTTCAAGTTAAGTCCTCTAGCCTTCTTTTTTCATGTCAGACTTGTTGCTTTTGTTGAAGGTTTTTTCTTGTCATGCACAGTTGGGAGCTGCAAATTACATTACAGTTGCTAGGAACTATCACACCGTCTTCATATCTGACATTCCAAAAATGAGCATGCGCATCCGTGATAAGGTACATCACCATTTTCCAATTACTGACTCTATTTATTCTAGAAATACTGCTTCATGGAATGTCTTATGTATGGCAAACAATGGTATTGAGTCCCAATAAGATGGAAGTACAACATTGTCTGATCGGACATGCAAATGAAAATGTAACAAACTCATATGTTGAAAATTTTATGTGTGGGTAGACAAATGTCCACCCCTCAAATTTTGTTAATATACTAAGTCTTTAATTCTATACCTATCTCTCAATGAGACAATAAAGTATTTTTGCTAATCTTATCCACGTTTATGCAACATTTCTCATGGAATTATCTACTCACAAACTTTAGGCAAGGAGGTTTAACACCCTCGTCAATGAGCTTGACAACCATCACTGCTGCCTAGTTTGCTCTGCCACTTTTTGTATTGATGATTTATTTCAAGGAGCTGAAGATGTTACTCTGTTTGATTTGGGGATGTGAGTCCTTTTTCAGTTAGATATGTTAGAGTATAAGGGTAAAATAGTCTTTAGTCTAAAACTAGTGTTGAAGATAGATCTTTGGCTCAGCTATACCAGCCAAGTCATCTCCCGTGATGATAATATCATCAACATATACAATCAAGAACAGTTTGCCTCCCCCTAAATGTTTATAAAAGAAAGAGTGATCATTTTCACATCTCAACATTCCAAAAGAAAGTATGGTCTCAGAAAATCTTCCAAACCATACCTGTAGAGATTGCTTCAAACCATGTAAAGATTTTTTTTTAATTTGCAAACTAGTCCCCTAGACTCCCCCTGAGCAACAAATCCCAGAAGTTGCTCCATATAAACTTCCTCATTAAGAGTACCATGCAAGAAAGCATTCTTAATATCAAACTTAAATAAGGGCCAGTTATTTGTGGTGGCAAGAGAGATCAAAAATTTGAATAGAAGTAAGTTGGGCAATAAGTCTCACTTTTAAACAAGTAATAGAACCATCGGGATTGACCTTCACAGCATACACCCATCGATGACCAATAGTAGTTTTGCCTAAAGGAAAAGATACCAAATCTCATGTTTGATTCATTTCAAAAGCCTTTAATTTTTCTTCCATTGCTGTCCTCCAGTCAGAACTTTGCAATGCTTCAGCTACAGACTTAGGGATAGGATGTTGTTCAACAGTAGATAAAAATGACCGAAAAGAAGGAGATACAGAAGAATAAGAGATAAAATTTGCAATAGAATGTTGAGAACAGTGTACCTTTTCGATGAGCAATAGGAAGATCAAGATCAGGTACAGGAGAAGAGTCTATTGGTGAATCTGACGCAAAAGATGATGTAGTAGTGACAAGAGAAAGGGGGAGAACAGTAGCTACTCGAGGACGTTGAGTAAAAACTTGGAGAGGAGGCGGTTCCTGTGGAGATACTAGTGAAATTGTTGAAGTAGTCGATTGAACGGTGGTCACATATAAGTCTTCATCCAATTCGGACATGGTAATTGGAACATCATGATAAGGAGTGGATTCAAAGAATATGACATCAGCAGTTATAAAGTATTTTATCAATGATGGAGAATAACAATGATACCCGTTTTGAATACGAGAATAACTCATAAACACACACTTGATGGCCTTAGGATCAAGTTTTGATATTCCAGGTCAATGATCACGAACAAAACAAACGCAACCAAAAATTCGAGGTGGTAAGATAAACAATGGCTCATTTGGAAACAAAGTAGAAAATGGGATGCCACCTCACAACATAGAAGAGGGCATGCGATTAATAAGATAGCATGCAGTTGGAACAGCATCAAACCAAAAGATTTTAGGGACCTTCATCTCAAATAACGTGGATCTAGTAACTTCCAACAAATGTCGATTCTTTCTTTTCGCAACACTATTCTGTTGAGGTGTATCAAAACAAGAAGATTCATGGATCATACCATGCTGAGTCATAAAATCAGAGAATGGTGTAGAAAAGTACTCCTTAGCATTCTTAGAACACAAAACTTTAATATGTACACCAAATTGAGTATGAATATCAAATATAAATACACGAAATATAGAAAATAATTATGAACAACTTTTCATTATATATAACCAAGTAACTCTTGAGTAGTCATCAAAAAAAGTAACAAAATATCGAAAACCCAAATTGGAAACCACATGACAAGGACCCCAATTATCTTAATGAACTAACAAAAAAGGAGATGCTACTTGTTTAACAACTCGAGGCGGATAGCTAATATGATGTAATTTGCCAAGTTGGCATGACTCACATTCTAAACTAGAAAGAGAACGAAAACTAGAATCTAACTTCTGAAGATTATGTAAAGAAGGATGACCAAGATAACAATGAATCTAATGTGGTGATGTAACACTAGGCAAAGCAATTGATGGAGCGTCTTCCAGCACATACAACCCCCCTAACTCACTTCCGCTACCAATCATCCTCTTCATAGCTAGATCCTGAAAAAATACAAGAATCAAGGTAGAATGTCACTGAACACTAAAAGTTTTTAGTTAATTTACTGACTGACATGAGGTTAAATGGAAATTATGGAAGATAAAGCACTAAGGACAATGGCAATGAAGGAATTGGGTAAACAGTGCCAACCCCCTTAACATGTGTGGATGATCCATCGGCTAAGGTAACTATAGATGAAGATGGAGTAAGAGATGAAAATATATCTAAAAGGCCTGACATGTGATCAAAAGCCGTTGAATCAATGACCCAAGGACGAGAAGTAGCCAAAAGACCTGCAGTAGCATTACTTGTCTAAACCAAAGTAGATGTGGAAGCAGGCTGTGAAATCTAAAACTAGTTATATCGGGCAAATTCCTCTTTAGACATAACAACTACCTTGCCTTTAGAAGACTGTGGAAAAGGATCGGCACTGGATGCAATATTCGCAAACTATTGCTGCTGCCCTGGTCTTCCATGTAATTTGTAGCAAAATTTCTGAATATGACCAGGTTTGCCACAATAATGACATGTCCATGTGGCCCCTGAGGTATCGGCAAACATATAAGATTGTCCATTATTATTCTGTTGACCTTGGCCTCTTCTTGTTCCTGTGCCTCGACCTCCCCCTTGGCCACCACATCCGCCATATCCTCCACGACTTCCTCCGTCACTCCTAATACCACTACCAATCACAAGAGCTAAACTATCCTATATAGATAAAATAAAACCCTAAAGCTCCTAAAGACTATTTTACCCTTATACTCTAACAAGATAATTATTCCATCCATTGCAATCTAAAGACATTAGCACAAATGCAGTCTTCAAGCTTCAAGTGTCCTGATTTTCTCATAATGAAAGTTCTTTGACTGAAATGGTTTGGTCATGCCTCAAAATTTAGCAACTCATCTTTTTAAAGTGCAAAACAATATCTACATGGACCTATTTTCCTACAATTTTCTTGTCATTTCATTTGTGTATCCTAGGCCTATATTCCGTTCCATGGAGATATATCCTATATTATTGAGAACCTCTAAAAGAAACAAATGTTGGCACGGTAGCATGTGTGCTTCCATTACTTTAATGATTTAAAGGATTTGCATCCTATAATCTTCATGTTCGTGATGCAATATGACATTTTGAGTGATCCTAACTTATTCAAATGAGAAAACACTGGGTGCATGGAAAGAAAGAACAATAATGTCTTGAATAGAAGCCCTGGTTAAGAATGCTATATGTGGTATCTATGTCCCAGAACCTTGCTGTAGGAACTATGAAGTCTAGAACCAGGAATCAGTAGCCACTGCAAACTCAATACTTCTTATTTTCAATATTCTAGATTTTTCTTTTCTACAGTTGTTTTGCTTGTCTTAAGTTGATGAAATTGTTGTGCTGGCGTAACAAGAATTTTGCAACCATAAAATATTTCCCTGCATAAAGTTTGATGTTTGGTGGCTTGACTCAAAACTATGAACTTAGCATTGTTTGTGTATATTTGTCTTGCCGAGCTTTCAATTTGAAACAGAGATGGAAGTAACTTCGCCACCATGTCTTAGCAGAAGGCAATGTGAGTTCCGGAGGTGTGCCAACTAAGATCATATCTGTCGCGACCTAAATTTCGGGTGCACCACCTAAAATTAGGCTAATGGATTCCTAAGCCTAGACTTAACTCGGGCTCTCCCAAGCCCATACCAATTTGCGACTTATGTTCAAATTCTTAACATGCAGATAGATTTTATCTAGGAGTCGCCATTAATCTATTTTTTTGGTGGATCAATTAGAAACACAAGTAAAGTAACGAGAGTTTTACTTTACTCCTACAAACCAGAGACTATGGGTACGGGGACTTAGTTACACTAGATTTCTCTAATGCCCTTTCGGTACCATTCTTTTATTTTCAAAAATGTTTTTGCAAGCAACTTAAATTGATTTTATATCTATTATCCTAACATGTAAGGCAATCATGTGGGTGCGCAAACCACCAATTTAACACCCAAATAAATAATGAATAAATTGCAAAACTTACCTCAAAGCAACGAAAACATCTGCAATGTTAAATTTGAATCCACATCAACAACCCTAGATATGATTTCTAATTAACACGCAATTTCTTTTATTTGTTTTCACTTAATTAATGAAAATCATGCAATATGCAATGCAATATTAACTAAATGACCTAATTCTAATAACATGCAATTTCTAATTAAATGGACCTAGCAACAATCACTAAATGGCATGCATTTCATGAATTTAATCCTAATGACATGCACATGACATTTTTTCTTTTTCTTTTTTTTTCTTAAAAATAATGCAATTTATCCTAGAAAATAAAACTAATTTATTCTAAGACATTTTTGTATTTTTCATGAAATTCGAAATTAAAAAAATGTGAAAATTATCTAACTAAATTAAGATTCTATTCAATTTGTATTAGGAATTAGGTTAAGCCAAATCCTAATTTAAACTAAGATATTATCTTAACTTAGCAATTTCTAACCTAAGATGCAATCTATCTAAAAAATCAACCTAAACTAAAAATGAAATATGCAATTTTATCCTAATGTGTAATGATGTACAAAGGATGCCTTAATTCTACATGACATATGCATGATGATTTTTGTTGTTGTTCTTTTATTAATTTCGAAATTAAAAAATGTCAAATAATTAAACATACAATTTAAGCTAATGAAATGAAAATCTAACATCCTAAATTTATTTATTTTTTATTTCGAAAATTCATGATAAATAAAATGCTTAGTCTAAATATGCAAATAACCCTAAAGCATGCAACATTCTACTGTGCACCTAATCTAGCTCAAACATATTTCAAGATGAATAAAACAATCAAGACGAGACAAGCACCAAGCCATTCAGAATCATCAAAGATATCATATATCATTCAGATCAAGGAATAATATCTCGTTAATAAAATTGATAAATTGATCTTAAGCCTTAAAGATTAAAATATCAATTTTATTCATGCTTGATTAATTACTCCATCTAAAGCCCTTGTAGATGGAATAAAAAATCCAAGCGCGGTTGCGAATTATGAAATATATCCCAATGAATATTATACCTCTTAAATTAGATATCAATCTCATCAATCTAGGCAATATGATGTTTAAAACAAATTAAGATGAGATTTTTTTTACTTAATTGCCGAAAACATTCCAAATTCGAATTTGTCAATGGACGGCTTGCGGGGGAACTTGACCGAACACGGCTAAGGCTCTTGGAGCAGGCTGGTCACGTGGTGGTTCATAATGATGCTGGCCAATAGGTCTCTCGGTGGTGCTTACGATCGACAAACCTACAAAACAGAAATTTCACGGGATGCTTGGTTCGGGGATGAGCTCAACGGGACGCAGCTTGTCTTGACGTCGGGCCAAAGGATGGTGTCGGAGCAGCTCACGTTGAGGCTTCACGGCTCAACATGGCAGGGCAACAGCGAGTCAATGAACTCGCCAGGGACTCCACGACTAATAATATTAAAGGAACGCCAGCATGAAATATGATAAAGAATGCCTCGGTTAATTCCTGCTTTTCGTCTGTTCCCAAAAGAAGGTCAATGTGGGATGCCTCCACTGAAGACTTTGACCGAGCAACCCTCTTAGGCCACTTCTATACATCGAAGAAATAAAAAATAAAAAATAAAAGTGGCATCTCCTACGTGTAACGGGTGATGAAACCATGCCAAAAAAATCTGCAGTAAAAATAAAGAATAGAACTTTGCAGGATCGGTCTCGGTTATATGGAACCAGACACGTTACTGCAGCTTGATGTGGCTCAACTAAGGTTACTCGTCGTGGGAAACTCGCTGGAAAGGCTTGCAAAAGACACGCTGGGCCGAGATCTCGCTTGGAATCGTTGGGGCTTAGAGCGTCAAAATAGGTTCAGCGGTGGCTCGAACTCGTGACCTTCGCGATTATCACAACCAAACGTGGGGCCATGGAAGAGTTTGACCCGAGGTGCTTCTCAGCGAGACTCGCAGATCCACGTTGGCTTTAGCTTGGATTAGTGATCGAAGACGAGCTTATGAGGACCTGCGAAACAGAATACAGCGATGCCGAGCTGCTCGCGTTCATCTGGCCAAGGAAGATCCTTTTGCATGCATGAAATAAAATCACAAAAACCACACGTGTTATTGTCCAATCTGAACAACATGCAAAAGAAGATAGATCCACCACTTAGAATTATTCAATCTAGTAATTCTTTTGACCGTGAACTTTAGGCTCGGCGCGAAGACATCGGGGCAATTCCGCAGTGAGGAAGCTTTGACTATGTTTCGTATTATAACTTCTGGACAACAATCAAAAGAAGACAAATTCCCCTCTTTTACTTATTTCACCAGAATTTCAACAGCCCTTTTTAACCGTGGCTCGGTGCATGTGACCTCGTCGCAGTGTAGTAGCTTCATCAACTCATCGTTGTTGCGGTAACTGGATGCTTTGTCGCCTCGCAGTGCAGGTGCTAAGTTGTTGCCGGAGGAGGAAGCGGCAGCATCGATCGTCGGTGTAGGTGGCTCACGGATGAGCATCAGGCGGCTTGGTCAAGACAGCAAGCTGGTCAAGGCTGGGAGGCAGCACCAACATTGGGGAAGTCTCGGACGCAAGGGTCGCACAGCCGAGGATATTCGGCCATGAGGCTCCTCTCTCTCTTCTCAACGTGTTTTCTCTCAATATGCTTTGAGATTTCTGATTTGCCGACCCTCACCGTGGAGAACGTGAGTTCTCTTTTTTTTGTGGCCCTGTGTTTCTATTATGTGTCCCCCCTTGTAAAACCCTACGCATTTTTCTTTATATAAGTCATGGATTAGGATTTTAATTTTTTTTCCAAATCCATATCCACAAAGATTTCTTTTTCGAACGCAATATTTACTTTTCCAAACGCAATATTTGTTTCTAATATGATCTCGCAAAGGTAAATCAGTAAAATCTCTCCAAGGATATGGGCTTGGGCCGATTTGTTCTCTTCGTAGGCTAAGCCCAACTCATCAAATTAAAGTTTTGAACCATCAATTCGAACATATATGTCACCGACCCAATGTAAATGCAAATTAAAAATAAAGGCATCTAAAACTATATGTTATGCAATTAATTAATTTTTTTCAGGGATAAAATTAACCCATAATTTTTAATGCGATGAATGACTAAACGGGTCGTCAAAATTTAGGTGTTAATAATATCCATGCTATTTGGTCAAGAAGAAATGCTTGCTTTTCCCAAGCAGTAAGTGATACTTTGATCTCCCTCCCTCCCTCCCTCCCTTTATCTTTCTCTGCTCTTCTTGGTCAAGACTCTAGCTGGAAACTATTATGGTTTTTATCTTGCTACTTGCTCAAGGGTGCAGAGCTGCTTTCATTGGGCAGAGTACACTTTTATTGAATGTGATATCATCTCCCGATTTGAAGTTGACGCCATTGCATAAGATATCATTGAAATACTAGTGAGAGAGAAAAAAAATAGTGAACTGTTTTAATCTCACAACTGCACAGAATTTGCTAGTGAACTGAGCTCTACTTTCTTGCTTGTTTTAGGTTTTTGTGACTGCTTTTTTCTTAATATTGATGCATATGCCACTGGATGGATGATATGGATCCAATCTAATCTTGTACTATCGGATCTATGCTAGATCATTTTATTCGGCTTTGACTTTCCAATAGCACCCGAACGTTTAGCTATCTTTCCTCGGTTATGGTCCTTTTCTAAAATTTATGAGCTTCATGCTGGTATCGCACTTAATTGAAATGCAGATACCATTGTATCTGGATGAATTCAGAGTTTTCATCCTTCTTTTGAGAGACATCGCCAAGAATTGTGACATTAAAGGCAGAGTGAATCACATTCTTGTGAAAAGTGACAACCATTATCCCAGCTTCCAATTGTTCTATTTTCTGTTTATTTGATCTCCAACAAACAAAATCTGACATATTATTCCGTCAGTAATTGCAAGAAGAAGTCCTCAATCAATTATACAAACTTTATTCTTTAGCCAGGTCTCCCCATCATTCAGGTGGGCCCTCTTTATCAATATCTTTTCCATTATCTTTATGATGGACCTATACTGAGGGAACTTACTTCGTTTGTTAGATGTCTAGGCCTTGGCCTTTGCAAAGTAATTAAAAAAGAACATCTTTGCCTCGGATTCATCATGCGTTTTTGACAAAGTAACTTGATAGATTCATCATGCCGACAGAGTAATATGATGATGGAGCATTTTCTAGAAGTTCCATAGGTTAACATGCTGATTCTGCTAGAGCAGATTCATGCCTATTCGCTGCCTCCCTGGTTATTTCTTATAATGGAAATCTAATGTCATAGTCAAGACGAATCCTCACTGGATGGATTCATGTTGCCATGGGGCAAGTGAGACAAACTGTTGAAGAAAGGATCATTGATTGATTCCCAATTCAGATTGGGATCTCACAATTGATACAATAAATTGTAGACGAGAAACATTTGAGGAAGAAAATATTGTATACATATTATTTCCCATTTATTTTCTTCAATTCTTGTACTATAAACAGGGTTGTACATTTTACAGATTGAGAAATACAAACATTATTCTTCCATTACTCCACATTTCCTGTCATGGTATCAGAGAAGTTTTCTGACATAGTTTCCGCAAACATCTTCTGAATTGCCCCCAAATCGTTTTCTAACTTTGTTGTTGCAAGCCTTGCCCTGCAAAACAAATTAGCACTTCAGGTAGGAGTTCATTTTTTTCAACATGCAGAACCCAAAGAACAATGAAAGCTGAGATCCAATCCTACCTTCAATGGAGGAGTCATCCAACCGAGTCTCGAATCAAATCGACCAGACCCGAGATGAACATGAGTCTGTTCCACAGCATACAATCCCAGCAACAGCCGCAATTCAGACAATTGGAACACTATTTCCTACCTCAACCCAGTGATCGTTCATTCAATGGGTACCAATCTAAGGCCCATGGGCAGTCGGATTCAATCAATAGTGGTCAAACTATTGCCCACCTAGAGAAGATGCATCCAGGGAGGAAGCAAACTCGGCAATCCACTTGAATCTAGTGGGATTCAAATCAAATCCTACGGGTCACAAACCCGAACTTGACTCGAGAAACCTAGGGACGAATCCCTACCCGGGTTTTCAACCCAAACTTGCACCGTTTCATTTTTAGGTCATCGGCGGCGGCAAACACCCAAAACCAGGTGACCCCCTTTATACCTCACCGGCCGATGGGCCGGAACTACGGTTGATCTCTCTTCAACTCGCCGGACCCGACCATTAAAGCACTTGGGCAAGGGACTTCCGATGAGCCCTTGTCACGAAAGATAAGGATGGGTTCATCGATAGAACCATTCCCTTCCCAGCCGACGACCGAACGCCACGACTTTGGCACAAATGCAATCAACTTGTCCGCACTTGGATCGGGAATTGCATAACGCCTGGGGTCGCGACTGGGCTTCCTCCAACCGAAGACTTAAAATTTATGTTGGACAATATTCACGAAATGTACGAGAAACTTAACCAAGTTAAAAAAAATTCACTCACTCAAGCTCTATCGGAATTGAAGGAAGGGAACCTCTCGGTTACCGCTTGCTTCAACCGACTTTCAACACTGTGGAATGAATTGGACGCCGCGGAGGAGCAGCTCAAAGAGCTAGAAGCGACCCTCAAACAATACAAAGAAATTATAGAGAGGGAGAAGGTAATGCGATTTCTCTTAGCCCAAAACAAAAGCTACATACCTTTTTGTTCGCAGATTCTCGCCATGGAGCTCGTCCCACCGTTTGGCCACATCTTCCAATTGGCTGTGCAAGAGGAGAATCAGCATCTCGCCAGCATGGGACATGAGAAAGGAGGGGAGAGCGTGGCCCTTGCTACACCGGCAGGACCTGCACACCGAACTTACGGCAGTTCTCGGCCACCGCGCCATGGGTAGAGCTCCTAGTCGAGCTCTTGACTGCCTCGTCAGTCCTCATGCTCAAATGAAGATGAAAGGGGAAACCCTAATTTTGCGAGATCCGACGTCTCATAATAGAGAAGGAGGCGTGGATCGGACGATCCATATTTTCCCCGATCTGACAATGTAGATCACAGGCGCATGCGATCAGACAATCCACATCCATCCCAATCTAACGGCAAAGATCAAGGGCACGGGCATGGATCGGACGGACTATATTCACCCTTTTTATGGAATTGAATCCGACGACTCATACAACACCACCTCATCATAGAAAGGGGGAGGACAAAATTCAAAAATTAAGGGTAAGTATTGTGAGTATTGCAAGCGACCACATCATACCATTGAAATGTGCTGGAAATTACATGGAAAACCTACTGACAAAGAAAAAAAGAAGAAAGAATTTCATGCTTATCAGGTGTCAGCCCAAGGAATCATCGGCCAATTACTCAAGATCAATATCAGCACATTATGAGGGCATTGAAGAATTAAAGACAGCCAACAAGACTGCAAATTTTTTAGGTACCTCATTAAGTTAGTCCCAAAATATTTCGGTTCATACATGGATTATTGATTCAGGCGCCAGTGACCATATAATTTGCAATGACTATTTATTTTTTGATGTCCATAAAAAATCTTGTTATCCTATATATGTCCGCCTCCCAAACAGAAATGTCACTGATGTCACAAAGATTGGTACTGTTTATCTTAGCCCAAAGATTACTCTTAAAAATGTTCTATATATTCCCGAGTTTGAATTTAATCTCATATCTGTTTCCAAGGTCTGTGAGGAAAATTCTTGTCGTGCCAATTTCAATTCCAAAAATTGTTTCTTTCAGGCTCTTTCGACTGGGAAACTAATAGGCTTGAGTAATGAAGCACAAGGGCTATACTTTTGGGTTCCTTTTCCAAGATGTTTATCTTCCCTAAATAAGAGCATTTTTTATAATGCCACCACAAATAATAAAATCTCTCTTTCTCGTATGTGTTTGGGCCACAGTGCTCGTTTCCCTTGTCCTAATTGCAAGATATGTCCTTTGGCTAAACAATCACAAGCATCATTTCCAACTAGTGAGTCTCAAGCCACTAGCATTTTTTCCCTTATCCATATGGACATCTGGGACCCTTATCACACCCCTCACTATGATAGCTCTCGTTTTTTTCTTACTATCGTGGATGATTATTCTTGTGCCACTTGGGTGTTTCTCATGCAGTCCAAAGGTCAAACCTTTTCTTGCATATCGAAATTTCTATCCATGATTAAAAATCTGTTTGATAAATCTGTTAAAAAAATTCAAACGGATAATGGATGCAATTTTTTTTCCGCTAAGTGCCAATCTTTTCTGTCTACTCATGGAATACTTCATGAGAGTTCTTGCACCTATACTCCCCAACAAAATGGGATTTGAATGAAAGCATCAACATCTTTTAGAGGTGTCTCGAGCACTCAAATATAAAGCTTTTATTCCTAAATCTTTTTGGGGGATTGTGTGGTCATGGCTACCTATCTAATCAATCGCATGCCAACTAGAATTCTTAATGGACAAACTCCATATGAGGTACTATTCGGTAAACAGCCGAACATTGATCATCTTCGAGTATTTGGTTGTCTCTGCTATGTGACAAATATCGGCCATAGAGACAAGCTAGACCCTTGTGCTCTTCATTGTATTTTTATGGGATATCCTACTCTACAAAAGGGTTATCGAGTTATGGAGATATCTACGGGGCATTTCTTTGTTAGCCGAGATGTTATTTTCCACGAGTATGTATTCCCTTTTCAAGAAATGGCATCTTTACATGAGTCATCTGTGTCGACATCAAATGATCGACAATTCCTTTCGATGGAGGATAATTCTACAGTGCCATAGTATGTTCTGATTACACCTCAACCACATGGTGATCACGATGGACAGCTATCTCCCACCATATGTCCTACAACGGGATGCCATGGATCCTCAACCATATTAGCTTAGCCTCCCAGTCCATCTTATGAGGCACCTCATTCTCTCAATCCATCCTCACAGCCTTGCACTAGTGGATCTTCCTCGCCAGCTGCCAACTTGATACCCACTAAAAGACCTCGACGCTTGGAACGACCTGTTCGCCCTCCCACATGGACCAAGGATTATGTTTGTCCCACTTTGGACACTTCAGGCACACAATATCTTGTATCTTCTTATGTTTCTTTTAGTCGAATGCCTAAAGAACATATGCATTGCATTAGTCGAATATCTAAAGATCAAGAACCTTCCACTTATGAAGAAGTGGCAAAGGGCCATGGCGGCTAAATTATCTGCTCTTGTAGAAAATCATACTTGGGACATCATCCCTTTGCCATCTCATAGAAAGCCCATTGGTTGCAAATGGATTTACAAAATCAAGTACAAGACAGATGGCTCTGTTGAACATTATAAGGCATGATTGGTTGCTAAAGGATTCACACAACATGAAGGATTTGATTATCATGAGACTTTTTCTCCTATTGCTAAAGAAGTCACTGTACGCTCTTTTTTATCTGTTGCTGCCTTTCGCAATTGGAAACTGCATCAAATGTATGTCAACAACACCTTCCTTCATGGTGATCTTGATGAGGAAATATATATACAGAACTTCCACAAAGCTTACGTAGACAAGGGGAGTCTCGAGTATGTCATCTTCGTAAATCCCTGTACGAACTCAAGCAAGCCTCTCGACAGTGTTATGTGAAATTTACTGCAGCACTTACAAATGTAGGATTTCAACACTCCAAGTATGATTATTCCTTGTTCACTTGGACCAAAGGTACTTCATCGATTTATTTGTTGATTTATGTGGATGATATACTCATTATGGGAAACGATGATATCACGATTCGAAGGTTTAAAGAATACTTGCATTCAACCTTCCATATCAAAGACTTGGGACCTCCCAAATATTTTCTTGGCATTGAAATAGCTCGGTCTAACAAAGGAATTTGTCTTAGTCAACGGAAATTCATCCTGGAGATTACATCAAAAGTAGGATTGTCTAGGTGTAAGCCAGCCATTATACCCATTGAGCAAAATGTCAAATTAACAACTTTTGAATATGACATGAATTCTTCCTCATCCAGTGAAGACCCACTACTCAAGGATCTATCTGGATATCTGCGACTTGTGGGAAAACTAGGCTGCGCATGATAAAATTTATGTTTCTTAATTTCTCTATTTCTCTGTTCCCCGGAACAGGTTTGAAACAAAAATCCGTTTGGTAACGCAATTTGATTTCTCTATTTCTGAAACAGATTTCTATTCCAGAAATTGATTTGGAGGAGAAATCAGAAGCTAGAATTTGTAACTTCTCTGTTTCTGAAATAGAAATAGAAATTATTTCATTTTCTCTCTCCTTCTCTTCACATACGTTGACTCCTCCTTCTCCTCACTTTACCTTTGCTTTTCTTCCTTCTCCTCACTTCAACCAAAAACCCTAGCGCCTCGACTCCGAAGCTCACTTCAACCAGAAACCCTAGCGCCATCGACTCCAAAGGCTGTCCATCCTCGCCGTCAACTCCAACACCGTCACCGTCCTCAAACCATCCAATTTGCTCCGGTTGTCCCCTTGGACCCGCCTCCTTTGTCTGCGTCCCCTTTCCGCTCTTGATTCCGCAACTCCAGTCGCCGTCACCGTCCTCTTGCCGGTTAGATCGTCGCTCATCTCGCCGTCGCCGTCCTCTTGCCGGTCAAATCGTCGCTCATCTCGCCATCACCGTCCTCAAACCGTCCAATTTGCTCCGGTCGTCCCGTCAGACCCGCCTCCTCCGTCCGTGTCCCCTTTCCGCTCTCAATTTCGAAACTATAGTCACCATCGCCCATCCCCGTCGTTATTCAGTCTGCTCGCATCCGCGTTTGTTTGCGTTCTTCTTTGGAACTTCCCACCGTGATTCCTCACGAGGTTCGATCGATCCTTCCCTTCTTGCCTTTCTTATAGCTTGTGCTCGGTTCTATTTCGCATTTTTCTTATAGCTTGTGCTCGGTTTTGTTTCGCATTTTTCTTATAGCTTGTGTTCGGTTTTGTTTCGCCTTTTTCTTATAGCTTGTGCTCAGTTCTGTTTCCATACCGATGGCCTTTTGCTTAGTTTCCATGCTATTGCTCATCCAAAAATGAGAGATTAGTGCGGTTTTATGAAAAAATTCAATATGTTCTTATTAAATCATGGGGGGTTAGCGTTTGATTTACTACGACAGGGAAAAGAAACGGCATATTGAAATTCAGAGTATTGCTTTTGCACTAGAGTTACAGTGACACTTTGTTCTCTTTATCTCCTCATAAATGTATAAAGTTTGCAAAACACAAGATAGAAGTTTGTTCATTTGCTGGCATAAGGTGATCTGCACATTGATTATATTTATGCTGAAGAGGCTGCCCCTTTTCCTTTTATTCTTTTATGTTGCATTTTTATCGTGACATGCTTCATAATAATGGATTGCTGATTTAATATGCCTCTTGAAGATACGATTTCCACATATGTAATACACATTTTGGCTTTTAATGTGCTTGTTAATCACAAGCTTTTGTTCTTGAATTGGTGCATCATCTGATATAGTTCATTGAATACTGATTCAGTTAAGGTTAAATGGCACCCCACAAAGAAGCATTTATAGCAAAGTGGACTAAGCCTTTGACCAATTTGCTTATAACTTTGTTGGTAGAAGAGGTGAAAAAGGGAAATCGCCCCACCTATACCTACAACAAAGTAGGGTGGAATAACATACATGCCGAGTTCAATAAACAAACAGAACTCCATTTTAATGTAATTCAGTTGAAGAATAGGGTAAACAAACTAAAGAAACAATATAGTAGTTTTAAGAAGCTTCTTTCACAATCTGGATTTGGATGGGATAATATCAACAAAACAGTTACTGTGGATGATTCAAATGTATGGGATTCTCACATCAAGGTATCACTTTACTTTGGTCCATTTTTTTTTATTGTGGGTGTAAGCTTTAATTATATTGTTGATGTATGTAATTTCTATGAAATTTGTAGGATAATATTGAATGGGCTAAATTCAAGAATGATGGGTTTTCTCAATATCCAGACCTTTGTATTGTGTTTAGTGATACATATGCTCCTAGGGAGTATGCAGCAGGAAATGTAGAAGAAAATACAGAAGACTATGTGGTGTCGGAGGGAGAAGACAATGGTGTTAGTGGCGACAATGTTGGTAGTGCTACGATAGGTGATCTGGAGGAATTTAATGAAAACTATGTTGATGAGGGAGTCTTTACATCTGACGCGACTCCCACCTCAGTTCGTGAGAAACACAAGTTAAATAGGACTCCAAATTCCAAGAGGAGAAGAAAGAGTAACACCTATGATGTGAGTGACACCTGCAAAGCCATTCAAGAAATGATTAAATTAAGGACGGCTCAATCAACAAGTGGCTCCATAACCTCACAGGCCTCACCTCCTGTAGACCCCTACTCCATAGGAGCTGTGGTCGCCAATCTAAATGGCATGCCTGACTTGGAATAGAATTTTTACAATAAGGCTGTGAACCAGGCGTGCGTTAATGCCACTTGGAGAGAGGCTTTCATCATCACTCTACCTGAAAGAAGACGTGGACTACTTGAATCTCTTTAAGTAGTTGTTAAGAAACATGTATGACTTATGTATTTCATTTCATGACTTATGTATTTGAGACTTTGTTTATTTATGTTTTTAAGTTGCAATTATGATGACATTATTGCTATTGTTAATTACTATTGGAGTCCTTATCTAATGGGTTTATATTCTTATGTTGTGTGATGATATAGGTGATATGGATGAGGGTGAAAGTAGCATGTCTTATGGTCAAATAGCATCAGTTGAATCAATTGAGCAAGATTTTGATGATTTTGATCTTGATATAATGATGACATGGTTGGCCACCGTTACAGTGGATAGGTCAATGCACACGAGAGAACCTATTAGGGACAGCTTATTATCAGGATCGCAATGGATAAGAGAGGTTCTTTATGGGCATTCTGATAGAATATATAAAGCTTTTAGAATTAAGAGACATGTCTTTCTCAATCTTTGTGGTCTAATGAAGGAAAAAGGTTGGATGGAAGATACATGATATATTGGGATAGATGAACAAATCGGGATTTTCTTATCTATGATTTGTCACAAGAACTCAAATAGAGATTTATGTGAGAAATTCCAACATTTGGGACAAACTATAAGCAAATACTTCACTAAAGTATTGCAAGTAATTCTCAAATTGGCAAAAGAGGTTATCATACCACCTTCCTTTGATATTGTCCCACAAGAGATTCTTATGGATCCTAAGCATAAACGTTACTTCAAGGTAGAATTCTCATATATTCATTTATACCATCAATTTTATTTTGTTGATAATCTTGTATAATACTAGTCTTTGATAAAATGACAGGGATGTATAGGCGCTATTGATGGCACCCACATTCTTGCTTCTATACTTGTGTCGAAGCAAATCCCATTTAGAGGTAGAGAAGACACCACCACTCAGAATGTGTTGTGTATTTGTTCATTTGATATGAAATTTACTTTTGTATATGCTGGTTGGGAAGGCTCTACCAACGATTGTCGAGTACTTGCAGCAACACTAGAGACTCCTCACTTGGAATTTCCTCGGCCGCCACCAGGTATTTGTTTGTCTTTTAAGGAGTAATTTTCTTTATGATCATATTTATAGTTACAAATTATGACCAATGTATGAATACATTGTTGTAGGAAAATACTATGTCATGGATTCTAGTTATGCAGCAACTCCGGGATTTTTAACTCCTTTTAGAAGTGATCGGTATCATTTAAATGAGTATAGGGGTAGAGCAAGACGGCCAACAACTGCAAGAGAATTGTTCAACTATAGGCATTCTTCTTTAAAGAATGTCATTGAAAGATCATTTAGGGGCATTGAAGAATCGCTTTTTCATTTTGAGGCACATGCCCTCATTTGCAATTCGAAAACAAGCACATATCGTAATAGCATGTTGTGCCATCTATAATTACATCCGCGATCAAGACAAGATGGATAAGAACTTTTCCCTATATAGAGATCCGATACTTGGCTGAACCTACACAGGATGAGCATGCAAACATTCAGTTGACCGAGGAAGGAAACCAAATAAATATGCTTACGAAAACCATTGCCAATAAAATGGCAAGGGATAATAATATGCCGGAAATTCCATGAAATTGTATTTTCAACTTTTGTAATGTATTAGTATTATTTTGACTATTATTTTGTATTTGAGGATTTCCTATGTTGTTATCTAATCAATTTTTATTCCTAGAAATAAAAATTTTATTCTATAATCAAACGGAATTCTGTTTCAAAAATAGAAATTTTGAGTTGTTATCAAACGGGTTTCTTTGCTCAGAAACTTGTCTGGGGAATAGAAATTGAGAAATCAATTTCTGGCCAGAAATCAATTTCTGTTTCAGAAATCAATTTCTGTTTCAGAAATTTTATCATGCGCAGCCCTAATCTATCTCACCATGACCAAGCCTAATATACGCTACACAGTACAGATACTTAGTCAATTCATGCACAACCCAAGGTAGTCACATATGAATGCTGAGCTAAAGGTTGTAAAGTATTTGAAGGGATGTCCAAGACTCGGAATTCTCTTATCTCATGACTGCAACATGAAGATGACGGCCTATTGTGATACGGATTATGCTACTTGTTCCATGACAAGATGATCCATTATTGGTTTTTGCATTAAGCTGGGAAGATTGTTGATTTCATGGAAGACAAAGAATCAATCAACCGTTTCATTGTCATCAGCCGAATCAGAATATCGAGCAATGGTGAAAACTGTTTGTGAGATAGTTTGGATACGAGGACTATTTTCAGACCTTAGTGTGGACATCGATGGTGCATGTGAATTATTTTGCGATAATGATGCGGCGCTCAAATTAGCGGCAAATCCAGTTTTCCATGAAAGAACAAAGCACATAGAAGTTGATTGCCACTCTACTCGAGAAAAGATCCAAGAATGGATTGTTATGACCTATGAAGCACCGACACGTTGCCCGTGCTTTCGTGTCTTGTCTAACACGTGGCGAAGCATGTCGGACACGTCGACACACTCGGACACGCGGTCAATGCGTGTCGGAAAATCCGACATGTGGTCAACTTTTCTCGACACTTTTCGACACGCGTGTCCAAGAGAGAGATTGTTGGAGAAGACGACGGAGGGTGGAGGTGAGGCTAAGGGAGTGGAGGTGAGGCCGCGATGGCAAGGAAGGGCCAAAGGAAGAGCATAAACTGAGGTGACGCTGCGATGGAGGGCCGGTGGCAGCTGCGAAGAAGGAAGGGCCGGAGGTGAGGCAACGAGCGACTGCGATGAGCTGACCGAGAGAGCTGAGAGGATCGTGCCACGAGGAGGAAGAAGAGGCCATCGTTAAGGTTTTAGCAAGAAGAGAGGGAGGGTGATGGGGAATGACGGAAAGAAATCGGGGCGAAGAGGGGGTGGATGGGGTGGCGTGGGGTGGGGGGAGAGAGAAATCGGTAAATGGAAGGTGCTCTTGGGGGTGGGGAAGAAACCGAGGGGGCGGGGGAGCTGGTGGTGGCGTGAGGGAAAGGGAGGGGGAGAAAGAGAGAGCAGGGGAAGAATAGGGATGGAGGTGATTGATAGGGGGCAGGGGAGCAAGTGGTGGCGTGGGGGAAGAGGAGAGAGAGGAGAGAGAGGGAGAAGGGGAAGAAACCGAGGGGCAAGGGAGCAGGGATGGGGTGATTGATGGGGGCGGGGAGCAGGTGGTGGCGTGGGGGAAGGGGAGGGGGAGAGAGAGAGTAGGGGAAGAAATCGAGAGGGGGATTTTGGGGTGGCGTGGGGAACAAAGGGAGAGAGAAATGAGGAAAGAGAAATGAGGAGGGGGCAATAAGGTTATTTTTGTTAAAATAAATAAATAAATAAACGAGTTAAAAAATGATTTAAAAAAATATTGAATGTTAAATAATGATAAATTTTAATTTTATAGAAAATCATAGATTTATTTAAATAAAGTTGATTCTATTCTTTTGTTAGTCATTAATTTCATTAATAATTTTTGTTAAAATTTTAAACATATTCCCAAATATGGGTACACATTAATTATGAATGTCTTTCAAATTTTCTATGAATAGATTTATTAATATTATTAGCATAAATTTATTGTAAGTTCTTTTCTTATTATTTATTTTTTTGTGAATTTGAATCAAATTAATTAAAAATAAAAATATTTATTTTATATATAACGTGTCCCAACGTGTCGGAATTCTCTATTTTTAGAAATGACGTGTCGGCATGTCGTATCGTGTTGTGTCGTGTCCCGTGTCCGTGTCGCGTATCAATACTAATTAGGCTATGACTCGAGGAATTGGAACTAAGGAGCAGCCTGCAAACATTTTTAGTAAGTCATTATGCTAGAGACAACTCACGTATCTATTAGGCAAGCTGGGCGTCTTCGACATATATAAGCCACCAGCTTGAGGGGGAGTGTTGGAGAAAGGATCATTGATTGATTCCCAATTTAGATTGGGATCTCACAATTGATACAATAAATCATAGACGAGAAATATTTGGAGGAAGAAAATATTGTATACATATTCTTTCCCATTTATTTTCTTCAATTCTTATACTAAACACTGTCGAAGGGTTGTACATTTTACAGATTGCGAAATACAAACATTATTATTCCATTACTCCATATTTCCTGTCACAAACATCTTGTAATGTACAGGATACATGTGTAAAGCAGATTCCTTGGTTATTTATCATATGAAGCTACCTTCGCAACAAAAGACATGATGGTACTGGTGTTGTCATCAGGATTTTTATGCTTGTACAGCTTGTATGTCTTAGTTCCTTATTGAAACAAACCCTCCAATCTTGGCTTGCATTCTCATCAAACCCTGCATGCAAGAGAAAGTCATGATAAGCATGATCGTGAAACTTATTCTGCCTCTAGATTGAGAGAAAGAGGAGATATTTTTACTGTGTATATTCAACATTGATCTTGGCATTCGGGTATCTTGAGATAGCATCGAAAGCCTTGTTAGATAGGGTCATTGTTGCAGGGCACACATTGCTTCGACAGAAATCGACCACTTCAACAAAGATGGTTGCTTCCCTACAGGGCCTCTTTGGTCCACTGATGCATCTCACTCGATACCGCCGTCCACAGGCTGCTCCATTGTCCCATAAGCCATCGCTCGCTGCAATGAAATACCCTCCTTCAGGGAACTGATACGGGTCGTATCCCTTGCACCTTGTGGCTACACATTAAGACCAGAAAAAATAAACAAAGCCAAAGTAAGTTTTTCTTATGCACCCTTTTCAGATTACATGCAGGTGGTAGGATACTAAAGAAATTTCTCATGTTGCAAATTGTTCTAATTGATTTCTGAGCAGCATTAATAAGGTTTGTGGGTCATAAATTCCATCAAAGGTTTATTTCCATTTTCTTCTCTTCCTTCCATCTTGACATTTAATCACACGAGAGAGTTAGGGATGTTGCAGCTCTGACCCAGACCCAATGTGTGAGGGGAAGATTGCTAAGGTTGTTCCACATCGGTTGTGGAAGGGACTAGTGATCGGTTTTTAAGTGTGAGGAAAAGTCTCACTCTTTAAGCTAGCTTTTGGAGTAAGGGAGGTTCAAGATCGCCCAACACAAAAAATAAGAAAGATGTCAGAACAAGAAAATAGAATTGACTTTGTACTTACGCAAATATGGCGGATCATAAGACATGGCAGTCCCTACATCCCCATGAACTCTCAGAATAACTTTGCACAAGATTATTAGACTGAGACTTGGAAACAGTGACTTCATATTGTTGTTGCTAGTATAGTATCAGCATAGACAGAGGTTGGTCAAAGAGAAGGCTTGTGGTTCTTAAGCAGTCTCCCATTTTGATCTTATTTATACCAATTGAGTAGGCTTGTGGTTCTTAAGCAGTCTCCCATTTTGATCTTATTTATACCAATTGAGTCTTGTCCATGCATAGATGTAATACTCTCTCTCTCTCTCTCTCTCTCTCTCTCTCTCTCTCTCTGCGCACAAAGATGACTTTTTATTGGTTTTTTGTGATTCATGCTATCTGAAGTTCTAATCTTATATGTTCTCAATTTCTATTTCCATGCCTTTTTGTTCAGTTGGAACTGATGTCATCTCCGTCTTCCTAATACACCCCGTTGGAGGCTAGCTCTACACATGACCAAAGTTTTATAGTATTAAAAGTGCAAAAAGTTTGTGGGGAAAAGTGGATGATTTCATTTAATTTTACATATCCACAGGATGGTTCCATCCTGTATAAAATTGCAACTTCTATATATAATTAGACCTTTGCATTCACAAAGCATAAGGCACTCCTTTTAAACTAATGCTACCACCTTTTTCTTTTGGCCATAAATTAATGCTACCACTAAGAGAAAACTATTTGGTCAGTAAATATTTAATTAACTAGCGACACCCTAACATGTAACATGGATGCGTGAACCCCTAGAGTGTCATAAGTTGGCACAAAGGAACACTTAAGTGCCAAAACTTACGAAAGTGACACTTAAATATCAAAATCGGAGGGAAATGGATCACGCCACTCCAGCCAAAATCCGGCTAAAACGCTAACGTGTCAATTTTCCAATGAAGTGAATGCAAAACAACATCGTTTTGGTGCTGACGTGGTAAAAAATTTAATATAAAAATTAATTTAATTTAATTTAAAACTAAATTTATTTAAAACATTCAAAAATTAAAAATTAAAAAATTAAAATAAAATTAAAAAAAAAAAAAGGCGGCTTAGTCGGCAACGGAGGGGGAGTGCTGAGCCCTCAACCACCTCCCCCTTTTTTAATTTTTTATTTTTTTTTTTTTTTTTTTTTTTTTTTTTTTATTTTTTTTTATTTTTTTTTTTTATTTTTAAATTTTTTAAATAAAATTATTTTTAAATTAAATTTAATTAATTTTTATATTAAATTTTTTACCACGTCAGCACCAAAACGAAGTCGTTTTTGTATTGTCTAGTCACGTCAGCGTTTTGATTGGATTTTGGCCGGAGTGACACTTAAGTAATCTATTTCTCTCCCATTTTGGCACTTTAAGTGTTCCTTTGTACCAACTTATGGCACTTGAAGCGATCTTTTGCCCCCTAATATGCTATGATGAACTGCTCAAATGTGCATGAGGTGCTGTCATGTTCCAATTAGTACTATTCACTAAATAGCTTAACACAAAGATGGCATGAAGTCTAATAAAGTTCATGGCATATGTGATGAGAAAATGATGAAGAGATCAAATCGAATTGCCTCGGTGGCAGCAGGGGTGGCGGTGGCAGCTCAGTGATTGAGTGAAACGCCTTTGGTTGATTGATCTTGGTGGATGTGTAAGCTAGAAGCAAAAGCTGCTTTGAACTTCGGCTAATGGATTGATGAGTGATTTGGTGGGCGAACAAGAGTAGGTCAGGAAATGCGCATCCGACTTTCACTACTAATAATAGAGAAAGATTTGACGGCTCTCTCATCGGAAGTCCAGGTTACAGCCTGAAATATGTCAAAAAAAAATTTTGATTAGAGAAGCGCATTCAATCCTTGACATAATGAGCATTATCTGCGAAAACCATCGTGTTAAACAATAGTGTGTGGAGTAGGAAATTATCATTGTCCACCCTTTAGTGAGATCATAACTAGAGGTTTTATCGTGAACCGATTTGCAATTCCTTACCGCATTAACAGATATGCACGTGTATATCATGTTAAAATGTATTACATCAAAGAATTGATACGATATGGAGCAACTAATATATACTAGCTAAGTCCATAACTTAGTGGCTTTAAGTCTTTTATTGAAGGTGATCCAACTGAATATATTGACGTACTCAAAGTTGGTTTTCACTCGACAATCTACCCGATAAAGTTATTAAGGAAGAATTATCAAAAAGGTTATTAACTTATTGTAATTGTGGCAATTCAATCCTAAACTTTTTTTTGTTTGCCAATTCAATTCTAAACATTTTGAATTGTGCAAATTCAATCCATCCAGTCAATTTTGGTTGATTGATGTTAACGTAAACGCCTATTGGCGCCGTCTATCCGGCCAATGCTAACGTGAACAATTTTAATAATATATTAATTTATATTTTTCTTTTTCTTTTTCTTTTTCTTTTTCTTTTTCTTTTTCTTTTTCTTTCTTCTTTGCTTTTTTCCCCCACAATGGATGGTGAGGCTCTAGCAAGGCTTGCCGGCCACTATGCAAGGGCTGTGAAGCCCTCGCCAAGCCCTGGGGTGGCTTCGCCCAGATCTGGGTGTGGCCGCCTTTACTAGGGAAAGGTGGCCATGGCTCACCAACCGCGGGTGAGGCCGCCTTCACCCACAGCCCAAGTTGCCATGGCGAGGCTGGCCTTACCCAAATCTGGGTGAAGTCGCCTTGCTCGTGACCCTTAGGCCTCACCCAGATCTAGGCAAGGCCAGGTGAGGGCCGCAACCCTCGCCAGCCACTATGGGGAAAAGAAGTGAAGAAGGAAGAAAAGAAAAAATGAAAAGGAAACAAAAAAAAGAAAAGAAAAAAATAATAATAAATTCAAAAATGTAAAATATTATTGAAAATTATCCATGTCAATCCCTGCCGGCTAAAATTGACCAGATTGATTGAATTGGCATATTCGTAAAAGATTTAGAATTGAATTGGCCAATTGCGAAAGGCTTAAGACTAAATTGACAAAACTACAAAAGGTTTAGAACTGAATTGGCACAATTATAATAGGTTTAGAATTTTTTTGATAATTTTGCCATAATGTCAGGCTACTAATGTGCACTCCAATATATACATCATGTTTTTTCTGATGGTGGAAGCTTTTGCTTTTTCTTCATAGTGAGTGAACCTCGGACCTCTAATTAATCTACTAACCACCCCTCATTCCGAAAATGCTTCGATACTCTTCACTGACAATGAAGAATGTTCTTATTTTTGCCCGCTTGGATTTCCTACCGGACTAATGCCTCGTTTGTTTAGTCGAAAACATCACTTGAATTTTGGAGGACCGGTCAAGGTTGAATTTCTTTGAAGGTAGGAATTTGAAGATATCTATTAATGGTTGAAATGGGAGTATCTCTAAAGGTTGTTTAGCTTTGATTTATGTCGAAATGTGACTTGCCAAATCGAATAGCAACAAAATATGGCACACGATTGTTTCTTTCATTTTATGGTCGTGATGATTCAGTAGTTCGTGAACAACTACTTCGATGGCGAGTCCATGAACGATTGTTTCCTATCGCACAAAATAGAATTTCGCTCAGGAGCTTAACCAAACGGTCTTTCTTTCACTTTGAAGATGCAAACATCTACATATGTCAAGGATAACATTTGAATTCTGATAATGTAGGACAAAGTTCTAACTAGAGCTTCCTCTTCCAGTCTTCATTCCTTGGACAGAGAAACCTGATCATATCCTTCATTCAAGAACAAAGGCCAATGATTCTCCAACGTCAAACTTGTTGGAGTACCAAAAATATGAGAGAGAGAGAGAGAGAGAGAATTAGAAATTTTACTGGATATATTCGGCGTTGATTTTGGCGGAGGGAGATTCCGAGATGGCGGAGAAGCCATTGGTGGATAAGAGGATGGTGGAGGGGCATGGAGACTTGGGGCAGTAATCCACGACGGTGACGTCCACCGTGCCGTCCTTGCACGGCCTGTTGCTGCCACTCGGGCACGGCAGCCAGTACCGCCGCCCGCAGGCTGCTCCGTTGTCCCACAACCCTTCGCTCATCGCCATGAACAGATTTCCCGGAGGAAACTGGTCTGCCCTATACCCATTGCATCTGATTGCTGCCCCCCAGAAAAAATGACGAGAAAAGGAAAGGTTATGAGTCGCATATTACCTACAGAAGTATTATTTCATGTGTGGATTATTAATAAGAGAGATACTTGATATACAATGATACCATAAAGTCATTACGTCGTTTTTGTGGTGATATTTATTGAGATGTCACCTGTCATTCTAGCCTTGTTGGAAAATCGAATGTCTTGGATAAACATGCATTTGTGTACTTGTAAACAATGCACCAGATGACATACAACAGTATTTCCCATTCTGTTTAGCCAGTTTGCCAAACAAAAATCCGTTGCCTGATCGATCCTATATTAAATTCTGCTGAATGAATCAGTTTGCGGACTGAAAGAGAGAAGTTAACGTGGGTTTGGACTTACGGGTGTAAGGTGGATCGTAGGAAGAAGCAGTCCCTACGTCTCCAAGAACGAACAAGCCCATTTCTTTGCTCATTAAGCTCATGAATACTATTGCCATTACTATCTGACCCATCTCTCTTATTTGCATATTTGAAACTCTATCTTGCGAATCTCGAAGACAAACTTGTCGACTATTACCCACCGGTGGGCAGCTGAGTTAGTTCGGCTTTGGGCACTTCATCGCAGAAGTCCCAAGTCGAAACTCACAGCTACTAACACGTCTTAAGTGAGGGGCCATGGTGGTAGGATCTTGTCTAGCTTCCCCCCAAGTATTGACGCTTGGTCCGAGGTGCACCACGCACTTTACGAGCCGTGGGTTGGCGAGCGTAATCGAGTCGGGCCCGGCGAATCCTGGGTCACCAAAAAAAAAAAATTGTCGATTATTCATAGAGAGACTTGTCGACTATTCATAGCCCCTCTCTTTCTCTCTCTCTTTCTCTCTCTCTTTCTCTGAGTTACCAAAACGTTGTTTATTTGCCATCGGGAACTAAAAGACTGCTTGCATGTGCACTATCTTTTTGACAAGTCTACAGGTTCTTTTAATTTGGAAAAATTATTCAAAAAGTCTTAAACCTATTGTATTTTTACCAATTTAATCTTAAATCTTTCAATGTTGACAATTGAGTCTTAAACATTTTTACTTTTTACCAATTAAATTCATCCGGCTAATTTTGGCCGGAATTTATCAATATGGACGTCAATCATTCTACGTGGTACAATCAACACCGATATGAACAAAATTTATTATATTTTCAATTTTTTCAATTTTTTATTTTTTATATTTCTAATTTCTTTTTTTTTTTTCTTTTCTTTTTTTCCACTTCTTCCTCTACCAATTGCCTAGCCTCCAGCAACCGGCTAGAGGCTATGATTGGCGAGGCTCGACCTCACCAACCTCAAGTTGATTATAAAGTCATAATTAAACCAAATGGATTGGTCGATTATAGACATAACTTATGGACAAAACTGCCGCAGTGGGAGTGCTTTCACATGGATTGGTCGATTATATAAAACCCTTCATTAGTTGATTCTCAACAACCTATGCATCCGCCGCCCACTTCCATGAATATGTAATAGTCCATGGACAACGCGAGCAACTTTTTCTGAGCATGAGTACAGTGCCCTTACATGAGGCATGTGCTGATTTGTGCTTATCTGGACATCATTTCCCCTCCCCACTTCAATGCAATCGACAGAGATCCTCGTTAGTGACATGTCTCAATCTGAGATTCTGTTGAACATTCATCGGTATTATGCTCAAGGGGGGAGTCCTTTTATTCAGTGGGCGACCCCCACTGAAGTTCTTGCTTGTCTGTTGTGTTTTTTAAATTACGAATGTACTATATGAAGTGCCGAAGACTTGGAGTGTCAAAATTTAGCATGGAATGACATTTAAGTGCGAAAAGTTAGGAATGCCAAAAGTTAGGAAAGTGACACTTAAGTATCAAAATCGGAGTAAAATTGATCATTTAACTGCAAATCTGGCCAAAATGCGACATGGCAATTTTCCAGAGAAATAAGTGCAAAATGACATTGTTTTGCACTCTAACATGGCTAAACAAATGCAAAAATGACGTGGTTTTGTTTCTAACGTGGTAAATAATTAATATAAAAATTAATTAAATTAAATTTAAAACTAAATTTATTTAAAATATTTATTAAAAAAAAAAGGGAGGGAGAAGGGACACGGCTAAGGGCTGAGCCTTCGCCACCGCCGCCGACGACGGTGGGTGGAGTGTCAACCGGGATTGCTGGCCCCTGGCCAATCACGTCCCTCCTCCCTCCCTCCCCCTCACTTTTTTTTTTAAAAATTATTTATTTATTTAATAATTTAATTAAATTAATTTTTATATTAAGATTTGAATCCGCGCCAAAGCGGCGTCGCTTTTGCATTTCTTTGCTGAGTTAGGTCTCCGGCAAGCCACATAAGCAAGAAAAATAATAAAAAAATTGCCACGTAGGATTTCCGGCGGAATTCGTCGGAAATGGCACTTTTTTTTTTTTGGTCGATCCTACTATATTCATACTCTAACACTCACTCTAAGACTTTTGCCCTACCTCCTTACAGGGCTGTGGGAGTCGAAACTTACTCTTGAAACTAAATCGTCACCACCCCCAACCCCCCTGAGAAGGTAGGAATTCGAACCCCCACCTCCCCCTTCCAAGTTGGAAGGGTGGCCACTAGTACAAACCCCAATGATTCCGGAAATGGCACTTAAGTGTCCCACTTTTCAAAAAAAGTGTTACTTTCCTAACTTTTGGCACTTAAGTGTCCCTTCATACAAAGTTTTGGCACTTGCGTTATACTTCTTCAGTACTATAAGTTTGATCCCTTTGTTTTTGTAGGCTTTTGTATTCACCTAGAAAACCCACGTTACAAAAAGAGAAAGCTTAGTTTTTAGGAAGAAAGCTTTGGATTTCACTAGTATGTAATGCTCTCCTTAACAATATTTCCGCGCATCAAGATTGGATCTGAGAACGTGTTTAAAGTAACTGCCCCAACAAATGTTGCAGCTCCGTCCCTAACTATCACAAGGCAAAGAGTACACAGAGGAAAAGCAGTAAAATGAAATGACCGATCATCCAACCATCATATGTCAAAATGGGTCTTAAACTCATATATGACCCATTTAAAATATAAATGGGTCATTAAAAAAATAAATGAATCATATATGAGTCACTTTAATTTAATAGACCTTCCTTAAATGGGTTTAAAATTTTAAAGGTTAAAATAAATGGGTCTAGGATTAAGGGCGAGAATAATAACTATTCAGGTCAGAAATTGATTTTTGAAAGAGAAACAAATTTTTCTATTTCTAATTTTAGATGAGTTTCTAAGCAGAAATTCATATTTGATAACGACACAAAATTTTTGCTCCTAAAATAAAATTTCTTTTGATAACGACACAAAATTTCTCCTTCCCAAGGAGCGGTGGATGGGGGCAACGACGGCCAGCGGCAACCTGCGATAGGCAGCAACCAGCAAACAGCAGCAACTATCAACCGAAGATGGCGACAGTGGCAACCCGACGACAAACCACTAGCAACCAGTGAAGGACAACAATGGATGGCAAACAACGGGCAACCAACGGCATATGGCAAGTGGGTGGTCAACTAGTAAAGAGGACGAACGACAAAAAAGTTTTTATTTCCCATTTCTATTCCAAACCTTTTTTCTAGGCTAAAAATTTGTTCCAAAAATAAAAAATAAAAAATTACGTCACAAAACGGATTTTTGTTTCAGAAAAGTCTGAACTAGAAAAATTATTCTTGAACAGAAATAAAATGGTTGTCATGCACGCCTAAGTTTATGACTTATTTCCAACCCAAGGCTTACACACCCTCTCTGCCTCTTCAGCCTTATAAAGTTATTTTTTTAAAAAACAAAATTATAATTATAATTATAATTATTTTTCTTTTCTTTATTCTTCCTTCTTCCATCTTCCTCCGACAACCCACAATTAGCTAAGCGAGGGACAAGCCACCAACCTCAAGCGAGCTTGAGGTCGACGATCAAGTGAGCTTTCGGCCTCGCCGACATCTAGCAAGGCTTCGATCTGACAACCCACAACTGGCTAAGCAAGGGACAAGCCGCCGACCTCAAGCAAGCTTGAGGTCACCGATCAGTGAGCCTTCGGCCTTGCCGACATTTAGCGAGGCTTCGAGATTCACTAGCCTCAGTGAGCTAGAGGTTGAAGATTGGGTGAAGCAGAGGCCTTGCTGACATTTGGCGAGGCTTCAAGACTCGCCAATCTTGGGCGAGCTCGAAGTCGCAAATCTAGCAAAGCCTTAGGCAAGCTCGACCTCGTCGGATCTGGCGAAGCTCGGCTCACTGAATTGAGTGAGCTCGAGCCTCACCGATTAGCTGAAGAAGAAGGGAAAAAAAAAAACTAAAAAAAAAAAATCAATTTTTAAAAATGAAAATTATTTTTTTAGAAAATAACAAATAATAAAAATTATTTAAAAATATTATTAAATAAATAATTTATTTACAAACATCAGAAAATATTGTTATTTTTTAAAAAAATTTTTCAAGAAACAAATGGAACCTCAATTATTTTAAAAAATTATAAAGATGTCCACTAAATTTGAATTGCATGAAAATATTTTAGTAATAAATTTTTTAAAAACATCATGAGAAACAAGATCTCCTAAATTGGTTAAATGAGTCAAGTCGGGCATGAGTATGGGTCAAGAAATATGCATTACAATTAATGGGTAATAAACGGGTTAAATGGATCGACTTGAGAATGATCATTTATAACTCAACTCAAACCCGATCCAACCCACTCATTTAACAGATCTAGCTGTGAGTTACATAGAATTGACCAAATCAGTCAATTGATCAATTAGCATTGTTCATGGACCTTAACTCATTAGGGCCTACTAATGAATCCAATACGTGGCCACACTGAGAACATATTGGGTGTGCAAATCATCTTATTGAGATGAGAACTTAGAGATGTCATTTTGCCCTTCTAAATAATACCTTATGACATGTCACTTTTGGCAATATAACCTCTTTTTAATTTTTTTTGGCATGAGAAACTGTTGATCAATAAACAAGTTTGGATCAATTACCTGCACCTGCCGACTGACAGATCATTAGATTGGGTGCATCCGAAGTTAAAACCATCGTTCTCCCCAGTTTTCTGGTGAGGACTACATGGCTACCTATGCCAGTGCCGCCCTCTCTCATCTACTTTTCCAAGTCCAACTGTCCACGCATGGTCTTGTCGGTAGGAAACTAATCAGCGGTCACCACCTTACTTGGGCCATTTCTGTTGTTGGGCCTTGAAAGCAATGAACATGGACGCCAACTACTGCACGGGGATTCTCTCTGGCTTTTAAGTTTTGCGGCCTTCCCTAACCTATCTTTCATTTTTGACTTTTTCGGCTGGTCGTCCTACTTAGCTTTACCTAGGATTTAACGAAAAGTGAACACTCACTACTGATGCGGCAGCCCTAGAGGCCGTATTGAAACTTAGAACGTATACACAAGCCAGCAAAGCTACCCGTTCTAACCAGGCGTCTATTGCATTTCAGTAGAGTTTTTATCACATTGTGATGCGATGGTGCATAATAGAATTACATATACATTGACAAATTAATATTTCTAAATTCAATTCACTCCGATTAAGGAGGCCATAAAAATAAAGCACAAATTTTTATGCTCATTATTAGATTTAAAGGGGAGTGCTCGAATAAATTTTCAAAAATACAAAACAAGACATGAACCGAAATTCAAGAAAGGACTTTCCCTTACCAGCAATAGAGAAAGGAAATAAAAAGCCTCCAAAGAATGATGAAATCTTTAAAATTGCATCATTTTATCAGTCCCAAGTATGATCTAAACCTACTTCTTTTGAGATGACATGCAATCTTGGCATTCCTCGAATGTAAAATAACAAGAGAGTATCATTTTACAAAATCTTTAGATAGAAATTATCCAGCGACAGATAATGGAATTAAAATCCCCCCCCAAGAGGTATATGAAATTCTCTAAAGATTATATCCATTTATGAATAATCTCTACATGGAAATTATCCAACGTTCAACCCCAGCCCCTCCTCTGTAGGCAGCGTGAAGTCAGAGAGAAAGAGTGTGCCTGATGCCTCGCCCTACTTTCCCGTCCTTTGAAGGAGGACAATGGCCAAACCTGCCGAATATATAAAACGCGCTTGAACAGTGACACAATACTGCACAGAAAGAGAAGGAAGTGGGGGAAGGAGATTCACCTAACCCCTCTTCTTTCTTGCAAGCTTTCAACTATAAAGCCCTTGGTATTTTCTTGTTTTTCTTTTATACAGTTTTCGCCGCCTCTTCTCTCGAATCCTTCGCACCAAACACACACCAAGAACCGGATCTTCCAACTCGCATTTCCCCTTATTCCCCCGCTGTGCTCCTTTTGCTTTACTCCATCCTCCATCCCCCACATTCGAATCAAGAATTCGCCTTTACCTGTGCATTAAAAATCCAACCTTTTTCCCCCTTCTTGTTCGCTTCCGATGGGTACGCGACCATGAAAGATTGCTCTTGGTGTTCGTCAAATCCCATCGGGAAGCGTTTTCCTGCGGTTTTGCTTGGTGGGTAGAGGAAGAATCCCAGGTTTGTGTTGCGTAAGTTGGGATTTTTGTCTCTTCTGATTCTTGAAAAGCAGTGGGTTCTTAGTTTGTTGACGAGGTTTTTGGCAGATGGGCAAGAAGGCAGCGCCTTTGTTTGGCGATAGTAAGGATGGGGTCTTGTCTATTGGTGGTTTGGGGTCACAATGGTGTCCCCATGATGATGAATTCTATCCTGGAGGTGGGTTGTTCGCCAGTGTTGGTCAAATGGGGAGGAATTTGGGCGTTCCGCCGAATCCTCCCAACCGTGCGGACACCGGCGGTGGGGGCGGCGGCGGCATAAAGATGCCCTACGCTGATTTATTGGTGAAGTATGTACCTTTGCCGAAAGGAGTTCAGATACTGGGTGTTCCCGAGGAGGAAGGGACAGTGAAGACGAAACAGATTGGGCTTACGCTGAAGATAAAGGTTAAAAATCCTTCCTTGAGGAGGTTGATTAGCGGGGCGATTGCTGGGGCAGTTTCGCGAACTGCGGTGGCCCCTCTGGAGACGATTAGAACGCATTTGATGGTTGGGAGTAGTGGCCATTCCACTATTGAGGTCTTTCATGATATTATGAAGCATGATGGTTGGAAGGGCTTGTTTAGAGGTAATTTGGTGAATGTGATTCGGGTTGCTCCGAGCAAGGCCATTGAGGTAAATGGGAATTTCTTTTTGTTTTTGTTTGCTTAATTTTAGTGTTTTAGCCACTCTGTGACCATTGAGATGTTATTTGCTTGACTGGTGCTTCGGACTGGTTAGTTGTTGAACTTGTTATCATCTTGGTATATAAGAACATTGCCAATGACTTGATCATTGAGGAGATCACATGCATTGGCTCCTACGTTACAATATTTACAATCTATCCCGCATCCATGTAATCTGAATTGTCAGTATCTATTATGGTTTTCCCTACCTGATGTTCCTGTCGATTGTCATTAAGGTTTGTGCATGACTGCTAGACTATTGCCTTCAATCTGTTATCCTCTGCTGTGAATATTTATTTGACTTGTAAAGTAGTGCGCCGCTAGTTGTGGGCTTAAGTTTTGCTTTGTTGGGCTTTTTGGAATGTAATCAAATAGAGATTTTGTGTTATATGGTCATGAGATCTTTTATTCCTCATAAGCTCTACGCATTGCGTGACTTCATTCCACTTCTCTTGGCTTTTCTGGGTTGTTGAGGGAAGGGTGATGTTCATCTCGAGTGTGATTTTTCTGGCAAATGAGTGCCAAAACACTTTTGTTACTTCTTAGACCGTGCTTTCCAGTCTTTCTTCAGTTGCACTTCTGAGCTGCGTGTGTTTCTTATTCTAGCGACAGCTCATGCGACTCTTGAGCTAACTTTATTCATGCATTTGATTATGTTTTTCAGAAGTTCTCCGCATATGCATATATGATATTCAGCATATGGATATAAAACTGAGATGCTATTCATGACATTCCGGTTTTTAGTCTTCATTATAAGCTTTGCAGATTGAATATCCAGTATGACAGCTTCTCTCTTTTCTCTACCTGGAAAATGTGTCTCCGTTCTGTAGTGATGCTCTCTTTCATATAGTCACCAGTAGACAATCTTATCATATGAATTTTCATTCGGTCATCTCTTTGGAGCTTTGCCATCATTGCGGATCTATTCATGATTGGCTATGTGGTAGGCATGCAGTTTGAAGAGATCTACTATTAGGAACTTGACATTTAACTATGCCCAAGATTTCTCTTGGTTCCTTGTATCATTATTGCCAGGTTTTAGCTTTCCAACTTCTACAATCTTTCAATTATCAATTGAATTTTTGGTCCTGTGTATTGCAGCTATTTGCTTATGATACAGTCAACAAACAGTTGTCGCATAAACCTGGGGAACAGCCAAAGCTTCCCCTTCCTGCCTCCTTAGTTGCAGGTGCCTGTGCTGGTGTGAGCTCAACAATATGCACATATCCTCTTGAGTTGATCAAAACTCGACTCACAGTCCAGGTATAGTGCTGCATCATTGCTAAAACAATATGATTGAATCTTGTCATTGTTAACAGGAGCCTTCCATATTGCAGAGGGGAGTTTATGATGGTATGTTTGATGCGTTCTTGAAAATAGTGAGGGACGAGGGACCTGCAGAATTATTTAGAGGCCTCGCCCCTAGTCTTATCGGAGTGATTCCATATGCTGCCACCAACTATTTTGCTTACGACACATTGAGAAAGGCATATCGGAAGTTTTTTAAGCAAGAGAAGATTGGGAACATCGAGACCCTTCTCATCGGATCATTAGCTGGCGCTGTTTCAAGTAGTGCAACTTTCCCCTTGGAGGTAGCTCGGAAGCATATGCAAGTGGGAGCAGTCAGCGGTAGGCAGGTGTACAAAAACGTGGTTCATGCTCTTGCGAGTATACTTGAGCAGGAAGGGGTTGGAGGTCTATATAGAGGTTTAGGCCCTAGTTGCATGAAGTTGGTGCCTGCTGCTGGGATATCTTTCATGTGCTACGAAGCGTGCAAGAGGATTCTGGTTGAGGATGATGAAGAGGATTCTGGTTGAGGATGATGAAGAGGCGTAACCACATATTTGACGAGAAGAAATGCGAGGTCATTTGCTTTGGGTCATCTACAGAGGATGGATAAAGATGACTATTTTGTATACTGCGATTGAATGGTTTAGTTTATGCTTTTTTCTTTTGCTCATAGGATTTCTTCAGAAGAATTCTTCAAGGAAGTTTTTGTTACCAAGGTTGGTTCTACATACACTTGCAAAGATATTCGAGGGGTTTACTTTTCTTTTGGAGTTCTGTGTGTTTCTGAAGAAGGTACTGGCATGTTTTGATAATGCGAGTACCGCCTATCATGAGAAGATGAATTGGCAAGAGTCGAACCAAGAAAGATGGCCAATTTGTCCAAGAACATGCTGATTGAGACGCAATGTTTTTCACAGGGGCTACTTTGCGTGTGCATAAATCTCTTGGAGTACCTAACATAAGGAAAGCTTTTTTGCTTACCGGATTGTCGGTTTGAATGAATAACAGTTTCATGTTCGGAGATGATGTTTCAGTTTCAGGTTCGAGTACTTCAGCTTTCTTTGACAGAACAAAGCTCAGTATTAAACGATCTCGTCGGATGTTGATTTTGTTTCTGATCCAAACTGTGGCTCGTTACCCTGCAAGACAAGCTCTCGCTGCCCTACCAATCTTGGCAAACCTGCGGCTCCAAGGGACTGCTACTTAGTAAGAAATCGAAAAGAGGCAATAATTCAACCCCATCGAGTCTGAATTTGACGATATACAAAGAACACAACAGCATCACGTTTCAATTATCAGTAGTGTGAGACAGACAATCAATCGACGTGTGGGAAATGCTTTCCGTAGAGCCTTGCGTTGATGAGAGACCTGTTGGCAATTTGCAAGAGAATTGTGGGAACAGTAATAAAGGCATCAACTTAAGCTTGACCAATGAACTTGTTCTGTATTCAACCTTTAAGTGCTGAAATAAGTTCGAAAGTGCTACATTCTTGTGATCAAACAACAAAATACTGCACAATAAATAACAACAGACGAATCAAAGGTTCGAGATGCCTGTTTTGATCCAACACGGGCAACTGTGGAAAGGACATGACAAAAAATGACATTCTCTGCTTTTTCTGTTTTCCACCCAGCTTCTTCCCGGACGAAAGTATTGCCTCAATGATGAAAAGTGACTTTGGGTGGCAATGAGAATCTTGGTATATACATAAAAGAACAATAAGCACTTGAAGATGGCTCCCCCCACAGGCGAGCATGATACAATTAGCAGTTGATGCCGCATTGACCATTTGCAGCAGCTTGCGTGGTGGCTGAGGTGAAAGGGTCAATCCGTACCCAGAGCAATGAGAATATGGAAGCAAGAAGGATAGACCACACAATAACAATAGTAGGAGTACGATTCTGCCGACCCAACAGACCCTTCAGGAATGGGTAAAGGTGAGCAATAACCCATATGGCAAAGAACAACTTGCCAAACAGTGGACCCCATGACTGATACCCGCTGTTAATCGCATAAGACACACCTGCTACAATGCCAATGATGTTCACGATAAGAACTGTGGTCGGAGGAATGAGAAGCGATGTCCATTTGAACACATAAAGCTCAGCAAAGTCTCCATCCTCATCGCCTGCTTTCGAAGTGACTGTGAAGTTGGTATCAATGCCAGCAAGCACTTTAAGAAGCCCTTGGAACACAGCGAAAAGGTGAGCGGATGTACCACCAATGACCCAGAACTGCTCATTCCTCCACCAATCCTCAATGCTGACACCACTCCAACGGAGCTCAAGAATACCAGTCGCGAAAATTGAGACGAAAAGGAGAATGAACCACATGCTAGCAAAGTTGCTTATCTGCAATTTTTTTTTTTAACATCGGATTAGTCATCAGATGAAAGAAAAGAGGAAACAATCTCTAATTACACTGAAATTACTTACATGTAGCTCTAGATAGTCTAGCGTAGAGACAACTATATTTAGTTTATGAAATCAGTAGTATAGCATAATAAGTTGAATATCTAATAAAAATGGAAACTAGCATCGCAATCGAGCAGTCTTTTGACAATGAAGATTACTTTAAATGTACAAATGATGCAGAAGAGCCAGGACTAACAGCTACATCATTTTTAAGGTTAAAAAAAAATGCAGATAAATGATATTGAGGATCATGATCATACTCTAAAGAATACAGAGAAGAGTCCACCTGTGAAGAGGACTTTGGTGACCACACAGTAAGGGCACCTAGAATATGGTTGACTTAGGGCTTTCTATTTAACTATATCAAAAGGCCTATGTTTGCCAGCTATCAGCTGAATATTATTCAACCACCATAGCCATTGGAATGATGTTTAGGCATCTTCTTTTACCAATGTTTCCTAATGGTTTCTCATCCAAGCTTTATTAAAACAAAATGCAGAGCCACTTGAAAACTAAATACAAAGAGAACATAAAATCCATTCCAAAGAGGTGGAGATGCTAGGATCAGATGACAGAAGTAAACAATGACCCTTCTTTTGTTCATCTCACTTAAATAGAGTCAATGTGGATTAACGTACAACAAACGAAATACATGAGATTGAATACTCTACAATGAAGAGAGAAGTATCACTTACCTCAGGTATAATAAATTTGTTAGTGAGAAGACAAAACGCAGGGAGAATACAATACGCAATCAGCGGTATTGAGGTGAGGGGATACACAATTGTATTGATGTACGCCAATCTCTCCAAGAGCCTCAATTTCCCATTATATCCATACCATATAGGACAATGCCTGCTTAGCAAAATCTCAATTGACCCCAAGGCCCACCTGAGAACCTGGTTTAAACGATCAGAAAGATTGATGGGAGCAGACCCCTTGAATGCTGGGCGAGGAGGCATACAATAGATTGAAATCCAGCCCCGAGCATGCATCTTAAATCCAGTCAAAATATCTTCTGTAACAGAACCATATATCCATCCAATCTGTTCATAGAAAGAACATCAAGTCAATTCCTACCATATGACATGGAAGTTTACAGCTGGAATAGAAATCGTATATCATAACATACCTCTTTGCCCCATTCAGTCTTGTCCTCATAGCCACAGCTAATAACATGGATGGCTTCTTTCAAAAGTGTTGCAGGATTGGTAGATGGTGGTAGGCCACCCTGTTCCATGAAAGTAGCCGAAATGAAAACAGGAGACTGACCGAATCTTTTCTCTAGACTTTTCTGAGACATCAGGAGCGACCTCTCATCATCATATCCTACAAAACAAATTGGTGCTGTTAACATGATATAACACATAGCAAAGGTACTGTTAAGTCAGTTGGACAATTAAGTGACATCAAAAGAGAGAAACATTTTTTGGTTTATTCTAAAGCTTAAGGGGGTCCTTTAAGGGCAAGGTAAGATACCCCAATCTGACATCAATTCAGGCTAGTTTTAACAGTAATCATGGAGTAATTCCAGGCATTTGAACCAGTATAAGTCTGTTTTCTAACATCCAAAGATACAAAAGGAAACTCATAATTAAATCAAGACCTACCTTCAACCCCCTCCTCAACATCTTCCATATTGAAAATTGGAACAGTGGATTCAGTTCTTTTCATTGCTCTTTTCTTGTCAATGTACTTCTTATTGCCACCCTTCCCCTTCTTTCTTGAACCACAACAACTCTTTACAATAATATTTGGTTCCAGATCTTCCTCAGTCAATACAGGGTCATATCCATAAAGGGCTTGCCTGTTGAAACAACATCCAGTTCCGACATAGACAGGACCTTGGATGCCGTCAAGCCCTTTCAAGTTAATCTGCATTGAGATCATAAATTAGATAATCTAGCTCAGTTAAAAAAGGCAACAAATGAACATAAACAACTAGCATTTTGGAAGTAGGAAAAAGATGAAGAGACACCTACATCAAAGAAGACGATGTTGCGGTTAGCATATCGATCATGCAAGTCAATCCCATCAAAACGTTGTGGGAACTGCACATAGCACGTCTTCTTTCCATAAGCGGGATCCATCATGAAACACATTGCTTCTTTCAATGCTTTACTATTATTAAAGTAATGATCACAGTCAACATTCAAAAGATACGCTCCATTGGTTAGGACAGCCGAGACCCGGATCTACACAACATAAAACAGTAAGTTATAAATTCAGAAATGCCAATAAGTAATAAGCAGATCTAACCAATTTCTCCAGCAGGTAAGAACAACATTCAGACAAGCAGCAATGCAGCAAAATCAAACCGTAATATTTGTTTCTTAATATGAAGAGAAATAGTGTTAAGGTAAAGCAGGGTCAGGAACAACGAATCTCTTTATGATAAACAAATCCTCACTATAAGCTAGAGACACCACTATCAACATTACGATCCACAGGGGAAAAAAAAAGGTAACTGATCCTTGAAAAAAATAATTCCAACTGTACATTCGAACTGAAAGCACAAAAAGAATAAGCTCCAATAATGTAGCGTGAACTTGGAATGCGATTTCTCGAACCAAGAGATCCATTAATCAGGATCCTAATGCATATAGATATAAATTTCAATGCAAGCAAGCGATGAAGAACCTAAATGAAGAATCTAAACCGAAAAACCAAATCACACCAACATACATTCATTTGTTTACAATTATAGATGTCAGCCTGTCACTAAAAGAGACACATGACAAGAAAAGCTACATAAGATGTATAGAGATGACAAACCAAAGCATTCATGGCTCCAGCTTTCTTGTGATGTTGGAAACCAGGTCGCTTTTCACGAGAAACATAAACAAGTCGAGGTAGCTCATTTCCATCAGTATCAAGTCCCCCACTGTGGCCCAGGAAAACCTATTATTTTCGACAACAAAAAGAAAACATTAACTAGATGCATAAGAGGGGAGAGGGTTGATTTAAATGCTTCTGGAATACTGGTTAATATCGTATACCTGAATCATTCCAGGGTGATCCCTGGGGTTATTTCCAGGCCAGGCAGTGCCATCCTGCATTGTCCACCCTTCTTCTGGCATCTTTTGTGCCTTTGCAACCAAAGCATTGATTCGCACCTTGAACTCCTCATATTCTCTCTATCAACCACATAATCAAACAATTTAACATTATATATACCAAAACATTTGTAATAGATTATGCATCTGACTAAATGCTACATTGTCGATAGGCAAACCACTAAATCAATTTTTCCTTTCCCAAGAAACTGAGTTACAAAGGTAAAATAGGTGACGTATGGACCCCTCCCCAATGCCCTTCATTTCAGTTTTACAAAGACTTACAACATAGTGCTTTTCTAAACAAGGTTCATAAAGGCAAAGAAAAAAGAAAAAGGACTACAAGGTATCTAAGGAAAGGAGAAAGAAAATTGGAAAGCATTCACAAAACTATCCAAGTCCCTTACATGTCTTTACACTATGCGTGCACATCAAGTATGACAACCATGATACAGTTACAGACGGAAAGCAGTCAGTGACCTATGACAGCATGCAAGCACCAACTACCCAATACGTCCCATAACTCACCTTCATTGCCCTGCGTTCTTTTACAAAAGAGGGCTGTATCTTGTCCTTCAAGTAATCTATTTTCTGGGCAAAGTAGAATTCAGGAGCTCGTGGCTCAATGTTGTGCTTTTTGCAGAAGGGCACCCACTTCCTTGCAAACTCAGCAGTTTCAGAGAGGGCTTCAAAAGTCAACATCGCAGACCCATCATCAGAGACATAACACGACACTTTGTCGACGGGGTAATCCACGGCAAGTATGGATAAGACAGTGTTCGCTGTTATGAGAGGAGGTTCTTTCAAAGGATCCACAGTACTCACAAAGACATCGACAGGAGCCAACTGTGAAGGCTCCCCTTCACGATCATATCTACAAAACAAAAGCCATATTGTTATGGTGATGATGTACCCGGAAAAATTAGCCTCATTCTAAAGCTCAACTCTAACAGCAGTTCAGTGCACACAACATAAACTGGATGAGCAACACTACCTCAAAGCAAGCCTGTCGAGGTATGTTTCCCGATTGATGGGCGACCATTTTGGGAACTGATCCAAAAGCCAGGATAAAGCAAACCAAATCTCACAAATAACCGATGTAAGCCACAAAGGATAAGCATCTTTCACTGGGTGTGTTACACGATACTGTAGGAAAAACCCCAAAATAATCAACCGAAGGATAATTACAACACGGTACGGAGTGAGGTGAGATGACGATATAGGCACCATGCGACTCATAGGTTGACGTGCATCATCAGCCCTGCAAGAAATATACATCAACTACTATGTCATACACACCACACAACCCAGAGGTTCGAGAAAGCGCCATTATATTTGCAGATCTGTTTGAACACACATGTTCAAAAGAATAAAGTTTAGCAATCGCTTGCATGCATCTTAAACACTATGACAGTCGTCACTGAAACATTTAATCTGCATGTTTATCCAACTTAAAAGGTGACTATGCTGAAGCTAGAGGTTGCACTAGATTTAATTTCATCAAAACAAATAAGCAAACAGAACAAGCAAGGTCAAAGAATAATGAAACTAAATAAATAAAAATTGATAGATAATGTTGCCAAAGGCACAATTTATCAACAGTTGTCATTTCAAAACACACTTACATTTGAAGTTCTTCTCCATTAGAGCCAGTGCCTTCTATGTCTCCCTTCCCTTCATGATATTTGTTTGGCATCTGCGTCATGTTTTTCTCTTGTTTAAGTTTCCATCCTTCAACCCTTTCCTTCCAGTCAACATTTCCAAGGCCATAAGTATTCAAATCCTTTGATGGATCCACAATCCGCACAGGAACTGTTATACCAAAGAAACAGGCAACCAAGCTAAATAACGCACATCTTTTCCAATATAAGAGCACAAAGTAAAGGAGTTACTGTAAAACCTGGCTGTCTGGGATCAACATAGGGAAGCGAGTGCACATGTTTATCAGAAGGACCCAGAGGTCCAGATGTAGTCCTCACAGATTGGCTGTCAATACTAGCACAGGGGATTTCACCAGACATCTGTAAATTCAAGGCAGGAAGGAAGACAATAATGTAGCAACTTTATCTTGTATGTTCAACAACATATTTAACAAGGTGTACTGAATCACACAAAAGCAAACAAACGTTTGACATGGAAGAAACAAAACAGGAGGTAATAGAGATAACTGTCTTATTTCCACTCTCACTATAAAGCTACAAGATATTACTGACAGTATTTTTATTCAGTAATCTCATGAGCACAACTAGAACAAATTAGAAGCCATAAGAACATACTTAATAGGAAAAGATCATATATCTCTAGAGAACGATAAAATCCAGTAATATAAAAACTATAGTTGATATAACATCGAAGAAGTTTATCGTGTAAAATGTACACGACATTGAGAACTCATCAGACTGGGACTAGTTGCATACCGGCTGCCCATTGGTTAGAAGAGGGATTGGATGTCGAGATTCATGTCTAGAAGAAGAAGAAAGATCTGGATCTTCTCCCTGCCACTGTTGCCTTGCAGCACTGGTTCCCTGGGCATAATTGAACTCATTCTCCAGGTCATCAACCTCATCCTCATCATCATCTCCGTCAACTCGAGGACTACCTGTGAAACGAAGACCATGTTGACTTCGTAACTTACTATGCAGACCATGCGATGAAATAGGACACCAACAGAACCGACCGAATAAGCTGACCTTTGTGCCTCTTATATCGAGACTTGCACTGAGGACATGATTGGTTACCGTCTTTCCTCTCATACTCATAACAGGGACGGCACACAGGGAATGCACACTCGTTGCAAGCGACAAAAACATCGCCGCCGGCAGTAAGTCCAACGGTATCGCCACATATCTGACAAATCTGGCCATTCAAATTCTTCAGGGGTTTGGGCTGCATCACAAACACAATCACCAATCATCAGACTCCGCCGTAGATAGAAACCAGTAACTTATGCTTCAGGTCTTCTCCACCCTCATAGTCCGATTTCATACGACGAGGAAATTAAGCACAAATTGCATTAAAATAGCAGGAATTGGCGACTGCACGAGAGCTGTAGTGAGAAAGAACGCAGTTCAACCAATGCCATTGCACTGTCGATCATCAATGCAAGACCAAGGACTCACTCATACTTTGATGGTAGATCTACTACTGAGTTAACACAATTACAGTGATGCACAGCAATAACCCGAAATCTCTTAAATTGGAAAGAGATAAGATACGCGAAACAACCACTTTCGGTTAGCTTGTCAAGAAGTGATATTTACAAAAGAAATGAATTACTCAGATCTCAGCTTCTTCCCCCGAAGAACGCAAACGTCATTAAAAGCAAACGAAACAGCTGAGATCTGGCAACCCCAAAGGAAAACAGCTCACGCCGTTGACTAAGACAGTTCAGACACGACTCCGCCACCACCACAATCACAAAACCAAGCCATCGGAGCGCGCGAACGGAAGAACTAGAGTCAGATCGCCAGAATTGCTAACAAATCCATCCACGGCTCGACCGATCTAGACCGGCCGACAGAACTACCACCACCGACGCTCCGATCCAAAAACATCGCCGGCGCCGGCGGCAGCCTAAAGGTCCGGCATACACAAGAGCCGGAATGAGGGAGCCGTTAACGGCCGCCGAGATCGACGCGTCGAGAATGCTACGGAAACTCGACTCGATTTCCTTGCGGGCAGGATATCGTCAGCAACAACGAACTAAAAATAGAAGGGGAAAAGAACACTCACTCCGCCGTCCGAGTCGTGGCGAATCCGGACCAGCTCGTTCCTCTTGTACGATCCGGCGACCATGCCGCCATTCGCCTCCATCGTCGTCCTCTTCCTTCCTTCGTCCTTCCTTCGTCCTTCCTTCCTTCCGTCTCTCCGAGATCGAATGCGGAAGCGAGAGGATCTGGCGGAGGAGGAGGAGAGAGAGAGAGAGAGAGAGAGAGGGACTGAGTTCTTCTTCGCCTTTCTCAGCACGCCATCCTTCTCGCCTCTGTAGAACGAACTCACTGCCGCTCGGCTTCTCGATCTGTATTAAGCATTGTTCAGTCCAGCTATGTCCGCCCCCATCGTTGTCGTTTTATCGTTTGGGCCTTCGTTTTCCATGATTGAGCTCTCGTCACTTACCTCTCTTTTTTTAATTCGGGGAGGTTGAGGAGTCGCTTCACCGGCTGAGCGAGTTACCCGGTGGCTCGGCTCGGCTCGGCTCGGCTCGCCTGCCTGTGGCTAGTCAATCGGTCATCGAGTTTGATCGCTTTAGAAGATACATATGCCTGAGTTACCTTGAAAATCAATGATGATCTGTGATTTCTTTCTGTTCATGTTTGAAGATACTAAAAAATAACAACCCTAGTGATAGATAATAGCACGTGAAGTAGGAGATAGGTTTGAATTATTAATATATAAATATGCAAATTTCTTTAATATGCATATGCTAAAAAATTATGAGTTGTATAGACTTTTTTAGCTTAGATTATGGAAATGAAAGGCCCATCACATAGAACATAACTCAAGATACCGTGCATTTATTAAAAGGAGATTATGAATGCTAGATGGAGTTACTTGTTACGTAATAAATATGAAATAACAATATTACGAAATCAAGTCGGTTTCATCTTCATTGTTGAGAAGTTCATATCACTGGAAAATCATCTATGCATCTAAATTAGCTAGTTGTTAGATGAAGTTAAACTAATAAACGTTGCGATTTGAACCATTCCTTCTCTCTCCATCAAAATATGAATTATTTTATTTTTGTATATATCTATTTTTGTCAAGACTAATACTACAAAGAAACCCCTACCCACCCCGATGTGGCCGTGTTGGTTCGGCGTTCCCCCCTCTTCCGGTAGGGGGAGGTTCGAGTCACTACGGTCGCATTTGCGTGACTTTAAGTGCGACGCCATAGGAGGTGGGTCCCTACACTAGCGTCGCCCGGTTTACGTCGCCGACGCTGCCAGCTATACGGCAGTTCCCGAGTCATCAAAAAAAAAAAAAAAAAAACCCAAATTAGAACATTCACGCCACATCTACTTTAAGTTAATTTTTGTGTCATAAAAACTCCAAGACCAGCACAATTACATCGCATTTATTACAAACTAATTTTCCATCATAAAAAAATTTCAAATTAGTACACCTTTGTCACAATTATCGAAAACTAATTTTTTTGTTGTAAAAAATCTCAAGCTAATATATTCGTTACATCAAATTGATGGTTATATTTTCCCTAATTTATGGTGAATTTGGGATTTTTTTGGAAAAATGTGGGACGAATGCATAATTTGATGTAAATGTGACATTATTTTATCATTTTGGAGTTTTTGTGATATAAAAATTAATCCGGAGTGGCGAGACCCAACAGTGCCATTAGGCACTGGAGGGTCGTGTGATCTCGGAATGGTGATTTCCGGCGATTCCCTAGTCAACAAAAAAAAAATAATCCAAAGTAAATGATGACAGGAATGCATGAAATTTTTGGGATATAAAAGTAATTTGAAATAAAAACAACACAAGTATATAAATCTAGAATTTTTTGTATGGCAAGAGGCTTGGAGTGTTCAAACAGTTCGTCAAGCAGCTGTCCGGCTCACTCCTCACGACACGACAGTCAGCCAAAATCCGGAGCCGCTCGGACATCACTGTCGCGACCTTAACAAACCGATGTGACAGAACTACGTCGGCTCCCCGTGAGCTCGTCTACGCGTCGCCTCCCCATTGGACTAAACCGTAGTAATCTTCCTCGCTCCCTTTGACCTCCGCCTCCAGTAGCAAATCAGGGAACGACACGTCCCTACCTCGGCGGTTCGCGAGTGCACATCAGCGATAAAACGAGGACGATTTTTTTAATTTCCGGGAACTGCCCCACTTTCATCATTTGCTGTTCACAGCCTGTCCCCCAGGAGTCACCGGCTGTTGCCGGTAGCTTCCGTCGGCTGCTGTTCTAGCTGCTGTCGGTGGCCTCCGTTTTTAACGCGTGCTTGGAACTCACCGACAAAAAAATTATCTACTTAGCTTATCTGGAAATGCGGCGAGGAAATAGAAAATAAATATGGAAAATGTAGATAAATTTATTTTACGTTTACATATTTATTATTTAATTCAAAACCATAATTCGATTGACGAAATATTCGGGGATAACTCGTATTTCTTAGAGATGGTAAATTTGATATTTTTCTTACTTATCTTTAGAGAAAGAATATGTTGGAATCTTAAAAGGGAACAAAACGGTGGATGCAAAGTAAGTAAAATGAAAAGTCAGGAGCATAATGTGTCAAAGTATCTTCGACGGCCTCCAACACGTATCTTCGAACTTTCGTAGACCGACATATTCAAAATGTTGGGGAAAATTTCTAAAAAAGTTTTAAACTTATTGCATTTATATTAATTCAGATTACGTTTAGTTTAGTATTCTCTCATAAAACTTTTGGCCTCTAAAGCCCTTGGAGATATACATAATTGTTTAACAACCATTTCGAACAAGCTTTTGACTAAATGCTAGTTTTGGAAAAATTGAAAGCTCTATCCCCACCAATTCTTCAAATTTCAATTTTGTCCATGGTTTAATTTTTTTAATTAAAAAAAGAAACCAAACCCTTCGTCAAAGCGGCAAGGGCTATGATTGCCGATGAGTCAGATCTGACATCGACAACCATCGGTTGAGGTCAATCAAGGTTGTGGAACCTTTGGCGGCTCGTGAGACCCAAGTGAGGGTCGCCCAAGGTCATGCCACTTGAGGCCGCAAGACCCAAGCAACGGTCACCTGGGTCGAGCAACCCTCACTAAGGGTTGCTCGAGGTCGTGCGACCTTCAACAGCCCTTGAATGGGTAGCGTGACCTTTGACGACCGTCGATGCCAAATTTGGCTTGCTAGTGACCATAGTCCTCCATTAGTTCGGCAAAGGATTTGGTTCATTTAATATATATATATATATATACCGAAAACCCATTGTAGAAGTTTTTTTTGTCAAACACAAATTCAACTTGAAATCCATTTACAAAGAGGTTTTATTAAACAAAATTTGCATTTCCTACCTAGTTTTGACTTTCAGCATTTACATTATATCCAAAAACCATTTGCAAAATTGAACCAAATTTACTCTCAATATTAAACATTTTAATTTGATTAATTGAGTCATAAACATTATGATGACTTGTCAATTCAGTCCTAAATCTTTAAATTATATAAATGTAAGTTCAACATTTTAGACAATTTGTCAATTTACTCATTTTAACTAATTTTGAGTTAAAATTATTGACATTAATAAAAAAAAAAATTCTTCTTCTTTTTTCTTCCCTAGGCCAACAACCCTCCTAGGTTGAGGTGAGGGTGCTGGGACCCTCGCCTCAGAAGAGGGCCTCAGCCCTTGCTTGGTTTGGATGAGGACGGTAGAGGGTCACAAGATAGCTCTCACCTATATTTGGTCAAGGCCCAACGCCCTTGCCTTTCTACAACCATTGCCCAAACCAAGGTGAAGGTTGCCAGCTTAGGGTTGGAAAAAAAAAGAGAAAAAATAATGACAATTATAAATTTTGCAAAATTTTAAATAATTATGTACATTAACTATTGCCATGCCTGTTGTAACAACCGACACTAATCAAACCATCACTTTAGCAATTTTTGGTCCAAATTGACAACAAAAAAAAAGTAAATTGACAAATTATCAAAATGTTTACGACATAATTGAAAAAAACACAATATGTTTTAAGATGTTTTTGATAATTTTCTTTAAAATGTAGCTGTGCACAGTTCGCAAGTGCAAAATCACTAATTTCCTAGCTAGTAGGCCCAAAATCTGCGAACTGTAAAATCATTAATTTCCTAGTTCGTAGGCCCAAAATCATTCATTGAGTGAAAGGGAGAAATCTGAAGATGTCTTTACCTTAAATGTCCAATCCTCAAATGGCTAGACGTGAAATGCAATTTAAATTAACCTCCATTTGTTTCGCAAAAATAAATAATTTAGATAACATTGTCCTAATTATAATTATCTGTATCAATCGAAATAATTGGTCCATGATAAATATTGATTGTAATTTATATCTAAATATTTTTATAGATAATTAAAAAATTCATTAGTTAACTTTTATAACCATAATAAACGATTATTTCTAGAAAAATAATTTCCAAATCAATTATGTTCCTCGAGTCACCGGAAGGTCCATATCCCGTTAAGTCAAATTTCTGTTCTCACTCAACATTCTGTTCTAGCTCAACTAGTTCCTTTCCATGATCTTGTTTCTCGCTAAATTCACTGTTAAGACAACAGTGGCCCATAGTCATGTCATGCGAACGGTTAGTGTCGGATCTATGAACTCGTAGCAACACTCCTTGTACGACCACAATCCCACATGATAATTTAGGATTCTGCTATTTTCACATGGACCAAGCTTTCGACCTAAGGCCATCATCACGCCTTCCCACTGGAAAGTGAAAACAAAGCACATGCTCTTACTCTACCCTTTCTGTGAATCTTCGAAAGACCAGGGAGCATCGCAGACCGGGACTTCGCCAAACTCCTACCCCCTAAAATGATGGCAAGGTTGTCTAATCTAAAAATGGGCCCCCAAAAAAAAAGGGAACCGAAAAAGAGCGCAGATCTTCAACCTCATCCTCTGTATGGGCCAGTTGTAATGGCTGTAGCTTCCGATTGGGGTAATTTCTTTCACAAGGACCCGTCCGCATTGGAGCCGCTGCTTCCTCCTCTCCTCCCCGCCGTGGTGTTCTTCAGTATCTGCACCATTCACAATTCGGATGTCAGGAGACTCGCAATGTCATGTATCGCGTGTCATGTATCGTGTTCACTGGTTTTATGTACGATAATAACCTTCATTTTGCACACAAACATGCCACTTCTGGTCCTAAAATCGAAGGGCAATATCGAAAGGACGACGAAGAAATGACCCTTCAGGAGGATTAAATGCAGCACACAAGGATGCATTGACATAGTACCCAGATTTCAGGGGAAATGGCGTCGTCCTAGCTGAAGTACCACGTGACAACTCGCATATGCCGATGTTTAACTTTCAAGGAAAGCCAAAACAAGCGTCAACCAGCGTATCGCCAGCCAGGAATGGGGACCCCGACCGAAACCCATCAAGAGCATCCCATACCCCACTAGCGACCCCATGGCAGCCCTATTCAATCTATACCAGAAAATGATATGTAGCATCGCTAATTATCTCGGTGGGGCGACCGCCCCCGAATTCAATCATACTTCATCATTGCGTGATGTTCACACTTTTGTCCAGCTACCCATCACCATACCATATCGACTGGTGAGAAACTCGAATTCTCTCGAAAGGTCTCGGATCGCCGGAAATCACCGAAGACGGTAAACTGAACTTCTGGCGTGAGGAAAAAGGACGGAAAACCCAGATGAAGACTGACAGAAAATGTCATGACTGCAATTTGACTTCTCTGCTTCACCTATCACTCCGTCATCCACACTCTGTATTAATCCATCATCTTGATTCTTCATACCTGACGACTCGATTTTACCTGCCTGCCCGAAAACCAGTAGATGATAACTGTTCATTCGTATTGCGATGGCTTCCACCCCCTTAGACGCCTTGATTCGCCACTAAGAATGAATTGAATTTTGGCACGAAAACATGAATCCGATGGCTTTTCGAGAAAGATAATCAGCTAAGTACATCTACAAGATCGCGATTCATCGCTACTAACATCACACCTCGCGACCCACATCGATTACGCGACCAGATTTAGGAATCAAACAGAGACCCTCCAGCGCTGTAATTATTATAATATAGACTATAGTATGACTTATAATGACGGCAGCTCTTTAAAAATCACTTCTTTTTCTCCCCCCCTTCCAAACGCACGTTGCGCACGACTAGAGAGAGAGAGCACTCGAAAAGAGATGAAGGGAGAAGAAGCATATGATGATATGGCGATCATTCCAAATCGAAAACGACGCGACTTACGAGTCTGAGCATCTGATTCTCGTTCTGCAACGTGGACAGCTTCTCCTCCAGCTCCGAGTTCTTCTTCTCCAGGTCCTTCACTCTCACCTCCAAGTCGCTCAGGTACGCCTTCTTCCTCTCCCTCGCCTGCTGCGCCGATACTCTGTTCCTCAACAACCTGGGGCGCAAAGGACAACGTCCGACATTTGACCACCGTCAATCGTCGAAAAAAAAAGTACACGCCACGGGAGAGCTGACGGGCGGTGGAATTTTTACCTCTTTAGCCTCTTGTTCTCCTTGTCGGCCGGGCTCCTCCCCCTCTTCCTTTGACTTTGACCCGCGGGCTGAGCCCGGTCGGTGCCGGCCGCCGACCCGGACTCGCGGCCCGCCGCCGACGTCCCCGCCGGCTGCTCCCCTCCCATCTCCGGCACTCTCCTGATCTCCTCATCGCTCTCCATGCCTAATCTCGCACCCAAAAAAGGAATAGCCAAAAAAAAAAAAATCGATCAGATTAAAAATTCCAAACCGAACCTCCGCGGACACGCTCGGCTCCCGCGCCCGCGTCGAGCGAAACCGCGGGCGGGCGGAGGAGAGCGGAGCCGCATTTCTCGACGCGAGGGGAGATCGGAGAGCTCCCCGCCGCATCGAATGCGCGCGGAGTTCGAACTTTCCGGGGGCGGGGCGCGTGGGGTTCGGGGATTCGCACCTTCTTTGACTTCGATTTGAAGAGCCGAGCTCGAAGATCGCTCGCTGCTGGAAGGGAGCGAGCTCGCCGCCATGGAGCTCGTCGTCTGCTCCTGCATATCTTCTTCTTCCACTTCTTCTTCTTCTTCCTCCTCTTCTATCCACTGCGAATTTCACAGAGCGAGTTGCAGAGAGAGGGAGAGAGAAATATTTGATATTATTTCTCTATTCTTTTTGATGATTATTCAAATGGATAACGAGGGGGAGATATTAATGTTACGGCGAGTAAACCGGGGGTACTTAATCATAGCGCCCGCGGGGCCGTCGGATCGGCGTGTCGATCGAACGGCTCCGGGGCTGGCGTCGTGGACGGATGCTGGCCATGAGGGGCTGGCTAAATCAAAGGACGGGGCGCGGGGATCGTGGGCGCACGCGGGCCGTCGATCCGGAGGTGGGATCGGACGGAGAGGATGGAGCGAGGGGGGGAGATATTGGGGTTCGTTCCGACATCGGAAGGGAGGTCGCGTGTTCCTTCCATTTCCGGAATTTGAGGCTCCTGAATTTCGTACGCTTTTTTGGAGATGAATTTGTCAATTACTCGACTAGTTCATGAACTTACGAATGACTTTCACGATCCACTAAACCCAATCGATCTACGACTTTCAAGTTTGATTCTACAATGAAGCGTTTGAAATTCAGGCTCGGGCTTAATTGAACTGTCGATATATGGATTTCAATTTAATTTCAAGTTAAGCTCGAGATCAGACATGAATTCTAAAAATAAAGATAATTCGAGTGATATTGTGTTTCCTCTTTATATAGAGAGATGAATTGCTATAAATAAAAAATACAATATAAAGCAATCTTGTAGTGCTACACGGGAATGAGAGTATTTCAGACCAAATTAATCGGATTGAATCATTAGAATCTCGTTTGTACTTAGAAATTTCAACTTAGCGGAGTTTGAATGGTTTACAACGCGATGCTCTAGAACCTCAACTCCACTTACTAATTATCATATCGTTTTCGAAACATCTACTCCTATTTTCTTTTTTGTATTTAATATTGCAAAAACAAAAAAGAAAATTGTGATGATACTGAATAGGAATCGGAATAATGTCTTTATACACAAAAAAAGGCGGCTAGGATTGGAAATGATTTTAATGAAATGCAAAAATATTCTCGAATTCCAACTTGTATTGGCTTGACAAGTTGGAATGGCAATTAAAGCCTCAATGTGTCGTGGGATGTGGACATACTCTCTCCCTCTCTTTTCCAATTTCAAATCTGCCGATGCCAAATTCTTGGGCCACGTATCGTATAATTGAGGACATACGTAGAATTTCTCCTAATTTGATGGTACACGCTCTATAAATTTTTTCGTCGCAACTTATAACGAGCCTGATTCGATTGGTGATCTCTTTGATTTGATTGACAGATGGTATAAGTTCTTGTATTAACTTCCATACAAGATGAGGTCCACATCCCGTATATTTAACTTTAGTAAGTTATTGTATTTCAAATTTCAGGACTAGTCGTGTAAATCTCTTTTCAATGAGGAATGTTTTTCGGGCATATGCCCCTAAAACATTTCTTCCAAATAACTTATCTCTAATCGATAATCATAGAAATTTTTTTTCAAATAAGGGCCTAAACTAGAATTATTTTCTTAAAACAAGGCTTATGATAGACCCTGAAGTGATCAAGTTAATTTCAAATGGGAGCTTGAATTTGCCGTTCAACCAAATCTTTTTTCGGTCGGCTTTTTCCTGCAATGGAGTAAAGAAAATTTGATCTTTTTTTTTTTGGACAGAAGGGGCAATTTTATCTAAAATGGGTAAAATCCTAAAATCCCAAAATGGCTGATCTCCACCTTTTTCTCCTCCTTCTTGTTGTGTATAAGATGCAATTTTCATTTACTCATATAGTTAGCAAATGATATGCGATAATCAAGAGAAAATATCGACCGGACAAGTTGCGCCAGTACAACAATTTGGAAGGGTGAAGAGAGAGAAAATGCATGGGAGAGAGTACGTTCTTTCCATTGATATCGAAAGAAGAGAAAATTGCCGGCTCGATTCAAAATAATTGATCTGACATTTGGCCTCACTTTGGAGACTCGTTGCGTTCTTATAGCCCTTTCGATTTGTTACGCTGGCACAGCTTGTGCAATCAGTACTTTCTTGATAATCAATGTGCTATAATGAAAAGAAGATTTTTATATTATATAATAAAAAATATCGAAGATAATTAACCCGTTAGAGTGGTCCACAGGAGTTATGGGATTGACCAGCCTATCGTTATTTTCCCAAACTTTTTTAAAGTCCCTTTAGGTTTGAATGGTCCCTTTCTAGTCCTATATATAGTCCTAGGTATAAATACAAACAATCGTAAGACGACGGTTGCCTTAACATTTCCAAGGCATGGGCATATTTATCCCGACCATACCTTTATCTCCTGTTCGCATCGCATGCTGTCATAACTAGATCTAACATCGAGTCGAGATACAATAGAATAATCAAATCGCCGGAATTTGATCCAATAGGAACGCATGACAGGCTAGGCGCTCGACTCGGTATGCTTTTCTTATGGACATGAGCTCGATACGAATTGATCAAGATAATACTTTAGTATAAGCTCGAATTTAAAATCAGCACGAGCCTGATGTTGGACCAATATATATATATTTGAAAGCTTGTTCTTGACTCTTTATTTGATATTCTAGCGACTCAACCTAATGCGCATGGACAACACTTGGCATAATTGGCTAATATGCTCCTTTAACATAAATTGTCCATAAATTTTATTCAAATGTGCAATATGGTCTCCGAACTTTTAATTTATTTGATATAATTTCAAACTTTAGCCAATATGCAACGTGGTTCCTCAAGTTTTAATTTATTTAATGTGATTTATGAACTTTTGAAAATGTTTAAGCTAATCTCTCGACTATATAAAAATAACCAATATTCCATTAATTTAAATTTGGGGATAACATCAAATATTTTTAAATAGTTTAGAGCTAGTTTGAATATATATAAAAAGTTTAGAGATTACATCGAACAAATTTAAAAATTCAGAAATGACATTATACATTAAGTTAAAGTTTAGGACTATATTACGAATTGGGTTATAATTTAAGAATCATTTGGGATATTTATTTATTTATTTTTTTTATCCATAGACAAAAGGGGAATGTTCTTTCTTCTTGTTCACGAAAAGCCTGAACTCACATTGATGCCAGACAACAGGTCGCTGCCAAATAACCGGTATTAACAGACAGAATGCAAGTTACAACTCCAATGCAGTAACAAGAGATCTCTCCACAAGAACTTTGTATTCTCCTAAACAAGATCTTCGCTAAACTCTGCAACTACGACGACGGCGATGACGGCTCGCGCTGTAATTAGACGAGCCTGCTTATCTAGGTGAAAGAAACATTGATGAAAGAAGAAGGCATTGCTGAATGAAAAGAAATGAATGAGGAGAGGACCGTGCGACATGACCTCGGCATTCCGCTCTTTGTCTTGACGTTTCACGGATCAGTTGTCTTTCCCATCTTCAGCTTTTTAACGAGGTACCGTTTGCCGATGACGCCTGAGAGGCTGCGGGTGTAAGCTCTCTGAGGAGGGTTCGTACCGGAAGAGGACAGACTCTGCGGGCACGTCGCCGGAGGCATGGCGTCGTCCAGTCCGGACGTGTAGTCCATGCCCACGAACCTGGCTTTGGCGCTTTGGCACGGCCTGAGCTCTTTGAGGTCGCTCTTATCATTCTTGGCGTCTTCATAGGACTGATCCGACAGGAGGCTGTCGTTCCAGACCAGCCCAGACGAGCCCTGCCTCCTGAACGACTTTGCCGACCTCTGCAAACTGGCCATGATCGGAGCTTCTGCCATTCGCGCTTGTTCGAAATGATTACTGAGTTTTCGGCGGCTTTGGTTCCTATGTTGCCCAGCGTATGCAAACAGGTATAAATAGACAAGGGGAGCATTGGAGAAATTGAAAGGAAGAAGCTTTGGAAAGAGGCCATGAGATGGCATCTGCCATCTGGGTAGGTCAACTCATATTGGACATGCGTTGCTTGCCCTTTGACAAATTAGAGCTTTGGTCCGGCATGTGTCTCATTTCTTGTCCTGTTTGTCTGAACATCTCGACGCAGAAAACATTCGAAATGCCGAACTTTTGTAGTTTTGTTTGGCGGTGTCATGCATACATCACGCTTTCCCTTGAACCGTCTTTCATCAATGTTCGGCGGACCGAACGATTCCTGGAGAGGGAAAGCAGGACAAGTTCGAGATCTTCACTCGTTCCAGATATAGCGATCAAACGAGCTGAAGATTCTAGTGCCAACAAAAGGTTGCACGTTCGAATTTTCAGTGTTCCAAGCAATAAAGCAATGGATTGCATCAAATGGCCAAGGTATCAACTTCAGCTATCAAGATTCATAGCGATTTACCTCTTAAGATCATTACAAAATCCATATCCGTGATATCCTGTCCCGTCATGGATAACGTTCTCGTCTGTTCATAGATCAAGTAGCGTTCTGAACCCCCCGTGTACAACGTTTGCTGTAGCTTTGATTTAGGTGCGGTAGTTTAGCTCAGCAAGTTTGGCCAAAATAAACGTGAACAAGCTGAAAAAATGAAAGGAAAGACAACATATTGCAGACAGAGGAACATCATGAAGCATGAGATTTACTGCATCAACTGGGTCGTTATATCATTATGATATCACGAATGGTGCTGCACATATGGCTAAACGTTCACCAGTTCACAGAACGAAAAAACAATTGATACAGCTTTACAGATCCATTTTCAAGAAACAGTTTCCGGCTCGGGTCTCTGGTAAGGAAGTCGTTCCATGGGAACTCCATCTTCAGTACGTCTGTCTTCAAACCATTTCACGATTCTCTTCCGGGGTAAGCTGGTCACTTGCACAATGCTGCTGATCATTGCATTCTGCATCCATTTTTTTTCTTTTCTTTAGTATCGCCTCAAAAAGTTTCTACTTTGGAATTGAAATTCTGAAATAATTAAAGTTGCTGCATAATATCGATTAACTGTAAAGGAGAAGGTCAAAAGCTGTCGACCTTGAAGATTGAACATCGAGACTGATAACCGAGATTCGAAGCTAACAATTAAGACCCCTCATAAAGAGTGATCGCTAAAAGTTGGTGGATTGTCGTCTGCTTTTAATTTACCCCCAGGGGTATAAAGCTAAAAAGGAGCAATTCTGCCTCTCTCATGTAAATATATGATGAACTGAAGCAGCAAAATTACTCTCACCAGCGTCAGGATTCCCAGACCAAACTAAGAAAAAAAATTTCCTTCATGAAACCCTCCTGCACCTTTTACGACAATTACGACTCTTAACAAAAGAAATTAGATTCAATGGCTCTTGATACAGTGAAAGGGAGTTACATGAAAACAGAATCGAAGAAAGAATGGAATGGAAAAGGAATCCAATGGAATTGAAAGAGGAATGAAATAGAGTAATCATTGCAATATTTATATTTGATTTTGACAGAAAAACAATGTGATAATCCAATTAGGCTTAATATCAAATATCAAGTATGTCCAAAAGAAGCAAGAGAGAGACCCCCCCAAAAAAAAAGTGGTACACTTGCATGTAAAATATGTGTTGTTCGAAAAACAGAGAAAAGGAATGGGCATTCCTCTCCTTAGGGAATGAATAGCCATTTGGAGTGGAGCAAAGATAGGAAGAGAAATGAGAACCTCCCTCCAACCCTGTTTCTAAACACCAATGTCAAAAATCTTTTTGTTGTTACTGTGTAGTGCAAAAATCAACATTAATTAACCAAACAAGTTGGCCTAGCAGTGTTCTACCCTTTCCAATATCCAATAGATTTCGGGTTCAAAATCCTACTATTCCCCAACTCATCTTGACCATACGGAAAAACAAACAAAAGGCAAGAAAGAAAGTAATATGGAAGACAATTAGTGTGAGTTGTCACTAAACAAAATCTGCGAATTGTTAAGGTGTAACTTTGTCTTACAGTTGGGCGCTTTGTTCTTCTGTAAACTCTTTCCAGAGTTTCAACTTGCACTTTCTTCAATCTCTTCTGCGCTGACCACCTTTGCCGCATTACATGAAGAGGCACCTTCTCGATGGGTTTGGGTTCAGGTTCAGGGTCCGCAGCATCTGCTGTTGTCTCATGAGGAGCAACATCGATTGGTGCGGTTTCAGCTTCAAGGACTGTTCCCACTCGTGCAGGTTCGTCAGGTAATGTAGCACTGATCAATAAAAGATTTGGAGGGGGATCTCGCAGCAGTTCAAGAACAATAGATCGATCAAGACACAGCTCAGCAGCAAGACTTTTAATCTGCAAGAGGAAAACCACATGACGGATGAAACACACATGGAGGATGAATCTTATCACGACCAATGATGTAAAAGGAAGGTCAAAGCTCCAGTCAGAACACAATTTCCAATATCCTTTCCTATCCTCTTCTTATATGTGCAATTAATAACATAATGCCACATCTGTATTAATATATCTGAGTGAATACACAGTCCAGTGTCTCACCAACTACAATATAGGCCAGCATAAATAGTTAATCAATTATGTGAAGAGCATGAGTTACAGAAAATGCTTACCCTAGTTTTTCGACGACCAGCTTTCAGAGCAACAGCCAATCTTCTAAGTTGCCATCTTTTTAGTTCAACTGGGCTCTCAACATCATCATTGTCATCGCTACCATCTTCCACTTCAGCATGATCATCAACTTCTGAGTTATCCACAGGACCAGCAAACATTTCCAGGTCATCACCACCTAAGGCCTCCTCCAACTCACGCTCGAGCCTAGCAAGGTCTTCTTCACTTATATCGTCGTCGTTGTCGTCCAATGTTAGTCCATCATTTTTGAGATCTTCCTCGAGCTGATTGAATAGCGCTTCAAACGCATCCTCATCCAAAACCGCCTCTTCCTCATCATTACTTTTAGGCAAAATCAGCTGCAAAGAGTGAAAAAGATCATAAATTTCAAGATTTGACCTCACATCTCCAACAACAATAATTTACAGAGATACTGATCATTTCTTATTCGTGAAAAATGAATCCCAAAAATCCACATCCAAGCTGGAAGAAGGGAATCAACTTCCATGTGCAAACAATTCACCAAGCCAAGATTGTCATAGATTCTCCATTTCAAACCAAAAATTCTCCTATCTGGCTCTCATGGCAGCACATTATAGCACTCCTCGGCAATAAAGAACTCCACCCGCGATGCAATTTGAAGACAATAGCCCTCTACAACTACCCCCACCAAGCCTAATCAAGTAAAAGGGCACGCTCTTCGAAGCTCGCTATCCGGGTCCAATATCAACAGAGACGAAACTTGAAGGAAGCAACACAACCCGACACGACACGACACGACACGACACGGAATGAACCGAACAGCTTCAGAGCAACACCGAGCTCAAATTCGCCGCCTTCGACAACTCAGCTCGGCTCCAAACATTTTTCTTAACGTACCAAGAACGAAGAAAACAGAGCTCACCTTGCTCCTGCCCTTATTCTTCTTCTTCGCGACGGGAGCGTCGTTCTTGCGACGGCGAGCGAGAGCGAGCGTGGAGGAGGAGGAGGAGCGAGACGGGCGGGTCCCGGGAAGAGAGAACTTCAGGCTGGCGGGTTCGTGATCGGTGCAGAGGAAGAGGCGGTTCTCGGGTACCCAGGAGCGGAGGAGTCGAGCGGAGCATGAAGCGTTGATGGATGGAGCGAACGCCATGGGGGGTCGGTAGTCTCTGTCTATCTCCAGGGGTTTTTGGTCCGCTGTACAGGGGTTTCAGAGGAAACAGAGAGGGAGGAGAACGACGCCATTGTTGAAGAAATGGGATGGTCGGGCTGGGCTGGACTGGACTGGACCGAAAGTCCTTGGGGGCCCACCTCTTGTTTTTAGGCCACGGCCCATGGATTCTCGTTCCGACCTTGTCGACAATTTTTGCGAGGAGTTTTCATTTTTTTTTTTTTACTTATATTGGCTAATGCACAATGATTTTGGCCAAAAAAAAAATTAAATGATGTATTATTAAAAGAAAAAAAAGATAGAGGAAGTCGTTAGAGTCGACTGCCTTTTGTTAGGGGCGACAACTGACCTTGGTCGCGTCGAGTTAATGAAGTTCTTACATCCACACTAAACCTTGAAGAGAGTTCTTCTTTTAGGATAATGACATAAATAATTATTGAAATTCAAATTTGATTAATGTAATCTCTGAATTTTAGCCCATACGATGTGGTCTATAAATTTTAATTTGTTCAATGTGATATCTAAATTTTTAATGTATGTTAAATTTAGTCACTAAATCATATGAAAATGTTCAATATCGTTATAGACTTTGAATTAATGGAAGAACAACATTGACCATTTTCATATAATCCATGAATTAGATTAAACACGCACTAAAAGTTAATGGACCAAGTTGAGCAAATTAACACACCACACATTAGGATGTTCAAGGATCTCGTTGCATATTAGACTAAAATCTAAGGATCATTTGTGTTATTATCTCTTATTTTTTTTTCTTACTTTTACTTATCTTAATTGACACATAATGATACTGGCAAAAAAACAACTAATTAATGTATCATAAAAGACGGACGTGTATTAGGAGGTGTTTGAGCGCCCTATCTCACCCTTTTACTCGTTGAGAAAAATTATTACTAACGCATTAAGGAGGCCTTTTCTTTGTCGTTCCTTTGCAAAGTAGGAAAGAAAAGAGAACTTGGCTAGAAAAAAAATACAGGGAAACGTGATTACGTGATTTCTCGGCCCGTTTTGATGTCCATTCTAGCTTTGGAAGCTGAACTCTGGGCTTTTAGAGGAGGGCTTGTTTGCAAGATGAATCAGATGCAGATGGTGGTTTGGCGATGGTTCTTCCACTTCCATCTGAACGGCATGCCTGCCCTTCCAGATTTGCAGGATGCTTTGCAGCCAGTTTGAGGAAATGCATGAGATCAAAAGCTGTTTTCCGGGGAGGCGAATGAGGTTGCCGACGAGCGAGCCGATGCGCCCCGGAGGCATCTGCCAACTTTGGTTTGCTTGGGACACGAAGGTCCCCCTTCTCTCTGCAAGAATTGCTAATGTTAATCTCGGACATAACCGGTTCAGCAACCGTTTTTTTTTCGCTCTTTGTAAGCCCGTTCAAAGTTTACTATGAAATCTTCCATTCAATCGAAAAATACACTATCATTTCTCAAGCAAACGATCAAATTCAAGAATACCACAGAGAAAATGAGGGGGTTTTGCTCGTATGCCACCAATCCAGTCGGCCCCTTAATGGATAAGGATAACTTTATTCTCGTAGCGTCTTTAGTTGAGTGAAAATTTCACGGTCCTTTTTTCCCCCTTGATGGGAGCTTTTCAAAATTGGATGAATCCAAAGCCCAGAAATTGAGTTACGGTAAGTGGTATCGATGCTGTTTGTGAGTTATCTGGCCAAGAAACAAGAATCTCATCATGACTTTTTTTTTTTATTTTTTTATTTTTTATGTGCGTTTGATTGATCACTTAACCTAATAAAGCGGCATCTCATTATATTAATGACAAAAAAATTACAAGTCCCCCAAAAACAACCTGTATGTTCTGTAAGTTGCACCGTCCAACCTTCAATCATTTGAGCTCTCATGAGTCATCATGACATTAAACTTGTTATCTCTCTCTAAGTACACGAGACGAGAAAAATCACAACATTGTCATCATGCCAATTTTGTGATTATTGTAGAGAATTGAAAAAATTTACTATCACTTTCAACGAATTGAAAATAAATCAACACTTATCATGTTTCTTCCACTCCAATTTGGCCTTTGGCTTGGGATTTTGGTTCGGTCCAATTCGAAGCATACCTTCTCGCCAAATTATGCACCTCCTCACCTAATTTTTTATAGGGATAAAGAGAGTGAATACTTAAAAAAAGCATAACTTTGCTTGATTAACTTGGCTTTTCTTGCGTATTGCGACCGAAGGGCATTTGCAGTCGTGCTCGAAACTCATACATAAAAGAGAAATTGGAGTAATTTCATTTTGTTAAAAAAATTAATCATCTTAAAAAGAGGGAAATATCAAATGACACCTCTAAAATCTAATAATGTCCTTGATAATAATACGATTAGAATGCGTAGATATACACCACCGTCTCGCTCACGCTCAAGAACTCGAATCGTCCTCTCTTCCTTCCTCGCCTGAAATTCCTCGCCCGGAAATCATCGACTCGCAGCGATCGCGAGGTCACCCGTCAATGGCGTCGATGGGATGGATGAGCAAGGTCCCGCCCATAGCTTCTCGCCTCTACTTCCTCCTCGTCTTCCTCCAGATCCCGCTCTTCAGGTACTCCCGATCCTCCGATCCCGGATCCCGCGCTCTCTCTTCGCTCCGCCCGATTCGCCGGCCGGCGGCGGGAGTTTCCGAGCTCGAACGTCGCCGCTGGCCGGCGAATGGAATCGAGGGTCTTGCTTGTCTGTTTTTTATTCCCGGGCGTGATTTAGCTAGCTGCGATGTTTCGATTATGCATGGAATCGTCCGAACGGGAGCGGCGCGCGGTTGATTGTCGCGTGAAGAGATCGGAGATGATGGAAATTCTCTCTCTTTGTCTCTCTTTTTTTTTGCTTGGATGGGTTCGGAGTGGAAAGGAAGGGACTTAAGTTTTGTCAGTGTTGTGTGCGTGTGAAGAAGCCTGTTCTTGGGCACTGTTAGTCAACGGGCTGTCCTCGCCAATGTCGCTTTTGCTCTTCGAGTGCGGTAGAGATGAAGGGCGATTTCTGATCGAAGAAATGAGAATCATGGAGGTTTTGGTGAGCATAGAGTAGTTCTATGATGTCTCTGCTTTGCGGTTGGGACGGTCTTTTTTTCCAGTGCGGAGGGAAGAAAAAGGAAATAGCTTTGCCCATCTGCAATTCTAATGCACCGTGACAGAGCAGGACGAAAAATTTGCTTCATGTGATGTCCACGAATAGAGAATACCCACATAATAAAACCTTGTTTCTTGATTACTTTCCGGGAGCTGGTAGTCTTTCCATTTGAAACTGTCGGTTACCACTCGGTAAGTGCTCCTGGAGACTGGTATTCTGGCAGATAGCACCCCGTTTATTCTTCCCCATGCAAAGTAGTTAGACTGTTATATGGCACCAGCTTGTTCTTTTCTCTGCCATGCCTACTTGGCTCTTATGACAGTTTAGATTTCCAAGTATCATAACTGCTCTGTGAAGTTCAGATATTCTACTAAAGGACAGTTATAGTTTGAGATCTAATATACAGTTGGAAAGTCTAGCTGGTATCTTTATTTTCTTTCAAATTCATGTATATAGTTCATAGTGTTACTTACACGGAAGAAGGTGGAAGGATTCTTTTTGAAGCATTTCTCTAAGTCAGTTTATCTCATTCGGGACTACCGTGCAGGATCACATGTAGGTCTGGTGTGTGTTCGACCCCCATACAGGTCACATCATCTCAGCTTATTGCCAGTGAGATAATCCCTGTTCCTGTGGTGAAGGCCCTTCTCTACCCTGGAGCTGTTGTCAATGGCCTTGTAAACAACATGGCAGTTCCAAGCTGGAATGATTTGCTGGATATCTATAATCTAACTACTGTGAAAGAAGCCCCTGCAGTAGTTGATCTACAGCGCTTGGAGGTTCTTTTTAATTTGATCTTTCTACGTCTCATCTTCTTGTCGCATATGCTCTTTTTTTTCAGCTAAACACCGACATAAATTGTACATTTGTCACACTGCATTGCATGTGCGAGATCATGAAGTAAAGGATTTACACTCTTTAGATAACAGCTTCTTTTTTAATTTGACCCAATTAAGGGAAAACTGCAGCATCTACTCTTTACAGGCAACAGTTATTGCATCCATACTTTTTCTCAGTCATGTTCTTTCGCTTGATGTGAATACTACAGTACAGTCGTCTCCTCATAAGTGTCCCAATTCTACCTGCGATAGAATGCTTGAAGTGTCACTTGTTTCTTAGAGTGCCTGATATGTCGTACAACCAAACTTCTTTCATGCTTTTCTTGTTAATTTGGAGCTCGTGACATAGTTTGTTTCACCACCTGTTGATTCTTCCAGGTTCTTGCTGGAAGCTACTTCTGTGTGGCAGGAGCACTTGTGGGTCTGCTAAAACCAGGGAGGATGAGCATGTTTGGGACACTGCTAATAATCTGGGGTCTTGTCAAGGAGGGGATCTTGGGAAAGCCTGTGAATGTGGATCCTGCAAAGGCAGTCTATGTTTATCCGACGATGTTGCTTGCATTGATCTGTGCCTTATCATCCATTAAATATGATGTGAAGAAGGCCATGAGACCTGCCCCTGCTCGAACAATTGCAAAGCCACTGCAGAGCTCATCAAAATCTAAGCTGAAATGAGATGAATTGTAAGCAACAGTTCTGTTGAGGATGTCACTCTTTTGTTTTTTTTAGGATTCTTGTTGTCAAAATTTTTGAAGAGTCTCACATCAACATATGGATCTTCAGTCCAACTTTTATAGTCTATTGAATTGCGAGTTTTATATGGCTTGCTGGGTATGTATGCTTGTTATGACCGGGCAGTGTCTCTTCAATCTTACTTCTGATTCATTCGCACAAGTGAGTAGGTTTTTGCTGAACTCACAATTTAGCAGACTAAAGTAAACAACAATCACTGCTTATTAAGATTCAGAGAACAAAGAGCAAAGACAAAACCGTCTTTGCCTGAGGGAAGGTGACTCCTAACTGTAATTCCCATCTGTCAAAATTCATCTTCAAAAACTCACGTTTTACTCTGCTTATACCCAATTTTAGCTGCAAAGTACATTTTCCTTGAAGTTTCATTAATAGTTTTCACGCCATGTCCGCCTCCTTCTCAACCTCAATGGTCACATGATTTTCTTTTCCCACTTGGGAATTCTGAGCTCTTATGCAAAGTTGGTAGTGATGCGCATGTTAAGGCTCCTTTTCTTTCTTACTTCCTTGTTCTCTGCTTCAGGCAATTTATGCTTAACTTGGTGGCCACATGCACATTAAGACTTGTCCCTAAATAACCCCTACATGTCCGGTAGAGGTTTATTAGTGCTGCAAAGCTGCAGAACTCCTGTGATTCGCAAGCGCCTGTTCTGCTGCCAAAGAACTTATATGAATACTGTGTACCAAGCTACTGTTGCAGAAGAAAAAGGACAATTAGCATAAGCATTCCTTGCGAACTTGATGCTTATGCCCTTTTAAAGGTAGCGTTGCGTGCATTATAATCCCAATTGAATTTGGCAATAGACATGCTCCAGCCAATCTAATCTGGATGCTCGGTTTCCTTCAAGCATCAGTTTACTTTAATTCTAAAAATCTGCCAAGAGCAGCAGTGTTAACTCAATGTCGCTTCTTAAAGCCTTACAAATAAAATAAAATAAAATTGGTTTTAACCTTAGTAGGTGAACCATCAAGAGCCCGCTTACCTGTTACAATTCCCAGTTTACTCTACGTTTCAGGAAAGAAAAAGAAAAGAAAGAAAGAACTGAAAAAAGGCAAATTGGGGGCACGAGAGAGTGGCAAGCTTATCGAAATGCTCTTTCTGAAGGCATGTTCTGCTGTTTTTCTTGTAAAATCTTCTGCTTAGTAGAGCTTCGGACCCATGTGACAAGTTCTATATCTTCCCTGGTCTATCAATGCGTTAATTTTGACTCAGGATTCTAAACTGTGCAATTCTATGTTAGGAACTCCCGATGATTTGGATTAAGTAACGACCAAATTAGATTATCATATTTAGTGTGCTAAAGAGCCCAAATGATGCCAAAGGTTAGCACTTACATCGCAACTCTCTGAACCACTGATTGTTTGAGGTAAAAAAACAGTGACTGAAAAGCAATTTCAGACTAAACAACATAAAGGAGACCATCGAACATACTCAGGTTTAGTAGTTTTCTGATATTCTCTTTTAGAAAATCAACTTAATATTGGGAACACAAATAGAAACGGCCTCTGAAATGCAGCAAGGACTTCTTTTGTAATTTGCTGTTGTACACTAGCACCTAGCCGCCAGTTATAGATTAAAGAAGAGCAAATTAATTTTGTTGTTATGGAAAGGTTTAGAAATTGAAGATGAGGACACATTATGTTATTCATCACCAAAAGTACCTTGGGGATGCATTCATCTTTGAACTACTATAGTTTTTGATACATGTATCTGTCTTAAACCACCCCCCCAAAAAAAAAAAAAAAAAAAAAAAACCAAAAAAAAGGGTTAATTAATACATGTAGTTGCAGGGTATTAGTACCGATTTTTAACTTTGCTCTATCTAAACAAGTGGTATCCACATTGTTATGTAATTTGTTAATCTGAAGGAGATTAGTTTTAAAAAAAAGGTAAATGGCTGTAGCAGTGTGTTTTCTAAGAACTTAGGTGGTGCATTACCCCATGAGAAATAATGCAGCGTGCCAACTGTAGTTGAAATGTGTGAGACATCAAAGGCTCCTTTTTATAAAGGGACAAAAGTAAAGAACTTTAGAGAGTGTGCGTTATGCTAAATTTATGAATAAATACGAAAGGCAGAACTTTAAAAAGTTAATAAAGTCAATTTATCAAGCTTTGAATTGGATAAAAGCTATCTTGTTTTTGCTACCGTTTGACCATCACAGTATTGATTAACATTTTCAACTCTTGTACTTGGTACACTGCAGTTGTCTGATAAGATGGATGTTGGGTCCAGATTCTATGATCTAAGAGGAGGATGGTGCTCTTTCTTGAGCATGGGTTTTATTAGATATTCTGTCTTTTTTAGATTATAATTTGTCAGGAACATGGAAATTATGATTGTGTCTTCTTAAAGACCATTCTAGGATGTTCCCATATCTAAAAAAAACGAAGGGAGAAATGGTTTTAAAGAGAATGCTTATGATACCTAATATTAATAATTATCATGAATGTTGCATTTCTTTTGCATTTTACACCTTAAGCCCTTTATTATTGATCTAGATATATGTTATCGCACATATCTGAATTTCTTTGTCCGAAAAGATTTTATTAATCCATTATATAGTAGTTGATACCATGTGATCAATGAAATGCAGGGAAGATATATTAATTAGCATGATGCTGTTGCATTTTCCTCATTTAAACGCTACTGAGTCTCTTTTCTCTCTCCATCTGTCTACTAGAGAGAGAGGCACTTGATGGCTTGAAAGAAAGGAAGGAAGAAAGCACGGGCACTACTTGAATGATAGCTGCTTCAACTTGGACATGTAAATTTTAATCTTTTTTTTTTTTTTGAGTCATATAAATCCTAATTTTGTTTGGCTGATTCATCAGTGGGAAGGTACTTCACTAGCACCAGCAAAGCAAGTGAAGTAACATAAAGGAAATGCTTAAAGCAGGACAAAGAATCTTGCAAAAAGCTAAATAATGGAGTGTAGTAGCAGGGGCACTGATTGAAGGTGGTGTTGGGCTTCCTTTTTGACCAGTAAATCTTGCAGTTAAATACCCATCAGGTCAATGAGGGGACCTTTAAAAGCTGTTCCCTTAAAAGCTCTGGAATCCTATGTGAATTTATTCTTTAAAAGCAGATCCGTCTTCTTATTTTAGCGCCCTCTTTACATTAATCAATGTTAAAACCTAGGTTAAGCAAAACTTTGACATGTTGGCATATTACTATGCGCCTTGACAAGTTTTGAGAAATCATGGTAGAAGTATTCTGTAGTTTTATCCTACTTTTTACAGCTAGCAATTTACTTCTGACAGAAAATATAGGATGATGGAAGATGAATGTGGGAAGTTAATCTATCTGCTATTCGATTCTCTTTCCTTCTATACATGTATAACAGGAATAAGGTGAACTGGCAAGCAATTCCAATGGTTGAATCTGCCATGAGATCTATTTGAAATACTTGAACTTTCTTATCATTCAACTGTTGTGTTGTTTGTCTGGGAAATTTTGACTGCTTAAATACTAGAGCAGGTCTTAAGCTGAATTCCCTTCTGAAGTTAAATCATGTGAAGCCATGCATACTATGGTAGATATACCATGCATTGCCCTTTGTTGAGTAACATGCCATGTATATACATTGTTGGTTCGTTTTCTAATTACTGAAGTTTTTAGAAAAAATGTTTCATCTAATTTGGTGTTAGAGTATAGATCATGACTTCAAATCCTGTCTTGTATGCATTCCGTTTGCTACACTTACTATTCTGCCCGTTTTTATGTGTATGGTTGTCTGTTTGATGTGTTTACATCCACACTTTGTGTCTCGCGCATCTCTCCTTACACTCGAGGAGAGTGCTGAGTAATATGCTATATATACATAAGCCGTTGACTCGTTTCCTAACGATTTAAGTTTTTATGGAAAAAAATGGTTTGTATAACACTTGTCTCGAGACTATGATAATTTGTCAATGAGTCCAAACGTGACCAAGAACACATTGCATCAGATTGCCAGATTTAGCTAGTAAACTATACGCCAGGAATCACTGGCCTAAGATCAGCCGAGAGACAAAATGAATAGAGTAATCGGATAAAACTTAGTGTTATTAATCATGACTGGATTACGCCGTGTAGTCTCCTCTTTATGCCATATTGAAAATGCAAATGATCTTTATCTTCTTTGACTAATGCCCCAGCTTTTGCAGATTTGAAGAGAACAGGGTCCACTCATCTCAGTTTCTTTCCCCAAAGGCATGTGTAATATTTTTTATGCAGTTGCCAAAAGATCCATGACTTAATGAATTTGCAGTTCTTATTCAAGATTATCTTTTACCACTTAAAACGAAAGAATATCCTCAAAAAAGGGTCGGAGGGAGTGTAACTAAAAGAAGAGGAAACAAGTAATTGCTCGGTCTTGCATTCACTCGGTGACTATAAATCACTTCATTTAAGCCATTGATTCATGTGAGGCTCGCATAGTTTAATGATGGAGATGGAGTGGGCTCATATGGTTCGATTCCATACAAGAATTTTTCCCATGAGAGATCGACAATGTTTTCGAAGTACCATTACTTTTCCAAATAGGGCAAAAATGTAAATACTGTTAAAAGAAAATTCAAGGGGGGAAATAAATGAAATTCTCACACAGTACTGCAATAAACATAGAAAATCCTCTCAAACAGGTGATATAGAACTGCTAACCCGCAAGCTACGATGCTATGCTAAAACAAACTGGACCATAAGAACACCACAGAACAGGAGAAAAAAGGAGAAAAATGAAGAAGTAGAATTAGAAGAAGAAGACTCTCTTTTATGTTCTTTTGATCTGTCATTCAAGCCCACCAAATAACTCCAATGGAAAATGTTTTCTTGGCAGAAGAGATGCAAAAGACAGTGGCTGCATTCTCTTGCTCGATTCTCTTCCAGGCTCTTCCTGAAGATCAAAGAAAACACAAGACGTGTGTTCGTAATACGCTGGACCGGCTAAATATTGCTCTCAAAACACACCATCTTCTGCATAATGTCCGAGGGCTAGTTGTTACTTACCAGATCATGGAACATTTCAAGAAGAATAATCAGACCGGCCACCAGATGAATAATCTCTTGGCGCATTGCACCTGAAGCAGTTTGATCTGCTAGCAAAGTTATGCTCATTGCATCCTGACCTGAGCATTTCACAGTGCAAAAATTGAAAAGAAATTCATTGTAACGTTCCAGGTAGTACATGTGCTTGTGTTGAAGGCAGGCACAAGGTTCCAACAGCTAGCTAGCATAATCAAACATGGTGAACTTTTGAGTATGTCGGATTGTTAGTGTGATATTTCATGCACACGAGCATACGATATTTCATGAACAACCGTTTTGTTGGCTTCACGGGACGCTATCAAACCCTACCTGGTGCAAATCCAGTCACCAGCTCTCCACCCCGAGCGACTGCTGCCACCTCCGCTGCTGCCGCTGGCTCCAAAACCTCGCGGCCGAGACATTTCGCCCTCATAACGATGGCCCCCGCCACCGCCGCCGCCGTCCGACTCATCTCTCGGTGCGCCGCACCTGAAGCAGGTTGAGCGGCTGGCGAAGTTGTGATTCCCGCAGTTGTCGACGCTGCAGTACCAGTCGCCAGGCCGGACGTCCGGGCCCGTGAACCTGAACGGCGAGCCGCTCCTCCCGCCGAAGCCCCCATAGGAATCGCCACCCCTCTCGCTGGCCCTCGGCTCCCCACACCTCTGGCACGACTCTCGCCTCTGGAAGTTGAGGTGCTGGCACGACCTGCAGTTCCAGTCTCCCGGCCTGCTCATCTCTAGTCACACCTGAATACCAAAAGCTCAAGGATGGGTTTTTGCATGAAAGAACCTTGCTTCTACTGCTTGACATAATTAAAGTTGGAGCTAGTGACTCATGAAAGCAAGATCATAGGTGACAATCTTTGAGTGAATTAATGATGACCCACATGACATTGTGGCCTCAGAACTCACCTTGGGAAAGAAAAGGAGTCAAGTGAAGACAGATTTGTGCTGAGCACAACTTATCATTGGTGATGGATATGAGAGTTTGGGGTGGGTTTATATGCTCGTTGGGGTCACCTCGGGAACACCACCAAGCACACTCAGAGAGAGAGAGAGAGAGAGAGAGATTTCTTTTTCAATATCCTTAACTTTGCCTCCTTGAACCACAAGGAATCTCAGTGACCTTAATCTGGGAAAAAGGAAAGAGAGAAATGGAAGAAAATGATAATAATCAGAAAATGTTATTCCCAGGATTCAAAAAGGAAAGAAAACAACGGAAAAAGGAGTTCAAAGGAGAGCTCAGTCTACAGCTTCTTTGGGCCCTTTTGAGGCGGCTCATAGATTGCATCATTCCTTATGCAAGAGCAATGCTGGAATTGATTAAGTCTGCAGCCATTGGTATGCAAAAAGCTTGTGTCCATGTCAAATGGCATATGGACATGCCCACATTGGCTTTTATTATATATTGATTTCAGTGAGCAGCTTACATCCCCAATGTCAAATTATAGTTTATGATGCATCTCGATCTACTTTCATTGTGATAGATCGAGCCAGTCGTGTGTGACAAATCATGTGGGATTCACATCGAACCTTGTTGATTTTCTCTTGTAGCTGGCCTCACTTTTTGATAGACCTGCTCAACCCGGTCTCGTGCCATGTGAAATGTTTAGTAATTCACGATGAAGAGAGAATGTCATTGCTTACTTCGAAAAATCTTTGAGAAGGTTCCCACTCCTGAGGCTTTTTCCTTTATCCGCAGAGAACAAATTAAGTATTGCAGGAGCAGTAACCTTAATGGGTACGTAAGACGCTAGGGTTTTCCTCATGTCTTAACGGTCATCCTACGTTTGGAAAAGCGAACAAATTCCCCTAATCCCCCCGCCCTCCCTTTATCCCCTCCCCCGTTAATTTTCCCCCTTTGAATATTCTGTCTCTGTACTTGAAGCTTAAATTTTGGAAGACACGAGTCAAAAGTTGTCCATGTTCCTTAGCAAATTAATTCCAACTTTCCCTTTATTGCTGTTCTTTTCCAATTTTTATTCATCCTGTTTTTTGACCGAGCAATTTTGAACAATGCAGCTGCCAAAGACCAGCAGAGTTATTGTGCAAGCGACACACATCCATTGTAAGGAGCACACGTATGAGTTAGAGCATTTATATTGATATGACATGAGGTGTAAGTAGGAACCCATTTTAATGAGACATAGAGGAGCTAAATTACGTGATGATCGCATTGAGTTTCTGAGCATATTTGTACGGAAAAAATCACACTGCCGTTTGTATGTTTGATCTATTTATGGACTGTCGGGTAAATTCTTTGATTCTAGCTAGGCCACTGTAAGAAAAAAAGGTGATTTTTACACTTTGATTCTAGTTAGGTTTTATGCATAGCAATGTGCTACTATTGTACAAAACAACACTTGTGAAAATGGTTTATGGACCATCGGGTTAATTCGTGGATTCTAGCAAGGTTTGCACATAGCAATGCCGCTATTATTGTACGAAACAAAGCGATTTTTTACACCGACGATGAACAAAATGTCTAGTGGAAGACAATGGATTTCGCTCCGAAAGAAAGAAGCAAAATGCGCCTCGGTCGATGGCCATGTTCAAACTCGGAAAAGGGGCAAATTCGCATGAAATGGTTGTCTGGAAACTACGGAAAGGAAATGGTAGATTTCGATAAAGACAGTTTGGAGCTGATGATGGAAGACAAGTCTTGGTGAGATTCAAGAATATTTGACCCTCCTTTATGAACACAAACAGACAACATAATTTTTAAACAAAAAAGAAAAAAAGAAAAAAAATTAAAGAAAAAAAGACCCCCCCGTCTTCTCCTTTATCTTCTTCGATGCACTGACTCCTCCATTGTCATTTTCTTCCTCCTTTCTTTCCTCGGTTTTAAAAATTTTCTCTTTCAAATTATATGGTTGATAAAAAAGCTGTAAATTCTAATTAAGGATTTAGAACGTACACCTAATAATTAGAGCATTGTTTACTATTTACTATTACTTACCATGTGCATTTAGATATTACATGCATTGCCTAATTGGACTTACTTTAACTTTTAACCTTTCTAAATCTTGTATCTTTTGTAATTTGACTTTTATATATCGCGAAATATTTGAACCTTTTTAAGATATACAAACACCAACATGTAGGACATAAATATTATCTCAAAGCTCAAAAAAGTTTTGGAGGAAGAATAATTAATAAGAAGGAAAAGTTGTGAGAAGTTGCCCAAAAGGGTTGTCTTGGCAATTAGACTAAGAGGAACACTATGTTGAGGGGAAAATTTTCATCTCAATCATAAACTTATTATAAGAATGTTAATTCAATTTAAAACTTTCTAATTTTGCCAATATAATCCTAAACCTTTACACGATATCCCAATGTAGTAGTTTTAGCCAATAGTCGTCTTAAATCGCTAATGTAGCGATCCATGTAAGACGTCATTTTGAATAAAGTTGTCCATGTTAGTGTATCGTGTAAGATAACAAGTGATGACTGGACATCGCATTGTTATTTTTTTACGGCAATTGATCAAAAGGGCTACATTGAAATTTTGTGCAAAAATTTAGTACTATATTGATCAAATTAAAAAGTTTTGATCAAATTGACATCCGTACAATAAGTTTAAGACTAATTTAATAATTATCCTTGGCATTGAGCATTCATTGTCACCTTTATTACCATAGGGAAAATTACCAAAAAAAGACTTAAACATATTTTATGGATGTCAATTTAGTTATAAACTTTTTAATTTGGCCAATTTTATGTTGAACTTTTGACAATTCACTAATGTAGTTATTTTCACCAATTTTGACACGAGCCATCCTACATGACCCTACTAACAATAACATAGATAATTTTTACATTTTCTAATTAACAAAGAAAAAGGAAAAGAAGTAAAAATGGAAAAAAAGTTCATAATTCCTTTAAAATTTGTGAATTATTTATCCATGTGCACATAGGTCCACGTCAGCATTTCCAGCCAAAAAGATGGAGGTAAATTGAAGGAAAATATAACCTAAATCTAATATCTAAGTGAACTATTTTTAGTCCACATAAAAAAACCAAAATATTGGAGGCGGGAATGAGTGAGTCCAGCTGGAGCTGCATCGGGCCGAATTCTCTTCTAAAAGTGACCTACAATCATTTCGAATCATCAATTACCCTTTCCAAATTTAGGATTATTTTAATAGTTAAATTTGAATTATTGGATGAGGCTGCTTAGGTTAAATTCTCCACATTGAGTTTACCTAAGTTGGTGTTTTCTTCCTCCCATCTAATTGATGATTTAATTGTTTTTTTTTTTTTTTTTTTTTGCATCTTCCCCCCTTTATTTTATTTCTTATCAGTAGTTCTCTTTCTTGATTAGCACATTATCCCGTTGATCATCATTTTCTACTCTCTTACACTTGCAAGAGATACCGAGATCAACTTATTAAATCGGTTTACTAAGTCTAAATTAATATGGATATGGTCGAAAATAGCCTATTTGGCGATCTAATCAGTGTCCGTTGTTTACATGGCATAGCTTGCGCCAAGACCAACCATGGACAAAAGCAAACAAAAGAGAGAGAAGAAAAGACAAAAAAAAAATATCTAAACAAAAAAACAAAAAAACAAAAAATTGTTCATGTAAATGGCCAACATCCACATTAGTGATTTTTAACCAAAATTGATTAAAATGATTATATTAAAAAAATTGTCAAAAATTTCAAGATTAAATTAACAAATTAGAATTGAATTGACCAGTATAAATTAAATTTAGAATTTTTTTGGATAATTTTCCTCGTATACATATGGCACCTTACATGTGCACACGCTTCGGGTATTCCCTCACATATACATACGTACGTATAAAGCGACCTATACACCTTTTTACACATTCATGAGGTGGCACAATCTTAATGGCATCCCTTTTGATTTCGCGGGCATCGAGGTAAGGAAAATTCCTTACGTGAGGGTTATTGGGTTGCATGCATGCACGTGAATTTGTGGAGTGATAAGTTTGAGGGTCTATGACAAATGATAAAGCTCCCAGCTTTTCTTTTGCTTTTGAGTCCTCCAATATCTTTTTTATTATCCTCGAGAGTCCCCAAAATAACCGAGTGGGCATCGAATTCCGGCTAACCAAGCAGATGGCACTAACTTTTTCCCCCCAAAACAAGCAGGAAAAGCACAGCAAAGTCCTGGGTAATTAGCACAAAGCCTGTCGATTCTGCTCGATTAGATCGAAACGGGTCGAACCCGGTTCCTGCGGGCCGAGGAGGCAACGGGTCGAGAACCGGGCCCGACTCGTGTCGCTGCTGCTGGAGCAAGAACGCTCTTGAAGGTGCTTTGACAATGATGTGTTGAGTTAGAAAAATTGCCTGACGATTAACTTAAATCGAATGTTTATGAAATTGTGTACATCCATATGAAACCTTCCATGTTCTTCTTCCTTCTGTGCACAGAAGGACTAAAATTCATACGCGAAGCAAGAGTTCAGCTCTGGTTGGCTTTGCCAGCTGTTGCTATTGGGTCATGATGATGACTAATCCTTTGCCTTTACCCTTTTACCTGGGAGAGAGCTCTGAAACTGTGATCTCGCATCCAGAAAAATTCCTGTGCCTTCTTGAGCTCGATGCTGAGTCCGTCTTGCTGGTTAAGAACGCCGGTTCTCTCGGGACAGGCAGAGGCATTGTCTCGTTGTTGAGTACAGAGACCACGTCCGACATCGTGGGTCGGTACATCGGCCTTTCTTGCACGCACAGTAGGCCCAACTGGACGAGCCGTTCCGCCGAACTTTCCGAGCAAGAAGTGGCCAGCTTCTGGTCCACGAATTCCTTGCACTTTCCTTCTTTCCATAGATCCCACGCCTATATCGAACCGAATTGTTCAGCTCAGGTGATGATAAAATCAGTGAAGAAGGGTCCGTCATGGAGGGCTTTGCTTACCTTTCCCGGCAGGTTCGACCAATGATCACGCCCAAAGACGGCGATGTTCTTCTCGCCGCTCACTATCTCCAGCAAAATGACCCCGAATGCGAACACGTCCGACATCTCCGAGAATAGACCGCCCATTGCATATTCAGGGGACATGTATCCACTAACCAATATAGAATTCAAGCATTCATAAGGATATGATTGAGTAAACGAGTCGGAAAATGCAACTATAATGTATGAGGCTAGTGATTATACACCAGGTCTACTTACCGTGTCCCGACGACTCTAATCGTTTTCACCTGAGTTTCATTCTCTCCGAAGATTCTCGCCATGCCAAAGTCGGATATCTTTGGGTTCATGTTGCTGTCTAGCAGTATGTTGCTGGTCTTCAAGTCGCGGTGGATGATTCGAAGCCTGGAGTACTTGTGGAGATATAGGATCCCCTGAGCAATGCCTTCGATTATGTCGACGCGTTTCCTCCAATCCAAAAGCGCTCTTTTTGCAGGATCTTCAATTTAGTAGGATTGCATAATAGACACACAACACAAATGTCAAATTGAGGCATTGCTCACCATATCAAGCAAAGAACAGATCGCAGACAGAAAAAGAGGAACACGAACCGAAAATGAATGAATCCAAGCTTTTGTTGGGCATGTACTCGTATATCAGAATGCTCTCTTCTCCTTCAATGCAGCATCCTAGAAGCCTCACCAGGTTCCGGTGTTGCAGCTTAGATATTAGACTGACCTCGCTCTTGAACTCCCCCAACCCTTGCCGGGACATCTTCGAAAGTCTCTTCACCGCAATTTCCAGTCCCTCAGGAAGTTGACCCTGGAATCATAATCCACAATTTGTTACCCTCTATTCTTTTTCACCAGTTCATCTAAAATTGTTGTCAATGTAATATGGTGTGATTATATGCTTTGCTTGCCTTGTAAACAGGGCCAAAACCACCTTCGCCAAGTTTATTTCTCGGCACAAAGTAGTACGTCGCGACTTCTATGCTGGAAAAGTGAACAGTGCTAATTCCCGGCCTTTCTGCTGGCTTATTTCCGCCTTCTTTGCTCTTGCGAGATCTTTAGCAGGTGCTCCAATCCCTATCCGAAGAAATGCCGTTTGTTCTCCATTCCTCACTTTGTTTCCTACTATAAAATTGTTCACAGAATCAATCATTCCATGAGACTGAGAGAACATTGACATGGCTTGTCGGTGAGTGTGAGAAAGCGAGAATTCACCTTTCTTCTTGTGCCGAGTCCATTGCAAGTAAGATAAGATTACCAAGCTAAGAACCAATAGGGAAGCCAGAGCACCAGCGACAATCAACCGCAATTTCTTCCTCTTACCACCTAAAAATCCAAAAACCGCAAGCATCGACTCAATGAATTGAACAGAAGAAACGTTGTTAGCTGCATACATGCGACATAGTATTATCTCACGCAGGACAGGTTGGCCTAGTAAAAAGAAGTGTTCATTAGGATATCGCCTCTCGGGCCTATTCAAGCAATCCTACAAGATATCAGATGCCACACTAGAAGGAATCACCAAATAGAGTGAGTACTGTAAAAAGAAGTGTTCTTACTGACCGTTCTCAGCAGAAGTGTCGCCTCGCACATAGAATGTCCCGCTTCCTCCTTCTCTGGACCTCAGTAAGTCCTTCTTGTCCCCATAATAAAGTCGGCACATGGCTTGATTATCCCGATGAAACATGAATGCCGCGCAAGAACAGTTACCGCGGCACAAGACCTCACACTCATCGAACCCCATGAGCGCTGTACTAACAAGTGCTGAATTTGGCATCGTGCCATTGACCTGTGAGAAGCCATTGCCCTCCTTGCACGTAGATGGAGTCGAGGTCAAACATGTACCAGAATTACCACCTTGTGAATCTCCGCACAGCTGATGGCTCACTGAGGAAAACGAAATATTACCATTGACATCTACCATGCTATGCTCCTCAAGTTCACCTGTTGAAGCCATCACGAACCATGTGGATGCATATGCGCCTTTCCCATTAAAAGTGAAGTAAGTCTCATTTTCATTCGAAACATAGCTGAAATTGTATCTATCTGATGTGGGGTGAAAATGAATCTGAAATTCCCTCTGTCCCAGAACCCGATATCCATGTATACATTATCTTGGCGCCAAACATCAATCCTAGTCGACCCATTATAGTCGACTGCTAAAGTGAACGTGCCTCGAGATGGATTTTGTGGACTCATCCATGAAATGAGGACTTTTATCCTGGATTGATCCGTATTGATATCGAACTGCCCGACTTTCATGCCAGGCAAGTAAGTATCGGTTGGATAATCAAAACTTTGCCAGATGACAGCATCGCCTTGTTCAAGAACAAAATTCCCAGAATCGAGAAGTGTTGCAGAAGTGTTCACATTCGTTGTGAGCATTCCTGAATTGACTATGATTGGAGTTTGTCGCCTGTCTATCAGTACTAAGTTACCATCATACCTTACTTGAAGAGTACACGAAGAGTCAATCATGGGATTCTCACGGTTGACCCAAACGGCTCTTCTGTTCGGATCGGCCTTGAACCAGATTCCCAGGTAGTAAATTCTGGAAGCGACATCATTGAAGAAGCCGAGCTCGAAGACCCCGGCTCTGGAAACTAGAGTGTCATTGCTAGTCAACAAGTCTTTGAATCTGATGGTGTCAATTGCCCCAAGAGATGAGCCAAAGAATAGAGCAAAGAGAGACAACAACAGCTCTCCTCTGTTGCTCTTCTTCTTGGCCATTGTGGAGAATTGTTGCAGATACTGAACACCAGAAGGGGAACTGAAGATCCAAATAGTCTTCTGGGATTGAATAAAATTTTGCTAGAACTTGCTTGGTGACTCCTTCCGTCGAAATCACTTCAGTTGCTACACAATTTTCCAGAATGCTCTGGCGCTTCTTCCTCGTGTCTCTCCCTTCTTGGTCAAACTAGAATAAGCCTCAGATTTACATTATTTTCATGCATCACCGATCAGATAAACAAGAATTGTTTGACTTCTGTGAAGATTATCATTGATCAGATTAACAAGAATGGTTTCGCTGGTCTACCGGGATGCAATCAACCGAGTATGGCATTGCTAAATTCGCTTCACATAACAACATGACATATCCTGTTGAAGCGATGAGTAGTCTAGCTTTGGAGGTTCCAATGGTTGACCGAATGATCTGGAAATCTTTTTTTTTGCGGCCTTGAAGTACAGGTCCGTCAACCATTGACATCTAGCTCCCACTAAATTGAAAGAGCAGTCCTATTTGACATCTCGTGCATTGCGTATGCTAATGATTGTGCGCTTGCTTTCACATTGTCTTGGAAAGCGTTGCCTGACTTGGTTTACAAGCAAGAGGTTGCAATAATCATATAATTAAATTCTGATACACCATACCATCCACGGAAATATGGAAAGTCGAAAATGTCCCTTCCTCTCTTGACCATGATGAGATCAAGTCCTCCAACAATACAGCAACCATATTTGGCACCATTTGATCGTTACCAACAGTCTTTCTAGTCATCTCTTGAGCTATTGACAGCATCAACGCTGTCCAAATTCTTTTTCAGGCCAAAGACAAAAAGTGGGTCGGAATTTGGTTTGGCAATTAACATTTAGGTTCTCGTAACCATGCTTTGCAGTTCACTCTGAATGTGTTAATAGTAAGTCGTAGTTGCAGTATTTTGACATGCTTAACCATTTAACCAAAAGGTGAGTCGATTGCTGATAGAAAACAAGAAATGCATTAATTTATGCCAGTTACTGAAAAAATGTATCGTCCAATGAGATATTCAAATTTTTTATCCCTATCAAATCATGCACAAATCCATATAAAACCTGCCTTTTCTTCCTTCTGCAGCATGACTAATCTCATACATAAAGCAACAGTAACAACTCTGGTTGGCTTTGCCAACTCTTGCTTGAAATCTACAATATTAGCCTCAATGGCATAAGATGCTATTGGGCCATGATGGCTAGTCCTTTGCCTTTTTTACCTGGCACACAACTCTGAAACTGTGATCTCACTTGCAGAAAAAAGTCTGTGCCTTCTTGAGCCCGATGCTGAGCGGATTAAGAATGCCGGTTCTCTCGGAAGAGGCAGAGGAATTGTCTCATTGTTGAGCATTGAGACCACATCTGACATCGCAGGTCGATACATCGGCCTTTCTTGCACGCATAGTAGGCCCAGCTGAACAAGCCGTTCTGCTGAATTTGCTGAGCAAGAAGTGGCTAGTGTCTGGTCCATGAACTCCATGCACTTCCCTTCTTTCCATAGATTCCAAGCCTATATCGAACCAAATTGTCCAGCTCAAATAATGATAAAATCAGTGAAGAGCAGAGTCTGTCATGGAGTAGTTTACTTACTTTTCCCGGCAAGTTCAACCAATGGTCGCACTCAAAGAAGGCGATATTCTTCTCGCCACTCACTATCTCCAGCAAAATGACCCCGAATGCGAACACGTCCGACATCTCTGAGAATAGACCATCCATGGCATATTCTGGGGACATGTATCCACTAACCGATATAACATTTGAGCAGTTGTTAGGATGGTTGAGTAAACGAAAAGAAAAATGTAACTAGCGGATGAGGCTAGTTATCATACACCAGCTTTGCTTACCATGTCCCCACAACTCTAATCGTTTTTGCCTGAGTTTCGTTCTCTCCAAAGATTCTTGCCATGCCAAAATCGGATATCTTAGGGTTCATGTCGCTGTCTAGCAATATGTTGCTGGTCTTCAAGTCGCGGTGGATGATGCGGAGTCTAGAGTACTTGTGGAGATACAAGATCCCTTGAGCAATGCCTTCGATTATGCTGACGCGTTTCCTCCCATCCAAAAGCGCTCTTTTCTCAGGATCTTCATTTTAGTAGAATCACATGATAGAAGCACAACAAATGTCAACATGATGCATTCCGTTTACCATATGAAGCAAAGAACAGATCATAGACAGAAAAAGAGAAACACGGACCGAAAATGAACGAATCCAAGCTTTTGTTGGGCATGTACTCGTAAATCAGAATGCTCTCTTCTCCTTCGATGCAGCATCCCAAAAGCCTCACCAGGTTCCGGTGTTGCAGCTTAGATATTAGAGTTACCTCGTTCTTGAACTCCTCCAACCCTTGCCGAGACATCTTCGAAAGTCTCTTCACCACAATGTCCAGTCCCTCGATAAGTTGACCCTGGAGTCAACATCCACATTTCGTTACCATCGACAATTACTGTCGATATAATAGTGAGATTATATGCTTTTCTTGCCTTGTAAACTGGGCCAAAACCGCCTTCGCCAAGTTTATTTCTAGGCGCAAAGTAGTCTGTTGCGACTTCAATGCTGGAAAAAGTAAACAGTGCTAATTCCGGTCTTTCTGCTGGCTTATTTCTGCCTTCTTTGCGCTCACGAGATCTTTATCTGATGCTCGGACCCCTATTCGGACTAATGCTGTATCTAAGCTCTCACTTGTCGCTTCACCATTCCTCACTTTATTTCCTTCTGTAAAATTATATGCAATCAATCATTCCATGAGATTCAGAGAACATCGACATGGCTCGTCATTGCACGTGTGAGGAAGAGATAGCTCACCTTTCTTCTTGTGCCTAATCCATTGCACATAAGATAGGATTACTAAGATAAGAACTGATAAGGACGCCAGAGCAGCAGCAACAATCAACCGCAGTTTCTTCCTTTTGCCACCTATAAATCCAAAACCAGCATGCATATATTCGATGAATTGAACGGTAGAGACATTGTTTGTTGTAGATACGCCACTTAGTATAATAAATCACTGCCGATTCTCTTGAAACATCACCTGTTAATAACCTACCAATTGATTATCTCATTTTGAAGGACTGGTTGTCTTACTAAAAAGAATAGTACATTCGCATATTGCCTATTAGGCCTAATCAAGCAATCTCACAAGATGTTAGATGCCACCCTAGAATGAATTGCTGGATAGAAAGCAATATTATGCACAAAGACTGAGTCAAAGACGAGTCTTTATCATGTTATGATTTTAGAGTTAGAACTACAAGTAGTTTCTACTTCGAGCATCCATGTTCTGTTTTAAGCCTGTTCGTACTGACCGTTCTCTGCAGAAGTGTCGCCTCGCTCGTAGAACGTCCCACTTCCTCCATCTCTGGACCTCAACAAGTCCTTCTTGTTCCCATAATAAAGTTGGCACACGGCTTGATCATCTTGATGAAACACGAATGCCATGCAAGAACAATTACCCTGACACAAGACCTCGCACTCGTTGAATCCCACGTGCATCGTAGTAACGAGTGCTGAATCTGGCATTGTGCCGTTGACCAGCGTGAAGTCATTGCCCTCCTTGCACGTAGATGGAATCGAAGTCAAGCATTTGTCAGAGTTACCTCCTTGTGAATCTCCGCACAGCGGATGGCTCATGGACGAAAACGATATATTACCGTCCGCATCTACCATGTTATGCTCCTCTAGTTCGCCGGTCGAAGCCATCACAAACCATGTGGATGCATGTGTGCCTTTGCTACTAAATGTGAAGTAAGTCTCATTTTCATTTGAGACATAGCTGAAGTTGTATCTATCTGATGTGTTAGCGAAGATGAATCTGAAACTCCCTCGGTCCCAGAACCCGATATCCATGTGGACATTATCTCTGCGCCAAACACCAAGCTTTGTCAACTCACTATAGTCGACTCCTAAAGTGAATGAGCCTCGAGATGGATTTTGTGGACTCACCCACGAAACAAGGACTTGTATCCTGGATTGATCCGTGTTGACACCGAACCACCCGATTTTCATGCCAGGCAAGTATGTATCGGTCGGATAATCGAAACTTTGCCAGATAACAGCGCCACCTTGTCTAAGAATGAAATTCCCAGAATCAAGAAGTGTTGCAGAAGTGTTTGCATTTGTTGCGAGCGTTCCTGAATTGACTATCATTGGGGTCTGTTGCCGGTCTATCAGTACTAAGTTACCGTCGTACCTTATCTGAAGAGTACACGACGAATCAATCATGGGGTTCTCGCGGTTGACCCAAACGGCTCTTCTGTTCAGATCGGCCTTGAACCAAATTCCCAGGTAGTAAATGCCTGAACCGACGTCATCGAAGAAGCCGTGCTCAAAGACCCCGGCCCTGGAAACCAAGTGTCATTGCTTGTCAGCAAGTCTTTGGGTCTGATGGTGTCAATGGCCCCAAGAGATGAGCCAAAGAATAGAGCAAAAGAGGCAACATCAGCTCTCCTTTGTTGTTCTTCTTGCTGGCCATTGCAGAGAATTGCTACAGATACCGAAACTCCAGAAGGAGAGCTCAATACCCAGATAGTCTGCCAGGATTGAATGAAATTTCGCCAGAACTTGCTTGGCGAGTTCCCCGTCGAAACCACCTCAGTTGCTACCTAACTTTTCGAGAATTTTTTTGCACTTTATTCTCGAATCTCTCCCTCAGGTCAAAGTTCAAACTACAATAGCCCCAGTTTACATTAGACAAGCAAGCATTGCTCGACATTCCTAATGGGGATGCAATCAACCAACCTGGAGTGACAACTAATAGAGAAATTACATTTCCAGTTGCTGAAAACACCACCATTTCAAGAGGAAAATTTAGATGCCATTTCCATTGTGAGCTCTTTGAAAAAAACATCATCATCCTCTCCCATTGGAGGGTTCTAACGGTTGACCAAAAATCATATGGGAAATCCGTTCCTTCTGCGTCCTTGGAAGCTAAAGGGGTCGGTCAAACATTGACCATCCAGCTCGCACTAAAATCGTCGAAAAGGCAGTCTAAATTTGACCTCTCCTGCATTAGCCTGCTGATGATTATCTTCTTGCTTTCCACATTGTCTTGGGAAGCGTTGACTGACTTGGTTCGCAAGCATGTAGTTTCAACAATCTATGTAATTAAAATTCTGATGCACCATACTATCTGCGGAAAAAAATGAAAAGTCGGAAATGCCCCTTCCCTTCCCTCTATCGACCATGATGAGATCAAGTCCCCCAATGAAATTAGCAAATGATGAGTTTTACTGTTATTGGGCCCCTTATGTTGGGCTAATCCAGCCTATAACTCAAAAGGACCCCATAGGCCACAATGTAAAGAAAATAACCGCTAAAGCAGTTATTTTGAGCGTTGCTTCTTTAAAAGAGAAAATAACGTATTTTTTTTCTCTAAGTGTGTGGAAGTATAGAATTGTGTCTTCTAAAAAGGAAAAGAAGAAGGATGAAAGGGCCCTCTTCTCATGAAGAAAATTGTTTCTACTCCATCTCTCTCACGACATTGCAATAGGTGCATTTAATCCGTGGAAAACAAGTTACGTTTTGTTACATGATGTATTTTCTGATAAGTGATACAAGGTATTTTTGGGCCCATTTTTGTATGCATTTTACATTATTTGATAGTTTGAGTTTAGAAATTCGGAATTAATTTCCTTCATTGGTATTAGAGTATGTGTTCTGGTTTCTTGATCGTTTAACATGTTTAATAAACGAATTGTTGGCCGGAAATCGTGAAACGGCGTTGACGAATGCTCGGGTACGAAAAATCAACACCCACCATACCGTTCAAGGTCGTTTCTCCATGTTCTGTGCATTAAAAATCATTTTTGGAAGTGTATTGTTATAATTCTCGTCAAGATGACAAAATGGAGTAGTGACATGCTGTCGAAGGAGGCTAGATGCACCTCCACGCATGGTCGGAAGGGACTGGGGTTGTCAACACGTGCATGGCAATTGCCAAGCACGCGCCTGCATGGGCAATTACCTTTTTGCCACCAATTTCTGAAAAATTACGGTTTTGCCCTTGGTCGACTCGACCTAGCTAACTCATTGACCCGACCTGATCATCTGTTGACCATTGACGGATGTTGATCTTTGACCATCATTGACCGACGTTGACCATTAACTAGTGTTGATCGAAAAAAACCGAAATTCTAATGAATTGCATTATGAATTATGTGTAATCCCTTTTTATTCTACATTTGTTGTAAGAACAATGATGCATTTTGTATGCACGTCTATATTCATGAAAATGGATTAACATAAAGCAAGACTTGAAGGGTTAAAAGCGAAATTAGCTAATTATAGGTGGAATGACGGTAATATAATGACTCATGTGGTTAGGGTTAATGAGATGATACAAGAAATCATCTAGAATGGTTACTCTATACTTGATTTTGATAAAGCGCCGGCCCTAATGAATACTCTTCCATCTGAATGGCATGTAATGTTAGATAGTCTATGGGAGGCCAATGTGACTAGCTTAAAAAAACTTGCAATAGAGTTTTCGAGGAAATATTATAGAATTAAGGCAATGAAAATTTCAACCATCGGGTTGAATGTAACTGGGCGTAGAATGAATGTGCTTTGGAGGTATCATAAGGGATCTTCGAGGGTCTTTCTGTGGTTGCTAAATTTGACCTTAGAATTTTCAGAGGAATTTGTTAAGAAATTAAAAAAGTCTTTCCTTGTTTATGAGATAGTTGAGTATCGTTGAATTTATTTATTTATTATTTTTTTAGGTCGGTTTTAGATATCTTAGGTGTAAATATTTCTTTCCACGTTGATGTGGATATCATTTTGCTGGACACGTTACTTTGTGTAAATGGCATATTTAGTTAATGAAAGTTCAATCTTATTTGCATTATTTGTGGAAGTTCAAGAAAGTTTTAGTGACTTCAGAGAATTTACTTTCGCATATATGAATATATTAATGATAATTTCAAGTTATGAATTTTGGATGATGATTGGAAACAAAGTGACCATTAATATGATTAGTTTATGCAATATAGATGTATAAATATTAGGCATTAATAATTCATGCAAATATATTTGAAATATTCCGATACAATGACTTCAACTTTGAAGAGCATAGTGGCTGAATTGAACAAAGGAAAGAAATTGAATAATGAGAATTATGAGATATGAAATATGAAAATTTGGCATGTGTTAGAAAAGCGAGAAACACTAAAAGCTCTTAACCAAATTATGAAAGAACCTTTGAGGATGACAATACTACGGAATATAAGAGAGATAAGGATGCATTTGTTGCTTGAAAGATGAAGAGCTTAATTGCTCAAATCACATTGCCAAGTAGCATGGACAATTATGTTAAGCGAGAGTTTAGATGTTTTGAGAATGTCAAGAATACGTGGGAAGTGTTGGCGGCTAGATTTAGTCAAATATCTATGACCAAACTAAGACAGCTCATTATCATGTTTGACCCATACAAGAAGCCTCATGGACATATCATGAAGCAACACTTGAGGCGGATGTCAAACAAGATCAATAAGCTGGCCATGTTCTAACTGATGAGCAACAAGTGCAAGTAGCGATCCATTCATTACCTCAAAGTTGGGAGCACATGAAGGTGCACCTGACCCTCAATGAGAACATCAAGACCCTTGAAGATACTTTACGCCACCTTGAGTTGGAAGAGGACCGCCTCCTGGTAGCTAAGTCGAAAATTGATATTTATTATGCTGATTTTAGCTCACTAGGTGCTTCAAGCTCCAAGCATAAACATTTGGATTCGTTCAAAAAGTGAAAAGATCAAGGAACAAGCTCTTTAAGTAAGAAACTAAGATTTGACCAATATGAGAGATGAAAACGTCTTTTTGTAAAGAAAATGTCAATGGTAAAATATTACAATTGTAGTAAGAGGGGTCACTTCACTTGCGATTGTGACGAGCCAAATAAGATAGACACCCTTTGTGTTATTAAGTGTACTACTTTTGTATCAAGTTTAGTTTTTCTAACTAAATTTAATTATTTGTGGATTGTAGATTCGGAAGCAACAGATCATATAGCGAAGGATAGAGATGCCTTCGTGGAATTCGAACGAGTTTCAACTGGAACAAAATTGATTAATATAAGAAAAAACTCCAAAGTTGAAGTAAATTGGATTATCACATGCTAATTAAATATGCATGGTAGACATACTTTGTTCCTAGATGACGTATTATATGCTCTGGAAATTCGTTGGAATTTAGTGTCTATTTAGTGTTAGTTCAACTTGATTTTAATTTGAACTTTCATAATAATAGTGTAGACTAATATTTTAGTACGAGTTACTATGACTAGTGATACATTCTAGATGGTTTTGTTGTATTAGATGTTAATTGAGGTGATATTAACATTTGTTATTCCCTATTTACAACTTTTATCTCCTATGATAATGATGTGAATGTGTGGCATGTTAGAATTGCTTATATCGACTAACAACAAATGAATAAATTAGCCAAAAAGGGCATATTGAACAATATTGAAAAAGTCAATTTGCTCATTTATGAGCATTGCCTAGTGGGTAAAAAACAATAAGGAAATTATTTAGAAAAGGAACAAAAGCTGAATTTGCTTTACAATTAATTTATTATGACATCGGTGGTGTAATGAATGTAAAAGCAAGGCATGGGGTTGTGTATTTCATCACATTTATAGATGACTATACTTGATTCAATTCAAATATGTCTATCTAAGTTCTCATAAATCTGAGGCATTAAGTTGCTTTAAGAAATTAATGAGCTTGGTAGAAAATCAATTAGATAAGAAAATAAAAGTATTGAGATCCAATTGAGATCAAGAAATTTTATTTGATGAGTTCATAAACTTATTGATGAAAAAAAGAAGAAAAAGACAGTTGTCTATTTTATATACTTCTCAACAAAATAGTATTGTGGAAGTGAGAAATATAACTCTATTGGAAATTGTTAGATTCATGATAGCACAAACTTACTTATCACTTTTTTGGGATGATGCTTTGTTAGTTACTCCTGTCTTTTAAATCAGTTACTTTTACTCCATATGAGTTATGGATAGGTAGAAAATCCGATTTAAGTTTTCTTAAATCTTGAGAATGTGCTGCCTATACTAACAAGCCCTCTTATAAGTATGGGAAATTGGGTTCTAGATGCAAGAAGAGTATTTTCATAAGATACTCATAATACAAAAAATGGTATGCGTTTATAGGTAAATAAAAAAGTGGGAGTATAACTAAATTCAAATCATGAAATGTCACATTATTAGAGAATGATTTTCCTAAAAATGGCGAAATAGGTTAACACTATTTCCTATTTGAAACCCTGGATTGTGATGATGAAATTGAAGGATATGTACCATTCTCTCATCCAAGTGGGAGTGATGTGAGAAATGGGAATTAAATTCAACTCAGTCTCAATTACAACAATTTAATGAGATGATACCGTTATTATCTAATCCGAGTAAAAGCATAATTGAGGATAATATACAAAATGTACAATCTCCCGTACGGTGAATAAGTCGCAAAAGCATTTCTCATCAACATTTTGACATTGAAGGGAAAACTTTCATAATCGCTCCATAAGATGAATATGGGCCAATGAATAAAAATAGGGCTCTAAATTACCCTAATAAGGAAAAATGGATATATGTAATGGAAAAAGAAATTGAGTCAATGAAATCAAATCAAGTTTGAAAATTGGTTGATCTTCCAAAAGGACATAAGGCTATTGGGAACAAATGAATTCTCAAAATAAAACACAAAGCCGATGATACAATAAAGAGATATAAGGCTCACCTTATGGAGAAATGATATAATCAATAGGAAAAAATTAATTATGAAGAAACTTTTTTTCTTGTAGTAAAATTTACCTTAATTTACCTTATTCTAGCAATGATGACAAATATGAATCTTGAATTACACCAAATGGATGTAAAGATTATTTTTCTCAATAGAAAATTAGAATAAAAAATGTACATGAAACAATCCAATGGTTTCATTTCAAAAGACTAAAAATAAAATGTATGTCAACTTTTTAGATTGATATATGGCCTTAAGGAGTTTTCAAGACAATGTCATATATGTTTTCATAATGCCACAGTGGTATATGATTTTACAATGATTGATAAAGACCATTGTGTATATATCAAAAGATCCAAAAATCAGTTTATGATTTTATCGTTATATGTGGATGATATACTTATTGCCACATGTAATATGAAGTTTGTAAAAATTAGTTATCTTCCAATTTCAAGATGAAAGATATGGGTGAAGTTGCATATATTTTTGGAGTTAAGATTTCAAGAGAGAGAGAGTATCTTCGGCTTGAGCTTGCATTTCTGGTAGAGGAAGGGCAACTATCAGCCTAGCAAATAAGTCTGAGTTCGCAAAGTGACCGATACCTGCAAGGTCCCGGGTTTTGGTCTAGTCAACTCGATGGGGAATGGATGCTAATTGTTCAAAGAAATCTTTGTCTCTTTTGCAAGAGATGTATATAAAGAAAATTTTTGAAAGATTTCATATATAAAACTGTAAACACATAGATATTTTATTGCAAAAGATGAAAGATTAAGCCATAGACCATATCTCAAGACTTCACGAGAAAAGGAACAAATGAAACGTGTTCTTTATGCTAGTGTTGTTGGAAATTTAATGTACATTATGATGTGTATAAAATCTGACATATGTTTTGCAGTTGGAATAGTAATTAGATACCAATCTAATCCAAGTTAAGCACATTGGACTGCTATCAAAAGAATCTTAATGTATCTGAATGATATTGCTAATTATATGCTAAGTTATTAAGGAATGGATATGCGGCTTTAAGGCTATTCATATACTTACTAGAAAGAAGATTTAAATGAAAGGAAATCTATCTTTAGATTTGTATTCTTATTGACTAATGATGCCATATTTTAGAGCACTAAGAAACAAACATGTATAGCCTTATTCACGATAAAAGCCGAGTTCATAGCATTATTAGCAGCAATACAAGAGGGTGTTTGACTTAAGAGATTTTAGATCATTTATGTATTGCTAAGAATGCTGTAAGCTCATTATTAGTTAATTGTGATAGCCAAGCAGCGATAGCTTATGCCAAGGATTTGAAATATCATTGTAAAGCCTAATATAGATAACAAGTACAATTTTGTCAAAAATATGTTTGCAGGAAAAGATGTGAACTTGCGGTACATATCTATGCATAGAATGATAACAGATCCTATGATAAAGCTAATTCCTAGAGTTTTTTTTTGTTTTGTTTATGGTCATGTAAAATCTCTAAAACTGCATAGAGGTTAATATATTGAATATCGTAATTTCCCTAAGTATTTACTATTGATGAAGTTTTCTATGATCAATGCCTATTAGTTTATTTGATATTTATGCATCTTGATACTTAGTGCATTATATTGAAAAAAATTTTATTTCGGAAATCTATTTTTGAATAGAAATCTGTTCCAAAAATAGAAAAATCAAATTGCGTTACCAAACATAAGAGATTAGCCTATTTACATGAGTAAGAGATTATGCCATTTACACGAGTAATTGTCTTTATTTACTATGTGATAAATAGAGATGAGACAATTTTAAGCTTATTTTTTGGAAGATAATTGAGAGTTTAAGCTTAAAATATAGATATTATCTTAACTAAGTATTAAGATGAGGTCATAAAATATTTTATGTCTAAAAGTAAAATGACCTACATATTTTATTTTATGTGTCTTTGTTGCCGATGTGAAGTCTAATGGATTCTTTGAAGAGAGTTTAGTTGAACTATCATTTGTATGGTATTTAATATAAAGATATACACTTTATGGGAAATGTGTTAATAGTGTAATACGTAATTTTATATCACGTATGCATAAGACGACCAATAAAAGTTAACAAAAGTTTTGATCTCAACTTTTAAGCTACGTGAGACTCTTAAGAATAAAAGTTCCTTGATCTAGTGCCCTTAGAACTCCTACTTATTCTCAAAATTTCTTTTTAATGTTTGTTAACTTAGAATATTGTCAATGATTATGAATTAATTTGATCTAATGGAACACTTCTAGAAAAGCAAATTGAATTGAAATTGATAGTTTTAAGGAAAGAGGAAGATTAGTTTATTGTTGGTGTTACATTCTATTATGTCATCACAGGTTGACCAATTATGATTATCTATGTTTAATCGTAATATATAAATGTAACTAATTAATCTAGGGTACAACATACAAGATCTACTCTTAATAATTATGCCCAATTTGAGCTACTATATATTCTTACTAGATGTATGGCAACAAACTCTCATAATATGCTAGTCGCATAGATTATTTATTAATATGAATATTGTAGAGAAAATGGAGTTATATTTAGCTCATCATGGGTGAGTAGAAGATGATGAGTTTTATTATAATTGGGCTGCCCATGTTACTTAGCCCATAACTCAAAAGGACCCATAGCTCACAACTTTAGAAAATAACTGCCAATGTAGTTATTTTGAGGGTTACTTCTTTAAAAGAGAAAGGAATTTGTTTTTTTTTTGTAAGTGTGTGGAAGTATAGAATTGTGTCTAAAGGCCCTCTTCCCATGAAGAAAATTGTTTCCACTCAAGCTCTTTCATGATGCTGCAATAAGTGCATTTAATATGTGAAAAAAATAAGGTACATTTTGTTGTGTGACGTACTTTCCAATCGGTGATACAAGGTATTTTTAGACCTGTTTTCATATATGTTTTACGTTACTCAATAGTTCGAGTTTAGAAATTCGGAATTAGTTTCCTTTAGCAACTAAAATTTTGGCATTGCCTAATCTCCAGCAATCTTTCTAGTCATTTCTTAGAGTAATCAGCATTATCAAATGTGTCGAAATTCCTTTTTCCGAACAAAGAGAACAAAAAAAAAATTTGCCGAAATTTGCTTTTGCGATCAATGTTAGGTGATCACAACCGCTAACCATGTTTTTTGTTTCGCTCAAAATGGGTTAATAATAAGCCGTATTAACATTGTTCCGTCACGATCGATCATTATATAATACATCCTAACTTGTCAAAAACTAGTTAATTTGAGTCGATTACGGGCCGAATGCATGTAGACCGCCCCAAATTTTACGAAAACATATGCACGACAACACATCTTAACCTACCAAAAATTTAATTCCGTAAATTTTCGAAAAACTTTTCGACGACGGAAAACGAAGGGTCCAAAATCGCATCACGCCGTCCCTTCATGGGCCGAGAGCCGAGCACAAGGCCCAAAACCACGAGGTCCAATAGAGGCCCATTCGGCCCGGGGAAGGGGGGGCGAAGGGAACAACAGCTAGTGTTCCCGCCCGCTTTTCAAACGCCCGCTTTTTCAGCCTCCCGTCCGCTCATTCATTCATCGAGCGCCCAAAAAAAAAAAGAAACAAAACAAAACAAAAACAAACAAACAAACCTCCCGACTTAAACAAAAAAAAAAAAAAAAAAAAGAGAAAATGCCGTCGAGCAAAAAAGGAGAAAAAAATCCAAAACGCGAACGACCTCATTTCCATAGAACGCCTTCTCTCTACTACTAGCAGCAGCAGCAGCAGCTGGTGGATTCCAAGACTTTTTTTTTTTAACAAAAAAAAAAAAAAAAAAGGAGAGAGAGAGAGAAGAAGCTCGAACTCGAAGTAACGCCGGAGCGAGAGCCGCAGCAGCAGCAGCAGCAGCAGCAGCAGCATTCGAGCTAGGGTTTTCCGCCATGGAATCTCCCGATGTTGCTGCGAAGACGAAGAACGACGGGGCCGCGGCGGCGGCGGTTGTTGATTGTGCTCGCGCCTCGTCGGATTCTCCTCCGGTTCAAGTAATCCGCGGTTTCGCTCCTCGTTTGTTTGTTCGTTTGTTGTTTTTTGGGGGGAATCGGTGTGTTCGATGGTTGTTTCTGACGAGTTGCTGGATCTCATTTTTGATTCTGAACGCGCCTCGGGGTTCGTTTTTCACGCTCCGATTCTCGGTTTCCGCGGTCGCGTCTGGTTCGCAATCGAGTGGTGTTTGATGCTTCGATTGCGGTTGCTCGTTGCTCTCTGCCTTCCTGGAGCAGTGAGTTGAGCCTCAACGTGAACTCGAGCTCTGTTGCTGGATTTTGGTCAGAAGTGTGATGCTAGAGTCTTCGGTGGAGCAATCCCTCGAGTGTTCTGTCTGCGTGCATTTGTTCGGATGTTGCGTTCGTGTCGTTAATGGAATAGTGTCTGTTTGGAAGTGATTCGAGCAGATTTGTGAAATCACGTGATGTGTGTCAAACTGTCGGTCATCAGTGGACTGAGGTATTGTCATTCCGTTGATGCGATGGCTTCTTGGTTGATGACCTCAAAGCGGTTCCTCTCAATTAGGCAAATCTATTGATAAGCGTTTGTGAGATAGTTTGGGACGAACAGGAACAGTGAGGCATGATTTTCTATATGCTGTATTTGATAAGGTAAAGAACATGTGCCTTGAATTTGTAGCTTTTCTTGTAAGGCAGGTGCAAATTTTAAGCTGATATAGGAAGATGATATCAGATTAGTACATTGAGGCATTTGACGTTTCAGGTGTTCTCTTTTAGATCTTATCAATGTGCTTGAGCTCTCGGGAAACAGGCATTGTAGAATTGTGTAAGCATGATCGGAGATCCTCTTTCCCAAGTGTTTAATCTCTTCGATTATGATCAAAAGGCAAGACAAGTGTTAGCTAGGCTTATGATGTCGGTGCTGCCCCTGAGCATCGTTGACAATTTTTTGCTTTTATTTTACTTTGTACCGAATATATAGCCGATGATCACTTTCATATGCTTACATTATTAGGATTATTTGGGGGAAAACAATGTATGCATCACATGTATAGCTTTTTGGGGATAGTCGTGATGTTTTCTGATTGATGCTATGTGCAACTTAGCTTCTTCTCTCACTTGTAGGAGTCCCCTTTCTCTAATTTTGTCAAGAACCTCTCTCCGATAAATCCAGTCAAGGCTGCGCATGTTCCGCAAGTTTTCCCTGCACTTAATTCTTCTCCTCTTGTATTTACTTCACCACATGTAAACTTACAGCGCGGGGCCAATTTCTTGAACAGGTGAGACTTTTGAATTGTCTCGGTTGCTTAGTTAGCAAATTCCAGAACAACATTGATATATAGTTGACTGCAAATTCCTTGGTACTTACAGGATTCAACCTGTCCAGCCGTCCATTGAAGAGTTATCGCATCATAAAAATCAGTCTAAGGACAAAATTGAAGAGGCTTCTGAGTCGCCCAATGAACATGTCGCCCAAGCAAGAGATGAAGCTGTTACTCATGATAAAGGCAACTTTAGTTCCAGAGACTCCTCACAAGCTCAGCCATGTAGTTCTTCTGGGTGCATAGATGAATTCTTGGCTGATCCTATTGAGATTGATTGCGCCAATTCTGCTCATTTAGTGGGCCACTCCAGGAAAGAAATGGAAAACTGTTCGCTGAGTAATGTCACTTACTCGGTGGATGACCTCTCGAAGTTTGGCCAAGAAACTAATGTGGACAATGAATATGGGGCAGGGAATTTACCTCAAGGTTTTTATGATGAAAGACAGGAGGAGCTTCAGGAAAGGCTAATGTGTGATCAACAACCAACTGAAGCGGAAGATGAGCGTAATGCGGGAGACATATCAACTATCGAATGCATAAAAACTGTGCTTGACTTGTCCATTGAAAATATATCTAAGAAGCAACAGTCCGTAAATTCAGTTGCTCAGGTAGTAAGAGAGTTCTTCTCATTAACTATATTATTAGATTTGATTAGCATTTGTTTTAGGCAACTTTTTTCCTTTAATTTATGAATTATACTATGCAGCTGGCAGGGTGCAGCCATCACTGTGGATCTCATGGCCTGCAATCGCTCCTTGACTCCTGTCCAATGGTTGACTCATGTAAAGATGGAGTGGATTCACAGGCAACCTTAAGTGAACGTGCTGATTTACATCATCCTGAGGTTTGTCTCAATGGCTTTCTGTGCAGTTATCTTTTCAACGTTTTTTTGAAAATTTAAGAAGGTCAGCTCCACATCTCTTTGTAGCTATTCATTAGAGTTCAATATCTTTATGTGGGGAGGCTTAGTCCTTTTTATAGAAGGGGGCCATTTATCCTATTTTCTGTGCCATTATAGTAATGCTTCCCTTTTCCACTATTACATTAGTAAAAGACTTTCGTGTTCAATGTAATATCATGTTAAGTATTAAATACTCCAGGTAAAAGTACTTGTAATGGGATATGTTTAGATTGCAAAGAACTGATACATGTATGAAGATAGTTGGTTATTTGGTTAATCTTTGAGCCTACAATGGTGCAATTACTGGGGGCGGGGGGTGGGGGTGGGGGGTGGGGGGCGCTGAATGTGTTTAGAAGATATTCTGATGGAACCCAGAGCTATAAATTTAAGATACGTTAAAAATTAAAATGTGGAGGATAGATTTTAGATGCATTCGGAAGGCACCGCCACTGCTTATAGTAAAGTAACTGAACTTTCAATGGGAAAGGGTCCTCAATCCTATGGCTTTAAGCAATAGAGGTCATCATTGTTAGCCTCTGAGGTCCTTGTCATTTGCTGACATTTTTGGATTCCGCACTGAGAAGTAGTTTTGGCTTAAGATTTTAAGTTAGTGACATCTTGTGTGAGGATTATCTAGTATAGGTGATGATTTGGAGTAGAAGTTTCTGCCGAAGTGAAGTTCCAGTTTTGGTGGCTGCTCTGTTTGATTTTTACCCACAGCCATTATGGCGGTGGTCTAATTATCTTTGGCATGATTTCCTTCTAGTGAGTTTAACAATAACAAAATTAGCATGTTACTTAGTACTATATGTATCTTTTTAGATGCTTGTCCATCCTCTCTGAAATTGACTACTATTTGTTTGACGTAATGGTTGGGTCTTTCCTAAAGTTTCATTGTCTATGAGAGAAAGGATTGGCTTGTTTTTGCTGATTTATCGAACGTATCTTAAACAAAATGATGTTGTAAGTGCATTTATTCAAGTGATTGTGTTAAATATGACGAGATCTCTTCTCGATGTTCTCTTTTGAGAACAATGTAGTAACCAAATAAGAACTCCTTTTCTAGTTAATCTTATAGTAGTTTCTTCACGACTTGCGCAAGAGGTCTATTTATAGATCAAAAAGTCAGGAGTTCCTGTTTTAGTTCTACATGGAGGTCAACATTGTGCAGGATGCTTGGATCGGTTCCAAGATCAGGCTTATATATCTATCTTCATAACATCCTGATATTATTCCATAACAAGGAATTAAATCATAGAAAAGTCAGCAGAAACAAATATAAAAAGTTTGGGGTCGGAAAGGTGATTTGGGCCAGGTCAAGCAAGTCCCATGAGGAAGCCACTTGCTGAAGCCCTCAAATGCAGCTTCTATTCTCCTTTGGGCCCCTCTCAGCCCCACTGGCCTATATCGAAAACCAAGCCAAGCCTATGGTCAGGTTTAGCTGTAAATGATGATTGGACTTTGTTGTAAATTAAATCCACATCTCTCCATTTTATTCTTAGTCATCAGCTTCACTCATGGATAGTTGAAAACTCAAGTTTCTAATGCCATCTAAATCTTGTAACTTCAGGAGTAAGTTGCACAAAGTCGACTAGAATTTTGACAAGGAAAGGTATAGACTTTGATAGGGAGGCATACGGAAGATCTCATTTAATCAAAATAAAGGAGTCGGTCCCATGTATTTAATTCTACATAGTTTACTTGAGGTTTCATCAGCATATTGTCTGCGAGGTTGATCCTTTACTTTTTATGTTTATATGGAGCATATTGCTGGTTGCTTGGTGTCATGAAGTTGTCGTCTTGCTATTATGGCATGGTCAATTTCCAATATTGGAATTTTGTTTCTTAGGGGAATGCCAAGTTTGTTTTCTGTGATACGGTGTAGTCAGGGGTCTAGCGCAAGCAGAAGGGTTAATAGGGTTCTTCATTTTCTCCTCCTCCTCCTCCTCCTCCTCCTCCTCCTTGTTGTTGTTATGCCATGTCAATGACCATTCTGTTTCCTGCAGAATATTCAACATCAGCGAGGCTTGCTTAGACGCTGTCTTCAATTTGATGATGCACACCCAAATAGTTTTTCAAGATCATTAAGTTTACCAACACGTAATTTGGACACTTCAAGATCATTGGCTACTGCTTCAGAAATGGAAGATCTGGATTTATCTAGGCCTAATTCCAATATAATTTCCAGCAAGAGACCAGTCCGTGAGCCATACAAACCTGTGACAAGCATCCTGGCCAATCGTCAGTGTGGAAGCTCTCCCATTATAGCATCCAAGCCATCGGGTATTGGCTTGCATTTAAATAGCATCGTTGGTACCAGAACAGTAAGTTGCAGAGCAGCCAAAAACATTAAACCAGAGGAAGGCCACCAGGATGTTGAGGAGATAAAGTTGGCCTCCACTGAAACCTGCCATATGCTGGGTAAATCAAGCCAAAGTGCAATTTCATCAGACACTCTCGAGACAGTTCCATCAGGGGCTTTAGATGAAGGGAATGAGAAGAAGGTTTCGGAAACTGCAACATCTGCAGTTTCTGATTCTCTTCCTGAGATTGAGGGCCAGAATTTGTTGAAACTGCATGAGCATTATGATACTCCACGTGAAAAGAGGAAGCTTGATTTAGCAGTTGTTGACGGATCCGAGGAGTTTATCCAACTGAGTCCCAAAAAGAAGAGGCTAGTTTACTATCCTTTTCTCAGATATTGATTTCTCACTCCATTCTATAGGTGGTCTAAGCACTCTGCTAACTCTCACTGTGGTTCACTAGGAACAAGACAATGGCCACCTTCAGCAGCGATGGTTGCAAACGTTGCAATTGTAAGAAGAGTAAATGCTTGAAACTGTAAGCTATTAACTTGTACTTTGTGTTTCCCCTCCCATGTTCTGCAGTGGTGCAACTTATGTTTTTGCCTCTTAACAGTTACTGTGACTGTTTTGCCGCTGGAATGTATTGTGTCGAACCTTGTTCATGCCAAGGATGCCTTAATAGACCTCAATATGAACAAACAGTTCTTGAGACACGCCAACAAATTGAATCTCGCAATCCGCTGGCATTTGCTCCAAAGATTATAGAAAATAGCGGGGAGTTTTCAGCAAATAATAGGGTACACTCCATTTTATATTTAGTCCAACTAATGTTGCTGCAACTAATAATCTTCTTCACTATCCACAGGAAGATTCGTCAACACCAGCATCAGCACGGCATAAAAGAGGATGCAATTGCAAAAAGTCAATGTGTCTAAAGAAATACTGTGAATGCTATCAGGTTTTATATCTTACAATACTGACACTCATGGATGATTGTTATCCGTGTAATTAACTCGTATGTCTGCCTTTTTAATAGGCTAATGTTGGATGCTCAGATAATTGCCGATGTGAAGGATGCAAAAATGTTTATGGAACGAAGGAGGGTAAGCATTTATTGTGAGCATTTCTTTTTCTTTTTTGAAATGATTGGCATGGTAACTTGTGATATCTGAGTTTCCTTTTGTCAGAATAAGGAAAGAAGAGGGCAGGGCGTGCTATACTTCGAAGTTTTCTTTTCTATTTACTAGGATCTAAGAGGCGACCCTTTGTCCATAGTTTCTTCTTTTAAAGTCTAAACTATGGTTTTTGTCAGATTATTGTGTAACCAGAGAAGTAACAGGCAGCAGAGTTAGTGAGAGACGCTTGGAAGGCATAAATGATGAGAAGCTGCAAAGAGTGGCATCTGAGAAGGATCACTTGCGGACCCATACATACGAGCCTGTCCAGCTAATTCCACAGACACCATCATTACAGTTTTCAGAGTAAGACTCGCAATCGCTTGAAATCTGACTTCATTCTATGAAGAACTGAAGGATTAAATTGAGTTTTCTCAAGCTGATGAGTCACGATTTTTATTTTTCTATCTCCAGCCATGGAAAGGGTCCTCTGAGATCCCAACTTTCTACAAGAAACATCCTGTCACCTAATTCAGATCAGAAGATCTTATCATCATCTGCAAAATCCGGAAGACCTTCAGGAAGTGTAGATAATGGAGACATACTGCAGGAAGGACAAAAAGACACTTTGGAATCAGGTTCTTTCAATCAGGTTGCAGATAACAATGATGCAGAAAATGAGACGGTGGATGAATTCTCCCCTCGATGTGATTCATTGTTGAATTTATGCCGTCTTACTCCTATATCGAGCCCCCACATGAAGGCTGGCTTGTCTTCAGAGTCATCTAAAGCAATGGATAACATCTGTACTTCAATAATTCCGGCATTTCCTGTAAGTAATCACCTTGCAGGCAACTCCCGTCGTTGGCATTGTTCTCCTGTTACCCCAGCGACTCAATTAGTTGGTGCCAAATCTTGCAAGGACCCTATGTCGGATATTGGACTTTCTGCCATTCTGGGAGATGATACGCCTGAAGTATTGAAGGACAACCCGACCGCTGCAAAATCAGTGAAAGTTAGCTCCCCTAGTCGCAAGCGTGTTTCTCCTCCTCACAATCATCTGCACGGACTTAATACAAGTTCTTCAGTGGCCTTGAAGAGTGGCCGCAAGTTTATACTGAAGGCCGTTCCAGCTTTCCCTCCTCTCACCCCTTGTATTGGTTCTAAAGGTAGTAGCGGTGAAAACAGTTGCGATTATCAAGATGATAGTGCACCAAGTGATAAAACAGACTGGAGATAAGGAGTTAAGGTGAGCAGTCTCTCCTCTCTTCAATTTTTTTTTTTTTTGTTGGTGTTGGTGGTTGGCATTGAACAGTAAGCTGTATCCTTGATGCATCTTTTTATCATTAGTTTGAGCAATCAGTCTACTTCCTGGGTTTGATGACAGTTAGATTTGGCGGACGTGGTCGCAAATTGTGCCTTCTCAAGTGAGATATATGGGTCAAACTGAACATCAATCAGGTTTGGGCCCCAAAATACCTCCAACATCATATGTTCCCCCCACAACCCACAAACACAGTGCATTAACTGCTGATCTGATGCTAACGACATATTTGTTGTTGGAATAGGTACCTGCAGTCGTGACATCTTCGGAGTATTTCCTTATGGAAAGAAGACATTGATAAGTGCTATTGAGTTTTCATAGGATCTGCCCTGCTCTCTTTTCGTCTTAACTAACTGCCTAGTTGGGACACCGCTCCTCTGTTCACTTAATTGGTTTCACCCCCTTAAGAGAAGGGGTTAAAATTTGTTGTATGTTCTGCTCCACCAGAAGAGGCGAAAAAAAGGTAGTAATGAGAGTTTTTGTTTTTCCTTTTCAGGTTACCAAGGACGACTGCAACTTTTGCTGTTCATATGTACAGCTATGTCCCTTTAATCTGAATGCATATGGTCTTTTCTTTAGGTATAATTAGGTTATTTTCCTGCATTTGCAATTGCCTTTTTGCTAATTCGCCAAGTTCTTTTATCGCCTCGCCAGACATCAATGAAGTCGCTTAGGCTTTGATTTGATGGCTTTACCTGTGGCATTACGGCGGCTCGTATGGCCCGATTGTTGCATGGGCTCGGCCCGTTTATTGACTTGATGATTGGTCTTGGGTATGCCCTAAATTGGGCCTATTATCCAGGCTCAGGGTGTGCATAGAAATCTCTTCGAAGTTCCACAATCATACCTAATACTTTTGGGCCGTTGCTGTGGCATTAAAAGGCCTGGAGTTGCCCACAGTCATGGCCTAATTAAGGCCCTATCATGTGCTGGGCGTTTTTCAGCCCTACTGGTCCCACTTTAGGCTCCATGCCAATTTCTTTCGGCCCTTAACTGAAGCTACAGGCCCATAGGCCGCATTTTTTTGTCGTAACTGGACTGAGAAGACCCAAACGAGGGCTTTAATTGGCGAAGGGCCAAGTCAGACGCATTTAAGGCCCACGGGCCTGATATTTTGGACCTTGATTGGTCTCACGAATCCCGAAGATTGCCTGGGCTGAAGGCCTATGGGCCAGAAAAGTTGGGCCCAGCTTCGGTGGTCCTTCAAGGACAGGATAGTTGGGCCTTGGACCATGAAGTCAATTTCAGCCATCACCAAAGGGGCATTGGGTCCTGGTCTAGTCAAAAAGGCCCCGGGTGGGCTATTTTGGGCCCTAGTTGGACTAAAGAAATCCAATAGTTGAGAAAATTATTCAAAAATGCTTAAATTTATTGTATTTTTACCAATTTAGTTCTAAATCTTTTGATGACCGGTCAATTTATCTTGAAAAATGCTTATGTTGATACCCAGTTAGTGCTACCAAGCTATGTGGTTGGATTGGCACTGACATTGACGACCGAAATCAAAAAGGTGACGTTTTTTTTTTAATGTTTTGATTACTTGTGTTTTAGCAGAGAGCTTTGTGCATTCTTGCCCCTCTCTGCTCTTCGTGTGTGTCTCTGCCCTTTTTGCCTCAAATCAAAAGGAATGAAAGCCTTAATTTCAAAACTTAAAAAATCGTAGCCCCAAATTGGTTGATCACGCTTAAGATTCATTAATTTGTCAAAGATCTGTGGGGATTCTCGTGAGCAACTCATGAGGGACCTCCACAACACTTGTGAGGGGAGGGGATCTTGTGTGACGCTCAACGATGGCCGTCCAATGCTCGAAGACTCTCGAGAGGAAATGGGGGATTTCTGCGAGCTGCTCACAAGGGAACTTGACGACGACGACGACTTGGCATAGCAGGAGGAGGACAAGGCATGATTGCGTAGTTTGTCAAGACTTCATTCAATGCAAAGACCCAATTCACCCATACCCAATCGTGACTCGATTTAGTCTTGAGATTCTGCACCAAACCCGACATTCAGGTATGATTTCTTTTGGACTCTGCCACTTTGCAATGCAGTTTGTTTCAGCTTTTGTATACGCAAGTAGAGCTTGATATTTTTTGAATAGTTTTATTTTGTAAGAAAATCAGTCACGAATGAGGCCACTTTGATATATTGAGCTTATGTTATTCCGGATTGTTATACTTTGCATTCATATAGAGTCATTATCCAACATATATTCAACCGGTTCAATCAAAATGTCTAAGTGACGTTAGAATGTATGTCTGTGAAAAGTGAGTTCTACGGTAATATCATTCGATGTTAACCATCTAAGAGCTATTGGAACATTAAATAGAACTTATCGAAACAATATGTGTGGGTCACCAAGAATATAAATGATCAATCAAATTGTTGTTTGTGGATTTGTTTTTTTAATACATTGTCATTACCTTTTTGATTCTATGTTCTGTATTGCCATCAAGATGAGTGTAAATAGATACATGTAGTTCAAGTTAACCTAGTTTTGGATTATTAGAGGCTAATCTACTTATCTATGTTACCTTTCTTTTCTCATAGCTTTAAATTTTTACTATAACTGCTTCCCAAATCTGTTGGTTATTGGGATTGTGGTGGCTAGTGGTTCAAGTTTTGTTCGCATGCTAAAGCATTAAACTGCTTTTATTGCTTGATTTACATGTATTGTTGGGGATACAATCTCATGAAGTGTGGGAATGTTCTAGTTTGTTAAGTAGTAAAATCGATGTAAGAATAAAGGAAGCATACTTTATTGGATAGCACATTCATCTTGACTTTCAATAGTTGCAAGTTTTGCAGAGTTGTTTGTTTCAAAATTAAATTGAATTTTCACATACTATTGACTAATTTTGCATGTATCTAGTCATCTATTTATCATGTTTGTATATTGTCTTGACTATTGAAAGTATCCCTTATGCTATCCTTACTTTTTCTCTTGCAGATGACACAATCAATGACGTCAATCCCTTCAACTGACAAAGATAAATTCGTATTTTGCTATTGTGGCCTCAAATCTCCTCTATGAATAGCAAGGATGAAAGACAATAGGGGAAGAGATGCCATGGCCGCACAAGATACAATCACAACAATAAGTTGTAGTTTTTATTTTTTTTGGATATGTTAAGCATAAGTCCTAAAATTTGTCAATAAAGTGCAATTGAGTCCTAAAACTTACAAAAAGTACAATCAAGTCTTAAAACTTATCAAGTTGGTTCAATTGAGTCTTATGTTAACACCGTTAGTTTATATTAACATAAATTGCTGACTTGGCTTATTTTAATACTTTCTCTCTCCTACATGGCAATTAGGGCAAGAAAAATTGTGCAGGTCAGCAAAATGACGTAGTTTTATGGATATTGCCCATTATCAAAACAACGACATCTCCCCCTCCGTTTTTTTTACAACATCTCCCATTGCGTTTTTCTTCCATCCCTTCTTCCCCGTCCGAATCAACGCAACCCTAAACCCTAAATCTCGACGTAGATCACCGGTGCCTCGAGAGTTGCAGTTCTTTGTCAAACGTTGGTGTGAGTGCGTGACACTCGTCCCACAAGAGCCTTGGTGGTGAATCGAGCGGTGTTGACAATGGAGGCACTCACTATGACCGAGCTTCGCAACCGATTTCCCTCATAAGAAACGGGATTCATGCTTGAGTTCTGGACAATTCCTGGACGGTTATCCTCTTCCATTGCCTTCTGATGTCCTCGTCACCGCCGGTCAACACCAATGGCCGCTCCTCCACTTGCTCTATCGAACAGTACAGTGGAAACTTCAGCAGCAACTTGTAAATGAGGCCCGTGTTCGTGAAATTGAAGTAAGTTCATCAGTTCTTGTTTTCGAGACATAGCAATTTGTGAAACAAATATCTTTTTCTTTTAAAATATTTATGTGAAGTAGATCTGACTAATCTTATTGGATGTAAAACAAACGAGAGCCTACATGTGTAAGATCATCCCTTGGCAGCATATCAAGTAGGAAACAGCTACCTGACAATAGGTTGAGTTTATATGCATGATGATTGTTCAATGACGTGAAATAGGGAGGTTGCTCTGATTAATATAAAATCGGAAAGCAGCATATACAAAATGAAAATGTACATTTTCTGTGACTGGGAGATGAAATCCGTTGTACATGTTTCTGCTGAGTTGCATTTTAGTCTATCTTTTTGAGTAAAAAAAATTGAAAATTGTCAATTGACATCATGAATTAATGGCAGAATAATAGCCTGAGAGCCATCTAGTATAAAAAGCTAAAATGAAGGAAATCTCTTGGCAATACTTACATCACAAGAGTAAAGTGATGTAGTTTTGTGCTAAACCAATCTGTGAGATGTGTTCCTGCTGTAATGTCCTTTACCAAGTGCTTTAGTTAGTTCTGTCTGCAAGTGCAGGAAGGATGGTGTGATAGCGTCAGTTCTGTTGAACAAATCCAATCCAAATTACATTGTACATAGATCATCACATTGTATCCTTATCCACTTAATTCACTCTTGTAGTCCGATTTGGGAAGTGTCTCGTCTGTTTGTGGAAATGGTTCAGCATGGACTAAGATGTATAGCTTTTTGTACATCACATAAACTCTATGAACTCGTTTTGTCCTATACGGAAGTTACATCATATAAGCATTATCTATTAGCACTTTTGTGGCCTTATCTAATCCAGCATTTAAGGCTGCTGTAAGAATTTATCATCAAGTCAAAGAACAATGGACTAATTGGTGCTTGGAATATATTTTTTTCTCATTACCTTTTATCTAATAGGCAAGAGATTCTTCGTGAGATAGCTCCAAATCTAGTTGACTCAATAAGTTCTTATCGATCTGGATATACTGCTGAGGATTCTAATGTGAAGTTGGTCTTCCTACAAACTTCCTAAATGAGTTGTACTGCAATAGATTCTGAATAACTTAAATGTTGTTGGTGCTTAATGTATTCAAACAATTTCTCTCATTACTCAAGATACTTTTTAATGAATTAACTTGCCTTTATCTCCTATGGTGTAGGTTTTGTTAGTTTGCAACTGTGATATGCTTTTTTAATATGGTGACAAGAAGAACGAGGGCAACAACTTCTAAATCAAGTGTTGTAACTCCTAATGAAGTCGAATCAGAGTTAACCTGCTATTGTGGTCTTCGATCACCACTTCTTATTGCAAAAACAAAGAAAAATGCAGGAAGAATGTTTTATGGATGTGCTAAGTTTGATGGTCTAGGTTGCTGCAATTTCTTCATGTGGGTTGACCCAAAAATACCGGATCAAGTGAGGGACATGATAGTCGAACTGCTTGAAAGAAATCAAGCACTATCGGAGTCAAGCCAATCCAGATGCAACGACGATTATGTGAGCTCATTGATGACTAAAATGAAGGTGCAAAAGGCAAAAAATGGACTTTTAAAGGAAGAGATTGCACGAGTGAAGAAAGGGAAGATGCTCTATCAATTGGGATTTTTTCTATGCATGTGTTATATCATTATGGGGATTATATTTAATGTGAAAGCTAGTGAGAAGTTTCTAAGTCTTCCATAGTACCTTGTTTCTAAGTTTGTATTTAATTACTTTATCTCGATTCTCTTTTGCCCTGTAAAATTAGGAAACTCATGTTGCGTGGAAATGTAAACAAGGTTAATTCATTTCGTGTGTTCTTTTAGTGAATGCTATTTGGATGATGATTTTTTAAATGTTCCATCAAAGGAAAAAAGATAGAGCACTCTCATGTATTTATGGAAATGAAGTCCGGGAAGCAGCAACGCAGTAGACAAAAGACAGAGCACACAAGAAATTGAAAGCAAACCAGGCCTTTAATGACTACATACAATTGAATGTGGCATACGTGTACTTTGAAAAATAGAGAGGAGATGGAATTAGATAAGAGCCACATATTCCAGGAGTCTAAGTTAATAATGCAGCAACTTATTAATGTCCTTCCAGGTGATATCTACGGTACAAACTTTCTTACATTCTCCAAAGATGGGAGAAATAAAAAACATATGGTACCGTTGTTAAAAGTGAGAGAGATTTACAAGTTATTACAACTCCAGCAAAGATCTAAGGTCAGAAGTTGGGAACTTGAAGCAACCCATGATAGCTGGATTTGATTTGTGATTTGTCATGTACAATATGTCATTATTGAGTTTCAAGGAATCTGCAATTTTCAAGCAGTCAAAATGAAGCAGAGGAAAAGGCCAGATGGGTAGTGCATAGATTTGGTCACATTCATCAGAATCAGCACAATAATAATCTATATACATTTTGAAATGAGAAAAATGTTTTTAATATAAACTGCTTGAGTAATAAGCATGACCACTTAACTTGAAGTTTATAAAAAGATAAATGAAAGATACTTATTCCATAAGTACCGGTAGCCTTGTGAAACAGAGGAGCTCAACAGAAATGAAACTCCTATTCAAACAAAGAAACCGAAAAGGAACATGCACGTACGGCATGCTGCCTCACATACACGAATGCAAAACAAAGTTGCTCTTTTCTTAGGCAGATAAATTTGCACATTGCACTACTGTAGCCAAGAGGCAGAGACACGGATATGATATTCTCAAATGTATACAGCAAAAGGGACAAGTCATTAAACACAGTCCTAACACGTTCTTTGATAATTACAAAATCACTGAAATTGATTGCTACAAAACACTACAAACCACAAACCATATGAGAAATTGGCTAGCAAAACTAGCACCCAAGATAATGTTAAAGGAGACCTAACACATTTAGCAAGCACATCAATCCAAGTCTATTGTCTTGGGTGGTCGTACTGTCTCGAGTGGTCCAGCAGGTTCAACGTGCGCTTGATTCATAAGTCATGGGCTTTTCATTGTATATGGTATGCCTCCTGTGACTCTCTTCCAAATAGGCTTTGGGGGAGCAATTGAAGTATGAGATGACTGAGGCTGTGAACTCACTGGCGGTTGTGATGGTGGCTTCAGCTTTGGCTTTATGGCAACATGTTTTTGGGATTGAGGCTGAGAACTTGCCTGGGGGTGCGATGGTGGCTTTGGCTTTACACCGATGTGCTTTTGAGGATAAGTTCTTAATGCTTGAAGCTGCAGACTGTCCTGGAGTTGCAATGGTGGCTTTGACTTCACAACAACATGCTTTCGAAGAGCACTTTGAGATGATTGAGGCTATACACTGGCTTAGGGATGCACCTTTGCCATTTAAGCTCCTAAAACTACTCATTTGTCCGGTTGTTTAAGGAGACAATCAATTCCCATTGTAAAGTGTTAAAACATACTCACATTGATAATTTGAAGGTTGTTTTTAGGATTTATGTAAACACCAAACCCTACCATTTTCTTCTTCTTCGGTTGTGACTGCCCTTGTATCATTTCCATTTCAATGGCAGGTCTTTTAAACTGAAAAAGAAAAAAAAATCGAACGTGAGAATATAATCACAACACATGAATGCATGGGTGGTGAGGTATTACTCATTGAGATTTTTTGAGGTATGCTGCTAGCTATTGCATTGGCTTGAGCACGAAAAAATCATTGTCATTGATTAACATTAGCTTCAGCAAAAGAATTGGCCTATCTACTACATCCATTTACATTAGCAGTAGCCCAACATCCTCTTTTATTTACACTAGACTGAGCAAAAGCATTGGCTAAAGTATCTTGCACTGGTCCACTGAGTTCTATATAAGCATTGACTAAAGTATCTTGTGTTGGCACATTGACTTGAGCAAAAGCATTGGCTGAAATATCATGTATTGGTGCACATCCTTCTGCAAAAGCATTAGCTAAAGTATCTTCAATTTGTGCACTAGCTTCTGTAAAAGCATTGACAGAAGTATCTTCTACTTGTGCACTAGCTTCTGCAAAAGTATTGGCTGAAAAATTGGTTTGCCCACTATTATCTTGTACAAGTGCACTAGCTTTTGCAGAAGCAATGACATGGCCTTTGGATCCTCCTTGAGTTGTACTTGTCATTGTTGTAGCTTTAGCCTGCATATATATCAATCATTAGTAAATCGAAATCTTCACATTTATAACTTATAGAATCTATCACAAAGTACTTGTCTTTTTTGGGGCCTTGATCCACTAGAATTGGCTTGAGATTGAGCTTCAAGTGCATTTGCATGGGCCTAAAAAACACATAGTAAGCATTCATGACAAGACAACAAGCTTAGAATCAACAAAATCAATTAGTTAAGAAATGCTTTTTTCAGAGGACATCCTTTGCAATTATGTCCAACCACATGGTAGGTAGAATAAGTCATTTGCTTACCCTCTTTAGTCATTCTGCTCTGTCTTACAAGCTCAAGTGGTTGCTTTTTTCTAATCATTTTTGGCCTACCAAGCATCTTTTTGATCGGTGGGGGCTGAGGGGCTTCTTTATTAGTTTTGCCCCAAAATCTCTGTCCTCTTACAGTAGGCATCATGAATTGATAATCACTTAAGTATTTGTTCTTGTTGAAGCACTCGGCTAGGTAGTCACCTAGATCATTTTTCTTGTGGTGTATTGCACATATGGCATGATAACATGGAATTTCACTAACTTTCCAAGTTTTACAAGAACAAGTCTACGACATATTTGTCACCATCTTCCATAATCTCATATCCTTGATCTCCATTCCATATCAAATTGCAATATCTATTAGCCACTGTATTTTGATGTAACTTATACACAATCCTTGGACCATAATTCCTTTTCCACTTAACACATGCATCCATTTGACTGTGCATTCTATTCATAATCATGATTCTAATATCTTCAAGCATACTCACAATGGCTTTACACCTAGCTTCCACACACCTACCATTGCAAGCTTCACTAAGATTATTATCAATAACATCACATTTTATGTTGGTGTTAAAGAAAGCTTTAGACCAGTGCTTTGGCTCAATCTGGAATAGATCATCATGACCTTGTGGAGTCATTTCCTTCAATCTCTGTCTATGCACCTCAAAATTTGACATATTAGTACTCTTAGCACATTTCCAGAATTGTCTCATCAACTGCTTTCCTTTGTATTTTTGACTTCAATTAGAATATATATGCCTCACACACATTTTATGTTCTGCATTTGGCAAAAGTTCAACTACTGAAGGGATGATGCCTTGATATATAAAAAAAAGAAAAGAAAACATTAATATTAGAAATCATTAGATATATTGTTGCAAACAAATTTAAGATGAACGATAGTAGTATTACATACCTTTTGTTGGTCACTTATTAAGGCCTAACCATTACCATTATCCATGCCAAGATCTTCCTTCAACAAGTTGATAAACCAGCTCTATGTGTCCTTATTCTCACTTCTTACAATTGTCCATGCTACTGGATACATTTGATTGTTAGCATCTCTCATCATAGCACACAACAACTCACTTTTGATCAATCCCCTAAGAAACATCCATATAATCCAATGATCTTCCGACACCCTGCTAAAAATCATTTCTTACAGGCATCAAAGCAAATGTAAGCTCTATCAAATAATGGTAAGGAATCTAGTAGTGGTCTTTCAACTTTCATTTTAAATGTGCTTGCCTAGCTTGCAATGTAAAGCTCTCCCAAGTAATCGGACATCAGTGCATACTCCTTCTTATAATTGCCTTGTAATTCCTTGAACACTTTTAGCTTTGTTCTCCTTGATTGACTCATAGTGACATTCACCCCCAACTTTTCTCTAACTAATATCTTCAACTGAGGTGCATTGATTCTAGGCATTGTAGAAATGAGAATCATGAACTGTTTAGCTAAGAAAGAACTGGAAACTCTCTTATTCTCAAAAGTGATAGCACATATATGCTCATCAATGTACTTTTTCAAATGAAATGATCCAATTTTGCTATCGGAGCACCATAAATCATCCAGTTGCAGTTAGCCTGGGCACACCTAGCTCTTACAAATCTAATAGTGTTCTTGGTATATTTAATTACTCTTTGCTTAGCCACCGAGTACTTCAAAATTGCATCTTTGAACTCACTTGAATTTTCAAATGTCATGCCAACAATAAATACTGGATTCTTACCATGAAACCTACTCCTCCTTCTTGAAATAACATCATTTTCTTCTTTTTTAGTCTCATCATCTAAATCTGAATGAAGACTTTCTTCTTCATTTGAATCATAATACTTTGTTTCGTACCCAGAAGCATCCACCATTAGAGGATCAACTGATAATGGAGTTTGAGAGTCAATATCTAATTGAGAAGTTTCTTCAATGTTAGTTCCAATTTTAAGTCTATGTCTCGCTGAAAATTCCTTTAAATTTCTTTTTGCATTGACCAATTCAAAATCATCATCGTCACTTGACTATTTAGCATCCACCAAATTACATGCATCATCATTCTCATTATCAAAATCCCTACTTTCACCCTCAACCTGATTCCTATCACCATTGGCATTTCCAATTATATTTTCAAACACATTATCAACCACATTGTTGACACTTTCCATATTCACATCAAACAAACCTCCGGTTTCCATCTCAACTCCCCTTATCTTAGCAAGCGTTTCTTCATAATCAACATGCTCAACATACAATTCAATATTTTCAAAGTGAAGATGATAATAAAATTGATCTATCACATCGGAGTTATCCCATAAGTACCTAAGAGTTACTCCATCTTCAAGAATATTACTTCCAAGAACTCTATAAAAGAGTTTTTCTATTTTACGCCCACACAGAACCTCAACAGCTTCAATTATATTGGATAATGAACCATTACTTAAGTCTACTTTAACAACATCGACTCTTCCATCTACGTATTCTAAGGGCGGTTTGACTTGAAATTTATCTCCAAAGAAAACAGTGACATAAACTTTGTTGTTGCCCGTTGGACCTACAAAGGAATAAAAACAAATAGCACTTTCAATTGTAAAATTTCAACTAAAAACTATTAATGACTTCACTTGTAAAGAGAAATGGGTAGGGTAAACATACCCATGTTGATGGATGAACTTGAGAGTAGTCAACCCTCCAATAAACTCATTCCAAAGACAAGTATCAACAAACCGGCATCAACAAAAATGGAGCTGAAAGTGATAGTAAACTGAACTAATTTAGAAGAAAGGAAGTCATTAAATCTTCATGTACACATCTCACATATTGGTTTAGCACAAAACTGTATCACTTTACTCTTGTGATGTAAGCATTGCCAAGAACTTTCCTTCATTTTAGCTTTTTATACTAGATGGCTCTCGGGCTATTATTCTGCCATTAATTCGTGATGTCAATTGACAATTTTCAATTTTTTTTACTCAAAAAGATAGACTAAAATGCAACTCAGCAGAAACATGTATAATAGATTTCATCTCCTGGTCACAGAAAAGGTACATTTTCATTTTATATATGCTGCTTTCCGGTTTTATATTAATCAGAGCAGCCTTCCTATTTAGGTCACTGAACAATCATCATGCATATAAACTCAGCCTATTGTCAGATAGCTATTTCCTACTTGATATGCTGCCAAGGGATGATCTTACACATGTAGGCTCTCGTTTGTTTTGCATCCAATAAGATTAGTCAGATCTACTTTACATAAATATTTTAAGAGAAAAAGATATTTGTTTCACGAATTGCTATGTCTCGAAAACAAGAATTGATGAACTTACTTCAATTTCACGAACACGGGCCTCATTTACAAGTTGCTGCTGAAGTTTCTGCTGTAATGTTCGACAGAGCAAGCGGAGGAGCGGCCATTGGTGTTGACTGGCGGTGGCGAGGACATCGGAAGGAGATGGAAGAGGATAACCATCCAGGGATTGTCCAAAACTCGAGCATGAATCCCATTTCTTATGAGGGAAATTGGTTGCGAAGCTCGGTCATGTGAGTGCCTCCATCGTTGACGCCGCTCGATCCATCACCAAGGCTCTTGTGGGACGAGTGTCGCGCGTACTCGCACTAGTGTTTGACAAAGAACTGCAACTCGCGAGGCACCGGTGATCTGCGTTGAGATTTAGGGCTTAGGGTTGCGTTGATTCGGACGGGGAAGAAGGGATGGAAGAAAAACGCAAGGGGAGATGTTGTAAAAAAAACGGAGGGGGAGATGTCGTCGTTTTGATAATGGGCAATATCCACAAAACTATGTTGTTTTGCTAACTTGCATAATTTTTCTTGCCCTAATTGCCAAGTAGGAGAGAGAAAGTATTAAAATAAGCCAAGTCAGCAATTTTCGTTAATATAAACTAATGGTGTTAACGGAATGACTCAATTGAACCAACTTGACAAGTTTTAGGACTTGATTGCACTTTTTGTAAGTTTTAGGACTCAATTGTACTTTGTTGACAAGTTTTAGGACTTCTGCTGAACATATCCCCTTTTTTTTTTAATATGGGTTGATGGGAAAATTATTTAATATGTAAAAAGTGTATTCAAAAGTTTTCATTGGAGCAATGTAGAACAAAAACCAATGTCAACCCCTAATAAGAATAGTTGTTCGAAAGAGTTTCAAATGAAATCTCTCAAAGAACAATTGAAACACGTGAAATAAGAATCAACAAAGTTGATGAAAAAAAAATTTAGATTGAAAATAATGTTTATTATGTTATTGATGTTTATAGTAACAACACACTCCATTAGTTTGTTATAAAGCATGTTATTTCAAACATGTTTTGTATTTGTTGATATGATTTGTACATATATGTGCACTCCGATTATGGGATAAATGAAATGAAGATTGTTTTCAGTTTGAAAAGCACAAGCAATGTTCTTTATGATGTTTGACAATGATATTTGTGAAAGTCAAGGTTCTTTATAATGTTTATGATATTTAATAGTTCAAATAAAAGTAGTTATACTTTTACAGTCCTCTTTGTAGACAATTGTCAAGGGTCTCATGGGTATTAGTTTTTGTCTGTTCATTTTGACAGTATCTCAATAGTTAAAAAATAATCAATGCATAGATAAAATTGAACAACAACTATCCCAACAAAACTTGCTTGAACGTAAACATTTATTTACTTGTAGAATATGCAACAATTAATAATAGTAACAACTGATCAACCCTAATTTATCAGAATAAACAAGCACATTTCATTGCAATAAAAATGGATTACAAGCACGATATTTTATTGGTCTCCTATCATTGACAAACAAAAAACCATTCACAAGACTATTTTATTACACCCATCAATGACTACTAGAAAAGAGAGAAACAACACCTTTTCAGTGAACCCTTGATGAATAAAAAATAGACACATTACTCCCTGAATCCAAGCCCCCAAAATGGCTATCATTCTATATCCGTGAAGTTAATGTTCCCCTTAATTGGGGCTTTGAATATATTCTTAATCTCATCACTTTTTATAAGTTAGATATTTCGTCCTTTTAACATTTTTCTTATTTCTAGATTCCCCTGTTACTTTAACTAGAACTAGAGCTTCTTGTGATGTTTATTCAGCCTGTGCATTGTATAAACTCTACCTTTTATTTTCTCTGGCATTGGTACTCTTAAACTAATGTTATTGGTTTTCATTAGTTCACAAATTTTGCTAGTAAAAATGCAAATCTAACAAAATAAAAGTACTTACCGGAAGTTCTTGCCTAAAAAATGGTGTTTGTGTTGTCATTGACCTGACCTTTTTGGTGGCACATGTCAAATTATTTTGTCATATCTTCTTTCTACTCTAACAAGTCATTTTTATTTCTATCCTCAACATTCAAATACCATTTGCAACCTTATCTTCCTCTTTTCTTCTTTGATGTTTGTGTCTACTAGGTTTCTTCTTTGTTGGAAGTGTTTCAGGTGCCTCCATATTAATTTTCTCCAAAATTTCTGTTCTTAAATTGGTTGCATCATGTTATGATATGTAGCTAAGAATTTGGTATTCTTGTAACAATTGTCCAAAGTCATATACGTTCTATTGTCCATGATTTATAGTAGAAATGACATGAGAACAAGGGATGCCAATAAGTTGCCACATTTATTTATTACCTCATATTTTGTATCACCATTTCGTATCATCTGGCCGTAAGTTGCATCGAGTCTATTTTCTTCCATTTTTCTTACAATTCTTGGACTACAGTCCTTTCTCTGCTTAGCACATGCATCCCTCTGTGTATGTATTTTTGTTATTATTATTATCTTTTTTCCTCCAACATACTATAAATAGACTTACACTTGACATTTATTATTCTTCCATTAAAAGTATTACATAATTTATTGTCAATTATATCACATTTACTATCAGTAGTAAATAAAACTCTACACTAGTGCTTTAGCTTTATTTGAACTAAGTCATGATATTCAGTAGGATTGATTTTCTTCAATTCTTGATAGTGTTCATCATAATCCAATATAGTATTGCTCTTAGCACACTTCCAAAATAGTCTTTGCATTTGTATCTCTTTATATTTCTTGCCCCAATTGGTATAGATATGTCTAGCACACATCTTATGCTTAACTACAGGTAATAAAGCAGCTGCGGCTTATATAAGGCCCTACAAAAAATTATTTCAAATGTAAAGCATACTCTAAATGTATAATCACCTAAGAGGAATAACAATAATAAAATAAATAAATAAAGAACTTACCTTTTGCTTGTAACTAACAATGACCCAACCTCGTTCCATATGTGTTTATAATTTTGAGGTCCCACATTAAATTAGTTAAGAACTAAGTTTGGGTGTTTGCACTATCGACTCTAACAATTGCCCAAGCAATTGGGTTCATTTGATCATTTGCATCCCTTCCAATAATGCATAAGGTCTCTCATTTACAAATTCCATTTTCTAGCCCATAACTTTCCTACATTGGTCAAGAAAGCCTTTCTTACATGTAGCAAAACAGAACTACATTTTTTAAATAATGCCTTAAATTGCATATCGAGTTTTTCAACTTTCAGTATAATAGTATTCCTAGGATTTCTCCCTAAGCTCCTCCACATAATCTTACAGTTTTGCGTATTCCTTCCTGATAGTTTCCTATCCAAACTTTATAGGCAAGCAACTTAGCCTTCGTACATTGATCCATACTTACATTCAAGTCCAATTGCTCCTTGATAGGATCTTTCAAAGGAAGAGTTTTATTTATTGGCATTACTCTAATTGTAACAAAATATTGATTTACCAATTAAGAACTTGTCACCCTCTTATTTTTGAAGTTAATGGAGCATGTATGTTCTTTGTGGTACGCTTTTATGTGGAATGATCCATTTCTAACATCAAATGATGCAGAGATCTTCCAATGACAATTTTCATTAACACATTTCACCTTGATATATTTCTTTTTATTCTTGATGAATTTTATCTTTCTATGCTCAGCCATAGAATATTTTTTGAGATCATCTTTGAATTGCCTTCCATCATCAGTTCTTATATACACAATGAACACATGCACTATACAATTAAGATCATACATTGGAAATCTACTTCTCCTTCTTGTAACATCTTCGTTGCCTACATCAGAACCTAAACTCTCATCTACATTAGATTCATAGTGTTCTATTTGGTAACCAGTTTCAACAATAGCCATATTAGATTGTCGAGGGTTAGATGATTCAACTATAGATTGGGATGGTATAAATCCCACAAATGGTTTCCCTACAATTTGAGTCTTTATGACCCTTTTGTGGAATTTTCTAATATTCTTCCTTTATTTTATAAGGTCCACATCATCATTATCATCATCATCACTCAACTATCATACATCGATGATGACGTCTATGTTTTCATCTTCTGAATCGATTTCTACATCATCATCAATTACTATTTCATTATCTAAACCAATGCCTTCACCTTGATTGATGCCCTCACCTTGACTGACACCATTACTAGCACCCTCACTAATGATGTCACCTTGATTAACAACCTCACCAATCATAGCATCCCGATTAACACCCTTACTAGTACATTGACTATCACATTGATTAGCTCTCTCATTTATCTCATTGTTAACATATTCTCCATATACCTTAACCAACCCATAATGCAAGAAATGGAAAACTAGATCTATAACAGTGCTATCATTCCATATATATATATTATTTTTTTTTCAACTCATCTTCTAGAGATTTCCTAGGAAATTTAAAATAAAGCTTTTCAAATTTTCCATTTACCCTATTCTTGAGATCTCTAATGAATTTTTGATAGCTAATTAATCTGATATTTACGTGTACTAAGTCCATCTAGCCTCCAACATATCCCAACATTGGGTGACGGACTAAATTTCACCATGGAAAAGGCAAACTAATGCCGTCTTCTTGCTCATCTTGACCTAACAAAAAGGCATATATTATAAGTTAACACATAACGGAAGGATAACATAATAATAGACATGGAAAAAAAAGCATCAAACGCCTAACGGCCAATCAACATTGAACGCCCAACATCTTTTCAAGCCCAACTGCTCTTTGATAAGATCCTTCAAAGCAAGAGTTTTAATTGTTGGCTATAGTACTATATTCAATGTGCCGTGTATATTAAAGAAACAAAAAACTACCGGAATTCGACTAACATTACTTCCATTGTGGTGCTTATAAGAATGTGCTACCAATGAAGAAAAGCAAATGCTACAAAAAGTAGTGCAAGTTCAAATGCAAGGGAAAAAAAATTGGTACTAGCTGGCTATTATATTCATTGGAAGAACCTCATTTTCTTCAATTTTATTTATCTATGTAGGCATCACCTCTTATTTGTCGACAAATATTAAACATATGATTCTCTATTGACACAAGTTCAAATGGCTATGCAAAATATTTGAGAGAGTGCAATTAGCACAGCCGCCAATTGAAAAGAAACGTCAACTATGGCAGATTCCACCTCAGTTGTGAAGGCATAATGGAATGAGTACATGGAAGATTAAGTTAAGTGCCGACAACACTTAGTTGGGGACCACAAAAATGTAACTATTTTTGTGTTTCCAAAGTGCCGACAACATGAGCGAATTGAGACCACAAAATGTCATGTTTGCTATGGAATTTGGAGGTCGAATTGTGTCTCAAATGGGTTATGAATTGGATCTTCACATCAAATTGAGTCTCAACAATTGCACGACTTTGGCTTGTCCTCCTCTTGATCCGCGTCACCAAGTTGGAGGTCCCTCACGAGCTACTCATGAGAATCCCCACCAATCCTCTTGCAAGGTTGATAAATCTTGAGCGTGATTGATCGATTTGGGGCTATGATTTTTTTAGTTTTAAAATTAGGGCTTTCATTTCTTTTGATTTGAGGCAAGAAGGGTAGAGACACACATGAAGAGCAAAGAAGGGCCAGGATGCATAAGGGCTAGGGCTCTTTGCTAAAATGCAAATAACCAAAACATTAAAAAAAAAATAAAAAATTTGTTGTTTTGATTTCCGACGTCCATGTCAGCACTGGTCTAGCCACATAGGCCAACCGATGTTGACTGGTTATCCACATAAGTATTTTTAGGGATAAATTGGCTAGTTGGACTTAATTGACAAATTGTCAAAATGTTTAAGATTAAATCAATAAAATTGAAAAGTTCACAATTGAATTGTAAAAGTGTAATAAATTTAGAATTTTTTGGACAATTTTATCCCCAATAGTGAGGTTTGATAGGCCAAGGCTCAAGTTGAGGCCCATAGGCATTTTGAGTGTTGACTGGACTAACGAATCCCATAAATGGGGCCCATCTTCTATGCCCCAATGAGCTGAAGGCCCATTATTGAGGCCCATGGCCCATGTGCCCCATGCTCTGTGGGCCACATGGACAAGACATTAGATGGGCCAGCAAATTCAAATTGGGCCTTTAGGGATCAATGCCCATTTAATTGAAGGCCATGGGCTTAATATTTTGGACCTAATTGGGATGAAATCCAAAAGCAAGCTTTGATAGGCACAGGCCCAAGTTGGCGACCCATTTAACGCCTATGGGCTTGATTGGGTCCATGAATCTAAGACAGTGAGTCATCCTAAGTCCGCGCTTGGTTGTTGGGCCCAAAGTCAATTTAGACCCATCATCAATGGGCCCCATTAGGGGTGTGAACCGAGAACCGCACAAATTGGACCAAACTGGCCGGTTTTGGGCGATTCTTGAAGTGGGTAGTCTGGCTCTCGATTCCCATTTTTGGAACCATTGGTCGGTCGGTCTGGTTTTCGGTTCCATGGTGGGAACCGACTAATTGAATATATATAATCCCTCATTCCCTTTCCCTTTCCCTTCCCTTCCACATTAAATCATGAGTTACTCTAGTTCACTACCAGTGGTCCTCATTTAAAGTTTGTCACCAATGTCACTCCATCTTAGCTTACTAGAACTATAGCTTTGAAGAAGGCTCTACTCCTATAGAACACGCGGGAACCATTGCTCTTTGATGCCTTTAGTTTCTGATCAGGAGTTTATTGAACTTGCTGGGCTATTTTCCTATATCTGTAATAAGTGAGTCTGCGATTTTTCCCTTCAAAATAACCTGTCCTCACCTACCAATTAAACAATTCGGAAAATAAATTTGAACGAGAAATTCCCCAACTAATCAAGGAAATACAAGGAAGCAAGCTGCAACATTTTTCAATTTATTTTTGCTTGAAATAGCAAATTACCAATTCCACTGGATCGGACTGGACTTGTTCGGTTGGTCAGTCCGATTCCTAGTTCGATCCAGTTCCCGATCCTAGCCAGATCGGGAATCAGTCAGTCTTAAGCCCCACGGGTCTAGCCCATTTGATGAACAGGCTCGTGGGCTTGATATTTTGGACCCTATTTGGGCTGGCAAAACCCAAGTGGGAGCAGTAATTGGCCAAGGCCCAATTGTTGGCCATGGGCCCAATATTTCGGCCTTGTTGGGCTCATGAACATCAAAGTGGCTTGTATATAATGTGCGCCTTGGACTGAGGGCCCATTATTGAGGCCCATGGATTGGGTAAATGGGCCCATCCTTAGTTGGGCCCACGAAGTAAAATTGGGCCCTTGCCAACGTGCCCTCATGGGTCAAGGGCGATTTGATTTCCATTTAGTAAGGCTAGACATCTGTTGCCTTAATTGAGCTCGCCAATTCTAAATGGTCAATCCGATCAGGCCTCCTTGGGTCTAAGGTCCGTGTCAGGCCCATTGGCCGGATATAGGGCTTTTATTGGCTGAAAATGATCGAGTCCCAACTAAGGCCCCACCTTTTAAGGCGAGGCAATAGCACTATTCGATTAATTACAAGGTGCACACTCTGGAGAGCAAAGCGTACGATATCCATGTTGAGCGAAATAGCAAAGCGCAGAGACAGGGTCCTCCGTAAAAAAAACCAAACGAAACTCTATTTTGCTCCAAAGCGCATAGTCATCATCATCAGGAAGGGGATGAAGGGGCTGAGCCAAAGCAGCTTCATCTAATTCAGCCTCATGCCTGGAAAAGCAATAGAATGTCTCTTGCTAGTGTTCTTTTCTCAAACAAATGAAATTCATTTCGATCCCCAAGGACAAGCTCTGAAAGAGATTCTAACAAGGCAAAACTACCCCACACCGCTTAATATTATGCAGTTTCCTTCCACCTCTAAGTTTTTAGGTTGGATTTCTAACACTGACAACCTAGTGGGGGTATCCTCAGTTTCAAGCTATAAGTTGACTGGACAATAAAAAGCTAATAAATTTTTTTTTTTTTTTTAAAATTTAAGATGAAGGTATTAAGTAATGGACGTACGAATGAATTATTACCTCGCTTGCTCCGCCGGACTTCAGATGGCGCAAGGGCAGGTGATTCCACAAAATGAAGGTTTTATATCCCTGAAAGAAGAAAACCAAAATTTGAGAAACTGGGGTGCAAGAAGACAGACCATTCCACCAGATCTACAAAGGAAAAAGAATCCGACACGAGAAAACAATGTAAGTTACCACGCAAGTTTTCTAATGAGGTACACGAAGAGCTTCTCGAAGTTGCAGTTGCTCTTATAGGAGGGTTTCGTGATACTAGAGATTCTATTTCAGGTGAAACATGACCTGCTTTGCTTTCACCTGCTGGTTTCCGCGTCGACTTTGTCGCCACTCGAAACAGTATGAATGTTTTCCACGCACACCCTTCATCAAAGCAACAGAAAAACAAGTGACCAGATTAGCAGCACAATAAAGGCAAGAATTAAGAGAGGCAATAAACTTTAGCTTCCGCAGCGTACCTGCAGAGATCCCAATGCCACGTTCGATTAATTCTTGTATGTCCGATGGTGCAGCGACATCAAACATGAGAACGGCGTGCTCCTCCGTGTACACTGCACAGGAAAAGAAACATATTTGCTTCTGCTTGCTGCGACGAAGAAATGAAATCACATGATTAACTACATAGATTGGAAGCAGAGAAAATGCCAGACGAGATCTTCATGGGTATAAAGCAATTCAGTGATATCACCAGCAAAGTGACCAACTGTGAGGCAGCATAAGGATGAGGTTCTCAATGCACAAGGAGAAAGAGCAAGAGTGAAAGAATTAATCAATGTTGAATAACGTGCTAGCTAATACACAAACAGAATATACTTTGATATTTTGTAGTGATCATACCGAGTGTCCAAGTTCGCCCTTTAAAAAAAAGGAAAGCAACAAAAAGTTTTCCGAAAAAGGCGTGCCGGATGCCTCGAACTCATCTATAATTGAAGACAAAAGAAAAAGAAAACTTTCTCCACGGGAATGCGTCAACAAAATTGCCCTTCCATATAGATTGTTGTGGCATAAACTTTGTCATTCCTCCCTAACTCCTCTTCCTATTTATTGATCTTGATTAGTTCTAGAAAATCAGACAGTTCCTCGGCCTAGCATGTCTAGACCAGAGCATGACTGGAGAGTGAGTTCTTAAAAACTCCCATTTTCTTGTTGGGGTTCTTAGGAGCTTCCTGTTCATCCTCCACGTTGATTTTTCATTCTTCTATGAAATCTTGGATTTTTTCCTTCCAAGTCTAGCTTGCATCCGTTGCCTGACCCGGTCCCTTCTCCTTGGGACCTAACAAAATTTGGCCAATTCCTTCTAGCCTTACTCAAATAGGGGGTAGAGGTGGAGTGTGGGGGGGCAGGGCAATTAGTACATGCTGATGTCCGAAAGTGCTTCGCTTTCTATGGTTAGGAAACAACATCTGATGAGGCCAAAGAAAGTTTGATCAGACACTGACTCAGCCTCCACAAAAGCAGGTTGATCATCTATTGAAAAAAATGAGGCTTTAGCAGGATTTCCCGGCAACATCTAATGAAACAGCAGGAACTCAAACTCCCTGCCCCTACCACTTCATTTTAACAGGACAGCCACAACTCTATTTAGCTGTATCATTACTGAGCTCCAAACAAAGTCGACTGTATATATGCATAAAAGAAAGTTTGATGGCTAAACTTCCATTTCAAAATGCCACTTGAATTATGTATGCACACGTGATAGATCGCGAAGCTCATATTTAAAAAAGGGAAACAGACCTTGTCCCTTAAGTTAGTCGGTGGTCAAGATTTCGCCATATTCAATTTACTACTTGGCGAATCGCATTAATAAAGTCGACTATATATATAGTGATCATGTCCATTGTTTTGGTATGAACAGCATATTGGTATAAATAGACCTGAAAATACGCAAATGGAGAAAATAAAAATCTCTCACGTTGATTGTTAAGGAAACTGCAAATGCACGCACAGATATAACCTCCATTAATCAATCTGTGATTATTATATGATCTAAATCTCAAGCGGTAAAGGAGCTCATTGCAGCATTTCAAAGCTACCTGCTTTACCATGATAAGAAATGTAAATGAGCCATGTAGCATCGATGACGAGGTAGATTAGCTGGCAAAGGCTGAATAATTTGCAAGTCTTTTACAACATGTCGGAGCTGGAATTGAATCCTGAGAAAATGAGTTATATTGCTTCAGGTGTCTCGCTTTGCACATTTGGAGAAAATGATTCAAAAAAGTGGGTTTGAGCTGTGTTCTCTTCCTGTGAAGTAGTAGTTGGGGCTGCCTCCGATATCTGGAAGACTCTTTGAAAAAGATGGAGCCCTCGAAGATTATCTCTTGCTGGTAGATTGCAGCTTGTTAGGCCTATCTAGTATAGAATTGTCTAATGTTGGTGTGGTGATTTTGTCTTGCCAAAGAAGGTTACTAAGGCTATTGAAAGTTGTTGTAGCTCCTTTTTGTGGTTCGGTTCAGATTTGAGAACTGAGTGGAAAGAGGATGGATTGGTTTTGAGACAGAGATTATGAAAGTTAATATGGTTGCTATCTGTAGAAGCTGGATCCTTGTGCTTATGATAGATGACTGACATCCTCAGCTACTTCTTACTATGTTTTGAAGGAAACTTGTGAAACTCAGAGCTATATCAAAATCTCTTGTCCAGTATGTAGTAGGTGACGGAAAGAGCACTTTACTCTGGCGTGATCCTTGGCATCCTATGGGGTCATTACTGGATAAATTTCCCATTAGAGTTGTGTGTGATTCAGGTCTTTCCTTGCAAGCCCAGTTTCTGAAGTTATGGAGAATGGTAATTGGAGCTGGCCTGCTGCAACATCAGATGATTTGCTCTTGATTCAAGACGCTTTTTGGGCCGTGGTGTAGATAGTGCATGGAGTAGCGTTTGAAGTCATGCAAGAAAGGCTCCTTGGCACAAACTGATATGGTTTACACCTACCGGCCCTAAGCAGAGCTTCATATGCTGGCTTGCTATCTTGAATAAGCTCTTGCACTAAAGATAGATTGGAGAAATGGGATGCTGCTGTCGATGATAAAGAGGTGCCCTTTTGTGGTCCTTGCCCTGAACCTGGGGACCAGTCACTCATGGACTGTACTGTTGCTAGAGATATTTGAAGCAAAGTTTGTACTGAAAATTGAGTTTCATCTAACTCTACTAAGTTGGTAATTGGAGCTGCAGTGGTCCTATAGAACTTGGATGGGCAAATCAACTGCTAGTTTGAGATTTAGGGTGCGTTTGATAACGATTCTATTCCTGAGAGTAAATTCTGATTAGAAATGATTATTTTTTATTCTATTCTCGGGAACAGATTCTAAGTATTTTAAGTCGTTCGGTAACTATCCAAAATTTCTGATTCTGGAATAGAATTGCATTTGGTACCATGCTAATTGATTCTATTCCAAATCAATTTCTTTTAATTTTTATACTTTTTTCTTTTATTCTTTTCTTTTTCTCCTATTCTTCTTATTCTTCAAGCCGACGAGGCCGGCCCTCGTCGGCCGAGCCTCGCCGACAACTGGGCGAGGCTCGCCCAGCCCTTGCCCAGCCCTTGCCCAGCCTCGTTGGTGGCTAGGCTGGCCTCACCGGGGCTGGGCGAGGCCTGCCTGGCCACCAGTGGGCCGGGCGAGCCTCGCCCAACCTTGCCGAGGCCCGCCTGGCCACCAACGAGGCTCGGACTCGCCAGATCTGGCGAGTCCGAGCCTCGCCGAACCTTGTCCTAGCCTAGCGAGCTCGTCGGACTGGTTGCCAGCAACCAGTGGACGGCGGCGATGGACAGTGGCGAACGGCAACAGAGGAGAGAGAAGGGTTCCACTTTTTTTTATTCTTTTTTTTGTTCTCGAAACAAGAATCAACTTTTTTTTTTTTATTCTTGATTCTACTTCAAATCTGTTTTCGTGAACAAAAATTTTACCAAACGCAATTCTGTTTCCAAATTGATCCCGATAACAAAAAATCAAAATTAGACACTGTTTAGATAGTTACCGAACAATGCCTTAAAGTTGATGGTGTGCTCCTATATGGTATATAGCACCACCTCCAGCTTTCAAGAAACAGGAGTTCATGATGATAGTTTTGTTGTTTTTAGTGCTATTGTTTTTTCCCAAAATTCACCAAAAGCAACTATATATCCATTACTTTCAAGCATAATTCTTGGAAAGAGCTTTTTGTCATGACCATCAAGCAATACCCATAATTCACATTGAATAGTAAGATTGCTTACTATTCTAGAATGCTCTTGCAAATCTCCTTTTAAGGTCTGTTTTATCCGTTTCTTGCTTCTGTAACGGAACTTCAGTCAAACTAGAAGGAGTAAAGCTCTGTAGTTTTAGTTTAAGTACATACGTCCCACGTCAAATTGACAATTTCCTCCAACAAGAAGTAAGCTTTCCCTCAAGGCACAATAACTGATGGCAACATAATTGACCCTTCACTCTTTTCTTTCTCCAAGTACATTATCACTCATAAAAGAAACACTCGCCAAATAGTACTCTTAACATTCCTACCTTGTATAGCTCTTATTTTTTGGATGATTTGCTCAACGAAAGCCACACAGAACTAAATCTCTCTTCTTCACTCCAAAACAACCGCATAAATCGATAATCATCTTCCGATAAGTATATGTTCGAGCCGACCTGTTGGGGCCGATACTGCTCCATCGATCACGGGTTCCGGACGCTCAACAGCTTTACGTCGTCCAGAACAGGGCCACAGAGAGAAGAGAAGTCGTCGCTCCTCATGGTGTAAAACGTGCTGTAGAACATGATCCGAGTCCTCACCGACACGGCCTTGAACCGCAGCACGGCGCGCTTGTACCCTCCCTTGCCCTTCGACTCGTACGGGACCTTGACGGTGTCCTTGCCCGCGAACGCCTCGACGACCATGGACCCCTCGCAGGAGTTGCTCGCGTCCCCGACGGCGAACGAGAGCACGTACGTCTTCCCGGGGATGGTCCGGGCCACCTGCGCGATGGCGCTCTCCTTCCCCGCCACCAGCTCCACGGCCCTCTTGCCTTCGGGGACCGAGAAGTGGCCCGAGTCGATGTACTTGACCGCCTTCAGCGACTCGACCATCCAGCCCGGCAAGGGGGAGTGGTCGTCCTCGATGTTGGGAGGGATCAGGACGCCCCACGACGTGTTCGGGAAGACGTAGGGGCCTTCCTCGAAGTCCCCATTCTTCAGCAAGTTCCCTGCACGGTTCATTCATTCACAACACACAGGTGAACTTACTGCAGAAGAGCACTCAATGGAGTTCGAACTGTGGATCTTACTATTGCTTGCTTTTGGAGGATAGAGGGCCCGGATGGCGACCGAGTCGATCAGGGGCCCGCAGGCCGGGTCCTCCTCGACGCCCGGGTTGTGGATCACGATCTCGGCGGCGTCCCGGTCGGCCCGGAACGCCCAGGCGTACGAGTCCCACCCGTTGCTGCTGTAGAGCGTCTGCATCGGCAGGACGCCCCAGTCGGGGGCCACCGACACGTTGAGCTTCTCCTCCTGGGCGCACGTCCGCGCCGCGCTGAACGTGAGGGAGTAGTACATCCCCCGCGCCACCGCCAGCCGCTGCTTGATGGAGGCCTCGTTCCCGAGGCGCACCGCGAACGCGCCCTCGGGCACCACCAGGAGCATGTCCCCTTGCTTCTGCCCCGACTTGATGTACTCCACGAAGCCCGAGATCTCCCACTTCGGGACGGCGTAGCGGCCGACCACCACCGTGCCCCTCATGTCCGACGCCTTCGGCCCGAGCTCGAAGTCGCCGTTCGGCAACAATCCTGCAAATCTCGAGGCACGAATGACATCATGCAACGTGAACTCGGCAAGTGCTACGAGTTCCCTTCATAAGCGGAGTGCAGAGAGGTGTTACCGTCGATGAAGGCGCGGCCGGCGGAGGCGCGGCCGGCAGCGGCGGAGGCCGCGGTGCAGAGGAGGAGCAGCACCGCCGCTGGGATGGCCGCTCTCGTCGGCATGAGATTCTGCGCCGCTAAAATTTAGAAACGAAGTTGTCCTTTTTCTCCGCAGAGGAGAAAAAAAATGATGATTTCAAATTTTCAATGGAGCTGGACAAGACTGTTGCTGAGAAGAACGCGAAGGGTTTGGCTTAAATGCATGTGCGAGTGCGAAAAGAGGCCTGGGGTTTGGCAGAAATCACGGCGTTTGCCACTGAAAAAGGCTGCGACTTCACGTGGGTAATTTACTACTGGGGATTTGAAATCTATCCCTTCGTACCTTATGTTTACCCCCCCAAAAAAAAAAAATATACTGGTCGGATTATAATAAGAGAAAAAATCTTCAGAAACTCCACGTTATGTTCACTGGTGATACACTGACCAAATTTTTTTTCGCAACATAAAAAATTCCAAATTATGCTCACAGGACAGATATTTTTAGTTTAATTTTTCTTATGACACAAAAAAATTCAAAATTTGTACTTATAGTCTTTATTAAAGTTTAGTCAAATGAATTTTTTAACCAAAATGATGTCATTTTTTTCACTTAAGTCATTTAGGCATATCTATCAAAATGGATTTTTAATAGTGATCACCAACAGAATATTATCACAAGATAAATATGTTGTTAATAAGTATAATTTGTAGATTTTTTAAAGCTTTTTCCCTGAAAGCTTATCGATAGAGGCTGTCCAATGTCATATGGCCCTTCCCGCCACTAAGGCTGCATGTGTTTGGAGAGCTTTTCGGTCATGTCGTAATTGCTAATAAAGCATCCACACTCTCGAGTCTCAAGAGGTACATACACTTTGTGAATTGAAAAGCTTCAGAAGTCGTGGAATGAAAGTTGGGTTGAAATGTTGAGCCACGATCTTCGTGACGTGATGGTCTGATCGCGTTAAACAATTTTGTAGCTCAAGAGCTCGAGCTTGGTCGACGAAGATACATGTAAATAGTAAATACGAGGAAATCGATGTCCGACAAAGGCGATTGAAATTTCCCAAATCGAAAGTCCGCGAATTTTTATTTTTTATTTTTCAATCGGGGACGGAAGCAGCATCGCTAGAGAAAAACATGCCACGAGCACGTGGGTCCACAAGGCTCGACAACGTCATATGACCATTTTTTTTTTTTTGAGGTGGGCCCACGTGGAATCCCATCCTCATCCTCATCGAAGCAAAAACATGCACGTGCCCGACTGTGCTTGGACCGTGCGATGGACTTTTCAGTGCATGATCTCTCATTTCACCCTTCATTGTTTCCCGCGTTACGAGGGAATGGATGTCGATCATAAAACGACGACGGATCGCCACGAGGGCGAGCCGCTATTGCTTAGTAGACTCTCGCTCATTAAGCATTTGAGTACTCTTACAACTTTTTTTTTTTTTTGACAAGCCTCTTACAACTTAAAAGAAGAATCGGTGTCCTGACATGACCTCACGTCTTTAGACTTATCAAATGAGTAATTCAAATTGGATTGAAAATAATCCGATCTAAATTAACTCATTTAATCTATTTTAACTCATTTTCATAGAATACAAATCTAATAATTTATACATGATCCGACCTATACCTTAACCCAATGTAGAAAAATCCATACACAAACTAAGATAATAGCACAAAGTGAGTGAATTTAAAATTGAGTGAAGATAAGAGAGAGTAAAAAAAATAAGTTGGATCTAAATAAATTATGAATCCATATTATCTCAAGTTATACTATCCTAAATCCATTTATGACTTATTTACTGAATATAACTAATTGATATAACATTTCAGCTCATTAAATATGTGTTAAAAATGAGTTTATGATCTATTTTAACATGACATGCCATGCTTTTCCAATCAAGAACATGAGAGGCCATATATCAAGCATTGGGTGAGCATATATATGGTGGGAAAGTGGCACTTCATTTTTGATGCACTCGATTGTATACTTGAGAAAATAAAGTCACGATCGATTTACACATCGAATCAATTCCGTCGGGTTCGCATAATTTGCCCTTAACATCTGACCTGACATTGATTTCAATATGATCTATCATGATGATCGATCGTGTCACCCGGGCGAGCGAAAGGGTCGTGACCCCCGAGAGAGCAGAGGGTGAAAGGAAGCCTTTCTATCCTTTTCGGGCGTTGGCCATGTTTAGAAAAGTTGAAGAGGAGTCGACTAAATAGGTCGAACGTTTTGAGTTTAACATGACAGGGTAGGCTCCCTTTGACCCGTTTCGATCCAGCTCCATTTGCTGGGGGAAAAGGACATGAGGAGCCGCTTCCTGATCTTGCATTGCATCTACCCAACAGTGATACGAAACCATTCATGTGCCATCTTCAATGAACTTGTCTCCTGGCGGATGGGATAGCGACGAAAATTGTCCTAAATTCTGAGCCACGAGGAGGAAAGGAAAAGGAGAAAATAAAAAAAAAAAAAAAAAAGGAGGAAAAATTGTTTGTTTATAGATTTATCGATCACAGAGAAGTTCAAGTAAATTTCCCAATGCTAAACATTTTTGCAAAGTAAACTGCTAAAATTTTGAACATTTTGTTTAGACCCCCAAAGTGCTATATTGATAGGAAGTGCTAACCAGAAAAGAGATAGTTGAACATTGGGTAACATGCACAAATTTTGGATATAAATTATCCAAAAGTTCATAAATTTTTTAATTTGACTAATTTAATCATAAATCTTTTAATGATTTACCAATATAATCATTCGGATCAAAATTGACTAGAAATCGCTATCGTAGCAACTACTTATTTTACTTGGCACAACTGTTGAAATTGGCGCAAATGATTTGTGCAATTTTTTTTTATAATTTTTCTGATTTTTTTCCTTCTTTTTCAGCTGGTCACTACGTCCACGTTAGCGATTGCTAGCCAAAATTGTTCGAAAAGACCACATTAGCAAATTACTAAAAAGCTCAATACTAAATTGGTTAAATTAAAAAATATATGGTTGAATTGGCTGATGTACAATAAGTTTAAAACTTTTTGGGCAATTAGTTGCAACATGAATATAGATGAATAGACATTCCATTAACTCAATAAAGATTTTCACCATGAATATTATTATGAAGTGGCTAGTTCCCTTGTTGATCTTATGATATATGCATGCAATATCTGATTCATGAAAATGTGGGGAAAAGTATCAAAATAGTCCTAAATCTTTTTGTATTGATACCAATTTAGTCATAAACTTTTCAATTGGACAAATTTAGTCATAAACCTTTTTACATTAATACAAATTCAGTTCATCCGGCTAATTTAAGCCGGAAATTGCTGATGTGATCGGCGGCGATCTTATGTGGCGCCACGTGGACAAATTTTATAATTTTATATATATTTTTTTCAGATTTTTAAAATTATTTTTTTTTTTTTTTCTCCTTGGCCGGTGAGGTCACCACCGACCGACCATCGCCGGCCACAGATTGGTCGGGGCGAGGGCGTCGGCCCCCACCTAGATCTAGGTGAGGGTTGCCATGCCCTCGCCCCTGTGGCCGATGAGGGCGTAGAGGCCCTCGTCGGCCAATAGGTGAGGGTTTTGGCCCTCGCCAATGGCCGGTGAGGGTGCGGCGCCCCTCGCCCTGACCAGTCTGTGGCCGGTGATGGTCGGCCGGCGGGCGAAGGAGAAAAGAAAAGGGAAAAAAAAAAAAAAAAAGAAAAAAAAAAAAAAAAAGAAAAAAAGAAAATTTTTTTTTAAAATCTAAAAAAAATTAAAAAACTATAAAATTTGTTCACATAGGTGCCACATAAGATTATCGACGGCCATGTTAGCAATTTCCGGCTTAAATTAGCTGAATAGGCTGAATTAGTATCAATGTAAAAATGTTTAGAACTAAATTGGTCAAATTGAAAAGTTTAGGACTAAATTGATCAAATTGAAAAGTTTAGGATAAATTAAGGTTTATACAAAAGGTTTATGACTATTTTGGTACTTTTCCTAGAAAATGTGTTGAACCACTTCTTTAGTAACATAATAGAATATGAGTATATTAACATTTAGCAAGTAGGGAGAGCTAAGTTGCTTATAAGGCAATCTGATGTCATTCAGATAGATCGAAGAAAAAAGGCTATCCGAACAAGAAATTCGAGTCGATCATTAGGTAGCTAGTACACGACATGCAGACCCTCCATTGAAGAAGGGCCTCATGCAAGCACATGGAAATGCTCCCATAATAGAAATTCCATCTACCCTTGAAAGATTTCGATGTCGAGTCGCTAGCAATGAACCGTCCGAGCGGGTACAAGAGTCGCGTCAACCGACACGAATTGATCGGCTCTGCTCCGCTAATTATGCACATGCTCCAGGGCCCATAGTAAATTGCAGACCGACCTTGAAATGTTCCCGACACCACCACGAACAACCTAGGCCCTCTTACCAGGTACTGAGAAAGCTACAGGATGTGTTCATGTGTCGGTGCTGTCATTAAAAAGGCTAGTTATTGCAGAGAACGGAAGGAAGGCTCGCTCTGCACAATGAGAACCTCTCGTTATATTCCTTCTTGCCTAGATTAGACAAATCATGGCCGATCGTGAAGCGCGAAGGCCTGCAATTACATCGGCCAAATTAGATTTTCTAGTGTTTATATCGTAAACCATGTTCGGTTTCCCCTTCTGATACTATTTGTAGCTGACACTACAAGAAGAGCCAGTTGACCTGTTCAGTAAACGTACATAAGATAGATGAACACGACAAACCCGAGAATGAAAATACAGAACAAATTTTAAGACAGATAACAAGAAAGGGAGTTATTGCTCACCAACTACCAGGATTATGAGCTTAAATCCTACCGAAGAACATTTCCTTGAGATTATCTCCTGTCCTGCTAATTACCCAGTTGCATGGGAGCACCGCCGTGACTGGATGAAATTCACTAGGAGCTCTGAGAGACCCCAATATCCAAAATGGAAAAGACACATTGTAGATACTAAAATTACGTTTGAGAAATGTGAAACTTAGTTAGTAAGGCCCATTCTTTAAGTGACGGCCAACAGTGGGAAACAATAATGGCTCTAAAGTTGTCCTGGAAATGTCACCAGGTCAATAACTGAAAGATTGCCAAGTTAGAGAGGTATCACCTGAAACCATTCTAGATTGGAAAACTTTCACAAATGCTACGTTCAGATGCAACATATCTGGGAAATGAAGAATGAGAAGAAAGGACATTGATATTTCGCCCATGAAATCGTTGTACAATAGGAGCTGCATCAGCCACTAGCTTCCCTATACATATCTGAGCCAGTGACAGATTTCAAATTCTACTACACTGTCAAACTGATTCGAAGTTTCAATTTCAGGGAGGAACATTTTAACTCTTCAACAAGTACATGAGAAAACATATCCCTGAGCTGATTTTATTGCAAGAGGCTCAGTGCGGTTAAACAATTCATCGAATAGTAGTGAAGGAGGGACCAACAACTACCAAAGCCATCTGGCTTATGAAACAATGAAACCTTGAATATGAGATTTTCAAGGCCAAAAATCCAACAGGAATCTCAGGAATTGGAAAAGAGTGCAAAGCTGAAGGAAAATTGCACTGCTTAAGGAATTGTGCGTTGATAAAGAGGCAAAGCTCCCAAAGCCTCACGTTCTGCTCTCTCTTTCTTCACCTACAATATTAGAAGAAAGTTAGCACAAGCTCACTCCAGTACAGTGTAAATCAAGCTTCAAACTGGTCATGCACATCACAGATTGTAATTAACTACTCCAGTCCATATATTTAAAACCGAATTCCAATTTGCAGAGTTCTAAAAGTATTGTGCAGATAAAGTGTCCCGAAAACATGTGCGGTGACCAGGTGGCATATAAACATCTAGAATGCCACCATTTTTACCATAATAGGTCCAATCTTTCTCCAACCATGGACAATATCTTAGATATGCAAGTACTTAAAGGTCACAGAAGCCCATTTTTGGGTTTTTATGTTTTTATTTTTAAAGATCAAATAACTCCACATTCTAATGGTCTATTTCCTTGCTTATCGGGGGAATTTTTTTATTTTATTTTTGAGTGATAGCATGAATTTGGTTTTCACCATCATCATGCATAAAGGCCGGACATATAAAATTCAACGATCAAGTATCTCATAAGAAGAAAGCCTAATTATTCGAAGAACCAATGTCAACAGTATTACTAAGAATAAGACAGCCACATGAAGCTTAACATAATATTATGACTGCCCATCAGAGAAGCCAGGCACAATGCTCATTATAGTGGGTTGAATAAGAGAACTCACCAGAGTCAGCATGTCCTGAAGGTAGCTTCTGAATGGAGTTTGCATAGCCTAGGAACAAAAAATTTACATAACCAAATGGCACAGATCAGAATATACTGACAATCTGCACAATAAATCCATCCACAGTAATTTCTTTCTCAATAACTGTTAAAACAGTGCATAAAAATGAAAAGATTGGCACTGACATAATAGACACTGCCATCCAAGAGATTGATAGTATAGTCTCCAGTTCCCATTTGTTTAAAATGGGCAACCACATAAATTGTTTTATGGGTAAACTGGACAAACAACTGAAACTTAAAGGTCTGAAATTCAGTGACTAACACAGTCTCTGCTTTTACCATATAAGTTATAAATAGCATAGAAACCCATGCCATCCAACGAACTGTCTTTCACTTATAATTTGACATAGGTTGTCCATTGTCACAATATATATCGAAATATTAGGTGAATCTAGGTAACGTAACAGCTACGAGCATAGATCTCTAAGTGTACTTGTGTATAAATTAATAGATTGATGGATGGTGTCCACATTCATGACAAACTAGTCTTCTGGCACATGCTCAGCATTGGCTTGTCAGCTATAAACATAGAATCAGAGCTTTATTCTAAGAAGCTAGGACAAATGAATGGATAGCATTTTTTTTTTTAAAAAAAGGAAAATTATTACAATTGAAAGTGACAAAAAGAAGGCAATGGCAATAATAACTTGACAAAGCTGTGACTAAATCCTATATTGAACCTATAGGTGCATGAGGTATGAATTTGCAAAAGAGCTACCTATACTGCATTCTGCCATGTCTGGTGGTAAGATGTATATTGAGAACATACAGAGGGAAAGAAATGGATATTGTTTATCTTATTTACATAAGAGATGACTATGGCCTCAGTTTGCCCTTTAATTTTACAAGGTCATGTCATAACTCACAAATTAAATTTTGTATAGTTTTTTAGGATTCTGTGCATAAGATTGTCCACATCACTTGATCACCAAAATCTTCAAAGGTAGTCATTCTTCAGCTTTTACAGGGAGGAACAAATCAAATCCAATGACATGAGACTCAAACTGGTAAAATGTATTATCAGGTTGGTCCGTGGTGTTAAAAGGACCATTGTTCTAAAAGTGAATGATGGTTCACAGAGTTATTATGCCCCAAAAAAACCTAGCTAACAGGGGTTCTGGCAAGTATGATAAGCAGCCACGCATCAATGCAGAGTTCTTCTCTGTCAGTTTATAAGCCCAGAAATCGTGTCCAAAGTTTACTCATTTATCTTCATAAAATTACAGGTCAAGCAGATGAACCACCTAGCACAAATGCTGAATTCAAAGGGTGAAACTACACATGTCAATAGAGCTTAATCTGTTCCAAAATGCATCAACTTGGATAAAACATCTAACTGGCAGATAAGAACAGGGTAAGCCATATAACGCAAAACGATGGTGGGCCGGTTTAAAACAATACTGAATGATCTAATGACCGTCATTGCACATTGTTGTTACTACATTTCAGCAAACAAACGAACTAGTTCACTTCAAAAGTCGAAAGCTCAAGCAAAACAGCAAACCACACCCCAACATAAAATTTGCCCAAGCACATGGTGCTCATTGACTGAAATCAAGCACTCATTTACTCATAACAAGAGTTGCTGACTAAAAAACACACAGCCTCGACTAGATTACCAATCCAAAGCTATTCAGGCCAACACAAATCCAGCACAACTTCACCCAACAGCGTCATTACCTGAAGATTCTCAGGAAGATACTCATGCTTCATGGACAGGTCCATGGCGCGCTTAAGCCGCTGGTTGCGCGCGTCCACAATCTCCCTCGGCAGCCGATTAAGCGCCTCCTTCACGTCGAGCTCATAATACCCATCATACAAATCATCATACCGCAGCCCTGCATTCCCCAATCGATCATCCGATCACAAGGCGGTCAACATCGAAACGCGAAAAGCACTCACTTTCACGCTCGCCCCGAGCAAATGAACACGACCCAATTCAAAGAACCTCCGAAACCGGCGGCGCGCAATGCCAGCTCAGAAGATCGACGCGGTCAACGAACCCCGAACGCACGCAGCACGCGAATTCAAAAGGAAGAGAAAAAATTAGGGTTTCGAGGGATCGGGAAGAGGACCGTAGTGGCGGAGGCGCTTGGAGATGGTCTTCATGTGCTGAGCGGCGATCCAGTTCTTCTTCGGATCCAGGAATGACTGCAGAAACGACGACATCGTCGGCCTCCTCCTCGGCTAGAGCTTCGTCTCCGCGACAACCTCGTATTCTCCCGAGTTTTTCAGATCAAATGCTGTCTTCGACGACGAGAGGGAGGTTTCGGGGAGAGTGATGAGCAGATCCTTAAGCGGCGTCGTTTAGCTTGCCACCTGCTTTTCCTGCTCTCTTTATAAAAAGCCAAAAAAAAAAAAAAAAAAATTTGTGACAAACTACATTTATTTTAAACTTATACTCATACGATGCATTTATCAATTTTTTTGAGGTAAATATATTATATGAATATAATTTTGGGGTTGTACAAGTTTAGGGTAAATACGTGTACAAATTTAAGGTTTTTTGTGTTACTAAAAAAATTTGACATAATCACCGTTCGTAATAACGCAGATAAAAGCTCCCGTGACGTTTGGACGCTATCTCTCCCACATAGGGGAAGAGTTCGAATCCTAGAGGCATCGTTAGAGATTTTTTGACTAATCACCGTGTAATGACGGTGGATTGGGCTCTTTCTCCTCATGAAGGGGAAGAGTTCGCTCCCCATCGTTAGTTTTTACTTACTCGTGATGATGGATTCTACAATCGCTCCCCCAGAGTTTACTCGCCGCCGACTGTCAATTTACAAAAAAAAAAAAAAAAAAAAAAAAAAAAGAGTTTGACATAAATGTATCATAATTGGGAAAGTTTGAGATTTTTAGTGATTTTTGCCATTTATTAAATTTGGCCTCTTCTTTTTGTGCATTGAGTGTTGCATTAGCTTCGCTTATTTTAAGCAAAACATTACCTTATATTAATAACTCTGAAAAATATGAAAAAGAGTTCAGAGATTTTAATCAAATTTAAATTAATTTTACCGATGTATATAGAACATTTCCCATGTGAGAAATGAACTTCAGCATGTGATTTAATCGTTAAAAATAACTTCTATCACTTAAAGCATCGGATACAATGATCGTATATATTGGTTATGGTCCAAAATTCACTTGTTTGAGATAGGAATCTAAGTCAAAATGCTACGTCGACTTGATTAGGGTTATTTGTAAATCATCTTCGTAGATTTAGTGTACGATTATAGTTGAAAAAAAAAATAGTACAAAAAGGGGATTCTAAAAATTAAAATGAGGTCACTTTTGTTTCAATGTAGCCACTTTGATAGTCAAAAGATATTCGTGACGACTAGTCACGGGACGTTTGCAGGAAAAAGAAAAAAGTAGAGCCGGAAGCAGGTGTGCCGTCGTTAATTAATTAGTGCATAAAAGGCTGATGAAATTTTCATGCTTTTCACTTTTTAATAGTTGGCATATTTGAAAGGAAAGAGCAATCAGAAAATAAAGATTGTATGCCAAAAAAGAAAAAAAAGAAGCAATTTAGGGTGCGTTTGGAATATTTTTCGTTTAAAAATTGTTCCTTTAACGTAAATAGAAAAAGTATTTACATTTCTAACAATTTTTGAACAAAAAAAAACGTTTGGTAAATCTGTTTTAAATATAAAAAGAATAGAAACAAGTTTGGTAAATTTGTATAATTTTTTTATTTCTTTTAATTTTTTAATATTTTTATTTTCTTTTTTCTTTTTTTCTTATTTATTTTTCTTTTTTTCTTTTTTCTTTTTCCTTCTTTTGGCCGGTCGCCGGCCTCGACCATGGCCGGCGACCGGCCGACGAGCCCCGCCGCCTCGCCCGGCCACGGCGAGGCTCGCCGGCGTGGGGCGAGGCCGAGCCTCGCCGTCGTGGGGTGAGGGTCGGCCTCGCCTCGGGCCGGGCGAGCTCGAGCTCGCCCGATCCGGCGAGGCCGAGCTCGCCCGGCGGCCGGCGAGGCTCGGCGTCGCCGGCCACCGCCCGCGACGCCCTCTTGGCGGTGGCCCGGCGACGCCGAGCCTCGCCGGCAGGCTGGGCGAGCTCGGCCTCGCCGGATCTGGGCGAGCTCGCCCGCCGAGGCGAGGCCGAGCCTCGCCCCACGACGGCGAGGCTCGGCCTCGCCGGGGGCGAGCGAGCCTCGCCGTGGCCGGGCGAGGCCGCCGCCCTCGTCGGTCGGTCGGTCGCCGGCCATGGCCGAGGCCGGCGACCGGCCAAAGAAAAAAAAGAAAAAAAAAGAAGAAGAAAAGAAGAAGAAAAAGAGAGGAGAGAGAGAAGTTGTTCCAAAAAGTTGTTCCGAAACAAGAAACAATTTTTTTTTGTTTCTTGTTTACATTCCAAATGTGTTTAAACAAAACACTTCCGGAACAAAAACGCAACCAAACGCGTTTTGCTCTTTTTGTTCCTGGAACAAAAAAAAAACAGAAAAAGTGTTTAAAAACAAAAAAAAAAAACGAAAACAAACGGGCCCTTAGAAGATAAAGATTAGTTATCTTCCCTATAACAACATTTTGAACGGGATTTCAAATTTACCTTCCAAAACATATCTCTTAATCATATCTCCAATTATTGGCTCAAAAATAAAACATCATATCTTCGATTCGCCAAATCTTTTTTATTTAATTTAATTCGTCGGAAAATCCAACTCAAAATTTTAAATCGAGAGGTATAGGGAACCTCACTCTCACACACACACACACACAAAATAAAGACCATATTTCAGCAATATTTCAACGTGGTTCATATGTTAATACTAATAGCAATAATGCAAAAGAAATAAAGAAAAAAGACATAAATGGTTATTAAACTTTGTCCCAATGTACAATATGGTTTCCAAATTTTAATTTATTTAATATTGTGTTTGAACTTTTGGTACATGATTAAACTAGTTCTTTAACTATATGAAAATATTTAATATTGCTCTTAAACTTAAATCAATGAAAATATATCATCAGATATTTTCATATAATTTAGGAACTAGTTTGAATATTTACAAAAATTTAAATATCACATTAAATAAAATGAAGATTCAAGGATAACGCCGCACATTGAGCTAAATTTTAGGAATTACATTAAATAAATTAAAAGTAGTTCAAGAATCTTATTAGATTAAAGTTCATAAATCACATTTAATAAATTAAAAATTGAATGATATATTACATATTAATTGAAAATTCAAGGACCATTCCCGTCATTACCATCAAGAATAACTCGGCGACAGCAAAAAGAGGACGGCGACAATAGGCATATATATTGAAATTATGCGAGGGGGGCAAAATAGTAAAACTGAAAACTCTGTACTTCGCATCGCATGCATGGCGACGGCGAGAGGAAGAGGGAGAGAAGGGGGGAGAGAGAGAGGGAGAGAAAACGAGAGTCACGTACTCGTAGCTCCAAGTTCACGCAAGATCGCGTAGAACACCAATCCCATCTCATCTCATCTCCTCCAACCCTCCCTGCACACGCGCAGAAGAGAGAGAGAGAGAGAGAGAGAGAGAGAGAGAGAGAGAGAGAGTTCGTGGGATTCCCGGGCTCCTTCTTCCTTTGCTGTCTTGTCTCTGGGAACGTTTCGCAGCATATCTAGATGCGGTTTTTGTAGTTAACGGAGAGAGAGAGAGAGAGAGAGAGAGAGAGAGAGAGAGGAGGGTGGTCTGTTTCTTCCCTTGGGAGGTGGGTTGCCGGAGTTGGAGGCCGCCGGGGGCGGGAGGAGATGAAGAAGCGGGGAGGGGCGATGTTGAGGAACCCGATATCGATGTGCAGCGGCGGGGACAGGGGCGGGGACGGGGGCAAGAGCGCCACGGGGAGCGGGCACGACCGGGAGGTGGTGGAGCGCCTGTCGCGGGACGAGGAGTACAGCATGAGCAAGGGCATCCTCCCCTCCCTCGGCGGCAAGACCCACCGCCGGATCAAGCTGCGCCGGTTCATCATTAGCCCCTTCGATTACCGCTACAGGTCCTTCCTTACCTCCCTCTCTCATCGTGTCTCCCCATCGATGGGATGGTTCCGCTTCGTTTTTCCATAGGTAGAGTGGATTCGGCTAGAATTTCGCATTGGTAGGAACCCTTGTGCGCTTCGGACAGACCGGTGAGTGTTGCGCCTGATCGATGGACGCCCTTATGGTACTGTTGCAGATCGTGCATCTCCATAGAGTTCGTGAAATTTGATTGGATTGGTCGAGTGGAATAAAGTCGACAGTTTTTTTGGCCATGCTGTTTAAATCTTCTTTCCCTTTTGTCGGATGGTGCTTTTATTTCCATGACAGGTTCTTGGTCCTAATGACCGGGGACATCTTTTCCCCTCACTGGGTGGAAAAGCATCAGGAGGTTGATGTCCATTAATGCCTTCGCTAATCATGCATTATGCAATTCCTAACGCTTGGTCAGCTTTGCTTTGTTGATGCATCAATAGGTGATCTTTGAGGGTCTCTGTAATTATCATGCATCATTTGTTTTGAACGAGTGCAGTTGTTTCTTTGAGTGCCATCATGGAGCTGAAAGTGGGTTTGTCCTGTGCTTTTCCCCTTTCAAGGATGAATTATGTTACAGTGGTTTGTAGTTTTCATCAATTTCCCTTAGAAACTGTCTCCTAGTTCATTGATTAACGGTCTCTGCAGTTGTCTTGCTTTTCAAGTCCTTTGTCAAGGGATGATTACAACGAGGTGTGCTTCACTGATGGCACACAGTGAACTCTCTGCTTAATGCCTGACGACTATTCTGTGATGACATACCTTAATTCAATCTCGGCCGAGGCGATCGACCACGATCGATCCCGGTGTCATTCTTATAGTAGATGAGTAGCTTCTGCTCATGGCATAGTTGAACTTGGGGAAAATTCGATCTCGCTGATCAATAGACAGACATGTATTTTCCTGTGGACATAATACTGAACTCATCTTTGAACAAACCTTTGAACTACCTGCGACACAATTCTTCATTTTATCAGTTCTTATTGTCTTGAAAGAGGACCTAGCTTTGCCTTGATATGAAGTTCTATCATAAGATGGGTTGAGTCCTCACTATCTCATCCACTTCTTTTGTTCTGATCTGGATTGCTTCTTAATCGGGACATATTGTGCAGACTCTGGCAGTCATTTCTGGTGCTTCTTGTCTTCTACACCGCATGGGTGTCGCCATTTGAGTTTGGATTTCTCGAGAAACCACAGGGACCTCTAGCGATAACGGACAACGTCGTCAATGGATTTTTCGCGATCGACATCATATTGACCTTCTTTGTGGCTTATTTGGATAAGACTTCATATCTTCTAGTTGATGATAGGAAGAAGATTGCTTTGAGATATATGACTACTTGGTTGGCCTTTGATGTTATCTCAACTATCCCCTTTGAAGTTGTTAAAAGTATTTTACCGTCTCCTCTCGAGCAGTATGGCATATTTAACATGCTTCGACTTTGGCGTCTTCGAAGAGTCAGTTCGATGTTTGCCAGGTAAAAAGATTTGACATATGTGTCTAACCTCCTAACTACTTATTTTCAATTGCCAAATATGGTGGAGATTTACTGTTCCACGATCACTGAAATTGTTTGCACTTAAGTCTTCATTTATCTTGCTTAAATTGATCACCAGTAAGACATAGGAACGTTGACTTCTATTTCTCCGTACATGAGCTTGTCCCTGTTATATGTCATCAGTTCAATAGATATGTTCAGAACTTGATACCGGGTTTTATCTTCTTATGAATGTAAGTATCATTATGTTGTCTCATTGTTCTTTCAAGTGACAAGTGCTAAAATATTAAAATGAAGGCAGCATTTCACATTTTTTTTTTCATGGTGACCTAGTTTCCAGCTCTTTGCTTCCTCTTCCAATTGTTACTTACCAATTGTCTCCTTCTTAATGCTTTCAGATTGGAGAAAGATAAGAACTTTAACTACTTTTGGGTACGGTGTGCGAAGCTGACCTTTGTGAGTGTCTTCACTTGGAAATGCAGTTTTCTGTCCTTATTGTTGCTCTTAACTTGAGTGTTCCCTTCAAGTAATGCTCAATACACTATTGGCTTGCCCTTTAGGTTACTCTATTTGCAGTGCACCTGGCCGCGTGCTTCTATTATCTCCTTGCTGCACGCTACAAAGACCCAAAAAACACATGGATTGGGCTTACAATGGGGGATTTCCATAAGAGGAGTCTGGGGATTCGTTATGTTACATCGATATATTGGTCGATAACCACGCTTACTACCACTGGCTACGGTGATTTGCATCCTGTGAATACGAGAGAGATGATATTTGACATCTTCTACATGTTCTTCAACCTAGGACTGACTGCTTATTTGATTGGAAATATGACCAATTTGGTCGTCCACGGCACCAGCCGAACCAGAAGATTTGTTAGTACACTCTGGACCATTGCATGCATCTGGACTAGTCTTCGCATGCCTAGACACTCTCTAGATTCTGATGTCCATTTCTTTGAAACTGCAGAGAGACACAATCCAAGCAGCGTCGAATTTTGCACAGAGGAACCAATTGCCTGTTCGCCTGCAAGACCAAATGCTGGCTCATATATCTTTGCGATATAGAACTGATTCAGAAGGTCTTCAGCAGCAGGAATTTCTTGAAGCCCTTCCTAAGGCCATCCGATCAAGTATCTCGCACTTTCTGTTCTATTCGCTAGTTGACCAGGTGTACTTGTTCCGTGGGGTTTCGAATGACCTGCTTTTTCAGCTGGTAATGAGTTTTTGAGTTCATCTTATCATCTCTACTGGTGCTGTGGATGAAGTATCAGACGTCTTTAGACAGTTGTCTTCTGTTCATCAGGATCCTTCTAAATGCATGATGATTGTCATTTTGGCCTGATTTGATTTGTCAAACTCAATCCTGTCTAGAGTTAAAACACTGGCAGATACTGCTTATGTTGAATTTCCATTCATGGTTGCAGTCTGCTCTTTGAAGGTGTCAGAGATGAAAGCTGAATATTTTCCTCCGAAAGAAGATGTGATTCTGCAGAATGAAGCGCCCACAGACTTGTACATACTGGCCACTGGTGCTGTGGTAAGAAGTTAGTACTCATTCCCCGGTTCCAGTTCTATTATTTATAAAGTACTGGGAATACGTATGGTCTTTTGGTCTTTGCTTAAGAGATAGAGTTAAGCAGAAGTGCATAAGACAAGCTGGTTCTCCAATTACAAGTAGCCTCGTAACTTGTCATTCCTTCTGTTTGAAAAAATACAGAAATTGAACTACTAATAGTCCTGTGAAAATTCAACTGAAGGAAAAAAAAAAAAATTGTGAAAGGATCTTACGGTAGAAAATATTGCTTGCTTTACACGGAACATTTGTTTACTTTTCCTTTTTCTCTGGACATGAAATTTTGGATACTTTCCTAGTCCAAACACTTGATGTATCATTTTTTGTGGGATGTTCTTTAAGTCACTGCTCTGACATTTTGGTCTACCGACAGGATCTTATTATGCAAAGAAATGGAATAGAACAGGCAAGTTTGTTAAGTTAAGAATGTCTCAACCAATTTCTTTTCCAATAAGTTTATATATGTCCAACTCAACTCTGATGAAACCTTGGGTGTTTACCCCTGAAACACTTGACTGCAGGAAGTTGGTGAGGCCAAGAAAGGAGATGTCTGCGGCGAAGTAGGCGTTCTCTGTTACCGGCCACAACTTTTTACAGTCAGGACAAAAAGATTGAGCCAGCTTCTACGTTTAAACCGTACGTCATTTCTGAATATTGTTCAGGCCAATGTTGGAGATGGAACAATTATCATGAACAATCTACTTCAGGTAGGTATGCAACTTCACTGATCCAAGTATGATGTTTGACTTATTGTCTCGAAGTTTTTCTTCTCACCTGAAACTGACAGAAGCAAATGCTGTTAATTGTGGATGAGAGACAACCACAAACATAGATGTTTTGGTTGAAGTTGCTTTCTGATCCTCGATTTGTTCAAACAGAACCAACTCTGCCCAATTTTATGTGCAGAAGATGAGAAATTAATAGCATTATCTGTTTTATGCTTCTTGCAGCATTTGAAAGAACGGAGGGACCCGTTGATGGAAGAACTACTGGATGAGACGGAGCACATGATTGCTCGGGGGCATATGGAGTTGCCTCTTAGCTTGTGTTTTGCAGCAATGAGAGGCGATGATCTACTACTGCACCAGCTTTTGAGACGCAATTTAGATCCAAATGAAGTAGATAAAAACGGAAGGACAGCGATGGTAGGTCACTTTGTATTTGAAGATTTCATTTCCATGGTCTCCTAATTCTACATTTGTGACTCCGCATGTAACAGCATATTGCAGCATCTATTGGAAGTCAACATTGCGTGACCCTTCTTCTAGAGTCTAGAGGAGATCCTAACATCAAAGGTACTCTACTCTATTGGCATTCAAAACCATTTTTGCTTCAATATTGCAATTTGTTTACTATTTGGAGCATTTCAAGACCAATTTTGCTTGGAACATGAATGAGATAAGCACTGTGTCCAATTTCTGTCTCGCACCTAGTTGTCACTGTACAATTTTCACCAATCTTATCGATGTTTTGAAGAGATGTGTCGGTAGTTGTGATGGTATTTGCTGTGCAGATTCTGAAGGAAGTGTTCCTCTTTGGGATGCCATAGTGGGGAAGCATGAATCTGTGATTAAGCTACTTTCAGACAATGGTGCAACGATTTCATCAGGTGAAGTGGGCCATTTTGCTTGCACTGCCGTTGAGCAAAACAATCTAGAACTTCTCAAAGACATAGTCAAGTATGGCGGGGATGTAACACTGCCTGCTAGCAATGGAACTACACCACTTCACAAGGCTGTATCCGAGGGAAACATTGAGATAGTTCAGTTCCTGTTAGACCAAGGAGCTGATGTTGATAAGCCCGATGTGTACGGATGGACCCCACGGGCTTTGGCGGATCACCAGGGCCATGAAGAGATAAAGTTTTTGTTCCAAAGAAAAAGTGTTATCACCATCTCAAGTGGGCAAGGGTCTGGACATCCAAATAGTATCCCTAAGAAACTGGAGGTGCCCCATCTTGCGAAGTACCCAAGCGAGCCTGTGATACATTCGGCTCTCGGTAAGCACTTGAGTGAGCCAGTGATTCCTCCATTTGGACAGGAGTCCATGCCAACTATTGCAGAGGTTAATTGGTCAGATAATCGACGTCGCCGTAAAGCCAACAATTATCAGAATTCTCTTATTGGGATCATGTCAGCTGCAAATACAGGTATAGAACTATTGCTCCTTTTATTTCATACATCTCTAACTTTTTTGGAGTATTTAATGGTATTTATGTACAATATCCTCAATCAAGGAGTTCGATATCACTAGGATGATTAATTTGATATGGCAGGCCGACAGTGAAACAGGTTGGATGAAGCAAATATATGAACTATCTTATTAGCTTATCAGCATTGGTACTTCCCTTTGATAATTTAGTTGGACATTAGGGGCTTGAGCACTGAACTTGACGTTGGATTTCATGAGGTTAAGAAAGATAAAGCTATATTTGGACTTCTGCATAAGTCTCTGAGTTGTTCTTAGAATTGACGTATCATGCATTGAGATTGTCTCTGATTGCTCAGTCATGAATCTGACATCGTACATTTATCATCATGCAACTAGCGATAGAAAATGTCAACTACATATTCCCTGAATTTCGCAGACAAGTCTTTGTCACACAGTTTGGATTCTATGCAGGCGAGAAGGAAATTATTTCATCACCTGGCAAGTTTGTTAATTGGAAATTAGGCAACCCCCCAGCTCGAGTAACACTCAGCTGCCGAGAGAAGGGTGAACTCACTAATAAGCTTGTACTGCTGCCAGAGTCTATAGAAGAACTTCTCCACATTGGTGGTAGAAAATTTGGATTGAATTTTACAAAAGTTCTGAGCAAAGATGGAGCAGAAATTGAAGAGATAGAGCTCGTTAGAGATGGCGATTTTCTTATTCTGGTTGCTGAAGATGGAGATGATAACTCACAACTACCAAGGAAAAACGAGTAAAAGGATACAGATTTCCTCTCAAGGTCACTATAAGCCATTCGCTAATTGAATCTTGAGCTCAAGGGTGCAGTAATTGATGGTGTGATTTGGACATATTAATTTTTTCAAATTTTCGTTTCCTTTCCAGCGTTTCTCCCATGCACTGCATGTATAGTTGAGAGTACACATGGAGGGAACAGAAAGAACTGAAGGATTTTGGTGAAGATAGATGGCTTATACGCTGCACATTTTCAGGAATAAATGCCATGTAGTGAAGCAAAAGTGTTAGAATCCGCTAAGCGGGTGAAGTTCTAAATTTTGGTTGGATGATTGTACTATGGATGAACTCAGTGAACCTTCTTCCCGGTCATCTGTAACTTAATACAAATAAAGAATTTATTGATACATGATGTTTTTGCCAACATGTCCTCTTCCCTTTTCGCCTGTTCATTATCTTATTCATCATTTTCCTATAGATGAAGTTGAAGGATTTAAGGGCAGACAATTCAAATAGAACCAACATGGTGCCACAGAATATTATTGCAGTCACAAATGCAGCTTAGATATTTTAATTAGGTTATTCAGTTGAAGTCTGTTGAACTGTCCTAAAGCGTTCCCGCTTTTTGACCAGCAAAAACCAGCATTTGCATAAAACAGCTCAGCCACTCAATAGAGTCCAAATAATGCTTGCACAAGCTAAATTCTGTTTACATGTCTCGGCAATACTTTCACTTTTTAACCCTTACATCCTTCCCTATCTCTAGTTCCCCTTCAAATTTATATCGTAAAAAATTTGAATAACGAAAATTTTGTCGTTAGGTGGTTATCCTGTGGAAGACCGCTTCCAGCAATCAGTACTCCAGTTTTTGGCTTTTTCTTCAGCTCTTCCTTTGGCCTGTATATACTCTTGTCAACAGTCTATACAGAGGAACTCGAACTATGCTATTCCATGATATTAGGAAATTTATCCAAGTATCATGTTCGAGAGGCATCTTCTGAACGAACCTACAGAACCGAAAGCCAGTGTAAGTGCAATTGAACTGGAAAAACTGTATGATTCCTTCAAAGAGTGAAAGTTTTGGTTCCTCACCCGAATAAGCATCTCTTCTTTGAAGCTCACAGTTCTGAGCTTCAACTCGCCTCTACTTGTTGTCATCTCGTCCAATATCTCGGCATCATTGAAATCTTCTTCGCTCTCCTCATCACCAGAATCAGATGGTCTTATGTCCTGCTCATGCATTAAACGAATGTTTGATTCATTACAGAAGTGAAAATGTTTGGAATCCAAACGAAAATGGAAAATTTTTTGGAAGACCGATTCCAAGCAGCATTGTAATTGTGTGTTAATTTTTCATGACATATGGGTAGGTATACCTTGAATGAGAGGCTTTGACTGCGGTATGGGGTAGCAGCGATTTCCTCGTACTCAGCAGCATCCAACTCCTGAAGATGATCGTGCTTAAACAGCTTGGGAAGAATGTGCTGCCTTATGCTTATCAGAAGGAAGAACGGCAATGGGAACAATATGCCGGCAATAGGCACCCACGTCACCCCAAAACAGATGAGAAGATACACAAATTGGAAGAGTGTAAACATTGCGATGGATTTGAACGGTACTGATTCGACAAATGAAGCATGAACTCCTTCCAGAACTCTGCTCACAAAAAGGAAAAGTGAGATCAGGACAGCATGATAATTACCTGCAAAATCGTATATAGTAAAAGCATGATATCTGGAGTACTGTGTGGATAGATCAAATTCGTTAGTGCATATTAGGTATTTTCCTTTCTCAAACACCACAACTTGCCTTTACTCAAAAGCATAGTTAACTTGCAAGCAACCCCCGGATCACCAGATCAAATCAATCTAAAAAGCATGACCAACTTTTAAGGTGGCGCAGCTTACTTGTAACGTCGATCAGGGGTGATGAAGAGAAGCAAAATCCTTTCCCAGAACTGATTACCCGGTAAACTATCGATAGCCATGTAGGCAAAGTAACCCCAAAGAACTGATGTAGGTATTAGTTTAATGACAGGTATCGCACATACTGATATTCCCACAAGGCATGATTGCAGCAGGTTGCTCATCCTTTGTTCATTGACTCTGACAGGCAAGTGGGCGTCGACGTACTTCTCGGGGTCAAATTTAGTGTTTCTGTCTCCTCCATCATCTGCTTTCAAAACCGCGTCCTTCAGGTCCTGCAACTCCTTAACTGTGGAAGTGAACTGCAGGAAAAAATCCACCACGCTCAATGCCAAGTAAAAGCTACGCATATTTGCCCAAATGGAGAAAATCAGGCGTGCTAATGAAACTTACAGTTGGAGTCCTGTCCATTTCAATGAACACTTCTTGCATCTTTCCATAAATCTCGGAATTGGTTGCCTGTTGCTTCATGCATTCCTTTGCGCTCTGAACCATCCTCTTTCGAAAGATCTGCACCAAACCTCCTTTTAAGCACAGTCAAGGAAAACAAAAAATGATGCTTAGATGCTACCACTAAAGATGGAGCTTCTAAACATTCCGTCCGCACCTGCTTATTGAGAACGGCTAGACTCTTAGTGTGCATAGGAGACTGCGGGAGTACTCCATTGGAAGGAGGGAGTCCAAGTAGTCCACATAGCAATGTCTGAAATCCAATATGATAGCGCTTAGCAAAAGGTTAGCCTAAAATCCTATTTTAAAGGAAATGGGCATGATCAGGTACCAATAGTCCAAGCAAAAAGATGTCGTAGTGGTAAGCCGACGGTTTCTTGAGATTGAATTCCTTCTGTTGAGCCATTTGTGAAGCCACACTGTGGTCGAAGAAATACAACCCTGCTATCATCACTGCTGGTATAAAAGCAGCAAATATGTATGTCGGAGGAACTTTCCACATATCCTGCAAATTGAGGGACAAAGGTATTGGATTTGCATAATTTATAATTTTGAAAAAGTTACTAGATCATAAGGAAAGGGGAAAAGAACGCAGTTACCAATCTTCAAGACCTTTGGGATAACATAGAGCAACCTACGTAGATGCCTTGATACTTTTGGTGCAACAATATCAAGATTCTTTAAGTAATACCTTAATTACTGTCCAATGGTACAGAGAAGCAGTATCCCAAGGGAGTGGACAAAATAGTCTCCTCGGAACTCCGTTGGGAACTCTTTTTGGAACTGCAAACGACAACGCCGTCCAAGTAAGGACCATAAGAGGAACGCCATAATCAGCTATGAATCCACGGAACCAGCCTGATGAACAGAAGAAGGAAGCTATCAGGAAAAATGGGTAAAAAAACAGAAAATACTACTCAGAGAACAACATATATAAAAATAACCAATAACAAAGGTTGAATTCGTGTACCAGTGGTATATCGCCAAGACCTTGCCTTTCTGCTCTTGAGAGCAGTATAGAGCAGGCCGGTAGCAAAGATACTGGCAAGCAATCCATTTGTATAGAGCCACTGGAACTGATACTTCTCTAGAGCTGGGTTGTCTGCTTCAGGGATATTGAATTCGCTGATTAAACCCTGTTGAAGAGGTACTCATGAGAATATAATAACCCCCAATTCATCTAGTTCTGTTCCAGTAAAGCAGTTTTCCAGCCGCTTGTAAGCTATGTGGTACCTTGATGGCCTCTTGAATGAAGAGAACAGTAATCAACATGCCAAAGAGCTCCCCTGCAATCCTAGTGAATCTTGTAATGATCGTGCCGGCATTGAATATGGCAAGAAGAAATAGCAGCAATGCTGTCCAGACACAGACCCTGCAATTGACGCCGTACCGTAAGTCAACCATATACATGTTCTGATTCATGATACCAACATAAGCCCTACATGAACATAAGACATAGGAGAATTTCAATTCCTTACCACCCAGCCCAAGCCAAATACAACTCCGCCCCAAGGTCTGACTCCCCTTGGCAAAATTGTACAGATAAGTGTACATTATAACAGTTGGCTCCGCGACCCCTAAGATCAACAGAGGCTGGCCACCTAAAATCGAGTGGATAATCCCGCATATAGCAGTCGAAGCTAAAGTCTCGACCGTGCTTAAACTGCCATCTAGCATTCGAGAAAAACATAAGTACATGATCAGTGTAAAAAAACAGACAAGATCAAGAAAACAAATGCGAAAAAGTATGATCGACAAAGGAAGCTCAATCTCTCTCCTCAGTGAACTGCAATTTTAACAAACGGGAGCGAGAATCGGCCACTCACTGGTGTCTCGACTTAGCTGCTCCCCGAAGGCTATAACGGGAAGGGCAGAAGCAAAGAAGATATATGCTGTCGGGGCTAAAATCCTGAGCATAAAGCATCAAAACCACCATCAGCAAAAAGATCTAGGAATCTCTTTTTTTCCGAGGACGAGATCTAATTCCTCAGCTGCATTCCAGAAGCTAAATCAACCAAGAAAGAGAAAAAGCTACCTCATGCCTGAACAAAACCCACAAGCCCAGTCCTGCTTGTAACACGCGGCTCTCCCTCTGACATCTTTGACGATTCCCTTGAAGGGGGTCTTGAGATTCTCCATTGCTGCTGCTGCTGCAACAAAAAGTTGTTAACGGGGTAGTCAGAAACACGACGAACAGAACATGGTGGTCGCATTCTTGAAGATACATAACATGGTGCACGCATTCTTGGAGATTCAGTAGCAACATTGTTGAAGAAAGAGAGAATGCTTACTACAAGTTTCTCTCTCCCTGCCTCTCTCTCTCTCTCTCTCTCTCTCGGAGGTAGCAGAGATTAAGAATACTTGTAGGAGTCTGAGACTGAGGCGGTGACTGTTGTCGATGTTGACCGCAGTCACGTTGGGAGCTTTTCTTGCAGGAGAAAGGAGAATACGTCGTTTCTTGTGTTTCGCATGAATAAATAATTTGCAGTGGCCCCTGGTCCCTGGTCTCTCTCTCTCTCTACCAGTGATATTTGCGCGTTTCCTATCGCTGGACGGACCGCAAATCAAGGGAGAAATGTATTTTGGCCTCAAGCGATGCGCTGCGACGCTTCACGGAAGGAGGAAATCAGACACTCAAAAGGCGTTTCTTCTTTGCCCCCATGGACCACTCTCTTCCTCACAAGGCAAAAGAAAAATTTGCTTCTTGCTAGATCATGTCGGCCCAGTATCAAATGCCCCCGGTTGAGTCACGTACTTGTTTCCAACGCAATACGACGCGCAGGAAAATCGTAGTAAATGTCAAAATGTTATCAGCAATCGATACGGTCATCACGCAAGAATTTCGATTGAGAGAGTCATATTCTTTGCATCTATAAAATTCTTCAAGAATTCCAACTTTTGCTTGACAATTGGAATTGTATATCTCGATATCTTGTCTGATCTATGTGATATAGTCACGAAGTAATATTTTTCTCCTAACAAAGAAGGGTTTGGTGGCTATGCTAGATGCATCGATCAAGATGCTTAGCCCATGATACTAGAGAGCTATACATGGAAGTACAGAGACCTTACCTTCATTAGAAGGAACAGCTAGTTAAACCATTATTAAGAGAAATCAAAGTGAGAGGTAGGTCGGCAACTCTCCTGGCTGGTGCAAGCCTGTAATATATCAGCTCTTTTGACTTCATTTCGGTTGGCAGGTTGACCCCACAAATTGCCATGAAAAAGATGGGCAAAGAGAAATGTAATAATGCAGGCGATTCACATGCCTCTTCTTTGCAGTCACTAGGCATCATCTGCACAAAATGAAGCAGCATGTGAGCCACATCCAAGACATGGAAATAATCAGAATCAACTGCGAAAATGGAAGGTTATTTAGAATTTGTCTGATTGGCCAGGACAATATAATTTTCTAGGGACTAAATTGGGAAAAATTCTATGGAATTATGGACTTAAGTGCACAAGTGATTGAGCACAAAGACTGCATTGAAAAAAAAGAAAAAGAAAAAAAAAGGTCGATTTAACGTGTGCTGTCTTCCTAAAGTAAAGATGACAGGTGGTGGAGGACAGACACATATTTCGTGCGTCAGCCAATTTGAATAAAATATTAAGTATCGAAAATGCTCTAGGGATATAAATCTCATTACGTTTATTTCCCAAAATTAATGTAAAAAAGAAAAGGAAAAAGAAAAAAACAAACAAAACTAGAAGAAGGGAAGTCTAATCTTGTGCGGAATTTGAACGAGCAGGGACAATCTTTCCAGTTTAAATCAAGGGTTGGAAAAGAAAGTGTGGATCTAGCATTAAGTATTGTGACATTATTAATTTTTTCTCTCTTTACTCTTTCCAATCATATGGAGTTCCGCTGATCCAATATGATATTTCCTTGCATGCGATGTGTCCGAGAGTTATCAAAAAAGTCATAAACCTATTGTGTAACGGTCAACTTTACCCTAAATCCTTTAATTATACCAATTTAGTTTTAAATTTTTGACAATTTATCAATGTAATCATTATGATCATTTTTTTTTATTGGAAATGGCTTACTTGGCGATACAGTTAGTATTGGTAGTCCTACAAGGCGTAGCCAGTATTGGCGTAGACAATTTAATTTTTTTTTGAGTTTTTTATTTTATTTTATTTTTGCTAGTGGTTGATTTTAGGTGATGCCCAACAAGGGCCACCCTTGACCATGGCCGACGAGAGCTTGGGTGAGGTGATCTTTGCCAAGATCTAGTAAGGGTCACGGACGACAATCATCGACTACAAAAAAAAAAAAAAGTGTAAAAAATTATAAAAATTGTCAATGTTGGCATTAACTATCCACATTAATGATTTTCGGTTAAAATTGGTCGGAATAATTACATTGACATATTGTTAGAAATTTAGGATTAAATGAGCACAATTGAAAGGTTTATAATTGAATTAGTACATATACAATATGTTTAGGAATTTTTGATAATTTCTCCTAATGCGATGTAAACTCACAATAAACCTCGTATGCAAAGTAAACATCTCTCAAAAGCATGCCCACCAAAATATAGAGATATTTAAGAAGATTAAGATGCTGATTTATAAAAAAGGACATGGGTTAATCATTTTGTTGCTTTAAAATGGGAAAAAAATTTCATTTTCCAACCGTTTCTTTGTTGTGCCAGCCTAGATAGCACGGACATGACGACACGGACACGATACGACACGACACGCGACACGTCATTTCTAAAAAAGTAGAGAATTTCAATACGTTTCGATACGTTAAATATTAAATAAATATTTTTATTTTTAATTAATTTGATTCATATCTATAAATAAATAAATAATTTCAAAAAGAGAACCTAAATGAATTTATACACATCTTTCAACATTTGGTACTTTATTATTCGAAATTACTTTTTAATTTTACCACCCTTAACCCCACCTCTCAAAATCGAAAATAAAAAGTATCCGAAAGTTCCCCCAAAAAAACTCCTCCCGTATCTTTCCCCCACCCCCCAAATCTTCCCCCAAACCTTTTTGCCTTTTCTTTCCCTGACAGGCCAACAGAGGCTTTCTCTCACTACTTTCTCTCTCTAATTCGGGCGGGCCGCGTGTTCGGGGGTGAGGCAGGAAGAAGGAGCGCCACACCACCACCACCACCACAGTGACTGAGAAGGAGAAGCACCGCCGCCCGGAAGATGAGTTGAAGAAGTGGAAGCCGGAAGAAGTGGTGGGGATGTACTTTCGCCTCGAGGGACTTTGCTTGAGGAGAGGACTGGGTCTACTCGCCGTCGCGGGCTCGCCGTTGCTCGCGGCCTCTCTGTTCCCTCGCCCTCGCCTTCACCGTCTTCCGGACACGCGAGTCCAAACGCGTAGAGCAAAAGTTGACCGCCTGTCGAAAAATCCGACACTCGTTGACCACGTGTCCGACACGCTCCGACACATAAGCACGGACAACTAGGTGCCAGCTAGGTGATGGAATAAGAGTCCCTAGGATGCGCGTGGACGCGTATAAGGTTGCGTCTTCTACTATTGGACAAAGGAATTGCGCGCGTTACCTGTTTTGGACTTTTCTGCACCCGTTCACTGCATCTTTGACCATCCAATGGACCTAAATTGGTTGAAACTGAAAGCTACCTTGACCAACAAAGAATGTCATTGACTTTTAAGAGGATATTAGCCCCCTTTTTTCCGCTAAAAATATGAATGATTTTTAAAAAAAATTCTAAAAAATGATTGCCTTTAACGTCTATAAAAATGAATGAACGAAAAATATTTTCATTGTTTACGAAAATATCTAGACATAAATTGTTATCGATAACGAAATTATTTCTTATAGACTAATTATTTCAAATGATATAAGCAAAAATATTTATGAAGATGTCTTTTAAATCATTTATTTTTCTCAAAACAAATACATCCGTAATCATCACACAATTAGACAGTTTCTCGTGTCCTCATGATCATAGCCCATTTCGAAAGGGTTCGTATTTCCCCACCCGTGACTTCTTGATTTGAGATCACCCGGACCTTTTGTTGATAACTCGCGTTCTCGTCACTAAAACTTGCAATTAGGTTTGAGCTAGTTGCTTGGGCAAATGTTTTTGGGTCAGCAGACGAGCCCATGATCCATTGCTATGCAGGTACAGTTTCCACATCCAGGCCCACTACTAACCACGAAACAGTTCCTACCTATATGTCGATATCTGATCGATTTTAGTTGCTTCGCAGTAAAATCATAGCAGGCCTAGGGCCAAAAAAATGGAAATTGGAACACGGCTCGGCGCCGCTAGTCTCGGTGGTTCCGAACACATTGTTTAAGGTCGTGTAAACCGTGTGAACCATGTGCAGGTCCATTGGGTCTTTAGGCGAACATGCGTAGTTGGGCACCTTGATGGAAAATTGTCCCAAAAAGCTTTATATATATTGTACGGCAGCCAATTTAATTTAAAACCTTTTGAGAGTTTATTATTTCAGTCTTAATGCACCTGCGTGGAGACAACTTTTTAATTTTTTTGAATTTTTTTATGGTCTTTTATTTATTTATTTATTTTTTTTCTTCACAGGATTGGTGGGGTTGCCATCCATTGGTGAGGGCCATGAAACCCCTTGTGGGCCATGTGTGAGGGTTTCAAGGTGAAGGCTTGCGTGAGGACTGCAATGGCCTTGTCGTGGCTCAAGAGGGCCTAGGCTAGGGCTTGGCTGCCCTCCTCGACCATAGTGAGGGCTTGCGAGCCCATTGGCCTTGTGAAGGAAAAAAAGAAACAAAAAAGAAAAGAGGAAAATTGTCCATGTTGCCTAAAGTATTTGATTAAATTTATACTCGACGTCATGACACTTGGGAAAATTATCAAAAAATCTGTTGTAATTTTTTTTATCAATTCAGTTCCATTTTTTTTTTTGGTTAATTCAGTCTTAAACCTTTTTTGTAATTGTACCAATTTAGTTTATTCGATCAATTATGGCCAGGTAATGATAATGGAGACACTAGGCGTCCATCTAACATTGACGTGAATAATATTTTAATAATATTTATTTTTTTAAATTTAAATTTTTTTTTTTCACTTCTTCCTCCTTCCTCTGGTTGGACTAGAGGAAGGGTTGACAAGCCTTGGGGGAAGCTTGGCTGTGGTGGGGCGACCTTGCCCAAGCCACTCGCTGGGTTGCCGAGGTTTGCCCTCACTAGCCATGGGTGAGGCCCCACCTTGCACAGCCTCTGGTGAGGGCTGCCGGTGGTTGGGTGATGCTCGACCTTGGCCTTTGGCCTTGGAGAGCTTTGTCGGCCTTGGGTAGGTCGCGACCTCGCTAGATTTGGCGAGGCCTTGCTCAACCAGGGCGAGGGCGGCCTCAACATTGGGTGGCGAGGTTGACCTTGTTTGCGCTAGCTTCTAGTTGCCGTTGGCCAAAGGAAGGAGGACGGAGGAAGAAGGACAAAAAAAAAAAAAAAAAAAAAAGGAAAAAAAGGAAAAAATAATAACAAATATGAAAAATGAAATATTATTAAAATGCTGTCTATGTTAGCATTGGCTAAATGTTTACGTCAGCGTTGGCCAACAAAAAATGGCCGGATGGCTCGGATTGGCATAATTATAAAATATTTATGATTCAATTGATTAAAAAAAATTATGACTGAATTAAAAAAATTATAATGAATTTAGGACTTTTTTGGTAATTTTCTCCACGACACCCAACTGTTTTTCACCAACTTGCGATGATTTAAAAGGATTCCCTGAATCGGGAGGATCTCCATCCTAAGATGGTAAACGCAGGGAGTCAACCTTCCACGCTTTGTCCCTGTCAAGTGGCCCCCAGCTTTATGCAAACCCGAAGGGCCTTGTTTGAAGGGAATTATTAAAATATTGTAAAGAAATTAAGAAAAAGGGGGAAGAATTAGATAAAGTCCGAGTTCTAGATGATAGATATGGTTCACTAAAAATTCAAATGAAGCGGACGAGCAATCCGAAAGCACAATGAAGTACTTCTAGAATTTTCTCACCAGAGGCTTCGTTATGCAATCGTTTTACACCAAAAATTTCATTTTCTTTTTCGGAAAATAGAAGTCAGCACCCATGTAAAGATAGCGAAATAGGTAAGAAATCCATGTCCGTTGTAAAAAATTCGATTCGCCATGTTGATTGGTCACAAATCCTTATCGGGGAACCTACAAAATCTGGAGCAAGAAAAAGATGTGGGAGAATTTCTATATTCATTGATTGTATTCTTTAATGTACAAAAAAATCACTATATAATACAGATGACAAGCAATTAAAAAAGAATGATTATATTTCTCTAATCTATAGACCCGTTTAAACGAGTGGGTTGGGTCATAAATGGTCTGACCCAAATCAACCTGTTTAACTTGTTTATGACCCATTTATTGCAGTGGAAATTTTTTGACTCATACCTAACTTGATTTATACTCGACTCATATCCGACCCATTTAACTAAACTCTAAGAAAGCTTATTTCTTATATATATAGATATTAAAAATGGTATTGCTAAAATAGTTTTATACAACACAAATTTAATGGACAATTTTTATCATTTTTAAAATGATTTTATTTCAAAAAAATCAAATTTTAATTATTTTTTATTTTTTAAAAATTAACATTTTAATTATTTTTATTTTTTAAGAATATAATTTTTAATTTTAATTTTCTTTTTCTCTTTTCTTTTTCTTTTTTTTGTTCTTCTTCTTCTTTGGCTGGCTGTCGGCCACGACGATAGCCGGCGATCGGCCATAGGCGAACCTCGAGCTTGCCCGGCTCGCCAACGCTAGCGAGCTCAAGGCTCGCTAGATTGGTGAGGCTCGAGCCTCACCAGATCGGTGAGGCCTCTGCCTCACCAGATCCGGCGAGCTCGAGCCTTGCCTGACGCCGATGAGCTCGAGTCTTGCTAGATTGACGAGGCTTGAGCCTCGCCGGATGTCAATGAGGCATCCACCTCGCCAAATTCGGCGAGCTTGAGGCTTGTTTGGCCGATCGCCGGCCATCGCCGTGCTGGCCACCGGAAGGAGGAAGAAGAAAGAAAAAAAAGGAAAGAAAAAAGAAAAAAAAAAAGAAAAGAAATTTAAAATAAAAAATAATTATAATTTCGATTTTGGTAAAAAAATATTTTTGTAAAGTTAAAGAGGGAAGAGAGAGATTGTGAGGTTTTGGTTGAAAATGGGTTCTAAATCCAACCCATTTAAGACCCACTTAAGACCCACCTATCTTAAGTCTTTAATTGTTAAATCCATTTAACTAGTTTCTTCAAAAAATAAGTGACTCATATATGACTCATTTATGATTTAAATGGGTCATATATGGGTCTAAGACCCATTTTGCCATCTCTACTAATCTACAAGTATCGGATCTAATCTTAAATTGACTCAAATAATCTAAATAAATCTTCAATATCTCTTGAGTATATTCTCCCGAATCAACATCATATTTTCCAATACTCCCCCTCAAGCTAGTGGCTTGTATATGTCCAAGATCCTAAGCTTGCTTAGAAGATATGAATGTTGCCTTTGACACAAAGGCTTGGTAAACATATCCGTAGGTGGTTCTGTGGTTCTGATTCCTTTTGCTTCAATTATTCCTTCTTGAATATTCTCTCGAGTAAAGTGACAGTTGACTTCTATGTGCTTTGCTCTCTCATGTAATACAGGATTTGTAGCAAGCTTAAGTGCAGAACCATTGTCACAAAATAGCAAAGTCATTCCTTTGACCTCTACTCCAAGATCTAAAAGCAAGCCTTGTAACCAAACCACCTCACAAACAGCCTTAGCCATGGACCGATACTCAGCTTTTACCGATGACAAGGATATAGTGGATTGTTTCTTTGTCTTCCATGAGAATAGCAATTCCCGAGTTTGATGCAGAAAGTAGTGATAGACCTTCGACTCATAGGGCAAGTTACATAATCCACATCGTAGAAAGCTGTCATTTTCATGCTGCATTTGCGAGAAAGAAGAATTCCTTGTCCCGAACATTTCTTCAAGTACTTCACAACTTTCAAGGCATCATTCATATGTGACTCTTTTGGGCTATGCATGAACTGACTAAGTGTCTGAACAACATAGCAAATGTCAGTACTCATCATAGTGAGGTAGATGAGTTTCCCAACTAATCTTTGATAACTTGATGGATCCTTGAGTAATAGGTCATCTTCTGTAGATTGTAGACTCGCATCATAGTTTGCAGTGGTTAGCTTGACATTTTGTTCAATGGGAATGACTGTTGGCCTGCATCTTGATAACTCTGCTTTTGATATAATTTCCAATACAAATTTTTGTTGGCTAAGAGAGATACCTTGTTTTGAATGGGCTATCTTAATTCCAAGAAAATATTTTGGTGACCCCAAATCTTTGATATGAAAAGTGGAGTGAAGAAGTTCTTTAAGATTCTTCACAGCAAGTTCATCATTCCCCATAATAAGTATGTCATCAACATATATCATTAAGTAGACGGATGACGTACCTTTCGTCCAAGAGAAAAGGGCATAATCATGCTTGGACTATTTGAATCCTATAGCTGTAAGTGCATTGGTGAACTTGGCATACCACTGTTGTAAACCTGTTTGAGGCCATAAAGGGATTTCCGGAGACGACACACTCTTGACTCTCCCTGTCTCCGTAAACACGGTGGAAGATCCATATAAATTTCTTCATCTAAATCTCCATGGAGAAATGCATTATGAACATCCATTTGGTGTAATGATTAATCACAAAACACAACAATTGATGAGAAGGTGTGAACTGTAACATCCTTTTCTACTGGGGAAAAAGTTTCATGATAATCAAACCCCTCTCTCTCGGTGAAGTCTTTGGCCACTAATCGAGCTTTTATCTTTCAATAGAACCATCTACCCTATACTTGATCTTGTATACCCATTTGCAATCAATCGGCTTGCAATGAGGCGGCAATGGTATGATATCCCATGTACGATTTTCCATCAAGGCATACAATTCCTTTTCCATAGCCTCTTGCCAACGTGGATCTTTTACTGCCTCATCGTAATGAGATAGTTCTCATTCCTTAGATACTCGACTAATATAGCATGTATGGTCGGGCAATAATCTATGGAAAGAGACATATGAAGAAATAAGATAATGTGTACCTGATGAATTTGAGGCCGCACAAATATAATCTTTTGTCCATGTAGGTGGATGAGTAATACGTCCAGATCGTCTTGGCATCTGGGACTATAATGTTGAAGACAATTCCTCATTTTTGGGCATTTCCTCGGTATTGACAGGTGCCGAAGGTGCTGCCATTGTAGAAGAATTAAGTTCCTTTGTATTTCCCATAGAAGAATGAATATTTGGATCATCCATAGGTGTAGAAATCCCATCAGAAATTGGGGATGATACTGTAACCTCTTATTGACGTTTTGGAGATGTAATAATATATGATTGACCAGGAGGTAAGTCTTCATCTGATAAAAAACAATGAGAATCTATAGCCTTGTCAGAATTCTTAGAAGATTGTGACTCATCACGAAAATGATTTCCTCATGAAAAATGACATTCCTACTTATAAAGAAATCTCCAGTGGATGGTTCAAAGACTCAATATCTCTTTTGTAGACTCGGATACCCCATAAATATGCACCGATGAGCTCGGGGACTCATCTTGTCTCGAGGGCCCACCGTGGTCACATAACATAGACAACCGAAAGTTCTTAAGTGATGGAGTTCCAGTTTCTTTCCATAAAGCATTTCAAATGGAGTTTTTCATTAAGAACACGGCTTGGCATACGATTAATCAGATAAGCAGCCGTGACCACACAATCCCCCCAAAATTTTTTAGGAATAAAGGCTTGAAATTTAAGAGCACGTGATACTTCTAATAGATGGCGGTGCTTATGCTCAACAATGCCATTTTGCTATGGAGTGTAGATACATGAGCTTTCATGCAAAATTCATTTTGAGGAAAAGAAGATTGCGCATTCATTGCTAAAGAATTCCCTTCCATTATCAATGCGGATGCGCTGAATAGACTTCCCAAATTGATTCTTGGACAAAGAAAAGAATATTTTCAAATGATGGAGAACTTGGATTTTTGATTGCATGAGAAACACCCATGTGGCTCTTGAAAAATCATCCATAATTGTAAGAAAAAAGCGAGAACCATCACGATGTTGTGTGTGGTAATGGCCCCAAATATCAGCATGAATTAGAGAAAATGGACTTGTTGCATGAGAACTACTATTTGGAAAAGGTGCACGAGTCTATTTCGCCAAGGGGCAAATGGGGCATTGAGGATAAGGGAAAGAAGCACTAATAAGCAATTCAATACATGATAATTTGGAATTGCTGGGAAAATTGATAAAAAAATATAGCCCTTGCGATCTAATTTTTGATGATTAAGGAAATTTTTATCATTGGTAGCAAAGTTACACAATGATTGATTATTCAATTCAATACATGATAAGTTGGAATTGCGGGGAAAATTGATCAAAAAATATAACTCTTTTATAATGGCTTGGGCCCTTTTAGATACTACCCAAGCTCATTAGTTTGCCCTGAGTCGTTATACTACCCAAGCCCATCAGTTTGCTAGTTGAAAGGGCCTGAAATAAGCAATTATCAAAATTGAATAGGACCCGGCACAAATTTTCTTCACAAACTCGAGAAACTGATATGGGATTGAAATGAAAATCTGGAACGTGTAGTACATTCTTGAGTGTGATGAGTGGGCTAAGATCTACTGTGCCGATAATCATGACATGTGTGGTATTTCCATTTGGATGTTGTAGTGAGGCTGGTGTGGGCAATTTTTGGATTTTTGAGGAAAAACTTTTATTATAGACAATGTGGTCACTAGCGCTTGAATCAATTATCCATGTATCCTTGGAAATTGAATTCGTTAAGCAATATGAAGTACCTGTAAAACTCCCAGCCTTGTCAGAAACATCCAATTTTTTGAAAGCTCTCATAAGTTCTTAATATTGCTCATGGCTAATTGGCTGATTATAATTATCAGCACGTTGACTTGTAACCTGAAAAATGGTCGAAAAATCCTTTTTTCCTTTTTCTTTGGGCTTGCTATGAAATTTCTAGTAGTTATCAATTGTATGATGTGGATGCTTGCAATAGTTACAATATAATTTACCTTTGCCCTTGAAATTTCTTTTTGATGTTTTGGCACAGGATGGTCCAATTGATGATTTGAAAACAGGAGCCATCATCGCTTTATGTGAGTTGTGATATCCTAGATTTTTGATCATGTCTTCTACTAAATAAATCGGGCATTTCATTGATGTGCCTATCGGGCTATTTTCAGAGCTGATCACTTTCGATATAACTAGACTATATGGGGAAGCTATTAAGGACTTTAAGGCAAATAGACTTGAGAATTTGATCAGGAATCGGCTTCTCAACAGTGCTTATCTTTAGAGGCCATTACGGTATAGTTAAAAATCAAATTAAGATTAGAGATAGGTCCGTTCGAATGAAATGTGTGGCCGATCGTGGGTGATTCCACTAAATTGGAAAATTCTCGTTGACCGGCACTAGTTTGATTTTTCTGTCGTTTTGGTATCCTGTGTCCGTAATTGAATCCTCGATATTTTCATGACAATCGAGAGTCGCCAATGTGTTGAGTGGGTTCATAGTGGCTTAAAGAAAATCGACCATGGGTCAATTGTCCAAAAAAGTTCTGAAAATTACTTGATAGTTTAGGTCACGCTAAAAATGCGCCGAATGAAAATTAACCGTGAATTCAAGTCTGATTTCAGAAATTGAAGATCCCGTCATGTCATAATAGAATTTAGGAACGTCAACTCAGTTTAGAAGAATTTTCTGACAACTAAGACTTTTTGGAAAAAGTTGGCTCAAGACCGTTTTTGTTTAATTAAAGCCGGGGATTGTCTTTGATCACAAATTTGGAAGGCAAGATGAATTCATGGGTGAAGAAAAATGTCAATTGAAGTGGTGAGATGTCAATTGAAATTATGGAGACCAAATGAGATGGAATCAATTGAGGAATGGTGTCCAATTGAGAGAGATGAGTGCCAATTTCGTAGCTCCCCCATGCCCTAGCAATTTTGGACCATTTGAGAGGTTGTGAGAGGTGTGTTGGTGGCCCATTTGCAGCGAAGGGAAGTTGGCTTGATGGGCAAGAACTTTGGGGACAAGTTGGTGGAAAAAGTTGGTCAATGGACCCTCCATCTCTCCCTCATCTCTATCCTCTTCCTCACTCTCTTTCACTCCACCGTCCAAGACCTCTCATCTCTCCTTCCAAGCCGTGCGACGCCACCAGCAGCTGAAGAAGAAGTCGGAGCAGCCCATCGTAGCCTCACGCCACCTCGCTATCGCCGTTTTGCGTGCCACCGCCCGCGCGAGCCAGCCGCGCACTGTCCATCCGTGCCTGCCTCCCTCACGTCATCCAGCAGCTCCTCCCACTGTTTCATCCCCTGTTCAGCCGTTGCAAGGGCTGAGGAAGCCTCGGAACCACAGGTTTGGACTCGAAACCACCCCTTTGTCCTTCCCCGACCCTTGCCGCCCATCTTAGTTTGGTTTTCTTCTGTTTTAAGCCAAGAACAGAAGGTTTTTGAAATGGGTTTCTAGCACCTTTGAGGCTTGATTTGAGGTGTTTCCGGGCCCCGAACCCTAGGCTCGCTTTGGAGCAAAACGTCCCCCACGATATTCCCGATGTTTCAATCCGAGCGGATTGTTAAACGGGTGAGTTTAGCTCACTAATTCTTACTTAGTTTGCTAATCATATTTAATGGTTGATTAGTGTTAATTAAGCATGATTATGTGGTTAGATTAGTTTAAAACAATTAGTTAGTGACTTAATGATGCATGTTAGGCGATTAGACTTAGCTATTAGCAAGTAGAGAGCTTCTAGTATTTATTGAACGAACCTTGGGATTTTTCCCGGTTTGTCTCAACTTTCAATTAGGCATTTCAAGCCCAAATTGGATTTATGGTATTTATTTAATAATTTTTGAAATTATTTATTTTTCGGAAATTAGGTAGGGATAGCCGACGACCAGAATTTTATGCTGATTGTCGTGGTGTAATTCATTTATTTATTTGAGCCTTAGTTTGTGAGAAATTGATTTAATTATGAATTTTTAGGATTTCATTCATATATTGTTCAATTTCAGTAATTGATTGGAAATGACCGAGCGTGGCTCTATAGCGCCTATATAAAGTAGTGAGGAAGAAAGTTATATTACGTGGGCTTGGAGACCAAGAAGGTCATCTTGGAGAATGCATGTGACTTATGGATATTACGTGGACTCGGTGACTAAGTATGTCAACCTAGAGAATACACGTGGGCTTAGTGATTACGCAGGTCATCTTAGAGAATGCACGTGGACTTGGTAACTAAGTACGTCAGAATGCATGTGAATAGATATACCATCTTGGAGAGTAGATGATATTGAGATGAGCCGACCAAGAAAAATGGTCGTGTAATCGATTAAGTCGATTGATTGATAATTCGATATGATTGATGTGATGTGATATAATCGTGTATATTTGATATATATACTGACTTGTAGGAAGGAATTTGAACTAAGGTAAGTCCCTTGACTCGTGTTGTACTTAGGCAGCCCTAAGATGTATTGGCTTACTAATAGGATCTTAAGGGGTAGAATTTGTCGAGATGTAGTCTCACTGGTTATTGAATAACCATTTTTAGGTCATTAAATGGCGTTGGTGAAGGACTAGAGGCTCGAAGAGTAGAAGGTGAAGCTTGAAGAAATGACAATCTTGTCTGACTAGCTAATCATAGGACAAGTCTCTTTTGATGGAATTTGATTCTTTTTGCAGACTTGGTTTCATGAACCAGTGGTTTAAAATCTGACTTAACAATTTGTCTTGTATATATGTGCATTGGTTTGCAATGTATATAAGTTGTTGTTTTTTAAAGTTCGGAATTTAGTTCTACTTTCTTATCTATTGTTTTATTGTCTGGGGATTTTATATATGCTTTCCGCATGCGTATTAAAATGACAAGGTCGGCGATGCATCCTGGGACGTTGCTATTTAATCGATCAAGTGAGGGATGGGCACGTACTTGAGGATTAGGGCATGATATGAGCCATCAGATGGAAAGACACTTCGTGGGCCGTCCGATCTTGTCATTAGCGAGAACACGCGTGGGCCGTCCGATCCTGCTGAGAAGGGACTTCGTGAGTCGTTAGATGCGGTTAGTGGGTATGATGCTTGTGAGCCGTTGGATCGTTTGAACGTATTTGGGCCGTCCGATCCTTTCTTGAAGCTTCTGGGGTCTTCTCTAGAAAACCCTAGTTGCCCATTCCACCTTTCTCCTTGCCCCTTCCTCGTGACTCCCTTCTGATGTGCGTTCGTGTGAACAACAAGTGCGATTTCCGTCTCTGGTCTTAAGGTGGTCGGAAACAGCAAGGCGTTGGCTCTCCTCTTGAACGCCAAGTTGATAGATTCGACTGAGTGTTGGCATAGGCTCCATGGTAAGGATTTGCGACCAAAACAAAAGGTACAACTTGTTTAAAATCAAGAGAAATCTGGTAATTTTTTCTCATTCCCACATGTCTCGGTATTGTCGTAGAGTCGATTTGGGTCCTTCTAGTTGCTCCTCAACCGCTTCCAACTTGTTCCATAATGCTAAAAGTTTGTTGTAAATGGTGGCTACGCTCATGTTCCCTTGTTTCAAATTTGAAAGTTGCTGGATTAGTGAAAAAATTCTAACCCGATCTAATTTTCCTTATATTTCTTTTATGTTTTCCCACATCTATCTCGAATCCTTCGTCAGGGCTAGTCCATCCACTACTTTGGAGGTGATGCAATTTTGATCCATGTTCGAACAAGTTGGTTGCATTTTCTCCATAGTCGTGCCTGCTGCTCGTTGGATGGAATCGGAATCGTCTCATCGATAAATCCATTTTTGTCCTTGGTGACCAACACTTGCCGGAGTTCTCGTGACTAGCTTGAGTAGTTGTTGGCGTCGGATAGTTGTTGGGCAATGAGCCATAGCTTTGGTCCGTCGGCCATCGTCGTGTAAAGCGGGTTGCCGGGTTCCGGTGACCGCTGGCGGCAACAATTGGATACGAAAAAATCCAGGTTGGGGAATCGAGTAGGAATTCGATCTCAAAGCTGGATTACCCGATTCGGGCATATGGCCCACATAAAAGAAACCCGGCTCGGTGGATGAGCTTGCCTCGGGTACGGTTGGTGAGCCTCCATCGGGTTGGGCCTGCTCTCCGTGGCCCTAACTCATTTGTGTGGATCCATAAAACCATGGACCAAGCGCCATCTGGATAGGCAGCCACTGGATGGACTGGCTAGCAATGGGTTGTCCTTGGTTGGGCTGAGCCTGAGCCCTTTGTTCTTGAGTCAAAACTCCAGTAGATAGATCCGAGATGCTTGTATCTTGCTGCATGATCGACTCTTCTGGAGTTCGCTCCTCTGATGTCAATGAAGGGTCTTTAGGCATGGTGTCGGTAAGTGTAAAGCGATAAGGAAAAAAGTGTTTGTTCTTCAAGAAATTCAGGAGCTGATTCCTACACTAGAGCGCTAACCTTGTTTTGCAGGTTAGAGTTCCTACAGTAACAAAGGCGTAGTTCTATCCGGTGGGCAATCAAGGAAGAAAATTGCGGAAGCTAGGTCAAGAGCGTTTGCTCTGATACCATGACAAAATTTGGAGCAAAAGAAGAAAGACGTGGGAGAATTTCTGTATTCATTGATTGTATTCTTTAATGTACAAAATAGTCACTATATAATACATATGACAATCAATAAAAAAAGAATGATTATATCTCTCTAATCTACGAGTATCGAATCTAATCCTAAATTGACTCAAATAATCAAAATAAATCTTTAGTATCTCTTGAGTATATTCTCCCGAATCAACATCATATCTTCCAATAGAACCTCCTTTTGTTAACCATCCCAACGACTATGACAAAGGCATTCCGTTGTCTTACTCTTGACAACTAAAATCGATAGTTTTGTTTTGTTCTTGCTCCCTATGATCTCCTGATTTCATTTCCAACAATGAATGATCAAAGCCAATGTTGATAGTCCAAGAACTAATCACATGCCAACTCGATGTACCTTAGTCGTAGTGATGAATTTAGTAGGTTTACAGCGAATTGGAAAAGGATCACTAGCATCCATAACCATAAAATTCATATTGAATGAGTATGTATTATGATAACCGAATGTCTAAATGGAGAGAAAAATCATTTTTACCAATATCGATAAGATTTTTATATTTATCGTATTTTTACTAGTAAATATTCTCATATTTATCTTACCTTTTTTTTTTTTTTTTTTTTTCATGTGCACAAGTTATATCCCATATTAATTATCTTACATATCTATTGTGACTTGATGCATTTGTGTGCAAATTCTGCATCGCGACCTATATTGTTAGGGTTGCAACGTGAAAATAATATCTTATGTAATTTAAATTCATGGATAAAAAGGCTTCTTCGGTGGACAAAAAGATATGGTCATTGACTTTTGCGGATATCATGAAAACGATGTGCGTACATGTCACATGGATGGGTTAGTCGTCGGGAGAAAATATTACAAGTGATAGAAAAGTCAATTTTACCCGAGTCAATTCAACGGCGGAAGTTGGTGTAACTTCATGACCCCCGCAATCAGAACGCAAGAAGAAAGGCAAACTGCATGATGGGGAAGTGGCAGTGCGGCCCACTAGTGAGATCCGCCTTTTTGACTCGTCCCAGTGGCTGGAGGACCCCACGAGTTGCCGTGAGAAGATGGCGAACCATAGAGGATGATGCAGCTTGCGATTTGAAAGTTCTTTCGCACGTTCTAAGCATCTGGACAAACGAAGCATGGGAACGACATTTATTTAAAGATATTATAATGTGCAATGAAAGTTTATCGAGAAATTGTCTAATCTAGTGGGACATAGATGAGCCCAGATGACTCGAAGTCTAAATTGCTCTAATATTTAATTGACTTAATGTGGTCTCATAAATTTTTGGTTTATATTCAATCTAATCTTTGGGCCATTGAGTGGATGGGTACATATAGGCACTTTGACATGATACATATGTCACGGATTGAATGTATTCAAGGCACAATATCAAGATGAAGGAGCATGTCCTAAAACTTCTAAGAGTTTAGGATTTCCATGGTACTCTAAAATAATCCTAAGGGAGAGTATTCTTGTAATTAATGGCGTAGGTGGTAAATAAAGAAATTGAATCTCTCTTTTAGATTAGGAGGAGATTATTGTTATAATCAGAAAAACTCAAGTATATCTATGGGTCTCCTCAATCCTATATGTATCATACTAAATATCTAATGCAATAAGAGTAAAAAAGCATTCTCTCTAGAAACCCTAATTTCTGAGAGTTTTTTGTACGACGGGTGAAGAAGTCAAAGTGCATACTGTACGCCTATAGGTAATTTTCAGGCCTCTAAACTTTGTATAATTATCGGATCAATGAATGTCAGTCAACCCTAATAATTTGGTCTTACTACTTTCCGACTTCGATTATCCAGTCCCTCCTTTGGTCGCATCATAAGAATCCAATGGAAGGGTGAGGGTGACTGATGGCAGCAATCTAGTCTAGCGATGATCAAGCCTCGAACTCGTCAGCAATCACAACAGTAGGATTATAGGAAAATAACTCCGACAATGTCAATTTGGTTCCCATCTAGAAGCATAAGGCAAACACCATCCAATAGAAAGAGAAGATGTTCCCCTTTTGGCCTAGCTTTTAGGTAGGAGGATGACCGATCCTTTGGTATAATCCCTTCTAGAAAAAAGCATGACAATATTTACATTTTGACAAGCATTGATGGACAGTAAATGCAAGTGATTAACTCGTTAATGACATATATATTCCCCAAATTTTCTTTCTCACACTTGAGACATATGGGGAATGCGTATGTAAGGGAACAGAATAACCATCAGCATCCTTCCAATTTGCTTTTCATTTACACGGAAATATAATGGCCACATTCATCAGTAGCTTTTAAGCTTACCATCCGTGTTGTAACTTCTCTACCACAATTAACGCCAAGATAATTTTGGAAATGTAAAAAATGGAAGTGGTTCTCTTCGACATGGCATCTTAAATTTCCTTTTTGATGGGTAAATAATACTTGATTTATCTAACACAAATTCCTTTATTCTTGCGTTGGAAGCAATTAATGGGATTCCAGTCTCTCTCTCCCCCTCTCTCTCTCCTTTGTTGAGAAACATGATAACACTTTATAACATCACAACATCGTAAAAACCTCCTCTTCGGAGCCACTTGCGAGGTAAGTCTCCTAGACTATCAGTCCACAGTCTGTTACTTCTAGTACGTAGGTTCTTTTTCTTCGTCTTTTTGGAGGCAATCCATCCTAATCAGAGAAATGTCTCTACTTGGTAAACGACGAAATCGATCACCAAGATGATGAGTTACTTTAACCGTGTATGTATCCACTCAATTAGCTAATGAATCTTCACAATGTGTACATTTAGCGCCAACCATGAATATATTAATGATGAATCTTCATTATTGATAAGACTTAATGATGGATGAGACCGAAAACTGATGAATATATTTAGAACAGAAGTAACCTTTCGAAAAAAGGTTGTAAAGTGAAAAGATACTTTCTCAAAAGACACATTGAAAAAATTCGGATTAAAAAAAAAAAATAAATTTTTTATGATTCCGAATTTCTATAACTTCTAAAAATAACAAACAAATACAATATTTTAAAGATTATGAAGTTATGTCCAAACAGAAAAAATTTTCCAAAAGTTTACAATATCAAATTTGTATAACTTCTAAAAAATAATGATTGAACAAATGCAACCTTTCAAAAATTAAAAAGCTATGCTTGAGCAGTCACGACCTTTCAAAGGTTAAGAAGCTATGTTCCGAACAGACACAATTTTCTAAAGGTTACAGGAGTGCCTAATAACAGTTAGGCAAAAGAGAATAAAATTTAGAATGAAATAGCAAAAATATAATTGTAACTTTATTGCGAATAGTCATGCTATCTCAATAGAACACAAATGTTATTTTATAATTATAAATTTGAATATTAATAAATAAAAATATAAAAGAGAATTAGTGCCAATTATGATTTGCAAAGTGCTAAGTGCACTAAAATCGTGAACCCGCACGTGGGTAATGTAGGTTTAAGCCTACTTAGCCCATTATCTTCCATTATAATGTTAGAAAGCTTCCACACTTACATATTAATTCACACACTTTTAACTTTCTTATGTGGAACAAGACACTTTTGTTTGTTTTACAAATAAACTTCCAATAGTTTTTATTTCTTGCCCGTAACTTTTTGAAAGATATCACATGATCTTCTTGTTGATCACTATTGGCTTCGACACTAAAACTTTCCTTTAATGAGGGAAATATTAGGCCAGGCTTGAGCTAGTTAGCTGGGTATGTCATATGTTTTTAGGTCATAGTACAATGGATCCAAGACTTTTTTGGTAAATTTTCACTAATTGTTTTGTAAAGGACTTTGTTAGCGGAACAATTTTTGGGGTATTATGAAAATACTAATCTATTGTGATTCGTGAGTGATAAATTTTTGAAGAAGTAAGTCTTACAACAATTTATAATTATTTATGATTTGATTTTTTATGATTTAAAATAAATTATTATTCTCACAATATATTGAAGACTGTCATGCACTCATAAAAAATCTCATCTAAAATTCATTTACTGCTTGACATGTCACTGCTGCGTGTCGCTTCCGGTGCAAAAATTACTTTCCAATTAGTAACCAAGAAAAAGAGTGGACTGTTCCACTCTCGAGCAGGAATAATTAGTGCGTTGAATCTTGCCATTTGGCGACCTCAACGACGGGAAAAGAAAACCTTTTCAGACTATGGGCGCCACCGGCAAAAGAGGGGTTCGGATGCAGGATTCTCTTTTGAGCCAGCATCATTAGCGTGGAAACATTCAGAGGTTTAAAAAAGGAGAAGAAAAGGAACAAATTCGGAGCTTCTTTTTCTAAATAAGACTATATATGTGTGCGTGTGGGTGTTGCAATTTTAGGTTTAATCACTTGAAGCTCGTGCAGCTGAGTTTCCTCGTTTGGAACTCCCCAAGAACAATGAAGCCCTCCGGCATTAGATTGCCACTTCCTCTCTCCTCCTCTGCTCATCCTTCTTCTGTTGACGGTGCGGACTCATCTCTCTTGCGCTGACGTCGGCACCGCCGCTTCCTTCGGTCCTCCATACACACGTACGTACGATCTCTCTCTCTCTCTCTCTCTCACACACACACACACACACACACACACACACACACACAAGTTTTGACATCTTTGTGTTTCAGCGACCTCGTGTTACGGCAATGATTCAGCGTAGTTCCCATCTAGCAACCTCTTTGCAGCAGCAGGGGAAAGCATATGGGACAACGGAGCGTCGTGTGGGAGGCGGTACCTAGTAAGGTGCACCAGTGCCATTGCCTCGGGAATATGCATACGCAACCAGACTGTGGAAGTCCGAATCGTCGACTATGCTCCATCGTCTTCTTCACGTCCCTCAAGTGACGACGCGACCATTGTCCTCTCGACAACGGCCTTCGACGTAATCGCAAAGTTTGCCGCAGCTGTGAACGTCAAGTATCAACAGTACGTTTATTTCCTCACCTTATCGGTTGTCTTTAGATGGACACTAAGCACCCATTTGATATAAAATTAGACATGACATGAATTCAGTTCAGTGAGAAAAAAATCTGAATGTGACACGGGTCAACACCGATACGCTTTAACATGGAAATCGTCCTGAATCTCACTGAACTGAATTTACACAGTTTTGACGATACTTGGCTAAGTTTGGCTGAGTAAGTGGCGTGAAACGCATCAGCTGAAGGTGGCAAGCGCTTGTCCACGTGCCTTCCATGACGCGGGCCCCTCATCCATTTTTGATGCCAAGATCTCTAACTTCATTACACTGATGAATTGAAAAGTCAATAGTTTCATTTCATGTGCCCTATATGGTGTAGATTACTTTATTTTTGGGTTTTCGGACGCTGAAGATGAAGTGATAACGAATGCAAATTTCTTTTGACATCTTTCTTGGCAGGGTTTGAAGGAGACGTGCACATTTCAGCTAGTCAACGAGTTGATGAGTCATGATTTGGGAGATTACTCGGTGCATCATATTACAGATATTATCGTTATTTTCTGGAATAGCTACCTTTCATGTTAAAGCAAGATAACTAATTTTCTTATTAAATTAGAGTACTTCCTTTACTATTCGTATTGTACAGGTGTACCTCCTGATTGTAAATATTAAAAAAGTTCGGTCATTAAGTAAAGATGTAACCTTTATCTATCTTCCCTCTTCCTCTATCATGGAGATATTAGAATATTTACATGGTATCAAAGCCACCAAGAAGGACCGTTATCAAAAGCCTCGTTTTATCTTGCTTCTTGCCTTCAATCTTAAAAATAAAAAATAAAGAACCCTAATCTATGAATTTGTGTCCTCTTTGTTCTTTTATGTCCTTTGGGTAAGTTAACGCCTGCTTAGTCCAACAGATATTCTGACTAAACTACTGTCATTGTTTAGAGTCAATTGGATTATACATGCCAATTTGGCTAGTCTGGTTCGGACAACATGTTCTAGGGGTTATTTGCTCTCTAAATGGTGGCCTTGATCATAAGATTGTACAAAGTAGGTGGCTAATGTTTGCAAGTCAAGTTTTAATTTGCTGTCTAAAGCATGTGAAACGTGGTGATTTCAAGCTTGTTTGAGCCTGTGTTGTCTCGCCGGGTTATTATGGTCGTTTGCGTGGTGTTTGAGTCTAACTGCAGATCATTAGAATGGAATATTTTAGTCATCCATGTTGGAGTTTTCATGAACTTGCATGTCTAGGGCACTCGTCATTACTTACCTACCACACCTGCACGTTTATTTCCATGAATTGCATGTCTTATGAAAAGACTGGTAAACGAATATAATAAAAAGTTGTTTTACTTTGATTAGACGTCGTTTAGAGTTTAAACTCGGTGCAAGTTTTCTCATTTACTAAGGAGGTCTCTATTTAGAACTTGGCTTAAATTTGATTTTTGAATTTATCTCTCGAGGAATTCTATTCTAGGGCTATATAACAAGGCATATGTATTATTTGCCCGACAAGTATTGGATTTTATTTCTTGTACTTTATACTTTTGAATTGGTTTACTATATATAGAAAAAGAATAACAAAGCATCAATAATCATACAGATCGTGTCGAATGAGTATGTATTATGACAACCTAACATCTAAATGTAAAGATGTGTCGAAGTTACATCTCATATTATTTATCTTACATATTTATTATGCTTAATACACTTACATGGAATATATGCCCCGCAACTTAAATTGATGGGTTGAAGCCCGAAATGATATTATATAGAATTTTAATTCATGGATAAAGAGCCCCATAGAACCTGGGGAAAGCCTTCCTAGAAAACAAGGCATAGGAAGTTGCAATAACTTCATGACACTTCTCAGCACCCCAATGAGAACGCAAGAAGAAAGGCACGCTGCATGGTGAAGCGGTCCTGAAAGGCAATCATCATGATCTCTGCAGCGATGCTGTCATGTTTTTGTATCATCGAATGATGTGCTGGGTCAACGATTTGCAGTGATCTTGAAGATAAGGACCTGACTTTACAGCGTGTGCGAGTTCAAGACGAACCGTTTTTCCAGCCGGATTGAATGGGTATTAGACCTTTGTTTCACGTCGTCCACAACTGTATCTTCATTCTTTACAAGACTATGTCAATTCCAACGTAAGTTAGGGGCTGGAAAAACAACCACTTCGACTGGTGGGAGTGTTTGGCGTCTTTGCCTCATTGACAGAAGCGATCAAAGACCAGTTAAGCTACAGTTCTGAAGAAAGTTTCACGAGTTTCGTAAAACAAAGTTGTTCGCTTGTGTATAAATAGATAAAACCCTCTGCTGCCCCGCGAATCTGGCGGGTCCCCAAATTGGTAATAAACGTAAAAAGCCTTGGACCTGCATGCCACCGAGAAAGGGAAGTACTTGGATGTGGCCTGTTAGTGACCCTCTAGTACTTAAGTCAGTTTATATTCGAGGGAGAATATACAGAGTGTACAGAGCAAGTTTAAGGTGCTTTCTATCAATCACCGCCAAACTCCAGGACCCACTAAATGTGCATATCCACATCGAGTGTATGTTTTGTCTAGATCCCTTTTACACCGGCGTATAGAAATTCATTAAAGCTCTTTCAAGAAGTTTTGAACTATCATCGGTTTTTCAAGTGCGTTGTTTAAGTATCTCTCCTTTATCACTCAAAATTATTGTATCTTCTCACCGTTACATGAGAATGAAATGGGAAAAACGTATTTGTTCACCTGAATGAGTCAAGATCCTTGTGAATTTTTTGCCTAAAATTTAACCCAACATTGTGACAGCCGAATAGTTTTCGGTAATGTGCAATGATTTTTTGGAAGGGTTTACTAAATCGAGAGGATCTCGATCCATCAAGCCACTCGGCTGACATCGACAAGTAATATTAATAAGAGATCATTCGTAATCTTAAAGCGGTAAACGCTGGTACAAAAGCTTCCAAGTTTTGTCCCTTTTAAGTGGCCTCAGCTTTTTCGAATCCCAAGGGGATTTTGAAGGGTAACATTAAAATATGTAAAGAAATTGGGCAAAATAAGGAAGAAGATAAAGTCAAGAGTTCTAGATGATAGATATGGTTCACTAAATTCAAAAGAAGCCGACCAGCAATCAGAAAGCAGCGTCCTCCATGACATAAGGAATAATTTCCCAGGCGCTTCGTTAGGCAATCATTTTACACCAAAAGTTCCTTTTTTTTTTGAAAAAAGAAGGAACTTGGATATTTGAAGTGCCAAAATTTAACATGAAAGGACACTTACTTGCCAAAAGTCAGGAAACACACACTAAGACTCCATTCGTTTTACAAAAAATGTCAGGAAACACACACTAAGGCTCCGTTCGTTTCACAAAAAATGTGGCGTTTCTGGGGAAGTCATTTTCCAGGAAAATATAATTATTTTTCGGTATTCGGATAAAACTTGAAAATGAAGTGGAATATATTTTTCGCTGTTTGGTAAGGAAAATATTTTCCTCCATATACTCTTTTTCATTTATTTTATTTTTAAAATGGATTTTTCATATTTTAAAAAAAATTATTTTTAATTATTTTTAATTTTTAAAATCTATTATTTTTTTTTCATTTTCATTTTTTTTTCTTTTTTCTTTGTTTTCCATCTCCTTCTTTCTTGGGCGGTGTCGGCCACGGCGATGGCTCATGACGGCCATCGGCGTGGCTCGTCGCTCCCCAAATTAGCGAGTGTGAGTGTCAAGCTTGAGGCTCGCTAAATCGACGAGCGTGAGCTTGAGATCAACGAGCTTGAGGTTCGCCTGGCGATGGCCAACGACTATCCAAGAAAGAAGAAGATGGGAAACAAAGAAAACAAAAAGAAAAAAAAAAAAAAAGAGAGAAAAGAAAAGAAATAGAAAAGAAAAAGGAAATTAAAAATAATTCGAATTAAAAAAATTTGAAGAAGAAGAAGAAAGGAGAGGAAGGAGTGATGATTTGTAGAGGTGTAAGATAAGAGAGATCAAGTGAGAAAAAATGTTTTCCACTTTTCAAAAGTGGAAAATATTTTCCCTAATTTAGAAGATTTTTTTCCTTTCATGGAAAACATTTTCCCCAAGGAATTCATTTCCATGAAACTAATGTTGGAAAATCTAGAAAACGTTTTTCCAGGAAATTATTTTCTACGAGATGAACGGAGCCTAAGTGTCAAAATTAGAGCAAAATGGATCAGTTAAATACCAACGATGAGAAAATCCGGCTCAAATACTGATGTGACGTTTTTTTCGATGAGATAAATACAAAATGAAATTGTTTTGCATGCTAACATGTTGTTTTGTATGTTGAAAGACAAGCAAAAAACAACGTCATTTTATATCGGATTTGAATTATAATATAAATATTACTAAATTAAATTTACAACTAAATTATTTGAAAAAAAAAAAAAGAGGAAGAAAAAGTTGCAGAAGGCATTAGGCGAGGGTTGTGCAAGCCCTTGCCGTTTTGCAATCTCCTCCTCCTCATAATTTTTATTTTAATAAAAATAATTGTTTTAAATTTTAATTAATTAATATTTATATTCAATTAGCTTTTCTTTATATTAGCATATGAAAATCAAAAATGCCACGTAATTTTTGGGAGCCTTTGCAAACATTCGATTTCCATTTCAACTTTTAGTCTTTTGTGAAGAAAATTCTTTCATGTCTCTTTTGACTATGATAAATGTTTCTTTCTTTCGACTGAAACATGGGCTTGGATAGAATCTATCAAGGGCTTTATTTTTGGATCAACTTTCCCAACACTTTTAAATTATCTCATGTTGAAATCAATAAATCATTGTGTAACACTGCTACCAAGGACAAGAATTTTCTTCATCATCAAAGATTGGGTCACACTGTTTCATTCCCTTATCCTTAGTGTCCCATCTGCCCTTTGGCAAAATAGACTCGTGCTCCTTTCCAAAATAGTAGTTCTCGAGTAGACAGTATTTTTTCTTTAATTCATGTTGATGTCCGGGGACCATACCGCACTTTGGACCATGATGGATCACGATTTTTCCTCACAATCGTAGATGATTTTTCACTTGCCACATGGGTGTTCCTCATGCAATCCAAAAATCAAGTCCTCACTCATTTGAAGATTTTTCTTTCCTTATCCAAAAATTAATTTGGGAAGTCGATTCGACGCATTCGCATTGATTACGGAAGAGAATTCTTTAATGGTGAATGTGCTTCTTTCTTTTCTTCGAATGGAATTTTGCATAAGAGTTCCTACACTTATACCACACAGCAAAATGGAGTTGTTGAGAGAAAGCACCGTCACCTCTTAGAAGTAGCACGCGCTCTTAAATTTCAAGCATCTATTCCTGAAAACTTTTGGGAGATTGTGTGGTCACTGCAACATATTTGATAAATTGTATGCCATCATGCATCCTAGAAGGGAAAACTCCATTCGAGATATTATATGGGAGGAAACTAGACCTGAGTCATCTCAAAGTGTTTGGTTGTCTCTGTTATGTGACTATAGTAGGGCCCCGCGATAAAATGGGCCCTCGTGCTCGCCAGTGCATATTCATGGGATATCCCAACCTGAAAAAAGGATATTGGGTTTATGAATAGTCCACCGGAGAATTTTTGTTAGTAGGGATGTTGTTTTTCATGAAGATATTTTTCCCTTCAAAGATGCCACCTCTACGTCTGCAGATGATATGAAAACTAATCATCGATTCTTGTTGGAAGAGGATCTATCTTCTGGAAAATCATATATTGTTGTTTCTCCTCCAAGACATCAGGGAATGTATATAGCATCACCTTCAACGTCCTATGAGTTTTCTACTGGACATTCAATTGAAGATCATCCTATGGAAAAGGAGTCTCAGATGACAGCTTCCATAGAACCCACAACTATTGAAGAATCATCTTTGTAGGTGCAAAATGAGCCACCACGACAATCTGGTCGTGTTACTTGCCCACCAGCATGGACGAAGGATTATGTGTGTTCTTCCTAAAAAAGTCAGGTACTCGTTGTCCTATTTCTGCATATATTTCATTTGATTGGCTGTTGTTAGAACATCTATGTTGTATTAGCCGTATCTCTGAGGAATGAGAGCCTACTAGTTATAATGAGGCAATACATGATCCACGTTAGCAAAAAGCCATGGAGGCAGAACTACGAGTTCTAATTGAAAATCATACTTGGGATATCGTTCCATTACTTGCTCATCATAAACCCATTGAATGTAAATGGGTATACAAGATTAAGTACAGAGCAGATGGTTCTGTAGAAAGATATAAGGCCCGGTTGATGGCCAAGGGTTTCACACAGCGAGAAGGTTTTGACTACCACGAAACCTTCTCTCTAGTGGCCAAGGATGTCACGGTTCGTTCCTTCTTATCCGTTGCTGCTCTTCGGGATTGGTCATTACACCAAATGGATGTCCACAATGCCTTTCTTCATGGTGATTTGGATGAAGAAATTTGTATGGATCTTCCACAAGGATTACGGAGATAGGGGGAGTCTAAGGTATATCATCTTCGCAAATCCCTTTATGGATTGAAGCAAGCCTCTCGAAAATGGTACGCCAAATTTACTTATGCAGTTACGGCTACCGGATTCAAACAGTCCAAGCATGATTATGCTCTATTCACTTGGACAAAAGGTACATCATCTATCTACTTGATGATCTATGTTGATGACATACTTATCAAGGGAAACGATGATTCTGCTGTAAAGAAGCTTAAGGAGTATCTGCATTCCTCTTTTCACATCAAAGATTTAGGGTCACCTAAATATTTTCTTGGAATAGAGATAGCTTGTTCAGATCAAGGAATCTCTCTTAGCCAACGAAAATTCGTGATGTAGATTATATCAGAAGAAGGATTATCAGGATGCAAACTAGCCATTATTCCCATTGAACAAATGCCAAATTGACCACTGTTGATTATGATGCTGGGATATCACCTCTGACGATCCATTATTGAAAGATCTGACAAGCTATCAGAGACTTGTTGGAAAACTTATCTATCTCACCATGACTAGGCCAGACATTTGTTATGCAGTACAAACTCTTAGTTAGTTCATGCATAGTTCGAAGCGGTCCCATATGAATGCAGCTTTGAAGGTAGTAAAATACTTGAAGAAATGTCCAGGTCTAGGGATACTCCTCTCTCGAAAGTGCAATATGGAGATGACAGCCTATTGCAATGTGGATTATGCTACATGTCCTATGAGTAGGAGATCTATCACTGGCTTTTGCATCAAATTTGGGGAGTCATTACTTTCATGGAAGACAAAGAAGCAGTCTACTGTGTCCTTATCCTCAGCAGAAGTCGAATATCGATCTATGGTTAAGACTGTTTGTGAGGTAGTATGGCTATGAGGCTTGCTTCTAGTTCTTGAGATACAAGTTAAGGGTTCGACGTTACTCTTTTGTGACAATGATTCAGCCCTCAAGCTTGCAGCAAATCCCATATTACATGAGAGGACAAAACATATAGAAGTTGATTGCCATTTCACTTGAGAGAAGATCCAAGAAGGCGTCATTGAGACAAGAGGGATCGGAACCACGGAGCAGCTTGCAGATATATTCACTAAACCACTTTGTCAAAGACAACATACATATCTTCTAAATAAGCTAGGCGTATTGGACATATATAAGCCATCAGCTTGAGGGGGAGTGTTGGAAGATATGATTGAAGATTTTTGTGGATTGTAATTGATAGGATTTGTGATTATTTTAGGATTAGAAAGATTAGGAACATATTTATTTACTTTTTTATTGAGTCTCCTCTTGTAATATATACACTCCTGTATACATATTATACAATTGAATGAGATCAATACATTTTCCTCTCCGAATAGTTTCCCACATTTTCCTCTTCAATTACATTCGTGACAGTTAGAAATACCAATTCATCAATTGGTTAAGGCTTTGTGAATATGAGCTTCCATTGAACTTCATCAGTGGCTGGAAGTCAGTACATAATTTTTCACATTTACGCATTCAATCCTGATTATGCTTAACTTTTGTTTGTCCATGAATAATCGCGACATTGTTGAAGATCTCTCTGGCAGAAGAGATTAAGAATACTTGGAGGAGACTGAGACTGAGACTAAGACTGAGACTGAGACTGAGACGGTGGTTGATGTTGACCTCAGTCAACTTGAATTCATGGATTTGTTGAGATGGCGTTGGATGATTGGCAGAATCGGTGGGTGTCTGGAGCTCTTCTGGGTGGGAAAGGAGAAGGGAAAGAGGAATGTGCCGTTTCTAATGTTTTCGTCGCTAAAGCTTTCAATTGAAGAGGGAAAGAGAGCAAGCTTTGGGCTAGTTAGCTAGGCAAAGTGCCATATGTTTTAAGGTCAGCCCACGAGCCCATGATCCATTGCATTGTTGCTCCAGCTTCCCTATCCGGGCCCCTAGGTTTCACGAAATGGTCAGTTGCTTGGCGGGAGAAGCAGCATTCGAATGCAGGGTCAGTAAAAATTTGGAAATCGGAACTTAACTTGGCTCCGCTCGTGTCAATGGTTCTGAAAACATTATTCAAGGCTCGTGTGAATGATGTGCACAGCTGTTAGGTCATTAGGCAAACGAGTGCATATAGGCTTCTTGACATGGGTCACGAACCAAATATTTTCAAGGCACATCATGTCTTGGAGGTGTGACAGCCCAAGCGGTGGTGTGTCCGCGCCTCTACCCCTGCAATACACGTTTTGAGCCTGTGGGCGGAGGAAACAAAACCTTGAGGGAGGTTGTGTGACTCTGATGAAGGGCGTATGTACCCAGAGCGGACAATATATTGGCTTGGGAGAGGGATGGCGGTGCGTCCGCGCCTCTGTCCCTACAATACGCGTTTTCTTGGGATAGTATGGGCTACCCCGAGAAGAATAAAACCGTGAGAACTTAATGTCCAAAACGAACAATATTATACAGTGGGAGGCCCGGGTCCTTAGAGGAGGTGGACAAGATGACCGAGAAAGTTCTGAAACTTGCACGAGTTTATGCTACGTTTGGCAATCATGATAAAATTCATAATATGATAAAACTTATCCCATCTTATTTTTGGTGTTAGCTCAAGAAATGATAAATTTGAATATAAGAGGGATATAGTCTTGATAAAATTATCCCATTGGGGAGTTGATGTAAAAGTGGATAGAATTTCTAATATTAATAATAGTAAATTTATTTTTTTGAAAAATATTTGAATATCAATAATATTTGAATTCTAATATACAAAATTCAAAATAACAAAAATAAAATAAAATTTAGTTTGTATATTTATTACATATTTTAGGTATATTAGTTTAGTTTAATATTTAATAAAATTTTTATTATAGAAGGGAAAAAAATAAAAAGATAATAATTAAAAAAAGAGAGGAAAAATAATAAAAAAAAGCAAATAAAAATGAAATTTGCAAGAGCGTCATGAGAAATTCTTGTTGTCTTCATTTATGCAATTTTTACGTTCATTTTTACTGATATGTCGTTTATATCAAACAATTGATATGATAAAATGAGAATATATCTATATATATTACCGTGATTCACCAAATAGTGGATATGATATAACAATATCATTAGGGTTTGTATGATATTCTAGAATATTCTCGGGGTTTAATGGGTAATATACACTTTTATTCTAGATAATTCTTGTAATTAATGGTGCGGATTTCCTTACCAATAAGGAAACTGGATCTCCACCACTAAATCAATGGAAGATCTATGGCTGCAAATGGAGATTTTCACACACACACACACACATATATATATATATATATAGAGGTCACATCTCCCTATCATTTGTATCATCCAAAAAATTCAACACAAGAAGGGTAATAGAGATTCTCTCATAAAAAGTGAGCGATAGACAAAGGGGAAGGCTGGGCTTAGGCTTCCGTGTCAGGGCATGTGACACGCATAAATTGCCTGGTAATTTTCAAGCCTCTAAATTTTGGATATTTTTCTTCTATTATTGAATGTCAGTCAACCTTTATATTTTGGCCTATATATATTTCTCCGTCAGTGATGATTAAGCGTAAATTTCATCGGTCATCACATCAACGGGATCATATAGAAAGATAATGAGACGATGTCAAGTCGGTTTTCAATCACTAGAAGCATAAAGCAAACTCCATTAATTAGAATGAAAAGATTTTCCTTTTAGGTTAGATTATAGGTAGGATTGGACCTGCACAAGCCCTTAAAAGGCTCATGAAGAAGAAACAGGGGGAAAGAATCCCCAGAGGGCGGGAGCGGGACTCCCTAATGTCGTCTTCCATATTCCTGCTCAATAGGGAACAACAATATGAGTTGGGAATCAAGGGGCAAGACGTGCGGGTACCGACACCTTAAAATAAGGGACGCATCTAGGCTAGACTTTGGTTTATCGAATTATCGCTGAAGGCCCCTATCAAAACCTTCAGTTCCTGCTATGTTGACCCATGTTTCGTACAGTCGTCTTTCAACTAATTTGTCAACATAGTGATTATTATCACATCAACAAGATCATAGAAAGAAAATGAGACGATGTCAAGTCAGTTTTCAATCGCTATAAGCATAAAGCAAATTCCGTTGATTAGAACGGAAAGATTTTTCCTTTTAGGTAAGATTTTAGGTAGGATGGTGACTGATTGATTCATTAAATCCCTTCTAGAAGAAAAAAATTGACAATATCTACATTTGGACAAGCATAAATGGAAGGTAAATGAAAGCAATTTATGCGTTAATGACGTACGATCTCCAAATTTGTTAGTCATCTAATCCTACATGGTAATAAAATCACCACATTTCATTAGTTGCTTTTGAGCTTACCATCCGTGTATTAATTTCTCTATGACAATTCTTTGACATTGCTCTTAAATTTCCATAATTTTGATGGGTAAATAATATTTAGCATGCTTGATATCTACCACAACTTCCCTTATTCTCGTGTCGGAAGAGCAATTAACGGGATTTAATTTTCCCTTTCTGTTGTTGTTGAGGAACCCTATAACACTTTGCAAATCGTGGTTTCTCTTTGGCCAATATTTTTGGAAAAAAAATTGGAGAATATGAAAATGATAATTATTGGAAATTTATTGGAAAATATGAGAAAATAAGATTGGGTGTGCAAGCACTGCCCTTACAAATAATTCTGCTCATCGGACTATGGAATGATAGGTTTTAGTTGCTATTCTTCCAAGATATAACAGATCTTATTCTTTACTTCATACAGAATAATAGAATGAATGGAAACAACCAAATTGTATGTATAACCCAGCAAATCAAGAACAGAAAAATGGGACGAGCGTAAAGATTTTTATGTTTTTGTGTATTACTTGCATTAATGTTTCGGAATAACAATTTGCATGTAAAGAGCCGTTTGCCATCGTCAATCCTTGCATTAAATTGAAAACTGTTACAAATCCGTCACAAATTTTATACATTTGTATACAATTAATGTCGAACCTCATTGACTTTTGCTATGGACGTTCACATATCAACGGAGCTCTTCTTGTCTCATTGCATTCAGGTGTCGCGTTTGGCCTCGCAGTTTCTTCCAGAGCAATGAAGCCCTCCAGCATCAGAACGTCACTTCTCTTTCTTCCTCTGCTCGCCTTTCTTCTGTTGGCTACGCAGCCTCGTCTCTCTCGTGCCGACGTCGGCACCGCCGCTCAATACAGCCTCCGTACACCCGTAAGTAAAATCTCCCTCCCCCACGCCGCCCCCCTCTCTCTCTCGCTCATAAGTTTGATTGTTATGTTTCAGCGACCGCATGTTTCGGCAATGACCCATCGCAGTTCCCATCGAGCAACCTCTTTGCGGCGGCAGGTGAAGGGATATGGGACAACGGAGCGTCGTGCGGGAGGCAGTACCTAGTGCGGTGCATCAGCGCCTCCGTCTCCGGAACCTGCATCCCTAGCCAGACTATCCAAGTCCGAATCGTCGACCGTGCGCAAACCTCATCCTCACGTCCCTCCAGAGACGGCGCCACCATCGTCCTCTCGACGACGGCGTTCGGTACTATCGCAAAGTCATCTGCCGTAGCCATCAACGTCGAGTATCAACAGTAAGTTCCTTTCCTCACCTAATTGGTTGTCTTTTGATCGAAACTAGGCACCCATTCCACGTAAACTTAACATGACACGATTTTAGTGAGAAAAAACTACATCTGAAACAGTTCAATGTCGATAAGCTCTAACATGGTAATGGTCTATCTCGACCTTTCTTTTTCCTATAAAAAGCAAATCTCCATGGATCTCATTGAATTGAACTTACCCAGTTTCGACATTCGCTAAGTTTGGGGGAAAAGTGCAAAAAAAGTCCTAAACTTTTTGCCTTTGTACCGATTTAGTCCTAAACCTTTTTTTGGTGCCGATTCAGTTCTAAACCTTTTTAAATTGTGCCAATTCAGTCCTTTCCGGCCAATTTTGACCGGATTTTGCTGACTGGATGCTGGCTGGCCGACGTGGACAAATTTTAATAATATTTTAATATTTTAATATTTTATCATTTTTGTCTTTTTCCTCCCGTCGCCGTCGAGAGATTCGGCGACCGGCCAAAGGTGACTGCCGGCGAGGGCGAGGCCAACCTCGCCGGATCTGGCGAGGCGAGCCCCGCCCATGGCCTGATCTGGCGAGGCAGCCATGGGCGAGGCTTGCCCATGGCCGGTGAGGCCCGGCGAGGCTCGACCTCGCCAGATTCGGCGAGGCGAGCCTCGCCCATGGCCGCCATCTTGCCGAGATCGGCCATGGGCGAGCCTCGCCCGACCTTGCCGATCAAGCCATGGGTGAGCCTTGCCCTCGCCGGATCTAGTGAGGCAAGCCTCGCCATGGCCTGATCTCGGTGAGGCGGCCATGGGTGAGGCTTGTCTCGCCCCTCGCCGACCTTGCCCATGGCCGGTGAGGCTCGACCTCGCTAGATCCGGCGAGGTCGGCCTTGCCCTCGTTGGCGGTCGCCTCTGGCCGGTTCTGGACCTTGGTGACTAGCTGGAGGAAAAAGACAAAAATTTAAAATTTAAAAAAAATAAAAAATATTAAAATATTAAAATATGATTAAAAGTTGTGCACGTTAGTGCCAATTAGGCCACGTCAGCCGGCCGGCGTCTAGTCAGCAAAATCCGGCCAAAATTGGCCGGAAAGGACTGAATTGGCATAACTTAAAAAAGTTTAGGACTGAATCGGTACCAAAAAAAGATTTAGGACTAAATCGGCACAAAGGCAAAAGGTTTAGGACTTTTTTGGCACTTTTGCCCTAAGTTTGGCTAAGTAACCGACATGAATGCAAATGACGCAATGCATATCATCATATCTTGCGAATGATTGTTTCCGGCATGATCCACATCAACTCAAGGCGGCAAGCGCTTGTCCATATACCTCTGTTGACACGGACTCTTCGTCCTTTTTCATGCCAAGATCGTCCATGACGATCGTGATGAACTGAAAAGTCAATGGATTCATCTTACGTGTTCTATACCGTGTTAGATTGTTTTTGGGTATTCGAACGTTGAAGGCAAAGTGATAAAGACGACAATTTTGTTTTGACGTCTTTCCTGGCAGGGTTTGAAGGGGACATACAGCACGCACGTTTGAGCTGGTCAACCACTTCGGCGCTGTTAATGATTGAGAAATTATCCAGTGCATATATTAAAAGTACAAAACTGCAACTTGATCAATATTATTATGGATTTTTGAGAATTCTCCATCAGAGATTATTATTAGAGATTGATAACGGGGTATTGTCTGATATTTTGTTATTTTCTAGAATAGCTTGTCGGCCGTCAAAACGGTATCCTAAGATCAACATAGCTAGAAACTCGAACATAGTAAAGGAGAGAAAGAGATTTGCGTACTTGATTTGTAATCCATCGTTTTTTTTATACAGAATGACAATGATCCAATGCTTAGATTCTTCTCTTCTATTGCCCTTTGGAACCTAGCTCGATGAGATTGCCCGTTACGCCTTTTCTTATGTGAGTTGATTGTATGTTTGTGGAGAGAAGAAGATTAAGGGAGAGACATTAGTGCTATTTATAGAGTTTTCAGTCAGATTCTATCATCATGAGCCAGCTCGGCCCGTGCAAGCCAATCCCATATTCGACTATTAAAAAACCTTATGCCTTACCTTATTAGACTAACCTCGTAAAATGGAATTACAATCTCAATTAATTAGTCCACATCGAGAAAAATCTTACATTCTCCCACTTGGCCTATATTAATTGAAATGATAGACAATAACTCCCCCTTGAACACAGCTTACAACTTTCATTGTATTGTGCTCTCCAAAGAGCAACTATTCTCAAAATCTCAAAGGGTGCTGAGTTGGAATCCCATTCTAACTAAGGATTCTTGTGAAATAGTATCTCTCTCCAAAAAAGCGTATTTTTTTTACTGCCGCACAAAGAAAATATTTTGTTGCGAATGAATAAGATATTGCGGAATTGTCCATATGTAAAATTATTGATATGGCTCCTTTCAACATAAAAGGGGAATATTTTGTTACAATATAAGTAGAAGTGACGTGGAAACAAGGGGTCCATTGAATTTCAAGTATTTCGTCTCACCAATAAGAGACGACGATTGACTTCACATTTGGAATTGCACCGAAAAGATTATTTATCTCATAGAGGTTTACGTAAAATCTTGGGAAAACGCCAACGACTGCTGTCTTATTTGTCAAAGGCATGTGTGCACATTTTTGTTAGTCTAGAGTTAATTCTTAATAGTTAATCCAATCTCATAAATTTTCAAATATTAAATCATGACTGTAACTGTATGTACACACATAGAGCCTTTCATGCTCATAAGTGCTTTCAACTTTACTGATATGGATTCAATATGATGAATAATTCCTCATAAAAAGTAATACCTTATGTATTATGCTTTTGTCAGTCACTATTCTCTTAAGTGTTATAAAAAGCTGAATGTGTCGTTAGAGAACATATTTATGGTTCTAATGAATCCACATATATCATATCTTTATAGTTAACCTTTTTTTTTTAATGTATAGTCAAGACATATGCTCAAGGCTGTTAACTAGATGCCTCCAACCTTCACTCAAGGTTTACACAATATCTTGAGATTTCAATTACACATAATCAACTCAACATGATAACAATATATTCATAAACACTTTATTGAATGTAAAAGAGTTTATATAAGTCAAAATGTTACTAAAGCTTTATTAGAGCAAAACAAAATAGCTCCAACTAAAAAACAGCATCCGATAATGCTTTTAAGCTCATGCTTACGATGTGTCGTTCAAATACACAAGGATAAAGACCTTTAGTTAGTGAATTAACAATCATATCATTTGTTAAAATATGTTTTACTGCAATATCACCATTTTGAACTTTTCCTTTATGGTCAAAGTGTCACGCCTCGATCCTCGATCGCGTGCCCATCTCTCACCTGGTCGATTAATAGTGACGTCTCAGGACGTATTGCCGACTCTTTTCATTTTAATACGCATGCGAAATCAGATAATAATCCCTAGACAATAACACATTGGGATAGAAAAGTAGGCCATAATTTTCACAACATGAAAACACATAACCACACTTTTATACACGGCAAACTATAGTATCATATAACACTATTCATAGGTCTGATCTACTATATATTCAATCAAAACTCAAAGTTTGCAAAACAAGATGAAATTTTAGTCCTCATTCGGGTCGCACTCAGGATCCTCCTCAGGATCATCAACTTCTTCAAAATCTTTCTCCTCCTCGGGTTTCACATCAGGTTCCTCCTCCTCAGGCTCCTCATCAGGGTCCTGAAATGGTTATACAATAACCATTGAGACCACGTTTCAACAAGTTCTACCCCCTAAGACTCGATTAGTAAATCAATACGCTAATCGGGCTACCTATGTACGCACGGGTCAGAGGGCTTACCTTGGCCTCAGATTCCACCTGCATATTAACATAGTTCAATAGGCACCCAAGCAATCACATCATAGATTGTTGTCTCGATCAATCGATCTAGTTGATTACATATCAATCGGACCACCTCAGGATCATTTCCATCCATACTATACAATTTCCAGTATAATATACCCAGTCATCGAGTCACGTAAATTCCCTCAGGCCCCGTTTTCGCCAAGACAACATACCAATCACCGATCCCACACATTTTCTAAGGCGCCGTTTTCGCTAAGGTGATGTACAATAAACACTTTATGTGCATGCTCTCGGGCGTTGTTTTTGTCGGGGTGATATATTAATCACAGAGCTAATATAAACAATTTATGTACGTGCTCTCGGGCGTCGTTTTCGCTGGGGTGATATATTTGATCACAGAGCCACTATAAACAATTTACTCGTATGCTCTCGGGTGTTGTTTTTGCCGAGGTGATATATTTGATCACAGAGCCAATAGAAACAATTTACATACATGCTCTCAAGCGTCGTTTTCACCGAGGTGATATAATTAATCACAGAGCTACGTGCTACATAATTCTTTCCCAACTTTATAATACCCGATACTATCGTACCTGATTGGTCTTAGCCAAGAGTATCTTTAATTCATTCTCATGACTTTATCCACTTCATAGCCCATCCAAATTATTATTGGTGCTATATAATTATACTCGGCCATCTACCAATCAATTATTCAATTTCAATCAATTTAGGAATAATTCCTAAAATTTCACAATCAATTCAATTCAACGCAACGTAGAGCTCAAATAAATAAACAGATTGCACCATGATAATTAGTATAAAATTCCAGTCGTCGGCTATCCCTACCTAATTTCCGAAAAATAAATAAATAATTAAATTAATTTTGAAAATTAATAAATAAATACTAAAAATCCAATTTGGGCCCGTAATGCCTAATTGAAACCCGAGAAGGGTTGGAAAATATCCTAAGATACATTCAATAAATAATATAGGCTATCCTCTAGCTAATTTTACTAGTTAAATGCCTAACATGCATCATACTTAATTAATAATCACTAATATACTCTAATCTAACTACTTAATTGCACTTAATTAAATCTAATCAACCCTTAAGCATAATTAGCAAACTAAGCAAGGATTAATGAGTAAAACTCACCCGCTTAACGATTTACTTGGTTCGAAACGTCAGGAATGCCTCGGGGGATGTTAAACTCCAAAGCGGGCCTCGGGTTCGAGACTCGGAAATAACTCAAAACAAACTTGCAAGGCGGCTGGAAACCCACACCAAAACCTTTTGTTCTTGGTTGGAAATGAGTGGAAAATAGCTCGGTTTAGGTGAGAATGGTTCGGGAAAGATAGAATAGGCCAAACCGGGCCTTGATAGAGCTTTACCGGTGAAGAAACGATGAAGGCAGCTCCGGTTGAGCTCCTCTGGTCACGGCACAATTGCTGGGACGGTGAGGAAGGTGAGCAAGGCGCGGCGTGCGCGGGGTGTGCATGCACGGCGGCGAGCGGTGTGGCTTTGGTGGCTTCTTGGCGTGCGACGGCCGGACGGTTTTGCACAAATGAAGGGAGAGAGGAGAGTCTTGGACGGTCAAGGAGAGAGAGAGGGAGAGAGGATAAGAGGGAATGGAGACAAGGGCCCCATTGGCCTTATTTTCCAAAGCTTTGTCCCCCACAACTTGTCCAAGAAACTAGCCATCTATGTCTATCATCCACCAGCCAATTCCAGCTCATATTCCCTTCTAGAAGACCCTTGAATTGGTCCAAATGTTGAGGGTTGAGGGGTATTACAAATTTGGCAAAGATCTCCCTCAATTGAACACTTATTCCTCCACAAATCAACCTCATTTGCTCACCATAAAATCAATTGACATCTCAATGCCTCAATTGATAATTTTCCTCACCTAGAAATCCATCTTACTTCTCAAATTTGAAATAAAAAACAACCCTCGGCTTGTTCTGCACAAAAACGACCATGTGACAACTTTTTTTCCAAAAAGTCTCGGTTGTCAGAAAAATCTTCTGAGACTGAGTCGAGGGTCCTAGAATTTATTGTGACATGACAGAATCTTCAATTTCTGATATCGGACTTGAATTGGTGGTTAATTTCCATTCGGCGCGTTTTTAGCGTGACCCATACTATCGAGTAGTTTTCAGAACTTTTTAGGGCAAATGACCCATGGTCGATTTTCTTCGAGCCACTATGAACCCACTCGACTCAATGGTGACTCTCGATTGTTGTGAAAATTTCGAGGATTCAATTACGGACACATGGTACTAAAACGATAGTAAAATCATATTAGTGCCGGTTGACGAGAATTTTCCAATTTAGTGGAGTCACCCACGATCGGCCACACATCTCAGTTGAACAGACATATCTCTGATCTCAAAAATTGATTTTTTTAATTGTGTCGTAATGGCCTCTAAAGATAAGCACGGTAGAGAAGCCGATTCTTGGTCAAATTCTCAAGTCTATTTGCTTTAAAGTCCTTAGTAGCTTTCTTAGCTAGTCTAGTTATCTTGAGAGTGATCAGCTCTGAGAACAGCCTTATAGGTGCGTCAATGAAATGCCCGATTAATTCAGTAGAAAACAGGGTTGGAAATTTGGAATGTCACAACTCTTCCCCTCTTATAAAAATTTTGTCTTCGAAATTTAAACCATTACAAAACTTGATAAAAAATGTGGGGGTACAATTCTCTCATCGACTCTTCAGTTTCCCATGTTGCTCCTTCAGTACGGTGGTGTTGCTAGATCACTTTGACCAACGGGATGGTCTTTGTACATAGAACTTGCTCTTTATGATCCACAATTTGAATCGGGCTTTCAACGTATGACATACGGTCATCCACGTCCAATTCCTCGAAATTGAGCACGTGAGTCGAGTCAGGCTCGTACTTCCTTAACATCAACACGTGAAAGATGTTATGCACCTGCGCCAATCTCGGCGGCAGTGCAAGACGATACGCTAGGCTCCCAATTCTTTCAAGAATCTCAAATGAACCTACGTACCTCGGACTCAGTTTACCTTTCTTACCAAAGCGCGAAGTTTCCATCATTGGTGATACTTTTAAAAAAACGTGATCACCAACTTGGAATTCCAAAGACCTTTGATGTTTATCTGTATAACTTTTTTGCCTGCTCTGAGCGGTTTTTAATCTGCTTCTGATCACTGCCACGGCTTCCACTGACTGTTGGACTAACTCTGGGCCTGTAATCTTTCTTTCCCCAACTTCATCCCAACACACTAGCGTTCTGCATACTTTGCCGTACAATGCTTTGAATGGAGCCATCTTGATGCTCTGCTGATAACTGTTGTTGTAGGCGAATTTCACTAGATGAAGCTGATCTTCCTTACTTCCCTTGAAGTCTATTACACAAGCTCTTAGCATGTCCTCGAGGGTCTGAATCGTCCTCTCAGACTGGCCATCCGTCTGAGGATGATATGCCGTACTGCACTGAAGCTTGGTACTTAAGGCACTCTGCAAGCTCGTCCAAAAAAGCTGCAGTAAACCTTGGGTCTTTGTTTGAGGTTATTGTAATCGGCACTCCATGCATACGAACCACTTGACGCACATACAAGTCTACGTGTCTATCCAAACTTAGGTCCTTTCGAACTGCAATGAAGTGAGCCGACTTTGTCAGTCTATCAACTACCACCCAAATTGAATCATTTCCTCTTTGACTCCTTGGTAGTCCAGTAATGAAGTCCATTGTCATATGCTCCCATTTTCATTCTGTGATCGTGAGAGGTTGCAGAAGTCCTCCCGGCTTGCAATGCTGGTCCTTTACTTGTTGGCACGTCAAATACTTGGCGACATGCTTGGCGATATCCGCCTTCATACCTGACCACCAATAGTGTTGACGCAAGTTCTGATACATCTTGGTACTTTCAGGATGAATGTTGTAACTGCTATGATGTGCTTCAGATAAAATATCTTCTTTAAGCTTCACATCGTCAGGTATAACCAAACGTCCTTGGAACCTCAGTATTCTATCATCAAAAAACTCAAAATCAGCCTTTTTTTTGTCTGTGTCCTCCTGAAGTATCTCTTGTACATTTGTCGGTTGGAGTAGCTTGATTCTAACCTGGACATTCGGTTCAATTCTGAGGGTGGCCATAAGACTTGAAAGGTGGCCTACCTCAAACTTGAATATCGAATCTCGAGCTCTCTCGATTAAGTTCCACTCTTTAACCAATATATGAGTAACTGTAGACTTTCGACTCAAAGCATCGACGACCTTATTCGCCTTTCTCAAATGATATAACACAGTCGTAGTCCTTCATCAACTCCATCCATCGGTGCTGTCTCATGTTCAATTCCTTTTGAGAGAACAAATACTTGAGACTCTGATGGTCCAAGAAGATTTGAAACTTTTCCCCGCACAAATAGTGCCTCCAAATATTCAACGCAAATATGATGGCTGCGAGTTCTAGGTCATACGTCAGATAGTTCAACTCATGAGGTCTCAACTGACGGGAAGCGTAGGCAACAACTCTGCCATGTTGCATCAACACGCAACCCAATCCTCTGAGTGACGCATCATTTTAGATCTCGAATCCTCTGGGACCAGATGGGATCGTTAGTACATGTGTGGTAGTCAGCTTTTCCTTAAACTCTTGGAAACTACTCTTGCATTTGTCTGTCCACACAAATTTATCTTCTTTCTTTAGGAGCTTTATCAAAGGCAATGCTAACAATGAGAATCCTTCCATAAACCGTCTATAATACCCTGCTAAACCCAGAAAATTCTGATCTCTGTCATTGTAGTCGATCTTGGTCAATTGATCACGGCTTCTATCTTGCTTGGGTCCACCGAAATTCCTTTGCCTGAAATCACATGCCCTAAGAAAGCAACACGAGTTAACCAAAACTCGCACTTGCTAAACTTAGCATACAATTGATGAACTCTCAGTGTCTGCAGTACTAGTCTCAGATGACTCTCATGCTCTTCATCACTTCTTGAATGCACCAGAATATCATCGATGAATATGATCACAAACTGATCTAGGTATTCCTTGAATACCCTATTCATTAAATCCATGAAAGCAGTAGGAGCATTCATTAGCCTAAATGGCGTCACTGTGAACTCATAGCGACCATAACGAGTATGAAATGCTGACTTAGGAATGTCCTCCTTCCTAATCCTCAACTGATGATATCTTGTTCTAAAGTCGATCTTCGAGAAAATCAACGCTTCTTGTAGCTGATCAAACAAGTCATCAATCCTTGGCAATGGATACTTGTTTTTGATTGTTACCTGATTGAGTTGCTGATAGTCGATGCACAGATGCAACGAACCATATTTCTTCTTTTCAAACAAAACTGGTGCTCCCCAAGGTGATGCACTAGGGCGAATAAATCCTTTATCCAGTAACTCTTGCATCTGCACCTTCTGTTCCTTCAACTCAGATAACGCCATCCGGTAATGAGCCTCAAAGATTGGCTCTGTCCCGGGTGCTAGTTCAATCACAAACTCTATCTTTCTTTCTGGCGGTAGACTTGGCAATTCTTTTGGAAAGACGTCTGGAAATTCTCGTACCACAGCTATGTCTTCCATTTTTAACTCCACAACTGTCGTATCCACGACAGTTGCCAGGTAACCTTGACAACCCTCGTCCAATAGACAAGTTGTCTCTTGCGACGAGATTAGTACAATCGAGGGTCCTCCTCGATTCCCGAAAAACTCGAAGCTCTTACCCTCTAACGAGTCAAACTGAATCGATTTACGATAGCAGTCAATTACAGCTCGTTGCTTGGTGAGCCAGTTCATGCCAATTATCAAATCAAAGTCATACATGGCTAAGACTAACAAATCTATTTTCCTCTCTCGCTCACCAATCGCTAACTTGCAACCAGAACAACCCAAAGTAGCAATCACTTTATCCTTCAATGGTGTAGATATGCAAACTGCCGATTCCAGCAATACAGGACTCAACCCTAGCAACTTAACATACTGCTCGGCAATAAAGAAATGGGTTGCTCCCGAATCAAACAAAGCATAAGCATGTTGGTCGTTGAGCGATACCATACCTGTGATCACGTCAGGCGTAGTTTTTGCCTAACCTTGTGTGATAGCATAAACTGTGCCCTGGACTGGAGGTCTCAACTGTCCTCCTTGCGGTATGTTCTGAGGGGCATACCCTCTTATCTGTCTCATCAATGGTGGCGGCGGCAGCTGAGGTTGCCCTCTTTGCTTCCTTAGACAATTCCTTGCAATGTGACCCAGTTGGCCACATTCGAAATATGCTCCTATCTTGACGGGGCACAGAGTTGACCCGTGTTGCCTTCCACACAAGTGACATGAATCAATCCTATTGGGCATCGGCCTGCTGAATCCACTCCTCTTGAAGGGTGGAGCATGGGATTTACCTCCAGGCATGGGTCTTTTTCCTAGGCGAATACTTTCTCGCTGAGAGTTAAACCTCAATCCAGATGAAGCGGCTCTCTCGTTCTGATCCTTCTCAATTTTCTAGGCTCTCAAATATAGATCATTGTAAGTCTTCAGATCCAGAAGGACTAATGTGCTTCTCAAGTCTGGTATGAATCCATCTCTAAACCTTTTGCTCGGTTTACCGGGTTCTCAGTTAACTTAGGGGCATATCGCGAAAGTTCAACGAACTTCGCATCCTACTCATCAATAGTTAGGGAACCTTAGTGAAGATGTTGAAATTCAGCCATCTTCACCTCCCTGGCAGTCTCAGAGAAATACTTATCATTAAGGCTTCAAGAAAAATGTTCCACTCTTGAACAGTGCATTCTGGAAAGATCGCTTCTCGAGTAGTCATCCACCAAGTATTCGCAACTCCATCTAGCTAGTAAGTTGCTAAGACTACTTTCTCAATCTCGTTGCACATTAGAAGTGCAAACGTTTTCTCGAGCTTCTGAACCCACGAGGCAGTAGCTTCGGGATCTCCTGTCCCGATGAATTGAGGTGGGTGCAATTTCAAGAATTTCCACTAGCTTGTGGATTGGTCTTTCAGCGACCATAACTCCTGGCGGACCTCCAATAGGTACGGCGGTAGGTGCAACAGCAGGGGAAACTCCGGTAGCAGCGGCAACAGCGGCTTAAGCGGCAGCTTCAACAGTGGCAGCTTGGTTTTGAGCCTGTTGCTTCACTTTGTTACCCAAGGCTTCAAGTACACGCATGATCTTGTCGAACCTGGGATCATCAAGGGCTACTACCCCAGCATCAATAGGAAGTGATGCTTCGCCACTAGCACTAGCCATGGTTGGCGTTTTACCACGGCCTCCTTGGGCATCGACCTTAGTTAGTGTTCTGCCTCGAGTCACGGCCCTACTGGCCCTTTTAGCAGGAATTCTAGGCTCCTGATCACTCATGGTGTAGCTTTAATCAATTAACACTTGCTTCCAATTCAACACCGAATTAAAAATAGAGCAATTCAAACGACAAGCAATTCTAGCATCTAGCTAACACAAACATGCACCAGTATGAAATTAAAGGAAATTCTTACTACTATCCCAAGATCCATCGCTCCTTATCACTCTAATCTTGAACCTGGCTCTAATACTACTTAAACAAGATGTCATGCCCTGATCCTCGATCGCGTGCCCATCCCTCACTTGGTCGATTAATAGCGACGTTCTAGGACGCATTGCCGACCCTTTTCATTTTAATACGCATGCAAAATTAGATAATAATCCCCATACAATAACACATTGGGATAGAAAAGTAGGCCATAATTTTCACAACATGAAAACATATAACCACACTTTTATACACAGCAAACTATAGTATCATATAATACTATTCACAAGTCTGATATACTATATATCCGATCAAAACCCAAAGTTTGCAAAACAGGATAGGATCTCAGTTCTCATCCAAGTCGTACTCAAGATTCTCCTCAGGATCAACCTCTTCTTCAAAATCTTCCTCCTCCTTGGGTTTCATATCAGGGTTCTCCTCCTCAGGTTCCTCCTTCTTAGGCTCCTCATCAGGGTCCTGAAATGGTTATACAATAACCATTGAGACCACGTCTCAGCAAGTTTTACCCCCTAAGACTCGATTAGTAAACCAATACGCTAACCGGGGTACCTATGCACGCACGGGTTAGAGGACTTACCTTGGCTTCAAATTCCACCTGCATATTAGCACAGTTCAATAGGCATCCAAGCAATCACATCATAGATCGTTGTCTCGATCAATTGACCTAGTCGGTTACATGTCAATCGGACCAGCTCAGGGTCATTTCCATCCATACTATACAATTTCCAATATAGTATACCTAGTCATCGAGTCACGTAAATTCCCTCATGCCCTGTTTTCGCCAAGACAACATACCAATCACCAATCCCACACATTTTCTAAGGCGCCGTTTTCGCTAAGGTGATGTACAATAAACACTTTATGTGCATGCTCTCGGGCGTCATTTTTGTCGGGGTGATATATTAATCACAGAGCTAATATAAACAATTTACGTACGTGCTCTCGGGCGTCATTTTCACCGGGGTGATATATTTGATCACAGAGCCACTATAAACAATTTACTCGTATGCTCTCAGGTGTCGTTTTCGCCGGGGTGATATATTTGATTACAAAGCCAATAGAAACACTTTACGTACATGCTCTCAAGCGTCGTTTTCGCTAGGGTGATATAATTAATCACAGAGCTACGTGCTACATAATTCTTTCCCAACTTTATAATACCCGATATTATCGTACCTGATTGGAAGAGTATCTTTAATTCATTCTCACGACTTTCTCCACTTCATAGCCCATCCAAATTATTATTGGTGCTATATAATTATACCCGACCATCTACCAATCAATTATTCAATTTCAATCAATTTAGGAATAATTCCAAAAATTTCATAATCAATTCAATTCAATGCAATGTAGAGCTCAAATAAATAAACAGACTGCACCACAACAATCAGCATAAAATTCCGGTTGTCGATTATCCCTGCCTAATTTCCGGAAAATAAATAAATAAATAAATTAATTTCGAAAATTAATAAATAAATACTAAAAATCCAATTTGTAAAGCTACATTTGTGTTAGAAAGGGGAAAAGAAGTTGCAGACGCTAGCGAGATGACTCAAGGAGAAAAGACCAAGAGACAAGCTCTTGATGCTAAAGCAATTTACTCCTTATATTGTGCATTATCTTCTACTGAGTATAACAAAATATCTTCTTGTGAAATAGCCAAAGAAGTGTGGGATAGGCTGCACATTACCTATGAAGGAACTGATCGAGTAAAAGAAACAAGGATCAACATTCTACTCGGACAGTATGAAGCCTTCAAGATGAAGCTGGTAGAATCTATTACTGACATGTTTAGTCGTTTTACAGAAATTGTAAACGGTCTAGAGTATTAGGGACATCCAATCTCAGAACCAATGAAGGTCAACAAATTGCTGCGTGGACTTTCCAAAGACTGGAATCATGCGAAGACTTCAATAAGGGAAACACAAATAATCATGCCACTTTTGGTAGACGAACTTGTTGGGACACTTCAGTCTTATGAAGTAGAACAAATCAACGAGGAAGAAAATCCCAGAGGTAAGAAGTCAATTGCCTTAAAGTCTAATGATGATTATGATGTTACAGATTCTAAAGAGGACATAGACGATGAAGAACTAGCACTTATGATAAAGAGGTTCAGGAAATTGAACAAAAAGGGAAGAAGGTTCAATTGGAAGAAACAAAGCACTCAAAAGTTCCATAACAAATCAACTGAGGATGATGAAACCAACAAGGATGTGATATGCTTTGAATGCAAGAAAAAAGGACACATCAGACCAAATTGTCCCTTGTTGAAGAAAAAGAAGGGAAAAACTGAGAAATACATAAAAACTCTCAAAGCAAAAACATGGAGTGGTACTAAATGCGAAGAAAGTGATGAAGATTATGCCAATATTTGTTTAATGGCAAAATTAGCATCAGACTCAGACTCTGAAATAGATACAGATTCAGACTCAGATAGTGAATTCGAGGTAAGTAATTTAAAAATTCCTACTAAAGTCTCCAAATATATTGATGAACTTTGTCTTATTCTCAAAACCTCTCTTAAGAGGATTTCTGAGCTAAAAATGGAGAATTCTACACTGAAGCAACAAGAAAATTCTTGGAAAGAAAAATTTGAAAATTTTAACAAAATTTTTGCTGTTTTAAAAGAAATTACCGATTCTCTTTCAAAAGAAAATACATTTTTGAAAAATAATATCTCAAATATTTCAAAAAGGTTTTCAATAGGGTCTGAGAAGTTGGAAAAGATTCTTTCCGCACAAAGACCTTATTTCAATAAGTTAGGCTTGAAAATGACTTCGGAAACTATTCCTTTAATTTATTTTCCAAAAGTGAAGGAAATAATCAAACAAAGGTCTACAAAAACTTTTTACAAGAATCATTTTCAAAAAGTCTTTGTAAAATCTGTTGGCCGAAGTGCTCCCAAATGTTCTAAGTGTAACAGCTCATAACACTTTGAGAAATAATATCCTATGGTTTGGAGACCTGTTAAGAAGGATTGGGCAAAGATTGTATATTGCACTAACTCCTTTGGACCCAAGAAAATGTGGGTACTAAAGAAAGCTTGAGTTTTTTTTTGTAATTGCAGGTCACTATCAAGAAAAATGTCAAATGGTATTTGGATAGTGGCTGTTTAAGACACATGACTGGAGATTCAAATTGTTTTATAAAGTTTTTTCAAATAGATGGTGGAAAAGTCTCATTTGGAGGAAATAGCAAAGGAAGAATTGTTAGGTGTGGAACTGTAAAGATTGAAAGTCTCATAATCAACAATGTCTCATTGGTGGAATGACAAATTACAATCTGCTTAGCATAAGTCAACTGTGATATACTGGATTCAAAATCAATTTCTAGGAAGGGATATGTTCAAGAACTAGTAAAGATTTTTCACAATCTTTTACTGGACGAAGGCATGGGAACATCTATCTTCTGGATATAAAACCAGAAAGATCTCAATGCCTGATATCAATACAAGATGAAGCAAATCTCTAGCATCGAAAACTTGGCCATATCAACATGAAGCAAATTGCCAAAATCTCTTTCAAGAAGCTTGTTCAAGGACTACCTAACCTGAAATATCAAAAATCTGACTTATGCATATCATGTGTGTTGGGAAAACAGTTAAGAAATTCTTTTAAACCAATAAATAAAGTTACTACTAATCGTGTTTTGCAGCTACAACATATGGATCTCTTTGGACCAACTAGAACTCAAAACATTGATGGAAAGAGATATTGCCTAGTGATTGTGGATGACTATTCTCGATTTACTTGGGTTCACTTTCTGGCAAGTAAGTCTGAAACATTTCCTCACTTTTCAAAATTTGCCAAAAAAGTACAAAATGAGAAATGATATACTATCTCAAGTATATGGACAAATCAAGGAGGTAAGTTTGAAAATCAAGATTTTGCCAAATTTTGTGATGATTCTGGATTTCAAGATGTTTTCTCCTCTTCATACACTCCATAACAGAATGGAGTTGTAGAAAGAAAGAATAGATCTTTGCAGGAAATGGCAAAAACCCTTTTAATTGAAAGTAATATTTATTCTAGTTTTTGGGTTGAAGCAGTTTCTATAGCTTGTTATATTATTAACAAAGTATTCTTTAGGCCTATTCTGGAGAAAACTCCTATGATTTATTCAAAGGAAAGAAATCTAATTGTTTCTTATTTTCATATGTTTGGTTGTAAATGTTTTGTTTTGAAAAATGCAAATGATCAAGTCGGTAAGTTTGAAGAAAAATCAGACGAGAGAATCTTCCTTGGATATTCAACCTCCAGCAAAGCCTACAGAGTATTTAACAAGAATACTTAGTCTGTGGAAGAGTAAATGAATGTCAAATTTCAGGACTCTTTGCAAATTCAATCGATTCAGACTCAACCTGAAGAATCTGAACCTGTTCTAAACTCTATAAAGTCTATCTCCCCTAAAGCTACTCAGATTTCAGAAGAACAACAACGAACTGATGTTGAAGAATCAACTGAAGAAAAAGACCAACGATCTGTCAAACTGACCAGTAACTGGAAGCACAAGTCTAATCATCCCAAATAACTCATTATTGGTGATATTGATGAAGGGATTTGCACCAGATCCAAAAGGCAAGAAGAGTTTAGCGCTGTGGCTCTTTTTTATGAATCAAACCCAAAAGCATTGAAGAAGCTTTAACTGACGAAAACTGGATTGAAGCAATGCAAGAAGAGCTCAGATAGTTCAATGGTAATGATGTTTGGGAATTAACTCATAAACCAAAAGGTAAATCTGTTGTTGGAGCTAAATGGGTTTTCAGGAACAAGATTGACGAAAAAGGAAAAGTGGTAAGAAACAAAGCAAAACTCGTGGCCAAAGGATATACGCAAGAAGAATGGATAGACTAGATGAGAATTACACTCCAGTAGCAAGGTTAGAAGCAATTAGATTATTACTTGCTTTTGCTTGTTATAAGAATTTTAAGTTATTCCAAATGGATGTCAAAAGTGCATTTCTGAATGGATTTATCCAAGAAGAAGTCTATGTGGAACAACCTCCCGGTTTTGAAGACCCAAGGAAACCAGACTTAGTATTCAGACTGAAAAAGGCTTTATATGGTTTAAAACAAGTACCTCGAGCATGGTACGACAGGTTAAGTAAGTTTTTAATTCAAAATGGTTTTGTCAAAGGAAAAGTGGACACTACCTTGTTCATTAAAAGAGATGGTAAAAACTTCATACTTGTTCAAATCTATATTGATGATATTATATTTGGTTCTCCTAATGAAAACCTGTGCAAGAAGTTCTCTAAGTCTATGCAGGATGAATTCAAGATGAGTATGATGGGTGAAATATCATTCTTTCTCGGACTACAAGTGAAGCAATTGAAGGAAGGAATTTTCATTCACCAAGAAAAATATGCTAAAGAACTTGTTAAAAAGTTCGATTTGGAGAATTGCAAAAAGACTGATATACCAATGTCAAGTTTTTCGAAGCTGGACAAAGATGAAGGAGGAAAGAAAGTTGACCATAAGCTATATAGGAGTATCATTGGTTCACTTCTTTATCTTATTGCTTCTAGAGTTGACATTTTGTTTAGTGCTTGCATTTGTGCTAGATTTCAATTTAATCCTAAAGAGTCTCATCTAAGTGCTGCAAAACACATCATCAAATACGTTGCAACCACCTCAAAGTTAGGTTTGTGGTATCCTAAGAAATGAGACTTTACTTTCCTTAGATATTCAGATGCAGATCTAGCAGGTTGCGGAGTTGATAGAAAGAGTACTTCGGTACTTGTCAATTGCTAGGAAACAAGACAGTATCGTGGTTCTCAAGGAAGCAAAGCACTGTAGTTCTTTCAACAACAGAAGCAGAGTATGTGGCTCTTGGAAGTTGCTGTTCTCAAATCTTATGGATAAAACAACAATTGAGAGACTTTGGAATTGAAAACTCATGCACCGGGATCAAATGTGACAATACTAGAGCAATTAATCTCACAAAGAATCCAATTCTTCATTCAAGAGAAAAGCATATAGAGATTCGGCATCACTTTATTAGAGATCATGTTCAAAACGGAGAAGTCTTGATTCAATTCATTGACTCAAAGAATCAAATGACGGACATATTTATGAAGCCTCTGGAGAAAAGCCTATTTGAGTCTATTCGCACTAGACTGAACATAATATCCTTTATTCAGTAAAGTCTGGTAGTGCTCAAGACTTAGAGGTAAAGTTTGAAGTTGTTCAGACTCGGAAAAACTGAGAAAGTTACGACTGTAAGTTATTTCCATTCCAGTATTTTAAAATTAAAAAAGTACGTTTACTTTTAATTGCTAATTTTTTGTTATTTTTAGAATTTATCTTTTCCGAGTTTTTGATTTTATGGAAGTTATTCTTTTCAAAAAGACAGTTATTTAAAAAAGGGCAGTTATTCATTTTCGAAAAGGTATTTATTTATTTATTTTCCTTTTATGACGCTTCGTTTACCTCACTTCAAATGTTTTTATATATATACAGCAGAGACTCATCTTCTTTGTCTTACACTGAAACCCTAGAATACAAAATTCTCACTTGCTTTCACTTTCATTTTCGATTTGCCCAAAAAGTTTTCACCTTTTTCGAGCAAGCTAGAAAATCTCTCCATTGAATTGATAATGTCTTCAAGAAAGTCTTCAAGGATTGCGAGCAAGGGACCACGGCACATGCCTGAGGGTTCTACACACTTCGACTTGACCGAAGAAGTTTCTACTGCACCTCAGCAACAAAGATAGCAACAACCTTCTCAGCAGTGCTCATCTTCTACACCGACTCAACCAGAAGTGATAGAAGAGCTGATCTTGTAAGAGCGCTAACTCTTCAAGTTGCTTTCAAGCTTTATTCCAATTTGAAAAGAGGGGGAACTCCTATGTTCTTTATTGATGAATACCTGTGAGAGAGAGGTTATAAGAAGAAGACTCTTTTTTTGCGTGACATGGAAGATAAGTGTATTGCCGAAAAAGGATCGGCTGAAAAAGCATTTGCTATCTTTCCTAGCAACCCACACTTTGGAACTGCTAATCAACCTCAAGGACTGGATGATGATGAGAGGATGTTTTCCCACTTTCAATCTAGAACGAGAGTGGCTACAAATGTTACTGATGGTTCTAATCTGTTTAGATCAAAGAACCACAAAAAGGGTTTATTCAAAACTACTGAAGAGAGGGGTCATGCACCCTAGGAATGTTGATTTTGATTTCCTTGACTCGGTAAAAGTCAATCTGCAAGAGAAGCTGGCTCTACTGCAATTAGAGCACTTTTATTATGAATCCATTGCTGTCTATCCTGAACTCACATCATACTTTTATTCGAACTTATCTTTTGTGGATGCAAACAGCTTTTCTTTTACAGTGAGAGATAAGGAATTCTTGGTGAATATGGACACATTGGTTGATATAATTAGGGTGGAAAGAACGAGTTTCCAACCAATTAGCGTGTCTATTGCTCATGCTACTCTATCGTTGGTGAAAGACATGGATGTTAAAGGCAAGATTTCCTATTCAAGGATGAATGCCTCAAACATCTTGCTACACAAGATCGTAATCAATTGCATATGTCCCAAGTCGACTTCCAAGACTGATGTCTCTCGGTCTGAAGAGAAATTGATGTATGCCATCAACTCTGGCTACAAATTCTCTTTGCCCCACACCATTTTGTTCCATATGTATCGATCAGTGGTGAAGAATAAGGGACAACTCCTTTATTTTGCTCTTATCTCGCGTCTTTTTAGACATTTTACCATTCATATCCCTGCACCATTAAAATTGTCAACAATTTCTCCAATGGTGATTAGATTTAAAATGGTCACAAAGATGAGCTTGAAAGAGCTGAACAAGGTGTTGAAGCCTTTGAAGGAAAAGTCTCCTGTGCTAACAAGAAAAGACTTTACTGTAGCCAAGAGAAAAGGCAAGGAGCCCATGGACGCTCCGGTGAAGAAAAAGAGAGTTCTCATCTTGCATGATAAAGAGGATAAGGACGCTTTGACTCTTTCAGCCTTACGAAATTTGAAAAGCTTTGTCAGCTTTGAAGAGACTCAAGAAGAGTCTCAAGAAGGAGAAAAGGAGAGAGAAGAGACAAAGGAAGAATTTGACAAACAGAGGAGGACAAAGGAAAGAAGAGAAGAGAGAGAAGAAGAGGAAAGAAGAGAAGAGGAAGAAGAAGCAGAAAGAAGAGGAGGAAGAAGAAGAGGAAAGAAGAAGCAGGAAGAAGAGAAGATAGATGACAAGAAGGAGAAAGAAGAGAGAGATCAAGGTCATGACAACTCTTTTGAGCCAACTTTGGCCATCTCTTTGTCCAGTGAATCTGAAATGGCTGACAGTGGGACTGCTGGAGCTCTTGACACAGATAAACATCACTCTGCCACAGAAGCTGTAGTTGAAGAAGTTGTTTCTACTCCTCTTACACGCAAACAGATAGGGGGAGCTGTTGAACAAAAATGTACTTCTTCACATTTATTTACTAGTGATGTGAGTCACTCCGCTGTAGATCCAGAAGATGTTTTTGCTTCTCATTATCCAGAAAAAAGTCATGGTGGTCATTCTGCTCTCAAAGTCCCTGGAATTGACTCTGCTGGACCTAGTGCTGCTATAGAACAAACAACTAACTTTTCAAGGTTGTTAGAGATTCTATTGGATGTTAGAAAGTAGCAATATGCTATGGGATATGAGATGCAGGATCTCGAAAATGCTTTCATGGCTACTTCAGTCTCTTTGCACGATCAATTGAATGCCCTGAAGAATCAAGTTCAGTCTACAGTACAGGGTGCAGAATTTTAGTCACTGAAGCAGAGTTTTGCAAGACTTGAGAAGACTGTGGATTCTATGGGAGAATTCAAGCTTATTTGCCTTCCAAAACACCCATGATTTTGCCTCTATTTCAACAACTCTTTATTCATTCTCCACTTTTTGCTGTTGATAAAAAGGGGGAGAAGTGCAAATTTGGCTTATCTTTTGTTTAATTATTTGAATTGTTGGAGACTTGTTTGACTTATTCTTTTGAGATTTGGAATGTCTAATTTGATGCGTTGACTTGTAGTAACTTAAGCTATGTTGATGTTGATTATGGAAAGGGTAGTTGTTTGATTTGGCAAGACTAACACATTTTCAGTGGTTGCAGAGTTGCTACTATATCCATATTCTAATATGTTTATCTTCCTTGAGATATCCTATTTTGCTTAAGTGTTATTTTGCGGGTCAAAAGTGTTCAAATTTGCAAGAAAGTTTCGTCACAATCAAAAGGGGGAGATTGTTGGAGAAAACTTCCTTATTTGTTTTGAAGTTGACAAAACGTTTCCATCAGTCTAGTCTGAAGACTTGTAGACTCAAGTGTAAAAGTCTTACGAATTATAGACTCTTTTGTCAAAGTTTCAAGACTCAAGAATTAAGACTTAAGATTTAAAGTCTGCCTTCACTGATAATCTCTAGATCGACGAAGGAAAGTTTTATCCGTTGAAGAAGACTTGTACATATGCAAGTATATCTTTAAGGATTTGATTCGTACGGTTGAAGAAGATTTCATGGCTGGAGAGAGCATCTCATGATCTATTATTCTTATTGATTTCAATTCGGATGATTAGATTTTTGATTGACGAAGTATACTTGGAATGTTCTATTTATGGAAACCTAGATTCTGATTGTATGGGTGAGCAGAATTGGTGGGCTATCATCACATTCCTTAAATAACTCAAGATCTTCCTAATTGATTCTGTTCAATGGGTAGATTGAAAGAACTCCTTTGGAAGGTGTCAATAGTTATGAAGGCATGTAGGAGTATATAAGGAAGACGCTCAAGTTATTCTAAAGTGTGCGTGAAAGAAGAATTCAAAAGTCTGAAGCTTTTAGTTCTTCGTTGTTTCATTTCGGTGAGCTTAAATTGTACTAAAAGAGAGATTAAATACTTGTAAGACCTTGAGGAAGTGTAGGAGAGTCTTTACACTATAGAATCAAGGTCATGAGATTGTAAAATCTCTTTTGGTTCTTAGTGGAATCCAGCTAGTGGGCTGTCAGTGCGGGAGAGTGGACGTAGACTTAGTTTAAGCCGAACTACTATAAACCTTGTGTTTCAATTCTCTTTCCCTAATCTCTTTACTTTAATTCATAGCATTATATTACTGTTTATAGTTGTTTATATCTTTAGTCTATTATTCTTAGAAGTTGAATGGGTTTGTTAAAGCTTTGCAAAAACTTCTTTGATCACCTATTTACCCCCCCTTCTCGGTACTCTTACTAGCCCTATCAGACTTATCCTCCATATGCTTAGATCTCTTGAAACCTTTGTTGTTGTTGGAAAATGGCATTGTAGAGTTATTGTTATAATATAACAATATGGGTCTATTTACAAAGTCAAATACAGACAACTCCCTAATGAGGTTCTAGAGCCAAATAACTAGAATAGTGGTCGAAAAAACATGCTACAAACTCTACTTGCATGATAGAGGAAGATATAGATTTCCGTTTTTCGCTTTTCATGACACTGCCCCTTTTACTAACATAAAAATGTATCCTATTATCGACTTCTTGTCATCTTGACAACTAGCAATGTTTGCATTGGAATATCCTACTAGCTTTAGGTCTTGAATATGTCTGTAAATCGACATATAGTCTCTTGTCCTTTTAAGTACCTTAAAACATTTTTGATAGCAACTCAGTGATTGTGTCCTAGATTTGCCTGATATTTACCCAAAAGTCCTATTACAAAAGTAATATCCGGCCTAATGTAAATTTGAGCATATATGATACTTCCAAGTGCACTGGTATAAGGTACATTTTCATTTGAGCTTTCTTAATATTTGAATGAGGACATTACAATAGACTTAGTTTATCACCCTTAATAACAAGAACAATTCCTAGCTCGCAATGCTTCATATTGAATATTTCTAGAATACGATCAAGATATGCCCTCTAAGATAAGCCCAAGACATGGCGAGATCGATCCTTATGGATCTCAATGCCAAGGATAAAAGATGTCTCACCATTGTCTTTCATGTCAAAATTTCTTGACAATATCTACTTTGTCTCAAGCAATAATCCGCAGTGATCTACATAGAGTATGGGAAAAATAAATTTTCTCCCACTGACCTTGTAGTCTATACATTGATATATTTTCTTCTCAACAAAACCTAATGAAGTGACGACACTATGAAACTTCAAGTACAACCTCCTTTGGGAGTATGACCACGCATTAGAATATGAGATATCCTATCACAATATGAAACTGATATTTCTCAAATTCAATCAAGTGTGTCACTTTGGTAGTTATAACCCAATTGAATCATTGAAATTCTTTTATATGAGTGATATAAATTTTATGTCTCACATTTGTCTTTTGTATGTGATTTTAGACTTGACGACAATGGCAATTTGTCACTAAAATCATATGTCATGCCATTACATTGCTATATTCATCAATGCATGTTGAACTTTATACATGTTATTAATGAATAATACTCTACACATTCTTTATGTGATGATATACATGTTATTAATGAATCATGCTAATTACATTGCTTCATTCATTAATACATGTTGGACCCTATACATGTTATTGATGAATTATACTCTACACAATCTTTATGTGATGATATGCAAGTGAGCTAAGAACTGTATTTCCGAAACCATAGAGAAATATGTGAAAAATATGCAAAAAACCCCAAAATGCATGTATTTAACGTTCCGTATGTATTTTCACATTCTTACAAGCATTAAACATGTAAAATAAATACATCACAGTGTAGTGAATTTTCATACGAATACGCTAGGTACCGAGCATGCTCCAAACGGAGCTTGCATGTGTCCTCACACACTGTCAGAGTATGGACACATGAACTGCATGCACTGGCTTGCATGAATCGATCTATAAGCCGATTAGGCCAGATTCGACCAATCAACGGTCAACTCAGTCCGGGTCAACCGGTCAAACCTTGTTGAGTTAACCCCGTCAAGTCGGGTCGGGAATGACATCATCCATGGCATCAACATTGGCGAGCTGACGGCATCCATGACATCATCGTTGGCGAGGTGATGATTGAGTTGGCGAGGTTGACGTCAGCCCTTGCCGAAGGCGGTTAACGCGCCCGCGCATGCAAGCACGTGAGAGGGTGTGCCACTCGTCAGCTCTAATGTGGCACGTGGAGGTGGTTAGGGGTGCGTTCGGCCTTTGTTGGAGGTGCACCATCCACCAAAATGCTTGTCTTGACGAGACGAGTTTGACTATATGATCAAAATTAATTTTTTATTGGTCCAACAATCATGAAAATGGCCCAAATATTACAAAAACGGGCCAAATCTGAAATGCTCAAGGGAGTGCATGCAACCTCTGGTCTTGCCAAGACAAGTCCACATATGTGATCAAAATCAACTTTCATTGGATAAAATTTTCGAAAACAAGCAAAATCTCTAAAGTTCGAGTTCTAAACTATGAAGAGCTCTAATACCACAGGTTGGCCATCAAAATGGCACCCCAGGATAAACGTAGCTAGAAACTTGAACATAGTAAAGGAGAGAAAGACATTTGCGTATCTAATTTGGAATTCATCGTCTTTTATGCGAAACAGGGATGATCCAATTCTAAGGTTCTTTCCTCAATTGTCCTATGGATCCTGGCTCCATGGGAACCCCCCTCACGCCTTTCCTTGTGTGAGGCGAATGTATGTTTTTGGAGAGAAGAAGGTGAGAGGAGAGACCTTAGTAATATTTATAGAGTTTTCAGCCAGACCATTTCATTACGAGCTTAGCTTAACTCAGTCCATAGAAACCAGGCACACATTCAACTAGTAGGAAAGCTTATGCCTTACCTTATTAGACCAACTCCGTAAAATTGTAAATTATAATTTTAATTAATGTAGCACATATAAAGAAAACTCTTACATAGCTGGTTTCCTTATCGGATTATGATAACCAATTTTCTTATCAGATCATATTACTTTCTTTGCTTTGCATATTTTTCAGGTGTGAATATCACTTGATTGTAATACATTGAAAAGTTAACTTATTGAGTAAAGATATAGCTTTAAACCATATTATCTCTTCTTCTCTGTGGAAGATCCTTGAACATTTGCATGGTATCAATGCCACAAAGAGATAGGGATCCAAATCAAAACCCTGCCTTTTATCTTTCTTCTTGCCGTCGGCCTTAAAGAAAAATAAAGAAGAATCCCCTCTCTACCATCGCTGTTTCTACCCCGACACCGAGACCAGCACCCTCTGTCGTTCCATGTCCTTTGTTTTCGTCCACCGATCTTCATCTTTGAGAGCAGCCACAATCAGTCGTCTTCAAGAGTAGCACCATCAACCTCTGTTTATTGTGGTCGCAGGTCTGCTGCGATTGTCTCTGACAGCAATTCGATGTCGCAAGTCATTGTCTCGGGGTTTGTTGTTTCTTATCGCCTCACATTAGTCTTGTCATTAGGATCCTTGTATTAGTGAAGTCTACCACAAGTTGAGTTTCCCTGTTCTCTGGCTTTTAATCCGTTGTGCATCCTTCTCGATCATGGTCATTGGTCTTGCTTTCCTATTAAAATCAAGCCACTATCCTCAAACATCCAATTTGGTCATTACTTAACATTGCCTACTATCATTGCTATACGTTGTGGGACTGTTTCAATTGCGAGCATGATCAACTAGCGAAGCCGCTATCAAGTGTCCAAACAACTTTGAGCACTGGAGTTGAGCATGCCTTCAAGTTGAGTGCCATGGGCGATGTAGTTTAGTTTGCTGCTATTCAAGTTGAGTTTTAACTACTGGGGTTTACCCCAGTGACCACCTTTCCAACTTGGAAGGGGGAGGTGGAGGTCTTCTTAGGGGGGTTGGGGTGGGGACGATTTCGTTTCAAGAGTAGGTTTCGACTCTCATGCCCTGCAAGGAGGCAGAGCAAAAGTCTAAGAGTGAGAGTTAGAGTAGAAATAGAGTAGGATCGACAAAAAATAAAAAGTTGAGTTTTCTTACGGTTTTATCAAAGTCGTGTGAGAAACAAGCATAAACTTTCTGAACATTTGTTTCTCCAGTGCTGATCAAATCCATTATGATGTGGATTACATTGAATTTGTCGGGTAAGGTCTAACTTACGCAATTGTCATTGTCTTGAATCTGATTCTATCCATCCACACTCGTCTAGTTTAATATGCAGCTAACACTTTGCTTTGGTCACATATTGAAAAGTAACATTTTTGATGAAATAGGTAGATTTTGATTGTTTTCTCTCTTTCTCCTTGAAAATCCTAAAATATTTACAGCATACCCCGCCGATGTAAACTTTATTTTGCACAGACGACTCTATTGACCCTTAAATTGAAATTATAGCTATATTCTCTCAAATTAATGGTGTATAAGGCCCGCTCGTGTATGTTTTTTTTATACTGGCGCTTATGCTATAATTGCTCTTTGTTTAAATAATGAGAGCCATATGAGACTTGCCATATGCTTGAGGTGATTCTTAATACATATAACACACTCATCGAATACTTTCTCCTACTGATCAGATTTTTTTTTTTTTTATAATTTTTTTTCCTAATTTGCTGTATCTATGTATGGCCGACGAGGCCTTATGGATAGTCAATTTTCATCATACCATTTAAAAACCAATCTCCCCTTTTAAAGTTGAGAAAATGTTGTCTGCACTTATCTTAGTAAACTAATCCATCACAGTTTTAGATCCAAAACCATAGAAAATACATCTTTTTTGAATTTATTCTCTATATAATGGCAGTTATTAAATTACTCAACCTGACCATTTTCCCCCTCCTTGGTTTTTTTCAAATTCATCCTGGACCATTGGATGGCTAGATAAGAAAAAGCTTTCCTCTATACCTCATGTGTATATACAAGGATGACAGTGTTAGATATATGCTCTAAAGTAACCATGTAATAGTTATATATTAGGGATTATTTAATGGCAAATGAATGTTCATTCATCATCCTATTGATATGAATGTGTCCGTAAGATTAGTTATAACTGAATCTATTCTTAAGGTGTTAAGAATGTGTGATGGGTTTATAGTTATGTTGAATCTTTAAACAGTTCTCGATCAATGGATCATTGAAAGGATATTGATAATCTTGTTAAAACCGGTGTGTTCTCAAGCTTCACCATTTAATATTGGATATTGAAGGGGATGATGAGTCACAAGGGTATTGTAATATCCGAGCTAAAACATAAGTGTTTATTTTAGATAAGTTCACTGAATGTAACATATATAGAATGATTGACAACATGGAAGCTTTTAGCGGGGTCAATGACTAATCATTCATATTTTGGTCTGGCATAAGATCCCTAGACCTAAGTCAGATGCTGACTTATAAGTTCGATGGCTATGGTTCAAAAGTGCACATATTGATGCTTCGTCGAACTGTTTTTATACTTGATGGTCATAGTTTGTTCACATACAAATGTACATACATATGCTTTATGGAATCTATTTTCTTGTTATACACACACACACACACAAAAGATTGATGTCCTATGTGATCTATTAGTGACATTGTATTGAAATCCTTGGTTGGGGTTGTAATCGAGAATGAATGGTTCATGTCTTGTAAAATACATGTCAATTAAAATTGGGCATATGATCGAATTAGTGGCATGATAGACAATTCCATGGCCTTTGTTTGATTGAGACATGGTGAGATGGAAAGATCGAATTACACGGTTGCTAAAGTTGACAAGTTCATTATGTTCTTGAGACATTTATATTGTTTAGGTAGCCATGATATATTGCTATATGTCACTCATGGTTTGTAGGAACTAGAGATTGATCAGGACAATAAGTTCTCTTGGTTAATGCTTATATGTTAGTACAAATCCTATTGCGAGCTTAGTGATGAACCTAGAGATGTCACACACCATAATAAATTAGAATGATGTTTCAACAAGAGAGACAATATTGCAAATGTATTTGTACTTGAAGTAATTAGATTGAGCCACGCTATAAATAAAATATTTGAAAGGGGTTTTTAGACTTTATGACCAAATCAATGATCTAAAGTGAGTTTTAGACTTTACTTGAAGCAATTTGATTGAATCAAAGATTTGAAGTGTATTCAGATTTAATGATCGAATTAATAATCTGAAGTGAGTTTAGAATTAATAACCGTATTAATGATTTGAAGTGAGTTTAGAATCAATAACCAAATTAATGATCTAAAACGGTTTCATACTTAATAGTTAAATTAAAAATCTGAGACGGTTTCAAATTTAATGGTCACATTAATGATTGAAATAGTTTCTGGGTAGTTTAATGATCTAAAAGGTTATATTAAATTATTGTAACGGTTACAAAATTAATACTTAGAATAAAAACTTGTAAGGGCTATAAATTAATGCCTGAAATAATGCTTTGTAATAGTTACGGAATTAATGCCTCCACCAGTGTCTGAAATAGTCTCAGAACTTATGTCCTTAAGATGTTACCGTGAAATTAATTCTTTGAAGCAATTTTAGAGTTGATGGGCTGATTTAAATGTGATCTAAGACTGATTATAAAAAGGTGATTAAGAGAGTAGATCACAGAATGATTGACAATCGACAATTAAGAGTGTTGATAGTGATCAACCAAGTCATTCACACATGAGAACAATTGCTAGCGTAATTGTAGTGGTGAGATCTCTCAATTTCTCTCTTCTGTTCGACATGAGACTGGTGGTGTGTCCGAACTAAATGTTTGACATTTGTGGGGTTGGATTTGAAGAATGTTAGAATCTGCATTACAAGGAGATTAGATGTTCATGGTTTGGATCTAAAAAAATATCAGAACCAGTATTATTAGAGGACATTAGACATTTGTGGTCAAAATTCCAAAAACGTCAAAGTTAGTGTTAGTAGGAGATCAAACATTCGTAATCAGAATTTGAAGAATGTCAAAACCAACGCTGCAAGGACATTAGACGTTCATGGTCAGAATTTAAAAAATGTTAGAACCATAATTTTGGAGCACGGTATAAGAGTAATGTGATTAGCCCATTTATCTCTTCTATGTGCTTTTATTAAAATGCATGAACATTGCTTTGGAAATACGTGTATGGGCGTTTTTACTTCCGCTAAATCATTTTGATTCAAATTTACCTATGCACGTATTCTTATTTATCGAAAAAATCCCTACATACATTTATTCACATGGAATTGTTATAATATATACTATATGAGATGTCACCTTTTTAACTTTATTCCTTGTTGACAAACGATAGGGTCAACAAATTTGATTCTAAGATCGCAGAAATTATTAGGTAATTTTGTTACACGTACTTAACTGAATTTGGAAGGTCGAATCTAATGGGACCTATTAGATTTACAGGTCCAAATCCGGTTTAGTATATGTACCACAATTTAGTGTATGCTTCCAAACTAGACACTGTAGATGTGTAGTAACGCTGCAAGTTGGCTACAGCCAAACCTTGCTCTTAGACAAGAATCATTTAATACAATCACCTCTATTAGTAGATCAATAAACATCAACCATTGATACAATTATTTAAAAATTTCATAAACTACCTTATTCGCATTGATCAATGGTTTAGATGGTTGAGCTATTGAATGGAGATGCTGATGGGAAAGAGGACCTCATTCCTTTACTCTTAACAACTAAAGTCAAGAGTTTTGTTTCATCCTCCTCTATATGATCTCATGATTTCGTGCTATGAACGATCAAAGTCATCATTGTAAGTTCGAGCACTAACCACGTGCCAACTTGATGGTCTATAGTGACGGATTGATAGAGGTTTACCATGAATCGGAAAAGAATCACAAGCATCGATAATTACACAAATTGTTTCAAACATGTATTATGATAACCGAACCTCTGAACATACAAAAAAAGCAATTCCATCGGTATCATCAACATCCTTCCAACCTGCTAATCAAATCACCACATTCGTCAGTAAATTTTGAGATTTCCATCCGCTTAGTAATTCCTCTACTACGATTTAATGCTAAAATAATTTCAGAAATGTGGAAAATTGGAAGTGGTTAAGTTTGACATAGCATCTCAAATTTCCGTAATTTTGATGGTAAATAATACTTGATATATCTAACACAAATTCCCTTGTTCTTGTGTTGGAAGAGCATATGATGGGATTTCAGTGTTCCCCCTGCATTATTGCTTTATGAAAGTGTCGTAACTTTTTTTTTTTAATCCCAATCACTTGAGTGCCATAACATATGTATGACATTTACTTGAGTGATATAACTATTTGTGTTGGAAGAGCAATTAATGGGATTTCAGTGTTTTAGTGTTTTTCTCTCTATTATTGAGGAACACTATAATGCTTTATGAAAAAAAAAAAAAAAGACTATACAAGTGATGTAATTTTTTTTATTCCGATCACTAGAGTGCCATAACTATTTGTGTTGGAAGAGCATATAATGGGATTTCAACGTTTCCTTCTCTGTTATTGAGGAACACTATAATGCTTTATGGAAAAAAAGGACTCCACAAGTGCCATATATATATTATTCCGATCACTTGAGTGCTGTATCTATTTGTGTTGGAAGAGCAATTAATGGGATTTCAATGTTTCCTTCGAAAAATATAACACTTTATAGAAAAAAGGACTCCACAAGTTCCATAACTTTTTTTATTCTAATTAGTTAAGTGCCATAACATATGTATGTTACTTACTTGAGTGTCATAACTATTTGTGCTTGAGGAACACTATAATGCTTTATGGGAAAAATGACTCTATAGGTGCCATAAGCTTTTTTATTCCGATCACTTGAGTGCCATAACATAGGCACATAACTTACTTGAATGCCATAACTATTTGTGTTGGAAGAGCAATTAATGGTATTTCAATGCTTCCCTCTTTGTTGTTGAGGAACACTATAACACTTTATGGAAAAAAGGACTCCAAAGTGCTATAATTTTTTTTTTTTTTTTATTATGATTACTTGAGTGCCATGACCTTTTGACAACGTTTTCTAAAAGTGCTATGTCATGTCAGATTTGTGACACTTGAGTGAATGTTTTAAAGATTTTTGGCACTTAAGTGATCAATTGAGAATTGTGGCACTAAAATGAACATTTTTCAGAAGCTACCATACTTAAGTAGTCGGAAAAAAAAAGTTATGACATTCAAGTAAGTGCCATAGGAAAGTTATAGCATTTGTGATATCTTTATCCCAACACTTTATAAATCGCATTTTCCTTGTTTGCCAAATATAACATCTAATAACTAGGGGTGATCGGGTCCAGGGTGGGTAGGGTCTAAACCTGGACTCTGTACCCGACCTTGTTATAACTAGTTCCTCTTTTATGGACCTTATACCCAACCATGTTTGTATTGAACCTGTACCTGACCTACCCTGTTTTTCCGATCTGGTTCCAAGGTCAACCCTGTTTCTATTGGAACCTATTTTGCAATCTCTCGATATCGTATACAACTTCGAATTTTATATTAATACGCAATAAAATAACGTAATCCTCCTAATTTGAATTGAAACATTAAGCATTTGTAATAAATAAATACATTAAAATTTTGATTAAATGAAAAATTAAGGATCCACAAGGCTAATTATAATAAATAAAATTATAAGGCAAAGAATTAGCAACAAACATGGGTCTAATATTAGTTTTATTGCCACAACCATTACATGAAGTTACTAATTTATGCAAGCATAACTCCTCATACAAAAGAGAAATTAGACGAGTCAATCCATGTGATACATAAGAATTTGGCGGTGATGAACATTATTCGTCCATCGGATGGTGCGAGAGGGAGCCGATGAGGGAGGGAAGCAAGTGAGGAAGAGGAATGATAAAGGAGGAGTGCCGTGCATCATTGAAAGAGCCAAGAGGAAAAACGTCGTGTGATTGCGGGAGTAATAATAGAAATTGGGGAAAAAAAGGGTTTTGGATCTCTACTTACAAAACCAGTCTGAGAACCGGTTCTAAAATCACTCCGGGAACTGGTTTCCAAGTGGGTAATCACTTAGAACCTGTTCCTGGACCGGTTTAAACCGGTTTCGAATTTTGGGAACCAGTTTTCGGACCGGTTTCAACAGGAACCGGTTCCCACCCTATTTTCTAGGTTGGCCGGTCCAGGAACTGGGTATACCCGGTCAGGTTCACACCCCTACTAATAACCTCCTCCCTCGGAGCCATATATCACGTTTTTCCTTGCTACCACATTCTGTTGCTGCCACCACGTAGGTTCTCCTTTTCCTTTTCTTTAAGAGGCGATTTTCACGCATCCTTAATTGGAGAACTCCCCTAATTGATAAGTTATGAACATCGACCAATCGAGTAAGAGGTTACTTTACTTATGTATAGTCCTCGTGTACCGTCTCTACTCAATTAGTTAATGAATCTTCGCAACTTGTCCATCTAGAACCAATCGCAGAAAAACCCTAACTCTCTCCTCCCTTCCCTCTCTTCTTCAACCCTGCGGAGGCTACACCCCACCCCTTCGACCCTCGCTGCCAGCATCACGGGCCGTCACAAGACCTTACCGTCACTTGGGTCGTCATATCGCCATCCCCGCTTTATCATGACACCTACCTTCTGCCTCGAGTCAGCTAGGGTTCGACTCGATACAGGTGCGAGCTCCTCTCTCTCTCTCTCTCTCCCCCCCCCCCCCTCTCTCTCTCTCCCAAGGGTATAAAAGTATTTATATGTGTTGGAGATAGTATCGAAGATATCAAAGATTCTGAGATCCAGATCTGCTGGTAATCCTAATCAAGGATTGATTGATTGGAGAAAGAGTAATTTGTGGGATCTATTTAGCAAATAGGAAATTTATTATTCATTGTATATTATTTCCTTTTCACTTTTGTTCTTTCTTACATTATAAATGTATACAAAGTGTAACCGTAAATGAACAAATCAATACAGAACAAAAACCTTTTCTCCATTTCCCGCCGACTTCGACATGGTATCGAGCATATGCTCCTGGCCTAGCTTCCGCACATTTGGAATTGCCGTCGTTTTTTTTCTGAGCTGTTGTTGCACGACTTTCACCTGCGAAACAGATCAGCAAATCGTTAGGAATTCCACAAGCATTTTTTCATCATGACCAAGATCAATGAGAGCTCCTCAACAGAAGAGACACTGACCTCAGATCTGGTTGTTCCTTCGACGGAGAACGAACCCCGTTCAGCAACTAGAAAACATTCATTCTACAAGACCGATTCCTACCTTGGATCAGACTTCCGCCTAAACCCAGTGGCCTCTGAATTTTGCTCCAGCTAATTGGTATCAAATGTGGAACCAATACCCGTATGGCCTTGCACCGTCTGCAGCGGGTTCAGCTGAAGCGTCGGGGCAATCGAATCCGGGTCAAGGGACGAATCCCCACCCGGGACTCCAACCCGGATACACAATCCCAGGTCAAGAATCCGGATCTGTGCCGGGTCAAGGGACGAATCCCTACCCGGCATTTCCCCTCGGATACATGCCTTTTGTTTTCCCGGTCGGCGGCGGCTGGCCTGAGCCCGGCGATCCCCTATATACATCGCAGTCGGACGGTCCGGAACTGCGCCTCATCAACACCCAGCTTATCGGACTGGAGACTTATTCTTCGTGGGCTCGAAATCTCCGGCGGGCCCTTGTGATGAAAGACAAGGACGGCTTCCTTGACGGAGCCGTCCCCTTCCCGACCGATGAGCGTCTCCGCCCTGGCGGAAGTGCAACCAGCTGGTTCGCACTTGGATCGGGAACACGCTCACCCCGAAGGGTCGCCGCCGGACTGCCGCCTACCGAAGATTCCAAATAGATCTAGGACAGCATCAGAGAGATGTATGGCCGGCTCGACCGAGCGCAGCTCTTCAACATAACCCAAAAGCTGACTGAGTTGAAGCAAGGGAACCTCTCGGTTACCGCTTGCTTCAACCGTCTCTCATCCCTGTGGAATGAACTCGAATCAGCAGAAGAACGGTTAGAGGGACCCGAAAGCACCCTAAGACAGTATAAAGAAATCGGGGAGAGAAAAAAGGCTACAAGATTTCTACTCATCCTTAACGAGTCTTACTCAACGTTTCGGTCTCAGATTCTTGCCATGGAACCTCCACCGTCTCTCGGCCGAATATATCAGTTAGCCGTCCAAGAAGAAAATCAGCGACTTGGCTCCACTGGACACGCTCAAACAGGAGAGAGTCTGAGTCTCGCTGCCTTTCTGACGGTAGCGGTTCCGGAAGATGGTAGTCGGCAGCGATGGAGCCACGATCGGAAGAGGCGGAACTCTCGAAGCCTCGGACGTGTTGTTGCTGCGGCGAGAAAAAATGAAGGGAACCCAGGGAACCCTAGCTATTTTGGCATGGACGAATAGGATCACCGCACGAGATCAGACGGCTGGAATTTGCTCGAAAAATCGAGCGGCTAGGATCTTCGCGGCGAATCGGATGGCTCTCGAATGCCCATCATCTCCGCTGGATTGGATGGCCCATATCAAGCCACGTCAGCCCCGGTTTATAGAGGATCTAACGGTCCTCGAGGCGCCACGTCATCAGGGAGGGGCAATGGGCAAAATGGTAAATTTAAAAATAAATACTGTGATTTTTGCAAACGCCCACATCATACTATTGATACTTGCTGGAAATTGCATGGAAGACCCACTGACAAAATAAAAAGAGAAAAAGAATCATCAGCTTATTAGGTATCCACACAAAGGACCAACGGAGCACAACAGTAATTACTCGGGATCGGTACCGAATATTGTGAAAATTCTGAATCAACTGAAAATTGAAGACAAAAGTGCAGGATTTTCAGGTACTTTTCTTTACAAGGAGAATAATTTTCCAGTGAACACATGGATAATCGACTCAGGGGCTAGTGATCATATAATATGCAATGAGCGTTTATTTTCTCATGTCGACAAAGGATCACAATCTCCCTTGTCAGTGCGACTTCCAAACGGAAATGTCACCCATGTTACAAAGATTGGAACTGTGCATCTTAGCCCAAATTTTATTCTCCGAAATGTCCTGTGCATTCCCAATTTTGAATTCAATCTAATCTCTGTCTCCAAAGTCTGCTTAGATAATTCTTGTCGTGTCATATTCAATTCCGACAATTGTTTCTTTCAGGACCATTTGACTGGGAAACTGATGGGCTTGGGTAGTGTTGCACAAGGACTATATTTCTGGATTGATTCCCCAGGGGATTTAGAATCATTAAATAAAGGCGTTTCTTGTAATGCTATTAGTCGAAATAAAAATCTCCTTTTCCATCAAAGATTGGGTCATAGTGCATGTTTCCCTCATTCTAAGTGTCCAATATGTCCTCTAGCTAAGCGGAGTCTCGAACGTCCTTTCCAACAAGTACGTCTCGAGCACATAGAGCTTTTTCCTTACTTCATATGGACATTTGGGGTCCCTATCACACTCCTCATCGTGATGGGTCCAGATTTTTCCTAACAATTGTTGATGATTTTACGCGGGGAACTTGGGTATATCTTATGCAATCCAAAAGTCAAACATTCACTCATATTTCCAATTTTATCTCTTTGATTGAGAATCAATTCGAAAAATCTGTGCAACGAATTCGTACAGATAATGGGCGGGAATTCTTCACTTCTGATTGCACAGAATTCCTATCTTCTCATGGGATAATTCATGAAAGTTCTTGCGTTTACACTCCACAACAAAATGGAATTGTTGAGCGCAAGCATAGACATCTTTTGGAAGTAGCTCGTGCATTAAAATACCAAGCTTACATTCCCGAAGCTTTTTGGGGAGATTGTGTTGTCACAGCTGCTTATTTGATTAACCGCATGCCTAGTCGGATAATAGATGGCAAAACTCCTTTTGAAATGCTATACAAGAAGCGACCAGAGAATAATCACCTTCGAGTGTTTGGTTGTTTATGTTATGCAACAAACGTGGGTCCTTTGGATAAAATGGGTCCTCGTGCCACACAATGTGTTTTCATGGGCTATCCTACAGCTCAGAAAGGATATCGAGTTATGGAGATTTCTACGGGGCATTTCTTTATAAGTAGGGATGTCATTTTTCATGAAGATGTCTTTCCATTCAAAGATATGATATCTGCATCGACTCCAACAGAAGGTGACCGACCTTTTCTTTGTGACGAAGATTTATCTATGCCTTCACAATATCTAGTTGTTGCTCCAAAACCACGTGCAATTATTCCACAGGAACCAACAACTTCTGAAGGACAGTTACCAGAATCATCTCCAGAATTACATGAAGATTCTACAGTCTTGACTCCAACTATGAGTACATCAGAATCTTTCCTAGTGCCTACAGAGATAGTGGCTGAGCCACCTCGACGTCCTACACGGCAAACTCGCCCACCTACATGGACCAAGGACTATATTTGTTCTTCATATAGCTATCCAGGTACTCGATATCCTGTCTCTTCATATGTCTCATTTACTAAGTTATCACCGGGACATATGTGCTGCATCAGTCGTCTCTCAGAAGAACAGGAACCATCCTCATTCCATGAAGCATCACGTGATCCCCGGTGGCAATGCGCAATGGAATCAGAACTCAAAGCATTGATGGAGAATCATACTTGGGATATTGTGCAGCTTCCTCCACATCGGAAACCAATAGGATGTAAATGGGTATATAAGATCAAATTTAAGGCAGAAAGCTCGACTGGTGGCTAAAGGATTCACCCAACGAGAAGGTTTTGATTACCATGAGACATTTTCTCCCGTTGCTAAAGAAGTCACTGTTCAATCATTTTTTTCCATTGCAGCCATTCGAAACTGTCACTACATCATATGGATGTTCACAACGCCTTCTTTCATGGTGATCTTGATGAAGAGATTTATATGGAACTTTCACAGGGATTACGCAGACAGGGGGAGTCTCGGGTGTGTCGTCTACGCAAATCCCTGTATGGATTGAAACAGGCATCTAGGCAATGGTATGCCAAATTCACTGCTGCATTAACTAGTGCGGGATTTCGTCATTCCAAGCACGACTATGCCCTGTTTACATGGAATTCAGGTAATTCATCAATCTATTTGCTGATATATGTTGATGATATACTTGATATGGGAAACAACGACCTTCATATTGCGAAGTTCAAGGAATACTTGCATTCTACTTTTCATATCAAGGATTTGGGACCTCCCAAATATTTTCTTGGTATTGAGATTGCTCGATCCGAGAAAGGTATCAACCTTAGCCAAAGGAAGTTTATCCTAGAAATCATTTTTGAAGCAGGATTATCTGGATGCAAACCAGCTGTCATACCAATTGAACAGAATACCAAGCTAACCTCTCATGAATATGACTTGACTTCCTCTTCGTCTGTTGAAGATTCTTTGCTCAATGATCCATCTGGATATTAGCGACTTGTTTGAAAATTAATATACCTTATCATGACAAGGCCTGATATATGTTATGCAAGCATGACACACTCGGTCAATTCATGCATAGTCCAAAGCAGTCACATATGAATGCGGCTTTGAAGGTTGTGAAGTATTTGAAGGGATGTCCGGGGCTTGGAATATTTCTATCTTGTGATTGCAACATGAAGATGACAGCTTTCTGCGACACAGATTATGCTACTTGTCCAATGACTAGAAGGTCTATTACTGGATTTTGCATTAAATTGGGAGAGTCATTAATCTCATGGAAATCAAAGAAATGTCAACCGTGTCATTGTCATCAGCCGAATCAGAGTATCGAGCCATGGCAAAGACTACGTGCGAAGTGATCTGGATACGAGGATTACTTTCAGATCTTGGATTACAGGTCAGTGGACCAACTTATTTGTTTCGTGATAATGATGCTGCACTCAAATTGGCAGCAAATCCAGTTTTTCATGAAAGAACAAAACATATAGAAGTTGATTGCCACTTTACTCGAGATAAGATCAGAGAAGGGATTCTTGTCACCAAAGGAATTGGAACTATGGATCAACCAGTAGATATCTTCACTAAACCGCTATGTCAAAGACAGCACAAATACTTATTGAGCAAGCTGTGTGTCCTCGATATATACAGGCCGCCAGCTTGAGGGGGAGTGTTGGAGATAGTATCGAAGATATCAAAGATTCGACATCCGTCTCTGCTGGTAATCCTAATCAAGGATTGATTGATTGGAGAAAGAGTAATTTGTGGGATCTATTTAGCAAATAGGAAATTTATTATTCATTGTATATTATTTCCTTTTCACTTTCGTTCTTTCTTACATTATAAATGTATACAAATGTAACTGTAAATGAACAAATCAATACAGAACAAAAACCTTTTCTCCATTTCCCAGTCGACTTCTGACAATATGTAATACGGATCCCCTATATCTACAAGATGAGGGTAGCTAGCTCGGTCAATTCATCGGCGCGAAGTATAGTAGTTGGCTTATCGGAGACGGCACTTCATCATATATATGTTAATGCCTTCGTTACAAAACTTTCAATCGTCTGAATTTTTTTTTAGTTATAGTCTTTCACCATTTGAATTTATTGTCTATGCAGATGGGGCTAATTCCATATACTTGCGGGCAGTTGACCTCTTGAATGGTTGAACACTTCAGAATATTCGACAATGTCTCACTTGCACGGCTTATAGGATGTAATTGACTAATCACATTGTTTGGTCTGCACGATATGCACCAACTTTATTTGTCAAATATCTTCAAAGTTCTAACCTAAAAACGATTTATTACTTCCCATTCCACCGTTCCGAATTGCCTCCCATGCACAGATTACTTTACATTTTCTTTTTTGGTCGGCAAAACTCATTTTGTTTCATATAATGTTCTATTTCTATAGCAGGAATAATGAATAGCACGTTGAATCTTCGCCAGTTGGCGACCTAACGAGCACGACAGCGAAAGAATGGTTCAGAAGCAGACTTCTCTTTTGAGCCAGCACCATCAGCGTGGAAACTTTCAGAGATGGGAAGCAGAACAAAAAGAACAAATTCGAAGCTTCTTTTATAAATAAGGCTATGTATATTCATTTATATATGTGTGTTGCAATTTCAGGTTTGATCACTTGAAGCTTGGGCAGCTGACTTTCCTCGTTCGGAACTCCCCAAGAACCAGATTCTCCGGCTCTCGTGGGTGTAAGTTGGTTCCCCATGTTGCATGTGTCGATCTAAAGCGACTTTTATCATATGGAGTGTCGTCCGAATGTGTACCATTGACTTTGATGCACGCATTCACATGTCGGATTGGTTAAAAGTCTACAAAAGGATGACAAAAATCAACGACGGAGCTCCTCATGTCTCATTGCATTCAGGTGTCCCATTTGGCCTCGCAGATTTTTTCGGAGCAATGAAGCCCTCCGGCATCAGAACGTCACTTCTGTTTCTTTCTCTTCTCGCCTTTCTTCTGTTGGCTATGCAGCCTCGTCTCTCTCGTGCCGACGTCGGCACCGCCGCTCACTATAGTCCTCCATACACGCGTAAGTAAAATCTCTCTCCCTCCCCCCTGCTGCCCCTTCCTCTTCCTCTCTCTCTCTCTCTCTCTCTCGCTCGCTCGCTCATAAGTTTGATTATTTTGTTTTAGCGACCGCGTGTTTCGGCAATGACCCATCGCAGTTCCCATCGAGCAACCTCTTTGCGGCGGCAGGAGAAGGGATATGGGACAATGGAGCGTCGTGTGGGAGGCAGTACCTAGTGCGGTGCATCAGCGCCTCTGTCTCTGGAACTTGCATTCCCAGCCAGACTATCCAAGTCCGAATTGTCGACCGTGCACAATCCTCATCCTCACCTCCCTCAAGTAAAGGCGCGACCATTGTCCTCTCAACGACGGCGTTTGGCACGATTGCAAAGTCGTCTGCCGCAGCCGTCAATGTCGAGTACCAGCAGTAAGTTCCTTTCCTCACCTAATTAGCTGTCTTTCGATGGAAACTAAGCACCCATTTGATATTTAATGAAACTTGACATGAAGTCAGCGAGATAAACCTGAAAATGGAAATCGCCCTGAATCTCATTGAACTGTATTTACACAGTTCTGACAATACTTGGCTGAGTTTGGCTGAGTAACCGATATGGATGCAATGGTGCAATACTTATCAACATCACGTCTGACGGAAGACACATTGTTTATCAAAGTAGGAGATTGAATCCGTGAGCGTTGACTTAATGGATAAATGGTTCTTTTTAGTTTCAATAGGCATTGAAGACTGCTTTGATTTTTCCGGCGTGAACCACGTCAATTAAAGGTGGCAAGCGCTTGTCCAAATGCCTTTGACTACCCGGGCTCCTCATCCTTTTTAATGCCAAAATCCCATCACCTCGTAACAGCGATGAATTGAAAAACTTAATAGTTACATTCTATGTATTTTATATGGAGTAGATTATTTTGGGTATGGGACGCTGAAGACGATGTGATAACGACAGGGAAATTTTTGTTTTTCACTCCTTTCTTGGCAGGGTATGAAGGAAGAAAATATTCAGCGATTTGTTAGTACCACGTCAGCAGCAGATGCCCACTCAGGCATTCTCAACTCACCTCACAACTACTAAAGTTGACAAGTGCGTGCTGATGTGGAATGAGATAAAAAATAAAAACAGCACACTTTTTTTTTTTTTTTTTTTTTTGGGTCGGAAAAAACAGCACAGTTCAGTTCAGCCACAGGAGTTTTTGTGCTTCGATGCAATGGCCCCTCTCCGACGCCGTTAGTGGAGTTGCCGGCGCCGCGTCCTTTGTGTGCAAGCCAAGCCACCCCTTCCAGCGTTGCTCGCAATCGGCTTGAGCCACCCCTCTGTCGTCGCTCATCCAGATTTGGATTTGAAGTTGTGCTTGTCTAGATCTGCATCTTGAGTGGTCCCTCCATTTTCTGCTCCTCCATGGCCACCAGCGACAGATCTGGCGACCGCGGCTCATTCAGAAAATCCAGCCGTCAGGCCTACCCACCTCTCCGCCGTCGCTCATCTAGATCTATATTTGAGTCGTGCTCGTCCAGATCTGGATTTGCATCTTGAGATTTGCCTCCGTCTTCGCTCCTCCATGGCCACAAGCAACATATCCGCCGTCAGTCCTAGCCATGACAGCCATGACTATAGTTAGTGGTTGACCTGAGATAGAGCGTTAAAAGTTGCAGATTCTACGGGAAACAAATGGTGGAAATTGCAGATTCGACAGTGAATTAAGACAAATAAATAACTTTTGCAACTCCTTAGCAGCGTCTCTGGGACGAGTGACACCGATGGCCATGGAAGGCCAAATCTGGAGAGCCAGCAATGTCACCAGCTATGGTGAAGCTAGGTCGTAAGTGCCGCTGACGACCAAATCTGGACAAAATAGCAGCGTCCTCGGGATGAGTGACGTCAATAGACATGGATGGCCAGATCTGGAGAGTTAGCAAGTATCTGGACCATGGCTATACACCATATCAACAGATGACATGGTGGTAACAGATCCCTGAATGTTTTCTCGGAGGGCATACGCATTTGAGTCATGGCTATACACCATATTAGCAGATGACATGGTGGTAACAAATCATTGAATATTTTCTCATAGGACATACGCATTTAAGCTGGTGAACGACATTAGATATATTTAGATTATTTGTAATATCCTAGATTTTTATAATGTTTTAATAATCTTTGTGATTGATTGTAATTGATTTTGTAGTATTTGTTACTATGACTAGTAATCCTCTAAATCTTATAAATAGGTTCATGTAATTCTTATTATTGCATATTAAACTACATAGATAATTCTTCAATTCAATCTTCTGATTTATATTTTATGAGCTTGAGAAATGTCATGTTATTTTAGAGGATGTAAACTTTGGCATTACGTCACTGATGAAATTTGTGTGTCTATGGACCATTGAAGAAACTGAAAGAAAAACTTTTTGAGTGTTTGAAGGAGTGGGACAACACGAACCAACATATTTTAACATGGTTTCGAAATATTTCAATTCCATCTATGAAGTGCTAATTTGGTCACCACAATGCGGCAAAGGAAGCATGAGATTTGCTTGTCGGCTGTTATTCCACGTCAAATATTGTTTATCAGTATAAGCTATTAGGAAATTTGCATCACATGCATCAACAGACAGGTCAGTCAATTCACAATTCATTGTCCTTTATACATGTTATTTGGGATCAATTGGCTTTATTTGAGCCACAATGACAAGCTGATGCTTGTAAGTTCGCTGAATATCATGATTGCATGCATGTTATGCAATTTCTAATGGCACTTAATGATGAGTTTGATCTTGTACAAGCTTCACTTCTACATCAAGATTTGTTACCTCGTCTTGAGGAAGTTGTTTCAGAATTATTGACTAAAGAGACTTGGCTTGCTACTTTAAAGGCGCATCACCCTATCTTGTCCACTCCTATAGACATGATGCTTGCCGCCTCGGCCTCTTCCTCATCATGCAAACTATTGTGTGTATTGTTATTGAATTGATCATCTTGCATCCACTTGATATCGATGACAACCTAGGAAACCTAGGGGAATAGAAAACCGATCTCGATATAGAGATCCACCTGCGTGCTTGTCCATCACTACTGCTACTTTGAGGTCTCCTAACGGATCACATGTTACTTTATCTTTAGAGGATTGCCATTGCATTCTTTGAGAATATGGTACTTCTAGCTCTTCTATCCCTAGCACTTTTGCTTTGTTTGCAACTCCAAATACTTTTGATTCATGGCTCTTTGATTCTGTCAGTTGCAAGTACATGACTTCAATCAATTTGTTTAAGTCAAAGTCATTACTATCACAAACACTTACTATTCATGCAACTGATAACTCACGGATACTAGTTAGCCATTCCACATTGTCATTACTTGACATTTTGTTGGTTCGTAAACTCTCCTTAACTTGAATATGTGGGTCAACTAAGTGAACTTGGCTTTGATATTCACTTCTCTTCTACACCAGGTCATTTGATATCTAGTGGTCATCTAGGTTTTGTGACAATAAATATTTTGATTGATAGCCATGTAAATTGGGAAAACATCACATTTTACCTTTTGATCTTAGTGAGTCTATCTCTCATGCTCCTTTTGATTTAATTCATTATGACATTTGGGCCCTTCTCCTACTCTTATTATGGAGGATCCCACTACTTTGTGATTTTTGTGGATGATCATTCTCATTGTACATGGCTCTATCTTATGAAGCATCAATCTAAATTGACTTGTTTTTATCGTGATTTTGTTGCCATGATTAAAACACGATTTTATGGGAATATCAAGATCTTTTATACTCATAATGCCAGGGAATATAGAGACAGAATTTCTTCAAATTATTTCTCAAAATGATACCATCATTTATCACTCTTGTCCAGGAACTTATTAGCCAAATGCTTGAGCAAAGTATAAACAACAACACACGTTAGATGTTGTTTGCACACTTCTAATCTCTACTTCTTGTTCGGAACAGTTTTAGGGAGAGGTTTATCATAATGCAAAACAGACTATCAATTGCACTCAGTCACTTACTATAGGTAATATCTTTCATCATAAGCGCTTGTATGGCAGTTATTCTAATTATACACTTCTTTGATTTTTTAGTAGTACTTACTATGTCCATCTTCTTCAACAAGAACTCACAAAGTTAGAACTTCATGCTCGTCTATGTCATTTCCTTGGGTATGACATTGAGCACAAATGATATCAATGTTGGGATCCTATGCGTAATTGTCTCCATGTATCTCGTCATGTTACCTTTTGGGAACACAAGATGTTCTCTTTGCTTCATCCATTTGACTTCTCTCCTGTTACTTTCCTTTTTACCAATCCTTCAGTGAATCTATTTCTTGAAGATACAACAATAAAATCTTCCTCAGGAGTTGTCTTTCCCTAATCTTGATGCAGGTACCTTTGGTAATCCTACTATGGCAACTTTTGAATTGTCTGTACCATCCGCCAAATCTCCACCCTTGGTCTTTCTCTCTTCTCTTGTTCATTGTTCCACTCGTGTAAGTCACCTTTTTGGTTTCATGATTTCCATTGTTATTCTACCATTAGACAAATATGATACTTGGGATTTGGTTGATTTGCTTCTTGGGAAATCCGATATCAGTTGTAAATGATATATAAAATCAAGACTAAGATAGATGGTATGGTGGAGCGTTACAAAACTCCACTAGTAGCAAAAGGCTTTAATTAGGAGTATGGTATTGACTACGCCGACACATTTGCTCCAATTGCTCCTTTTACTTCTGTTCAAAGTCTTCTTGCTATTACAACCATTAAGCAATGATGTCTATTCCTCCTGGGTGCATTACTACTTCTAATAAAGTATGTTGTTTACGAAGAGCTTCATATGAATTGAGACTGACTCCTTGTGCATGGTATTATAAGTTCAGTTCCACCATGGAACCTTTTGGTTTTAGATCCAGTTCCCATGACAATGCTATATTCGTTCAGAGAACATCTCGTGGGTTTATTCTACTACTATTATATGTAAATGATATGATTCTTACTAACGATGATCATATTAATATTACAAAACTCCAGTAGTATCTCATTCAATAGTTTGAAATAAAAGATCTCAGGCAACTCAGTTACTTTTTAGGCTTGGAGGTTGCCTTAGACTTCTCGGGCTATTATCTTTCTCAACCGAAATATGCCATTGATCTTCTTTCTCATGTGGGACTCACTAATACCAAGATTGCTACCACCCCAATTGAGGCAAATGCCAACTTTGGTGACAATAATGGAACTGCTCTTTCGAATCTTAACTTTATCAATAGTTGTTTGGCAGTCTTGTATATCTCATTGTTACTCATCCTGACATTGTTAGTGCCATTCACATAGTCAATTAGTTCATGACTGCATTGTGTGCAACTCACTTTGCCTATGTCCTTTGTATTTTTCACAATGTTAAGGGTACTTTATTTCATGATCTTCATTTTTCTACCGACTCTACTTTAGAGTTGAAGGCTTATTGTAATGTTGATTAGGCTGGTGACCTTAATGATTGTCACTCTACGATAGGCTACTACTTCTTTCTTGGTACCTAACTCATTTCATGGTGTAGCAACAAATAGATCTTTGTCGTTTGATCTAGTACCAACATGGAGTATCGTGCTCTTACTTATACAACATCAAAATTACTTTGGTAGTAGTGGTTATAAAAGATATGGGAATTAGTCATAATGTTGGAACCGTCATTTACTATGACCACAAGAGTGCTTTCAAATGACTCATAATGATATTTTTCATAGTCCCACCAAGCAAACTAAAATTGACCATCTAGTGATATGATAACACGTGCTTCATGGTACTATTACGACTTGTTTCCACTTCATCTATTGATCAGAGTGATACTTTCACAAAGGTTTGAGGGGGAATGTTAGATGTATTTAGATTATTTATGATATTCTGGATATTTATAATACTCTAGATATCTTTGTGATTGTTTGTAATTGAATTTGTAATATTTTGTTACTGTAGAAAATCATCATGTAAAGCCTATAAAAAGACTCATATACTCCTTATTATTGTCTATTGAAATACACAGAAATATTCTTCAATTTGATCTTCCACTTTATTCTTAACGAACGAGTTCACGAGTCTAGTAGTTGGAAAATTACTCTGTGCATCTGTTAAATGTACATAACTGCACCTTGATAGATGTATTTAAGAAAAAAGTAGAGCATACATCTTCAATATGGAGTTTATAACGGTTCTACTGACTTTTGATTTGAGAGTCACATTCTCCCAAATTATCGTCAGTTAAGGCCGTTTGTATATTTTTTTTTGACATCAATGGCGTATACTCTAATTTTTGTTTATTTAACTAGTGAGAGCCATATGAGACATTATTTTTCGTTTCCTTTTTTTGCCTATTATGTGCACGCGATAGGAATTTTTGGATAGTCAATTTTCATCATTTCATCTCTCTCTCTCTCTCAATTGTCATGAAATTTGAGGCAAGAAAAGATATCGATATAAAAGCTTCTTTGTTTCATGAAAAGTGAATGATTTGGAATATATATATATTAAAGTGATTGCTTATATTGCTTGAAATAATTACTTAATGAAAATTATTTGGGTTAAACCACTCAAATCGGTACACCTTGCCACATTTACCCAAACTAATTTTAGTGTAAAAAAAAATCCCAAACCAGTAAATCCTTGCCACATTTACCTCAAATTGATATATATGTACCACATTTATCCCAAATTTTGATAAATTTGAGATTTTTTTTGGGTAAATACGGTACAAATGTACTAGTTTGGTTTTTTTTTTTTAACACAAAAATTAGTTCAAGGTAAATATGACAATGTTGTACCAATTTGAGGTAAATATGACACGATGTACCCGTTCTAAAGTTTTTGTGACACAAAGGTTAATTTGGGATAAATGTGACACGTGTATTAGTTTAAGGTTTTTGGAGGTATCTTTTGAAATTTTTTCTTTGTTAAAAATAATTTATATATAAACATTTTCATGATGATAAAAATATTTTCTGTTCATTCATTTTTGTAGGTGATACAAACCGTTGTTTTTTTAGGAAATGGGTTTCAAATAATTTATTTTCTGTGAAGCAATCGAACTAGAAGTTGACTAGCTTGCTCTAATAAATGTAATCTGAATTTTGATCCAGTGTAGGTGATGCCAAGTCATCTTCCATTTTAAAGTCAGAGAAAATAAATTGTGTAAACGTTTCTTAATAAGCGAAGTCAATCATGCACCTGACAGCATCGCCTTCCTTTGGTTCTTTTCACATTCATCGGCGACCGCTCGATGGCCAAGATGGAAAGAAGATTTCGTCGATCGCTCATGTCCATAGATTTAACATGATATTCGTTCACGCGGTATTGTTATTATATACTTTATGAGATACTACTTTCTTAACTTTAATCCTGATTAACAACTAATTGGGTCCACAAATTCGATTCTAATTCACAGAGCCCTTCTTGTCCTTGACCCTCTAGAAGAATAGGATAAACTTCTATTTTGCTATTGCTTTCTATTTTGCATTTAAGTTATCGAAAATTATTTGGTGATTGTGTTACATGAACTTAACTGAATTTGGAATGTTTGATGGGATGCACGATATTTACAAAGGGTGAGCATGGTCCCAAAATAGAATTTGGAATATGAGAATCGGACTAGTGAGATCCTATAGGCTCCGGGTTCCAAGGCATATAGGGTAGGTTTCAGGTTCCAAAAAATGAGGAACTTGTTTTGATGAGTAAGTTCTACATTCTTTATTGAAGGAACCTGAAACCTATAACCTAGAACCTGAAATAAGTTTTAATATTTTTCTTAATTCATGTCTTCACGTGATTTTGTGATATTTCATGCTGTTCGATGATGAGTGTATAATTTAGAAGTATTAGTATGAGCTTCCATTTTATAACTAAGAATTTTACTTTATTAATGTTAATATTTTTCGTGTGTTTAAATATAAGTTATGGTTAGTGAACTGTAACAGCAAGTAGTGGTCATTAAAGTTTTTAATTCACTACAATCATTCAATTAAAAATATAGGTGGAACCTAAGTAGATCCTAAAACCAATCTTGGAACCCGTGACAGGATAGGTAATAGGTTCTAGAGTATGCATGGTAGGTTCTAGGTTGCATAAAATGAGGAACCTATTTCAACGAGTAAGTTTCAAGTTTCAAGTGGAACCTATATGGGACCTGAAACCATCACCCCTAATATTTACCCATCCAAATCTAGTATAACTTTTTTTGGTTGAAAAAATCTAGTATAACTTCAAAGTGAAGATTTTTACAGGGAAATGGGGACAATGGATTTGGCTTGAAAATATGTTAGAATTTTGTTTTGAAGAAGCAAGAGATATATGAAAATGGTCTCATTACGGTTTAGTATATGCTCCCAAATTAGACGCCGTATATGTGCAGTGACAATGCTGCAAGTTAGCTACGGCCGAACCTTCCTCTTGGACAAGAATCCTTTAACCCTCTTATCTCCATTGATGTCTCAACAAACATCAACCATTAGTACATTAGTTAGAAATTTCATAACTATCCTTACCCGCATAAGTCAATGGTTTGGATGGTTGAGATATTAAATGGAGGTACCGATGGGGTAGAGGATCTCATTCCCTTACTCTCAACAACTAACATCAACGGCTCTATTTCATCCCTCCTCTCTATGATCTCATGGTTTCGCGCAATGAATGATCAAAGCCATCCTTTTTAGTCTGAGCTCTAATCACATGCCAACTTGATGGTCCGTAGTGATGGATTTGGCAGGTTTACTTTGAATTGGGAAAGGATCACAAGCATCCATAATTACACAAATCGTCTGGAACAAGTATGTATTATGATAACCGAATCTCTAAACATACTAAAAAAGCAATTCCATCAGTAGTGACGAACTTAGTATATAAATATTCCCACATTTATCTCAATTTTTTCATGCATCGAAGTTATATCTTGTATCATTCATCTTACAAGTCTATTGTGACTTTATACGCTTGTCTGCAATGTCTGCCTCGCAACTTAAAATTTGGGTTGAAGCGGGAAGGTATTGTGTTATGGAATATAAGTTAAGGTACAAAAGGCTCCATAAATCTTAGAGAAAAAGTCGAGAGATGAAGACGTTTGACTTTGGATATCATGGAAACGAGGTCTGAACATGCCAAGTAGATGGGCTAGTTGTTGGAAGTTGCAATGACTTAATGACATTCCCCATCACCCTTAAACACATCCCCTCCAATTAGAATGCAAAAAGACAGACAAATTGCAGGAATACACTAGAAATATCTTAACTTATGTACGACGTTCACTTTAATGCCATAACTTTTTATGGGCTCACTTAAGTGCCACTTAAAAAAAAAAAAAAAACGATAATTAAAATGTCAACTCTGATATGAGTTGCTGGAAATCTGACATGGCTATATTTTATTAATTTCTCAATTTTGTGTGGCTTGTTGGTGTGCCCAGTTAGCATGTACTCTCTAAATGATGTCGTGTAGCAATTTAAAAAAATTGACTACTTCAGTGTCAATCTTAATGAAAATTGTTCACTTCAATGCCAAAAAAAACCTTAAATGATGTTGTATAGCAAGTTAAGAAGTTGAGTGCCAGTCATTATAAAAAAATGATTACTTCAGTGCCAATTATTGTCAAAAAGTGATCATTTTAGTGCTAATCTTAATGAAAAGCAATCACTTTAGTGCAAAAAAAAAAAAAAAAAAGTCACCTCAAATAAAATTTTTAATTATAAAAGCCATGTAATCTATATAGCTAGAATTTTTTGCTGGAGGCACTTAAGTGATTTTTTTTCTCCAATTTTGGCACTTAAGTAACCGGCAAAAAGTTGTGGCACTAAAGCGAGCATTGTATACAAGACTCTTCTGTTGTACTTCTCTCGATAAATTGCATTCTCCTGGACAAAATGAAATTATCCCATTGCATCCTTCGAGAATATCACGTGGCCCCTATTTGTTTAGTTAGAATCTCTTGAGTGAAACATTGGGGCCATCAATAAATGGGCACATGACGGTCCAAATGGGCAAGAACTGCAGGCGTGATTGAAGCCTCGCATTGTGAGAAAAAAGATTGAATTCTGTAGGCCCTTGAACGTGCAGCAGCTAAAAAGCCTCAAGAGTATAAAAAAGATGAAGTCCCGTGTTCTTCCGTTAGCTGCGGCACCAGATTCGCGGCAATGATGATGAGATATAGCGATTCTCTTCTTGATTTTGTATCATAGAATGATGTGCAGGGTCAACGATTTGCGGCGGTTTTGAAGGTGGGAACCTGACTTTTTGCGGCGTGTACGAGTTCAACACAACCCCTTTTTTGCAGCTGTATTTATTGGCCTGAACTTTTTGGAATACAGAGTGGATTTTGAAGATAAAGTCAAGAGTTCTAGATGATGGATATGGTTCACTAAATTCAAAAGAAGTTCGTGAGCAATCAGAAAGCAGCGTCCCATGCGATAGGGATATATTTCTGAAATATTTCTGAAATTTCTCCACTGCTGATGCAACAAAAGTCATTTAAAGAAGCAACCAGAAACACAACGAACACAGCATGGTCTGCACATTCTTGAGATTCAATAGTAAAATTGTTAAAGAAGGGAGAATGCTTGCTACAAATTTCTCTTTTCTCTTCTGTTGTGGAAACAAGCCATTGAACAACAAAATAGATGTAATAAGAAAATAAGTTGGACGCGAGACTTATATGATTTGATTGATGTGACTTTCTTTCATGGGCAGAATAGCTAATAATTTTACTAGAAACCAAGCAATACAATGAAGGTTACAACCACACTAAAGCCACTCAAACATTTAGTATTTCCTAACTCTCAATTGCATGCAATAACTCACATGGTGTTTAGCCTCACAATTCCTCACAAAATAATCTCTTAATTTCATAAAGGGATTCGAAAATCTTACCGCAAGATTTATTGGCTTCAATACTAAAAGCTCTTGGGATGCAATTCACGAAAAAGTTGCATCTTTGATACTCTTCAAAAAGAACATCCACTTTTTATATATAGGTAAGAATCGAATCTAAAAAGGGAACTGCTTCAAAATATGAGATTTATTTGAGTTAACAAAATTTCTCCTTCATGCTTAAACTCGAGACATATGTTCAGCACCCTCTCTCTCATGGTAGTAAAGATTAAGAAAACTTGGAGAAGATTGTGAGAATGACTGTGACTGTTATTATTGTTGACCTCAGGCAAGCTAAATTCGTTGATTTGTTGAGATGGCATTGTATGACTAGTAGAGTTGGTGCACATATGGAGCTTTTCTATAGGGGAAAAACAATGTCATTTCTAATGTTTTTGTCACTAAAGCTTGCAATTAGGGATGTAAAGAAAGCAGGCTTGAGCTAGTTAGCTAGGCAATGTGTCACGCCCCGAACCTCGAGCGCGCGTACATCCCTCGGTGGTCGATAAATTTGCGACGTTCCTAGGACACGTCGCCAACCTAATTGATTATGCACACGTGGAAGCGTATAATAAACAATTCCCATACAACAAACAAACATGGAATATAAAAGCAAGACAATCAGATATCGAAACAAAACACCCTTTTATAAACAAACTGAGTTTATATACAAAAGCCTAAACAAAAAAGAATGACAACCGAGCCATCTAGGCACTAGACTACTCATCCACGGGCTTCGGGTCTATCACGACACCATCAGGAGTGTCGAGATTCATGGGGTGCGCTGCTTCCCATTCCCCGGTCCCGACGAGAGGCCCATTGAAACCCAAAAGGGGACCCTCCCAATCCCCTTGAGGAAAGTTGATGAATCATGCTATGTATCGGTGAGATACCAACTGAGGTAAGCCCTCGTCGACCCATACCATGGACTTGACCAACTCTCGGGCCAAGGTGGTCCCGGGAATAGGGAAGAAAGTGTGCTCAAAATCCATCATCTACGGAACCCCGTACCATATGTGACGTGCCTCCATCTATGGACCTGAAAAGTTAAGCCCATGACAGGGTGAGATAATATCTCAGCAAGTCTACTTTATAAACCCCAATTAGGAAGGAAATATGCCTAGAGGTAGTCTAAGTACACATCACAGAAGACTCACCTCATCTTAGTTCCTTCCTGCATGTCATAACAATTCATATCACAGACATAAGCAGTAATAAAACTCAATCAATTGGAACGCCTCAACTTATACCTCAAATAAATACAAGGGTTCCGATTATGAGGCCAAATCGTTATGACACATCCCATATCGTGCCACACAATTTTGTCTCATAATCAAGCGCATCAAATTTCAACCATTCATACGTTTCAATTGATTATGACCCAACGGTCACGGCCGACTCAACAGTCAGCGGTTTTCCAGTATAGCCGGGCGTTGTCTCGCACCATTGAGCACGACAACGTCTACATTTAAACGGCATTCCACTAGGGAGTATCGGTCTAGCCTCCACTGCGACTGGCATCCGTTGACTTGGGGCATCCCATATAGGGGCATCGTCCGGCTTAACAACTCGTGACGGGTTCTCTAGCCATCACACGATCATTCATTCCCCACGAAAGACATCGTGCATTGTACTCAAATGTCACAACTAAAACGATGAACTTGGCATATTTTTTTCGTATTAAAAACACCCGGTAAAATAATCGTGTGTGAGTACACGGTCAAATTGAACTTTAAAAATTGATATCCTTCATTTTTAAAAATCCCACTATTTGATATAGTATTCAAAAAAATTTTTGGTGTTAAAAATGACACCCGATATTTTCTTATTAAATGCCAAAAATCCAAGATTTTGAAATAATAACTGAAAAATCACAATCGCCACTCAATTGCATAAATTATCATTTAATTACATAAATTGATCAAACCACGACAATTAGCATGAAATTCTGGCTACCGGCTCCTGGTATAATTTTCGAAAAATATTAAATAATTAAATAAATTACAAAATTAATTAAATAAATGCAATTTAATTACATAAATGAATAATTAAGCTAAATATGCTAATCTAACCACCTAATTGGACCTAGAAAAATAATGTACCTTACTAATTAAATACTACAATCTAATTAACCCTTAACTAATATAATCTAACCACCTAATTATCCTAATTAACTAACTAATTTACTAATTAAACTAAACTAACCGCCTAATCCAATCTTAGGCTAAGCTAATTACCTACTAAGCATCATTAACCTCCTAAGAAGGTTTAACAAGTAAACTCATCAGTTTTGCGGTCCGATGAGTTCACAGCGACGGTAATGCGGAGGCAAGCAAGACTCAAGCTTGGAGCGACACCAAGGGAGGTTTGGAAGGGGCCTAAAATGGGTCACGAAGTCTCATCCCTTAGTTGAGAATTTGGCTTCTGGTTGCTATTGGAAAGGGCGGTCGATGGGCTCAACGGGCGGAGCTGGGCAGCTAGGCGGCGATGGTAGGACCAGGCGACGTCGGGGACGGTTGAACAATGACGGAGGAGCTCAGGCAAAGTTGGACGGCGGCCAAGGTGCGGACGATGTGTGCAGGACTGCGGGGACACTGGGGCTCAGCTTACGAGTGGCAGCGATTGGCGACGGCTCGGCGGTGCTCGATAGGCGGTGAGGGGCGGTCAATGGTGGTTGGCCAACTTCCTCTGGTTCTTTGCTGGTTTTCTTGAGCTCACAATAGCAACAATGGAGAAAGCAAAGCAAGGAAGAAGAAGAAGGAGAGCTGCTGGCTTGGGGGGAACAATTGGCACAAAAGTCTTCAAGAAATATCCAAAACACTTGTTACTTGGCCCCCACTTGTTGCTGCCTCAACCTTAGCTATTTCCCACTCCAAAGCTTCCTCAACAAGCCTCACAAGTGGTCCAAAATGTTGCTGCCCCCCATAGCTACGAATTTTGCACAATTCCCATTCATTTCACTTCTATTCTCCTCCAAATTAATCCAATTCAAGTGCCACAATGCCAAAGTAAGTGCCCACACTTAATTCAACAATTTCCCTTGCCAATTGAACCAACTTGAATGCCAAAATTTCACACGAAAATGGCCCTATAAGTTTCCCGGTCCAAAATAGCCCAACTTTGATTTTTCGTCGAAAATTCTTCGGAGGATGAGTTGACATTCCTAAAATAAATCGTGACACGATAGAACTTTCAATTTCTAAAATCGGGTTTAATTTTGTGGTTAATTTCAATCGAACGTGATTTTAGTGTGACCTAACTTACCGGGTAGTTTTTAGGAATTTTTAACGCATTTGACCCATGGTTGATTATTTTCGAGCCACCTTGTACATTTTTGACTCATTGGCGACTCTCGGTTGTAGTGAAAATCTCAAGGTTTCAAATACGGGCACAGGGTATAGAAACGACAGAAAAATCAGTTTAGTGCCATTCGATAGAAATTTTGCAATCAGGTGGAATTACGCACACGCTAATCACATGCCTCTATCGAAATGAACTATTTCCGGTCTCTGATCGATTTTGATGATGCCATATTGACCATTGCAGATTAGCACAGTCGAGCAGTTGTTTGCTGGTTGAATTCTCAAGTCAGTTGCGTTTAGATTCCTTAACGGCTTCACCTGATAGATTAGTTATCTTGTGAGTGATCGGCTTAGAGAAAAAGACTATAGGTGCATCGATGAAAAGCCCATTCCATATTATCGAAAACATACTAAAAAATTAGGCTATCACAACTCTTCCCATCTTATAAAAATTTTGTCCTCGAAATTTAAACCTATTACAAGTCTTAAACAAAAAGGTGGGGGTATTGTCATCTCATCGAGTCGTCACTTTCCCAGGTTACTCCTTCTGTCCTATGGTGTTGCCAGACCACTTTGACTAATGAGATCATCTTGGTGCGCAGAATCTGCTCCTTTTGATTCACAATCTGAACCGGTCTTTCGACGTACGACACTCAGTCGTCCATGTTTAACTTTTCAAAATTCAGCACGTAGGTCGAGTCAGGCTCAAACTTTCTCAACATCGACATGTGGAAGACGTCATGCACTTGCGCTAGCCTTGGTGGCAATGTAAGACGATACGCCAGAGTCCCTATTCTCTCAAGAATCTCAAAGGGACCTACGTAGCTTGGGCTCAACTTCCCTTTCTTGCCAAAGTGTGAAATACCCCTCATTGGTGACACTTTCAGAAAGACGTGCTCACCAACTTGGAATTCCAATGGTCTTCGACGCTTATTTGCATATCTTTTCTAGCGACTTTGAGTGATCTTTAATCTGTCTCTGATAATGGCAACTGTATCCACTTACTGCTAGACTAACTCTGGGCCTATGATCTTTCGTTCCCCGATTTCATCCTAACAAACTAGCGTGTTAACCCTTACAGATTAGCACGGTCGAGTAATCATTTTCTGGTTGAATTCTCAAGTCAATTGCGTTTAGATTCCTTAACGGCTTCACCTGATATATTAGTTATCTCGTGAGTGATCAGCTCGGAGAAAAAGACTATAAGTGCATCGATGAAAAGCCCATTCATATTATCGAAAACAAACTCGAAAATCAGGTTGTCACACAATGTGCCATATGTTCTTAGGCCTGTCGATGAGCCCATGATCTACTACTTTTGCTGGTCCAGTTTCCAAGTCCATGCCCACTCGATCTCACATCTAGATTTGATCAGCCAATTACTTGGCTTATGAGTTCATTGGTTCGAGCAACCTTGGTAAGTGGGTTTTGAGCTTTTTCAGGTGAGTGGTACTTATCCCTTCTTTGATTTAATAGCTTATGTCTTAAAGTGATAGAAAGATATACAATGAGTTAGAGAGTCATTGCATGTTTGATATTTCTTTGAAAAGAAAAGTGATGGTTATAGCATATTTGATGCATAACTTCGAATTGGACCTTGTCAACTTATTTGTTATTTGAAATGGTTTATGAAGCGTTTATGGAAGGAATTACAAAACATATTTACACTAATTTGAGAAATGATTTCTGAAATGGATTTTACTTAATAAATTGAACTATGAAAGTTTATTTGACTTGGGTTGGGAACCTCACTTATGACATTAGATTGTGGATTTGGATTTGTGGGTTACTGGGGAATGATATTAGTAGATTATGCTCATATCTCTATAATTAGAACCGTTTGAGGGGGTAAGTATACATACTGTTATCATGACATCTTTTTAGGTTGAACCACCTCTAATATAGGTGGAGACCTAGCAAAAGGGGGAAACTTGGTCATCTTTGAATTAGATAATGAGCATTAGATTAGTCAATGAAATGAACTATTGACATTTTATTTGATAGAAATTAGTCAATGGAATGGCCATTGACCGTCTATTTGTTATTGTTGATCTAATATGCAAAAAAGTTATGTTGTGAAAAGCTTTAACTCATTTTTTTTTATAAATGTTTTATGTATATTGTAAACTGAATTTGGGGTTAATGAGTAATGATATCGTTTTATAAAAATACATAGTGAATATTCGATTTGCTTAGAATAGATTTACTATTCATAGAGCCGTGGTTGCTCACCCCCATTCATTCTTATCTATTTTGGGGTTTTCAACTAGCAATGAGTAGTATGAAAGTGATATCCATGGGAAACTTTAGGCAGCAGAATTATGAGTATGAAATGGTACCTATTGAGCTTTAGTTTCTTAGTTTAGGAAAATATATATTGTTTATGGATTTTAGGACTTTGATCCTATGACCAAATTACTGTTTTATTAGATATTTGAATGGAGACAAATATTCAGAAAATAGGTTAATTTGGTTTTATTTGAGGTAGTGTCCTCCGGACAGGACGACCATGTTATTGCCCATTTCTGGTAGAGTTGAGGTATGACACGTGGTTGTTTAGGATATTCTTAGGGATATTGCGGGTAAGGCACGCTTTTATTTTAAAGAATTTTTTGTAATTAATGGGGTAAGTGATAAATAAGGGGATTGGATCTCTACTACAAGACTAATGGGAGATATGTAGTTATAACTAGTGAGGTTTAGGGGTCCTCTTCCTCTCATTTGTATCACCCCAAAAATCCAACGCAAGAAGAGTACTAAAGCATTCTCTACTAAAAAGCGAGCAATAGATTGAATGGGAAAGTTGGCCTTAGGCTTTCATATTCTGGGCTCGTGACGCATATATTGTCTAGTAATTTTCAAGCCTCTGAATTTTGGATACTTTTTTTGCTATTGATGAATGTCAATCAACCTTTATATTTTGGCCTTATCATATTGTTTGCTATCTAGTCTAGTGATGATTAAACCTAAAATTTATTAGTCATCACACCAATATGATTATAGGAAGATTATGCGACAATATCAATTCTACATAGAAAGAGAGCATTTTCCTTTTGGTTAGCTTGTAGGTTATGACCGGTTATTTTGCATAATCCCTTTTAGAAGAAAGCATGATGATATCTACATTTTGACAAGCATAAATGGACAGTAATTGAAAGCGATTTATGCGTTAATGACATATATAATCCTCAAATTTTCCATCTCATGCTCTCTAGACATTTGGGCAATCCATAAATAGGGGAATATAATAGCCATAAGCATCCTTCTGTTTTGTTAATTATATAATCCTACATGGCAATTCAATCACCAAGTTATCTTTTGAGCTTGCCATATGTGAATTAATCTCTCTACAAGTATCACCGAGATTATTTCAATGAGGTAAAAGATGGAAGTGGTTGTTTATGACATAGAATCTTGAAATTTCATGATTTTGATGCCTAGATAATATGTCATGTCATGTGCTTGATTGATCTATCACAAGATTTGCTTATTCTTTGTGTTGGAAGAGCAATTAATGGGAGTTTTCCCTCTACTATTGAGGAACAATATAACACTTAAATGAATTTGTGTTTCGCTCTTTAGCCAATACAACATCTTAAAACCCTCATCCTTCGAAGCCTTTTATCAAGTACGACTTTCAGTCCACAACAGTAGGTTTTTCTTCTTCAATGTTTTGGGCAAAAGTACATCGTAGGTGCCCCAAATTAACATGGATGGACACTTAAATGTTAAAACTTCCAAAAGATACACCTAAGTGCCACTCTTTTTGAAAATTAGACACTTAAGTGCCCAACAAGGCTAGCCGAAAAACCAATGTGACATTATTTTAAGAATAAAAGTGGTTTACATGGCTCACCAAAGTTGTCTTCTCAGCAATCAATGTGCAAAACGATGTTGTCTCAATTGTCCCCTAAAATTAAACACCCTAAATTATTCAAAATCCAAAATTGAAGGCCCTTGAACCCTAATTTCGGTTGGCCCACAAATTGCATTGCTAAATCTAAATGGAGAGGAGGACCTTCAATAATGGCTCAAATTCCTCTCAACAAAGCGAGGGAGAAGGCAAATGTTTTTGTTATAATGGGTTACCGAGTTCAAGAAGAACATCATTGACTCGATTGAATCCTCAGAGAAGATTCTATGGACGCGCTAGAAATAGAGAAAGCTCGAAGTGCAAATACTTTAAATGAGTCAAAATGAAATTCTTTGGCTGAACCACGGAGATGATATTGGACCTACTTGATGAATGATATCAACCTCCAACTACGTTTGTTGACAATTGGATGATGTTGATTCCATGCAAACTAAAGCATTTTCGGCCAACCATTTAAAGAATGAACTTTCTAGGATGAAATTTGAAAGAAAGCACTATCGAGTGTTCATTGTGGTGTTGTTTTGTTGTGTAGCCTTCGCTACAATATCGTCATTGCAGTAGAGTTTAACCACCAAGTTCAGGATGGATTGGTGTAGTTCCTCTACACCTAGGACACCAGAATATTGAACCATGAATGAAGAAAGACATGAGAGAAAAGCATATTATTGACTAGTGATTGGGAGGCCCCAATTCTTGACTGGAGAGGACACCAAATGCCTCTGCCCTTCCTACTTAATGATAAAATGGATTTTATTTGTATTGTCCATAGGATGGTTGTGGCTTTCTTCTTATTTATGCTGTCTTATATATTGTGACTTACTTTTTGTGCTTTGAGGAGGTCAAGAAATAGAATGAGTGAATGAGTTGCTCATTGTCCTATGTATTGTTCTATGTTTTTTTGCTTGTTCTTCAATATAAACAAGTAAGAATGTGTATTGAGTCAATGTATTATGGTGACTTTTTTTGCTTGAATTGAATGTAATTTGGAAAACATAATTAATTGAATGGTTTAAATACGATAGACACAAGTGATGACTTAAGTACCATAAGTTGTATTTAGTGATAACTTAAGTGCCAGTTATGATTAAAGAATGATCACGTAAGTGTCAAGTTATGTTCTTCCTGCTAGTACGAAAATATTAAACTAACAAAATAAGGACACAAACCCCATCTCATCCCATTAGTCAGTATGCACAATTCCCTTAGTCCATACTTCTTTTGCTTGGAGTTTTTACGTGATTTATAATCCTTGTACTCTTTTTGACTGGACGTGCAACTTCTTTTTCAACTATCCTAGGATGAATGATTCAAAAGGAGATGGTGCTAGGTTCTTTCTTGCTGGCTGTTTTGGATCTGCACTTGCTGTCTTCTTCTTTTTTGGCATAGTTGTTGACTCTTGAGTTGGGCCCTGGGAGACAAGAACCTCAAAACTTCGTCTATTTGAAAAAACACAACAAAATTATGAGCAAAAGTGAAGTACCATAATTTAGATGTAGTTAATAAAACTTACAACCATTTTAGTATGCTTGTTTGTATAAAGGCTATAATCATATCGTCTTGACATTTTCCCAAGAGTCATTCTTATTTGCATTGGAGTATCGCTTTCAACAACCTATGATTTCTCATGCCTTCTTCTTGCATATGATTTCTTAGGCCCTTCAGTTGGCCCTTCATGTGATCCTTCTATTGGTCGTTGAGCTTCAGCTACATCTAGTCTGATAGCAAGCTCTTTAGCCAATCCTTCAGCTAGCCTTCTTCTAGCTAGCCCTCTAGCCTCAACTTCAGTAGGGGTTTCAGCTAATCTTTCAGCTGGCCTTCTTCTAGCTGGCCTTTCAGCTTCAGCTACAGTAGGGGCTTTGACCAATTCTTCTAGTCGGCCTTTTTCTAGGTGGTCCTTTAGCTTTAGCAACAGATTGGCTGAAGGCCAATCCTTCAGCTAACCCTTGTGGTGGCCTTTTAGTTGACTCTTCAGTTGGCCCTTAAACTCCAGCTAGTCTTATTCTCACTTGAGAATGACATTAAAAATTTAACATCAACCCATATAATAATGTAAACAATATTTACACTAAACACAAATTTACTGAATATTTTGTTATTGACTAAAGAACAGTCAACTGAATTAGCCCTATAGTAGCTTAAGTTAATCTTTCAATTGGCCTTTTTCGAACTAACCCTTGAGCTTTGGCTACAATAGAACCTTTTGCCAATCTTTCAGCTTGCCCTCTTGTCACCTGACAAATAGATTAAAAACAAGGAAATTGAGGCTATGTAAAAATATGTCATAAACTCAAAAAATAACATAAACACAAATTTCACGACTAATTGGGTTTTTTGTACTCGTCTACAGAATAGTTGACTCAATTGTCTCTTTTGTTTGGCCTTTAGCTAGCCCTCTAGTTGTCCCTTCACTAGAGCCTTCGGCTGGCCTTTCATCTAATTGTTTTTGTTGCTACTTCCTCAGTCGACAACCTTTAGTATTGTACCCTGCTACATAGTATAAGAGCACATCATATTTATACGTGTTCTACTCATCCTTTGCAAATCCAATACCTTCCCTCCGACATTCTTTGTCTCCATTTGCCTTCTCATTTACTTTTTTAGTGGCAAAGGTTGAGGTGCTTCATGATTCGTTGGCTCCCAGAATTTACTACTTTTGATTGGCTATATCATGAATTGATATGAAGCAAGATATATCATTTACTTGTACCAATCATCAAGGCAATCATCTGCATTGTGGTACTTCAACTAGATAGCACACATGGCATGTGCATAAGGAATTTTACTTAATTGCCATGCTTGACATGAACACTTCCTCATTACCTAAATAGACAACATACTTATCAACACATTTCATTATCTCATATCCTTCATTCCTATTCTAAATGGAGTGACAATACCTACTCATAGCCAAGTCCTCATCCAACTTCTTTGCAATCTTATGACTATATTGCCTTGTCCATTTTGTAGCATGATCTCTTTGTTTATGCAGTCGAATCATGGCCATAACTCGCATATCTTCAAACATCGCAATGATTGTTTTGCATCTGGCCTCTATTAGTTTTTCATTTAATGTTTCACAGATATTTTTGTTAATGACATTACACTTGAATTCCTCGCTGAAGAAGGCCCTAGACCAATGCTTCTTTTTTGTTTGGAATCGTGTATTAGAACCCTCCTTTGTTTAACCAGCCTAAATTTGGCTATGTTCGTGCTCTTTGTTAACTGCCAAAATTATAATTGCAGCTTATCCCCTTTGTACTTCTTTGCCCAATTTGTGTATATAGGTCTTAGACACATTCTATGTTTGGCATATGACATCAACTTGGCTAATGAACACTCACCCTTCCCAATTAAAAAGCAAACAATTGACAATGAATTACCTTTTGTTGGTCGCTCATGAATGTCCACCCTTCCTCATTAGCTATCTCTAGGTTAGCCACAATACTTTTTAGGAATTGGGACCAAGTATCCTTGTTCTCTATCTTGACAATAGCCCAAACTAGTAAAAACATTTAGTTATTTACATATTTTCCAATTGTAGCTAACAATTCTCCCTTGCACAAGCCCTTCAATAAACAATCATCCAATTTTATAATCCATCTACAACCAAATAAAGATCCTTGCATGCATGCATCGAAGCATACATACAACTTACCGAACCTGGTCCCACTATTAGGAAGTGACTTTTCCATGACCTCTATATACACTCTACTTGAAGGATTTTGAAGCCTACACTCCTAAGCATAATCCCAAACCTGGCCATATTCTTTCCCACACTAGCCAATGAGTATCCTCATCACCTTTTTTTTTTTTGTTCTTTTCCACTAATTCTTGGACACATTGATGTATACACGCTCCTTCATCAACTGCTTTAACTGAGTAGTCTTTATCTTAGGCATCACCTTGATCAGCTTGAAAAAGTGTTAGAACTATCCTGCCCTTGTTACCTTTCTATTATCAAAATGAAACAAGTATGCTCCACTTGGAATGCCTTCATCTTGAAGGACTTGCTCTTCCTCATGAACACGTCGTAGATCTTTCGTGGACAATTAGGTATTGAACACTTAGCTTTTATAAAGGCCTTAGTGTTTCTAATAAATTCAAGATTCCTTTGTTCAGCAATGGAGTTCTTGAATATAGCTTCATTAAATTATTTCACATCATGAAATTTCATACCTACGGATAAAGTATAAAAGGTAATAGATGGATCATTTTCCTTCTACGCATAGCTCCTTGATCTTCTCCATGCTCGTCCTGGGAAGTAGTATTCTCGACATTTTCTTCATAATCAATATCATCACTAACAACACTAGTATCTATAGCTCCTTCATCACAATTTACAACTTCTTCAATTACCTGCAAAGTTGCCAACTTATTTGTCAAAAAGTCCCTTTGCTTTTTCTTTGACTGTGCAAGCTCCTCCTCCTCCTCCTCATCACTTAGAAAATTTTCGAAAGCCAAAGCTTCATCATTACCATCACTGGATTGAGCTAGTTCCCAATCTAACCCAGTAATTATGGTGTCACCTATATCATCAACACTTTGCTGAACTGCATCTCCGCCCCTCTCCTCCTCACCCTGTCTGTCCTATTATCATTTATTCCCAACCTCAGTACTAGCTTGAATACCATCCCCCTTCTACTCTTTGGGTTCTCTTTCTATCATCTTCATCCTCATCATCGCTATTGTACTCAACGTACATTTTCGCTTCTTTGTCATTAATATAATATTACAAGACATCCCTAAAACCATTATCATCATCGAAGCTTCTCAAACCATCTTTCCAACACTTCATAGGAACATAATAAAGTAACTTCTATACTTTGCATGGAAAATAATACATCGTGTCCCTAACAAATCTAATATAACATGCCTTGTTTACATCTACAAAGATAGTGCCCTTATTCCCCCTTCGTACTCCCATTCATCCTCCCTAATTGTGAAGTCCTAACCATAGCAAACAATGATGGCAACATAATTCTGATCCATGTTTGCAACCAAGGAAAAAAAAAACAATTAACTTTTGGGACCACGATGACAAAAGACAAAAATTGCATATGAGGGTCTCCATAATCTCATATAGTTTATTAAAGAATAAGCATTTGTCATTTCCTTTAAAGGAAAGAAATGACAGAAGTCCTTATGACAACCACTTCGATTAAAGAAATGTAGGTCCCCATAGCACCTTCTTTACTATTTAATGTATAGGACCCTACGACATCCTAGTGAGCCCTAAATTTCCCATCCTAGCAATTGTGCGCACATTTATAGTAGCACATCCGAGCCCTTCAATTGCTCTCGACATCATAGCAGCACATCCAAGCCCTTCAATCACCCTTGCACATCTAAGCCCTTCAATCGCTCTTTGACCCCTATTTTCCCATCCGACTCCTACATTTCCCAGCCGACGCCAATTTTCCCATCCAAGCTTTAATTTCCCCTTCAAGGAACAATGAGGAGCCTAATTTTCTTACCTGACTCCTATTTTCCCTCTAAGCCCTATTCTTGCCAGCCACAGGGAAAGAAGAGGACAAACTTGAGCAAACAACGATGGCAAGCAACGACGATGAGCAATGAAGGCGATCAGCGAGCGACTGTGAGTGAATGGCTAGCAGTGATGGAGTTTTAGCAAGAATGGCGACCAAGTGTGAGGAGGACGGCAAGTGTGAGATGGACGATGAGAGATAGTGCCTGATTGGGTTAATACACTAAGCAACATCGTTTATCAACCACACCTAAATGACATTGTTTAGCGTTTGCTTTGTCCATGTGGACAGCACAACATCGTTTGCCTTGTCCATTAGATAATTTTTTTTGAAATAATTGTCATGTCAGTAAAAAATGTTGTTGGAAAATAGCATGTCAGCGGTTTGATCAGAAATTTTTGTTGTTAACATTTAAGTGTTCATTTCTTCTCCAATATTGACACTTAGAGTGTCTGGTACTCAAATTTTTCGAGGCAACTTCCCATCATCCATGATCCAAGAAATGCCTTTAATTGACAAGTTATTCTGACTAAGGGGTTACTTTATGGACAGCCTTTGTGCACTCTCTCGACTAAATTAGCCAATGAATCTTGACAACCTATTCATCTGGTACTCACCTAGAAATACCTTAACTGTGACATCCGAAATTTTGCTCAACAAGATAACAACCTCGAATACTTGACGGACTATGCCATTAGACAAGCTCGCCTTTGACACCATCAAGACGCCTTGGTCCGTTCAATTGACATTGTTGCAATGCGCCATTGCCACTCCATCACTTAGTGCCGCGTCATCAAATTGCCACTCAAACAAACCACCGAGTCCAACCATTGCCTCGCAATTGCCAAGCCCACTGTCAAATTCCATCACCGGATCGATTGTGCCTCGCTTCAGTGGTTCCCATCATCGGCGGACCACCTCCACCTCACCATGACACCAAGCCAACACCCTGCCACCTCAGCTGCTAGTCGCACCACGCCACCTCGAGTCGGTTGGCCTCTTCGCGGGGTAACGCCTTTCATTTCCTTAGCTGGTGCCTGCCACCCTCACGGAGTCGACAAAAGAGACCGGATGAGTGTCATTTCCCCTTAGCAATTCGCTCCATCAAACGACACCTCAGCTACAACAATGGAGCAGCGGAGACCGAATACCACAAGAGAGAGGAACCAAGCTGTTCGTTCCTCTCACCTTCACCACCTGCATTCCTCAGTCCTCTTAGTTTTCTTCTTTTCATACCCCGCCACACGCGGAAGCAAACAAAATTAGCCGCTACATCTTCGTTTCCCTTCCTCTATCTCCATTCTTCTCTGTCTCTTTCAAACTCACTCTGCCCGCACTAGGAGACAACTGCGACCAGCACGTGCTTTCTCTTCACTGCGGTTGCTCCCGCTGATACCCATCTGCCTTACCTCCATCTCGCCGTGCTGCCACCGCAATCCACAAGGACTCGAGGCAAGTGGATATCTCCTGTTTTATCCTATATCGATCGTTTGTCATGTGATGAGGGGAATTTCCTCAAAAATCTGTTGAATCAAGTGTTTCTAGAGACGTTAGCACTTGGTCATAGGTTGCGGACAAAGTTATATAGTTAGAAAGCTTGGAACATAGTCATTGGATTATCATGTGTTCTGAGAAAATTATATGCTAAATCTGCTTACACTTCTAAGCTAAAGTGCTAAGGGTTGAGTCAAAATGGAAAAGTGGTTGTCAAGTTTAGGTTCGGTTTATTCCGACCCTTGATTTTGCTAATTTCATACCAACTTATGTGATGCAAATTTCATAGGGTGTTCCTATAAAAGTTGTCTCTTATTGGTTGTTCTACAACATACTTTAATTTCAAAATTTTTGGACTTCATGCGACAAAAATATATTTGAAAAATTATGGGGTTCGAAATCTGTTTTTGGACTCACTAAACCGTCATCTTCCAACTTTCCATTTTCCATAAAATTTTTGGTTGAGAATTTTAACATGTGTTTGTCATGAAAGTTATAGAGTACATTTTATATCACCACATATAAAATTTCCATGGTTTTTCGATCTCATTTAGTCTGTAAAATATTTATTTTCCTACTCCATTGCGTTTTGGAAATTCCTACTGATTTGGTCCTATTTACGAAAGATTATTTAGAACTGTATGAGCTAAATCAGACTTTGAGTCCTTCATGGAAATTGTCAGTATAGGTCTTGACTATCTTATATTAAAGTTTCATAATTTTTCGAACTCATTTACCCTAGACAACAACTACTATTTCTAAAGGTGCACGGAACGCCTTATAAGACTAGTTTAAGGTCTAGGATATAAAATTCTTCTTATAGTTCATCTGATGTAGGCACGAGTGAGAATATGTCAGTCTAGGGGATAGAATGATTGAGGTTTCATTAGGTTCACGTTTGAGTTCTTGGATAATAATAACGTCAATCTGCTTTTTAAATTGAATTATGAAATTGTTGCATTATGGTATGGATGTGTGACTGGGATTACCATCAGACCCTAGGATGGCAATGCCCTGGGTTGTAGTCGGGATGTCTAGAAGGGGTAACTAGGTTCCTTTGGATGCCTAGGGGCATAACAGATCCCCTAGATGTCCTTGTGATGCTGGATGGGTGCGAGATGCCCCGAGAGGGTGATGGGGTTTCCCAAATGATGATGGAAGCAAGAATTCCTATTGAATATAATCTCGGTACCTTTAAATTGAGCTACTAATTACCTATTGGGAAAAGCTAATGTTTATATTGATCTTTTATGTTATTTTGAAAAGGTTCTCAGGTAAATTATTAATTTACTATACTTAAAATTGAGGTTTTCCTTGTTAGTATGGTGATTGATTTATATAGTATAGATCGGTAGACCTTCTGCTTGCTAGGTTTAGGCTCATTGGTTGGTGACTTTATCTTTTCAGATCAATAGAAGTGTCAATCTCACCTACCTCCCCTATGGTCCGTTATGTAGTACTAGTTGACCTCACTTGGTAGGAGGATGAGTTTATAGACCATGTTTTCTCGAATACGGTTTTTATCTGAATCACATCTCATTTCGTTGTGGATATAAAGCCTCTGACGGGGCTTGTAACTCTTGGGTGTTGGGAAAATATGGCTTCGAATTTGGTTGAACAATGAAGACAGATATTTAGAGTACTCAAGTCGGATTTTGAAGCGTGATATCACTTTCTTTAAGGATTTATTTGCCCCACAACGTTGCTAATGGTCACCAGCAAAAATCCTCCAGGATACAACAAAGTTTCAAATGAGAATACTAGATAGCAATTCTAGTATTTCTCCAGGATCTCTCTAGGAAACAATCGAAAAATTGGCTACAGTTTTTTCAGAAAGAAGGCCAAAAAATGATCACTCTCGTTCTTTCGAAAAATGACATATATTTATATGACACTCTTAAAATACAGGCAACTCTTCGAGAAAATTGTAAAAATGAACAAACGTGTCTTTTCGGAAATTGCCCAATTGAACAAATGCGTCCATTCAGAAGAAGTTGACAACGAACAATTGCAATCATTCGGGAAAAGTTGAAATTTGGAATAATAATAATAATTTTAATTTTTTAAAATAAAAATTTCGAATTTTCATTTTTATATTTTATTTCCAAAAATTCTCAAAGCAAAAACAACCTTTGATTAAAATTAATAACATAACAAAAATAAAAATTAAATAACAAAGGGATTATTGCTAATTAAACCGCGGGCGCGCGCGCGCTAAGTGCACCAAAATCGCGCACCTGCACGTGGATATGATGGGGTCTAGCCCCACCCAATCATTCTTTTAAATACACAAAGGAAATCCCTCACTTATTAATTGGCCAACATCCTCCCACTTTTCGTATGTGGGACAAGGAAAAACATTTAGTTTGTTTTTATAAACAAACCTCCAACAATGGGTTCATTGGAATGTATGCTTGCATCAATGGACGCACAATGGGTCCCTTCCCGCTGTTTGCCAACGAACCAAGGGATGGAGGTAGCCCTACTGCATAGAAAGGAGGTAGGAGGGTAGCAAGATTTTTGAGACTTGGAAGATTTTTTATGAAGCCACGGTTAGGCGATCACATGTATAGCTAGGTTGGGACGGGATGACCAACTAACAGTGGGGTGTAGTCAGTAGTATTGACCCTTTCAAATTACCTAGTGTACCCAACTTGTCATTGGACATATATATAGAAGTCTGTGTGCACCCCTAGATTACTTTAGTCCCTGACGCTTCCGCATGGTTAGGGAAAAGCGAAATGAAAAAGATAATTGTGCTAGTAATTCTACACTAGCCATGACGTGTTGGGGGCATCACACTCCTCCCCTCTCTTTCAGCATAGTTACAACGGAATGCTCTAATATCATGTGAGATTTGGTGAGATTGCTACCAATTGTTTTAAAAGTTTCATTTAATGAGTTATGAGCTAATTATGATATATTAATTACTTCACGCCACATTAATTTTCCGATGTGGGGTTTTCTAACACAACTTATCCATGCATCTTAATGATTTCCTCCCTCAGGTGTGAGCTTATTGTTGAGATGCACATATGAGTTCTATTAAGAAGTCTTACATTGGAGAAATAGTATGGTTTAATGCAGTTAATATATCGTAGTTAACTTATAACTTATTAGCTCTTTTGGAATAGTTGGAAGTTTGTCCCATGAAATTTCACATGTTAAGTCTAGTTTAAATCTTCCAAGCCCATATTTGTCTTCCCAATTACATATTTTTGAGTTTAGGCTAAAGCCCAATTCACATATGAGGGAGCTTGAAAAATCTTACAAAATCTTATAAGATTGTAACAGATAGATCACATAGTTTGGCCCATATGACACATACCGACTTTAGTCGTCGATTTTTTTGCAAAAGTCTCACCCAAAATTGATTTATTATTCACTATCATGTAATATAGTTAATGTTGGAGATTTGTTTGTCAAAACAAGCTGAGTGCGTTTTCTTTGTCCCACATAGGAAAAATGGGAGAAAATGGGCCAATTAATAAGTGTGGGATTTCCTTTGTATAGCTAAAGGAATAATTGGGTGGGGCTAGACCCACCATACCCGCGTGCGAAATTTTGTGGCGCAACTAGCACTTAGCGGTTTAATTAGCACTAACCCCTTTTGTTATTTTATTTTATTTTTTGGTTATGTTATTAATTTTTTAATAAATTCAAAGGTTGCCTCTTATTTTTGAGTTTGAAATTTTATTTATTTATTTAAAAAACTATTATTCCGAATTTTTTGTTTGTGTTTTTTCGAGACAACCTTTGGAAAAGATACTTATTCAGTTTGCAATTTTCCCGAATGATTGCAATTGTTCGTTTTTCAACTTCTTTTGAATGGACGTATTTGTTCAATTGGACAATTTCCGAAAGGATACGTTTGTTCAATTTTTGCAAATTTTCACGAAGAGTTGCATGTGTTTTGAGACTGTTTTATATATATACTTGTCATTTTTCGGAAGAACGAGAGTGATCATTTTCATCTTTTCGAGCTTTCCGTTTGAAAAAAACTACGGCCATTCTTTCAATTGTTTCCTAGAGACCTTGGAGAAATACTAGAATTGCTATCTAGTATTCTCATCCGAGACTTTGTTGTATCCTAAAGGATTTTTGCCGGTGACTATTAGTAACGTTGTGGGGCAAATAAATCTTTAAAGAAAATGATATCACGCCTCAAAGTCCGATCTAAGTACTTTAAATATCTGTCTTCATTGTTTTACCCAATTCGAAGCTATATTTTCACAACAGTTAACATACAAAATTACTCTTCAATCAGAAACAGATTAAAGAGAGGAATGTTCTTTTCTAGAGGAATAATAAATGACGCGTTGAATCTCGAAATTGCCATTTGCCGAATGGTCACCTACGGTGGGAAAACTTACCTTTTCAAACTACAAGTACGACAGCAAAACAGTCGTTTAATGCTTCGGCAAGCAACAGCATGGGAATTTCAGAGATAAAAAATGGAGGGACATAAAAGGAAAAAGATATTGGAAGCTTCTAAATGAGACTATAAATGAAGACATTGCAAGTGCGGGTTGATCGGGCCTCGTTTGTACGAGTTTGGAACTCTCCAAGGTCTAAGTTCTTCTGCGGCTTTGATAAGGTAAGGTGGCTTTTGCCATGTTGCTTGTGTCATTGTGAGTGCCGGACAGATGTATGCAAATAACCACAGTCCACATGACAATTGATACTGAACCTCATTGACTTTGATGTACACGCATTCACAAGTCAGAAAGGATGACATGAGCCAACAAGGGAGCTCTTCCCTTCTCGTTGCATACGGTGGTACGTTGGCCTCGCCGATCTTTCCAGAGCAATGAAGCCCTCCAGCAAAAGAGCGCGACTCCTACTCGTGCTTCTTCTGGTGACGATGCAAGTTCATTTCTCTCGTGCCGACGTCGGCACCGCCGCGCACTACAGTCCTCCATACACACGTATGTGAAATCTCTCTCTCTCTCTCTCTCTCTCTCTCTCTCTCTCTCTCACAGAAGTTTGACATCATTATGTTTCAGCGACGGCATGCTTCGGCAATGATCCATCACAGTTCCCATCAAGCAACCTCTTTGCGGCGGCGGGTGAAGGGATATGGGACAACGGAGCGTCATGCGGGAGGCATTACCTGGTGCGGTGCATCAGCGCCTCCGTCTCCGGAACCTGCATTCCCAGCCAGACTATCCAAGTCCGAATTGTCGACCGAGCGCTGTCCTCGTCTTCACGTCCCTCGAGTAGCGGTGCGACCATAGTCCTCTCAACAACAGCGTTTGGCACTATCGCAAAGTCATCTGCTGCGGCCGTGAACGTTGAGTATCAACAGTACGCTCTGTTTCCTCACCTAATTGGTTGTGTTTTGATCTAAACTAGACACCCATTTGACATAACATGACACGAATTCAGCTAGCGAAATTTGAATCCGACATGGTTCAACATCGACAAGCTCAAACACAGTATGTCTTGACCTTCTTTTCCGTAGAATGGAAATTGTCCTGAATCTCATTGAACTGAATTTACACATTTTGGACATTCTTGGCGAAGTTTGGCTGAGTAACCGACGTGAATGCAATGGCGCAATGCATATCGTCATGTCTGACGAACAATGTCTATCAAGTTGGAGGTTGAACGGATGAAAAGTTTTTTCACCCGTGAGTGATGACGTAATGAATAAATGCTTAGACTTTCAATCAACTAAAGGAGGCAAACACTTGTCCACATGCCTTTTGTGTCACGGGACTCCCCATCCTTTTTTATGCCAGAATCTCTCACTTCACGAGGGCGATGAATTGAAAAGTCAACGGTTTCAATTTATGTGTTTTATATAAAGTAGATTATTTTTGGGTATTGGGACGCCAAAGACAAAGTGCTAACGACAGTAAGTTTTTTTCTTTTTTGACATCTTTCTTGGCAGGGTTTGAGGGAGCATACAAAATGCACAATACAAAAAGCACATTTGAGCTGGTCAACGAGTTCGCCCCTCGAAGGATCGAGAAATTATTCGGTGCATCATATTAGAGATATTTTCGTTATTTTCTGAGATAGAAATTTTTCTTGTTGTAGAATAAAACAGCTTTCTTGTTAAATTAGAGTACTTCCTTTTGCAATTCATATTCCTCGAGGACACCTCTTGATTGTAGAATGTTAAAAAGTTCTATTATTGAGTAAAGATGTAACCTTCGTCTATTTTCTCTCTTCGTCTATAATGGAGATACTTGAATATTTACATGGTATCAACCTTACCAAGAGAGAGGAACCCATATCAAAGCCCTAGCTTATCTTGATTCTTGACTTCAATCTTAAAAACAAAAAAATAAAAGAGAACCCTAATCTTTGCCATCATGTCTTCACCGTTTGTCGTTCTAAGTCCTCCGCTTTTCATCCATCTTCATTCTCAAGAGCAGGCATAGTTAGTCATCTTCCAGAGTAGGTCATTGTCCTTCGCTTATTGCGGTTTCAGATTTGCTCCTCTTGTTTCTATGAGCCACTCTATATAATGGTTTCAAGGTAGAATTGGGAACCTGAGAATCGGACCGGCATGGCTCCAAATTTTAGGATATACAGAGCAAGTTCTAGGTTGTAGAAGGAATCTGAACCTAAAATAAGTTTTTCTAATTTTCTTGTTTAATATCTTCATGTGATCCTACAACATTTCATGGTGTCTAATTATGTGTGCAATATAAAACCATTAGTCTGAGTTTTTATTTCTAGCGATATCTATGACCGAGCTTTCACCTTGTTAATATTTTTTATTCTTCGTGTGTTTAAACATGAGTTGTGATTAGTGGATTGTAAAAAATGGTGATCACTAAAGATGATAATTCATTGCAATCGTTCAATTAAGAGTACAAGTGGAACTTGGGCAAACCTTAAATTTGTGACAAGGTAGGTTTCGGGTTCCTAGGTATGTAGAGTAGATTTTAGGTTTCAAGAATTAGGATACCTATTTCAACGGGTAGGTTCTTAGTGGAACTTAAGCGGAACCTAGAACCGATAATCCCTAGCTCTATATCGTGAGTTGCTGTCGTTCCGTCGTCATTGGGGGAGTTGTCATTTCCTATGGATCCATCAGTCCTATTGTTGACATTCTTGTATTGGTGAAGTCTGCCACAAGTTGAGCTTCACTGTTCTTTCGCTTCATTTCGCCATGCATCCTTCCCAATTTGATCAACACTTAACATTGCTTCCCATGGATGTTATTTGTTGTGGTACTCTATTTCAATTGGAGTGTCATTGACAAGCAAAGTTGCCTTCAAGTGTCTAGGCAGCTATTGAAAGGGCTAGTAACAACACCTAGAGGGGCGTGAATAGGTGTGAATAAAAATTTTTGCAATATTCAATAGAAGTAATTTGCTTATAGAAGATAATAGACTAAAGACAATTTTAACTTTAAACAGTAAAACTTAAACAGTTAATTAAAGTTGCGAATAATAAAGGAGTTGAGGGAAGAGAATGAGAATACAATGTTTATAGTAGTTCAGCTTAGATCAAGCCTACGTCTATTCTCCCGAGCTAACAGCCTACTGGCTGGATTCCACTAAGAAACAAAAGAGATTTTACAGTTTTGTGATCTTGACTTCACAGTGAAGAGTCTCTACTGGTCTCTTACAAAGTCTCACTATGAGTTCTTCTCTTTTGTATACAATTTGAGCTCAGAGAATGAAATAACAAGGAACTAGGAAGCTTCAGACTTTGAAAATTTTCTTTCGCGCACTCTATCAAACAACTAGAGAGTCCGCCTTAAATACTCTTTCATGCCTTTACGACCGTTAGCACTTTTCAAATGAATTCTTCTAATTTACCCGTTGAACAGAGTCAATCAAGGAGATCTTGAGTTGTTAGAAGATTGAATTGAAAGCCCGTCAATCATGTTCGTCCATACAATCAGGATCTTGATTTTCATAAGTAGAACCTTCCAAGTTTGCTTGCATTCCAAAAGATTTGATTATCGGAATTGTTTCCAATAAAGATAGTCAACCATATATGTGCTATATCCAGCTGTAAGGTTATCCGTAAGCCATACGAATCAAATCCTTGAAGAAATAAAGATAGTCTCGCATTTGGATAAGTCTTCATTCTTCAATCTGGAAACTGTCAATGCGGGCAGACTTTGAATCTAAAGTCTGGCGGTCTTCAGACTTTGATTCTAAAGTCTAGAAGTCTTCAAACTACACTTACTGGAAATGTTTTGTCAACTTCAAAACAGTAAAGGAGTTTTCTCCAACAGCTATGAAGGTCAGAGTCGAGCATGCCTTCATCGGGCAGCCAATGTTGAGCATTGTTGGGTGATGCGTTATAGTTTGCTGCAATTTGAGTTGGGTTTCCACACGGTTTAATCAAGGTTGTGTGATAGAAAGGTGTTTCTTTCAGATAAGGCCTTTCTTCAGCGCTTGTTGTATTAGGTAATGATGTAGATTACTTCAAATTTGTCGTGTGAAGTCCAGGTTACACAATCGCCACTGTCTTGTATCTAGTTCGATATATCCACATCCCTTGGCAAAATGTAATCTGAACTAGATGCAGTTCAGGTGATGCCAAGTCATCTTCCCTTCTAGAGTTATGAAAGTATTCTAGAAGCCTAAATGTATCTTAGAAAGTACAACTTTTTTTAATTGACTCTCTATCTAAAGGCGGTTATTAAATGATTCCACAAGACAGTTTTCGCCCTCCTTGGTTCTTTTCACATTTATGGGCGACCACTGGTAGCTGAAGATACGGAGAAGCTTTCCTCGATCTCTGCGGTACATGGATAAAGATGATACTCATTCACACGAAATTGGTTCTATATTTACTCATATGACATGCCCACTTTTGAACTTCATTCGTAGTTGACGACTAACTGGGTCGACAAATTCGAATTTAATCTAGAAAGCCCTTCTTGTCCTTGACTTTCTAGAATGAATGGGGCTACTTTTATTTTGCCGTTACTTTCCAGTCTGCATCCGAATTAGCAGAAAGTAGTCGGCGAGTGCGTTACATGTCCTCAATTGCATCTGGAGGATTGAATTTGATGAGGACCCACGAGATTTAACAGTCCAGATACAGTTTAATATATGTACAACAGTTTAGTATATGCTCCCAAATTAGACACCACAAACATGCGGTGACGTTGCAAGTCGGCTGCAGCCAAAACTTATGCTACATTTGGTCGACCGGATTTCTAACCAAAATAAGACTGGATATGATAAAATTTGAAATCCTGGGATTATTCTATATCATATCCATTGTTTGGTGAATCACAATATTAAAGTCGAGATATATTCACATTATATCATGTACATTTTTTTTTTTTAATATAAACGGCATATAATTGTAAATGAACATAAAAATTCATAAATGGATATTATGAAAATCTCTCGTGACACTATTCCTTCATTTATTTTTATTTTATTTTTATTTTTATTTTTTTCCTCTTTTTAAAATTATTTGCCTTATTATTTCTTTTTTCCCCTTTCATCATTTTTAATAAAATTTTATTAAATAGTAAATTGTACTAACATACCTAAAATATATAGTAAATATAAATATATAATTTATAGATTAAATGTTTATTGTAAGATAGAATTAAAGTTGAATATATAAATTAAAATAATATTAAATTAAAAAATAAATTTTTATTTTAAAATTTAAATTTCTTAAATTAGAATTCAAATATTATTTATATTGAACTATAATTTCACTTTTTTAATTTAATAAGTTTGTTATTCGAGAAAAATAACTTTACTATTATGGACATTATGAATTATATCCACATTTATCCCACCTCCCCCATGGGATAATTTTATCTAGCCTATATCCCCCTTATATTCGACTTTATCCTATCCTGAGCAAGCACTAAACGTAGGATATGATAAATCATATCATATCTGAATTTTATCCTGATTGCCAAACGCAGCCTTACTGTTGGACAAGAATCCTTTAACCCATTCAATAGCTCTATTGGTGCCTCAACATATGTCAACAATCGATACATTAGTCATATATTTCATAACTTCCCTTATCTATATTGATCAATGGTTTGGATAAATGAGATACTGAATGGAGATACCGATGAGATAGAGGATCTCATTCCCTTACTCTTACCAACTAACGTCAATATTTTGTTTCATTCCTACCCTTTATATTATCATGATTTCGCACAATGGATGAATCTTGTTTGTTTGAGCACTAATCACATGCCAACTTGATGTACCTTAGCTTTACTAATGGGTTTCGTAGGGTTTCTATGTATGGGAAAAAAATCACAAAGCATCGATAATAACACAACAAATGTGGAATGAGTATATATCCGAACATTTCAATGTAAAGATGCATCGAAGTTATATCTCATATCATTTGTCTTACATATATTTTGTGTCTAAAGACACTTATATGGATTATCTGCCCCGCAACTTAAATTTTTGGGTTAAAGCGTGAAATGCTGTGATATATAATTTTAATTCATGGATAAAAACCTCCATAAAAGTTGTGGAAAGCCTTCCAAATTTAAAAAATAAGACAGTTGACTACGGATATCTAGAAAACAAGGTATGAACATGCTATATAGATGGGCCAGTCGTTGGAAGTTGCAATAACTTCATGACAATTTCCATCATCCCAATAAGAACGCAAGAAGAAAGGCACACTGCATGGTGAAGTGTAGGGCACGTACTTTAGACAAACTTCATTCTCGTCTTTTGTTTGATGTTGAATGCTTTATTGCGAAGTACAACGTCTTAAATTTGTGATAGTCAAAAATGAAACTCCCATTGCACACTTTGTGATCACACTTGCCCCTTTTTCTCTGCAGTAATTGCATCATCGAGATAATACGTGATATGTTGACTTAACGGAACTGAATCAAGCATTCTTATTCATTTGGTCAGAAGTTCTTGAGCATATCCTCGTTGCCGTCAATTAATGACCATGGGACGGGCTAAATGAGCAAGAACTGCCGGCATGATTGAAGCCTCACATTGCGAGAAGACGATCGAATCATGTAGTTCCTTGAGTGTGCAGCAGCTAAAAAGCCGTAAAACTATATAACCAAAAAAGAAAAAGAAAAAGTCCGGTCTTCTTTCATTAGCTGGTGCTCCGGATTTTGCGGCAATCATTGTGATCTCTGTAGTGATTTTGTCATGTTCTATTATCATCGAATGATGTGCAGGTCAACGATTTGCGGTGGTCTTGAAGGTGAGGACCTGAACTTTTGCAGCGTGTACGAGCTCAGCACGAACCGTTTCTTCCAGCTGGATTCAGTAAGTATTAGTGCTTTTGTTTCCTTTTATTGCCTCCAACTGCATCTTTATTCTTTACAGACCATGCCAATGAAAACAGCACAATTCCAACGTACGTTAGGTGCTGGAGAAAAAAACCACCTCGTCCGGTGGGGAGTGTTTGGCGTCTTGCCTCATTGACAGAAGCAATCAAAGACCAGTCAAGCTACGGTTCAGAAGAAAGTTTCAAGAGTTTCGCGAAACAAAGTTGTCCGCTTGTGTATGTATAGATGAACCGTCTGTTGTTGCGCAAATCCGGCGGGTCCTCAACTTGTTAATGGACGCAGAGAGCCTTGGACCTGCACAACACTGAGAAAGGGAAGTATTTGGGCGTGGCCTATAAGAGCGCGATGACAACCATTCTGTTCCGTAAATAGTTTCGAACAGTAAATGATTTTTCTATTTCTATTTCTGTAAGAAGAGTTTAAGAAAAATAACCGTTTGATAACGATACAAAATTTCTACTCTAAAAATAGAAATTCGTTTGATAACGACACAAAATTTCTTTCTTTCGGATGGTGGCGGCGACGACCGACAACCTTTAATATAAAAAAAAAAATAAAAATGATTTAGTAACAAAAAAAAAAAGAATAAAATAAAATAAATCATAAAAAAAAAAATAAAATATCCTTAAAAATAAATTTATTTTATTTATTCTATTTTATTTTATTTTACGAATTAATTTATTTTAAAATGAATAAAAAATAAAAAAAAAATAAATTTATTTGGCAAAACACTCAAGGCAAATAAAAATAAATTTATTTTTTATTTATCATAAATAAATTATTTTTAATAAATTTAATAAATTTATTTTTAATAAACTAAAAATAAATGATAAATGAAAATAATTTATTTATTTTTAATAATTTTTTTAATTTTTTTATTTTTAAATGAATAAAATGAATATATTTATTTTTATTTATTTTCATTTTAATAAAATGAGGAGAGGCGGAGGAGGAGGAGGAGGCAGGAGGCGAGACGTAGAGGAGATGAGGGAGGACTCACCGAAATTAGGCTTTGGTGGGAGAAATTATTTCGATTTTCTTCTTAAATCGAAGTAGAAAATTTATACTTCGATTTCTCTTCCAAATCAATTTCGGAATAGAAATCTATTCCGAAATAGAAAAACTGAGTAGGTTTATCAAACAGGTTTCTATTCCAGAAACAGGTCTGGAATAGAAAAATTATTTCTGGAACAGAAATTTTGGTTATCATGCACCCCCTAAGAGATTCTCGGATGCTTATGTCAGTTTATATTCTTAGGAGAGTATACGGAGTGTAAAGTCCAATGGGCTCCACATCTATTACCGCCAGACTCTCTAGTGCATTGATCCGGTACTTCATCTCTGTCACTCGAAATTACTGAGCCTCCTCACTGCTACATGAGAATGAAATTCATGGGAAAATGGATCGAGATCCTTCCAGAGAATTTGATTAAATTTTACCCCGACACCGTGACACCCACATGATCTCACTCCATCAAACCACCCGGCTGACATCAACATATAATATTAAAAAGAGACCATTCGTAATCCTAAAGTGGTAAACGCAGGCAGTTAAAGCTTACGCGTTTTGTCCCTTTCAAGTGGCCTCAGCTTCCTGGAACCTGTGAAGGGCTTTTGAAGGATACCATTAAAATATGTAAAGAAATTGGGAACAATAAGGAAGAAGAAGAAGATTATGTCAGAGTTCTAGATGATAGACATGGTTCACTAAATTCAAATGAAGTTGACAAGCAATCCACAAGCAGCGTCCTCCATGACAGTTTCATTGAATTTCTAGAATTTCCTCACCAGAGGCTTCGTTAGGCAATCGTTTTACACCAAACATTTATTTTCTTTATCGGAAAAGGTCTTTTTTTGGAAAAAAGTCAGAACCCATGTAAAGATAGCGAAATAGGTAGAAACTTGCGTTGGTTGTAAACATTGGTTCGCACTGTCAATCGGTCATAAATCCTTATCAAGAACCTCATCTTCCCAACTATCCCAACGACTATGATGAAGATATCTCTCATGGGAGGAAACTAGTCTTCGCTTCTAGAGAAGTAAACCAAATTAAACATTTGCACGCAATACATGAGACAAAGCTTCTTAAATGTACATTCCAGAGAGATGGGCTTCACAATAACTGAGGAAAGCTAGTTTTCCAAGCCTAAATTACAAGTTGCACAGGTAAAAATGGGTCATATGGATGCTACTTCGAGGTACCCGTGGGCCACAAAGCCCTCGTCCCAAGTGAGAAAGTCTTAATACAGAGATATGTGCAGAGGAAGAGTTGATTGCCACTAAATTATATGATGGCAAAACAGTCGACCAGAAGAACTGCAGATGCCATCGGCTGTTAAATGCATCTAATGAAAAGATTCTGACATAAATCTACAAGATTTGCTTCCAGAGCTTCCTGGAAGACGTTTTTCAGTCTCGAAGCAGATTTCTTTTTGACCTGAGACATTCCTTGTCCTTCATTCCAGCTTCAGGAACTCTTCTTATGCAACTATACAAACAGTGTCAGAAAATCTAAACGACAAATTGACTAATCAAAATGTCTCTCTAATCTGTTAAAAAGGAATCCTAGGTGATGACTCCCCCCCAAAAAAAAAAAGTGAGCCCGGAAAATTACACCAAAAATGCATATAGAAGGAAGAAGAAACCTGAAACAGTCAGGAATGAACTCCAACACTGAAACTAAATGCTGCAGAGCCGAAGATAAATCAGATGTCTTTACAACTCTCAGGTGCCAAAGGCTGGTCTATTACTGAACTTCATTCCTTTGATCGGCTGCACCCTTTGCAAACGCCAATTCAGACACTAGGGCAATATGATCACTACCCCACTTCTGAAAAAAGGAAGGAGAACGACCAAAAGGTCTTCGTCATCACAAAACAAAATTCTACACTCGGCAAAAGACTTATGCACCTTTATCACATTAATCCTTAGTTCTTTTACTGATTAGTAACAAGGTACTAGCTTTGCAATAGCATCTAAAGACAATCTAGAATGCTGAGGAATTTCAAAATGGTAGTCCAATCCACGATAGGTAGCATGCATTACTAATCAGTTTGGCCAAAAACAAAAGGATATGAAATAAAACTTTTAAGCTGGAAAACAGAAATCATGAGTAATTTATCTATAAATGATCCTCTATTCTCTTTGTAACTTCCTAGGTTTTGCAGATTTGAGCCATATACCTTGGTTGGGAATCCTGTTGTCCATTGCATAGCCTGTTTGGGTATAGGAGCAAGCACCCTTGTCGTCTGCAGACCTTCGGAATGCCTGGATACAAGATTATAATCATTAAGTTTTCCAACAATATCCACCATCAGGAAAGCATGTGAAACATCAAGAAACTAAGAATGTCTATGTATTCTATAGAACCATTTGAAATTTACTTAAAGCAGGACAAAGAGATGCAACCTCATAAGCATGAGGAAAATAATGCCTTCCTCTTCATTAGTTCCTCTAGTTATCAAAGGTCTCAAGTAGGAATTACTATGATCTGAGGACTTACCATATGTAGTCAACTGTACCCATGAAGCATCGATTGTAACTGGTGACAATGGGTTCCCCATTTGTGTCTCTAGTCCCAGAAGAATCCTGCATAGATGCATGCAATGGTATCTAGGTCTGGACTCCTTTTTATGCAGTCTATTATTCAAGAATACTAAAATAAACAAATCAAGAAAGAATCTCAAGAATGTATAATCTACCTCTACTTCTGCATATGTGCTCTTAAGTTTGAGGGGATGCTCCAAAAAAAGACAATCTGCACTTCCAGTAGCTGTAGCTATCTCCATTGGTGTCCACAATGAAGGATCATAAGTAGAGATCTCCCCTTCAACAGGCTCAAAATCCAAACCAGATGAAAATTCCTTGACAATTCGACTACCAGGAGAGGAATCTGCACTTTCTACGTTGTGTAATGCAGATAAGAATGTGGCATCATCCTCATAAGAACATCCAACTTCCGTGCTAGATTCTTCTGGCTCATATAGAGATAAATTCTTCAGTTCCTCATCTATTATGTCATCCACGGTATCCCCAAGTAACTCATCATGTGAGGTTGAAGGATTATCTTGTTTGTCATTGACTGATGGAGATATTACATGCCCTGCAACTTCTGATGAAGCGGTTTCTGCATCATCAGAAGTAGACTTTTGGCTTGACAACACAAACGAAGTGATCTTTGCATCATTTGAATCTAGAGATTCAACATCTATAGCAACCCTAGTACAGTCTTCGCCTGTAAAGGAAGATGTTGGTAGAACATCTGTGCAATCTTTTGCTTGCAAATCTAGATCAGATAGCTCAGTGACACATGAAGAAGCCATCTGAAAATTACATTTATCTTCGCCTGAATTGACATCATCGAGAGGAAACACAGTTCCCCCAACCAAAGTATTTGAGTTTGGTTCTTTGTCCAAATAAGTATCAGAAGGTAATCCATTTTCATTTGCAGCATCATTTGCTGGATTCTGTTCATAGTCTTTTCCCAGTTCATAATTTAGTTTGCTGTCATCACTTGCACTCTGCCTGTTTGTGCAAGAAATAGCAGGGGATGCTAGATCACTGTCCGTACACCTATGCTGAGATGGGTCAGACACATTAAGAGAATTTTCCTTATCGTTATCTTGGTTCCTCTGCTTCTGCTCATCCAAGGTAGAATCTTTTAGCTTATTGTAGTCCACCTGAACTGAGGTTGACCACTGCAAATTTTCGTAAAGAAGAAACCACATTGAAATCAGAACCCTTGGCAAATCCAAATTTTCCTCATACAGATTTAAAATCTGATCCAAACCTTACCGAGTGTTTTGACTATCTGGTATTGTTGGACGAATTTCTGCAGAGGCTTGACCAGATACTTTATCTCTATCTAGTCCAGACAAACTTAACTGTCAAATCAAATGAAGCACAAATGAGTTAAGAGGCATACAGCACTACCACCCACACACCTACATCATTTCCAAAATAATTGAAAAGGTAATCTAACAAGTGAAACTTACCTTCTGTTCAGATATGAAGTTGTATAGAGGACTCTGGTACAGCATAAGGAGAAGATTATAATGACATATTAGAAGTTAAATCAGTTGGAGAACAACTAAATCAGGTTTACGGCATGAAAGCAGCACTTGAAATAAGGAGTCAAGAAATTACCTTTGGAGTACAATTGAAATCTCCACAAAGAACAACAGGAGCATCAGCCCAAGCTCGGGAGACAGCATAAGCCCTGTCCAGAAGAACCCTTATCTGTTGAACAGATGCAAAATATCAACATCAACTACTTTGTCTACAGAACACCTAGGTTTATCTAAACATAATACGCTGTATAAAACACTTTTAAATAGAAAAAGATCTGGATCATCTTTACTGAGTCCCAGGGTGTTGAGTAACATAATATGTATTGTCCAGAGCAAAAGAGTTTCACATGTAACCTACCATCCCACAGTATGTCCTCTTGTCGAACTCAATGTGGGACTCATGGAATCGAAATATAAATACTTAAAATTTGTACATAGAACATGGAAATGTGAAGATACAAATATATATGTTCACTCTTAAAGAGCAATATGTATGCAAATTTAGCTTTTCGGATATTATTAACAATCTTTCTTCAGATGTTCATCATGATTTTTTAGCTTGTAAGTAACTATGCAATATGATGTAATTTACTTTGAAGTGGATGTCCCCATAGCCATACTCAACACTCATTCACATGAAACTTGAGTTTGTGCAAACCCAGCCCAAATATTGACCAAGCTGATATATTTTAAATCAACTGACTTGAGATTTTTTCTGGAGGTCTGTAGTGAAAGCCAAGGGTTTGGGACCAGTTTGGTTATTTTTAATTTTCTATTTTGGATCATGATAAATCTCTTTGATTTTCTCGCAATTGTGAGTGTGTGAATCTCTCTATGGGTTATATAGTGAATATATAGAGAATTCTCTGCTCAACTTGTGTATTTCAAATTTATTGAATTCAACTCATCTATCCCACTGAAGGTAAGCAAGCCACATTAATTATGGGTCATTTCTCTGTCTCTCTTTCCTTTCAACCTCTTTTTTTGGCTGGACATGGAAAAGCCTACCTTGAGCAGTACCACAAAAAATGCCTAGATTCCAAATTCAGAAACATAGTTGACAATTAATAGAATAGATGAAGAAGAATAAAGCCACTTGACCAAATGGCTATGATAGAATATTATACTGGATATCCAACCATTAATCATTTGAAGACATCAAATACCTGACCAAGCTTTATTTCTCCCCTTTTAGGATTGTAGAGCACGTGAATGTTACAGACCATGATCTTTCTAGAACCTGCTGAACTGTCAATAACACAACCAAATGTAATACACAAAAATGATAAAAGCTATCATGACTTCTAAATAAAAAGGAATGCAAAGAAACTTAACCGCCTGTTCAACAATACACATAATCATCAAAAAAGGCACCAGGAAGTGACAAATTCCCATCACAAAGGGTCACTTCAGAGTGCAAATAAATCTTGCAGTCGCATCTCAATATCAACTTTTTCCTCTTAAGTTTCAATATTACCTTGGAAAATTTTCTTTTTCATTTTAACAGCTTTACTATCATCATGCTAGGAAGAATGCCCCACAGCTTTTCAGATGTTAATGAAAGTCATAAAATTATTCTATGATAGAATTATGCCAAAGGAACAGCCACACTTTGCAAAATATTTCACTGTTCTTGATGTTCAAAAACTATATCTAACCCGAAACAAGAGCATGACACGGAAATGAGATAGAGGAAGAAGCAGCAAGCACCTTGGTTGGTTCAGCAATTTGAAAATGAGACTAAATGGACTGCTTAAGAGGAGAAGAGCAACAAGTTAACTGATTTTTGCATAGCTTTCTCAACTTCTATTACTAGTACTCAATATGGAATGTGTCCATCCTTATTACGAAATTGCATCTTTGTTACTATGTACTGGTGATTTGTTTGTTTGTCTTTTGTTGTTCGATTGGGGCTTGGTGAGAGAGAGAGAGAGAGAGATCTTAGTATTACCTGGCTGATTGATGTGCTGTATTTCCAGTCCCATTTTCACTCAATAGCTGTCCATCAAGAAAAACTGTAAGTATAAAATAAGGTATAAGTAATCACACTGAATGTCCCCGTTCTTTTTATCTCCGTTTATATTAGGTTTGATGTACCTCAAGCACGCATGTCTGAGCAACATTATCCCGAAGCCCCAGCTTGTTGAACTCAATGCATTCTTCCTGAAGCAACTTGAACCTAATAAAGAGAAATCAAATTAGTTCATAACCACATTCTCCAAAATAGTTTGATATTATCTGGAAAACTGCATGGAGTTTGAAGAGAAATATATAGATCTCTTACAGAAGATAAAGATAATGCACTGTTACAAATTAATAAGCTCACGATCTTATGAATCATGCCTAAAGGAAACTAATATTAGCACACACCTTATATCCATCCGTATCCACAATTGACGTAATAGAATATATCAAACACAGAAAAAAGTTAATCCTCCAACTATAAGCCACTTGAAGGAAGGGATATAAGCCGATGAAGGCTTATATACTCCCATATTCTTCAATAACAAATTACAGTGGACATAACTGAAGGTACTTCTCGTCAAATGAATCATTAACATGGCCTAGATCATGCTTCTAACAGATTCAATTACACCATGATCCCACAGCTTAGCATGCCTAAAGTTCCGTGGAAAGGAGAAACACAGAGAGAGAGAGAGAGAGAGAGAGAGAGAAGGAGGGAGGAGAGGAGGTATAAAGAAGGGGAGGCATAAAAAGAAAGCCAAGAAGCTCACTGAAAATTAATGCTTGACGGAGCTAGATCAATCAAATTAAAATTGTTCACAGTCGTGAAGGGAAAAAAAACATTTACCTTGAAGCACGCCAAAAGATTGCACAACCATCAACTGGATTTCCAGTCCGCATCTACAAGTGAGCAAAAAGTGGAGTTATCTCCATTTCCATAAATTACTTATCCTCTGCAACTTGTCCAGAGATATAAGTCATGATTTATGGTGAAATTTGAAAAGAATATTGCAAGAAAAGGCTAGATGCTCACATAAAATATCCAATTGGTGTAACAACTAGAATTTAATATTATTATCCACATATGATGTTGTTCACATAATGAAAATAACATCTGATTCAGACACGCATTGACAAGATTCCTTTGTCTAGATCTGACTGAAGCCATTCTAAGCCCCCAGCTTAGTCAACCACGCATTAGGACACAATTAAGCATCCTTTATCAACTCTTATCCTTATGCAGTCTTGCTGAGATTCAGAATCAAATGGCTATCTCTTTTCAAGAAATTCTAGTGCATCTTTACTCTGTTTAACCTTTTTACCGTGTCACACTTGTTGTGTGGGATGAATCACAGCAAGCTACTAGAATCTAGCCTAAGCTCCAAATCAAGATCGACTGGTTCCATAGTTTTCATCCAAACAACAAAATCAAGAAGGGAGCAAACCAGAGAATAAGGTTCTAAAACTAAACATGGATAGCCAAGTGACACCTCCCCAAAAAATAAATCTACTCTTCCAGCGTGTAAGACCTCTATGAACAATCACACATATCATACCCTAACCTTCATTGAGAATGTCTTGAATTCTATATGGGCTTGGACCAATGTTTAAGCTTGGAAGCATGATATAGGTTAAGAAGTTGAAACAGAAAAAGTCTTTATTTTTTGAGCCACCTTTTATAATCATTGAATTTTACAATGGATTTTGCTTCTCCATTCCCTGTGGTTTTTCCTGCAAGAGTTTTCCACATAAATCTGTGTGTTTTTATTTTTCTCAGTTTTAATTTTGTTGTAGTTTCCACATCAATCATAACAATCTCGTATTAGAACCATAGGGATTCTTGATCTTCTGGTTGTAGCTTCAAGTTCAACAACAAGATTTGATGTTGAGATGTTCAATGGGAGTGGCAGTTTCAACCTACGGCAAGTTCACATGTTGGCTATTTTTACGCAATAGGGTTTGAAGAAAACTTTATTTGGGAAGAAGTTGAAAAGCATGCCGGATGAAACCTAGGAAGAATTGGATGAAAAAAGCCTTGTCTACTATTCAGTTTTGTCTCATGAATGAAGTTTTGCAGGAGGTACTAAATCAGAAAACAGATGCACGTTTATGGAAGAAATTGGAGATATTTTTTTAAATAAAATCCCTCACCAATTGATTGAGGCTCAAGCAACAACTTTTCACTCTTCGTATGGCTGAAGGTGCTCCTCTTAAGTCTCATATTTTTGAGTTCAATGCTATTATCTCTTAGTTAAGAAGTATTGATATTGAGATTGAAGATGAGGATCAGGCTCTCTTATTGTTAGTTTCACGACTATCCTCTTATAAGAATTTTAGAGAGACCATGATTGTTAGTAGAAAAACTATTGATCTTGAAGATGTCAAGACTAGTCTTCTTAATAAGCTAAAACTAGACACAGAATTGACTTTTGAAAGCAGTAATGATCATGGGGTTGGTTTAGTTGCTAGAGAAAGGTTCATTGAGAGAAGCAATGGTGGTAAGAGCAAATCCAATTCCAAGCATAGGGATCTGATTTGAAAATGTTGTAAGTTTAAGGGGTGAATCTAGATAAATGCCTGAAACTGAAGGCAAAGCAGCAAAGAGAAAATTATATGAATCAGCAAAATCAAGGGATGCAAATCGGCAAAACAATCAAAACTATTAGAATAGACAGAATCAGGGAAACGAAAATCCCACTAAATCTAGAGTTGCTGAAGAAGAAAACAAAGATTAGTTATTGGTTGTAGATTATGAAAACATTAAGTGGTAGCAGTATTCTTCATTCAAGCTGTTCATACCGCATGCGTCCTAATCGTGATTGGTTCTCCACGTACAAATAATATAATGGTGAAGTTAATCTAATGGGAAACAACACTAAATGCAAAGTAGATGGGATTACAACTGTCAGCATTAAGATACATGATGGAATAATTAGAAACTTGGACAATGTCAGACACGTTCCTGATTTGAAGAACCTTATCGCTTTGGGTAAACTTTATGCTAACATTGCTAGTTGACAGCTAGAGGTGAAGTTATCGAGATCATGAGAGGTTCACTTCTATTGAAGAAAATTGACACTTTATATTAGCTACAAGGCACCACAGTTACCGGTTCAGCTGCAATCTCATCCGTTATGACAGAATCAGACAACACTAAATTATGGCATATGAAATTGAACCATATGACTAGAGGGATGGAAGAGATGAGAAAGAGATGTCTTTTGTGTGGTCTAAAAATTGGGAAATTGGATTTTTGTGAGCATTGTGTTTTTGGAAAATAGAAAAGGGTCGATTTCAAGACAAGTTCACACAACAAAAGGAACTTTGGATTATATTCACTCTAATCTTTGGGTTCCTACGAAAGTTCTTCCAAAAGGCCTTGATTCATGGTATTTACTCATTTTCATTGATGATTTTTCAAGAAAAGTTTGGGTCTATTTTCTACAACACTTATTGCCTATCTCCTCTGCGATACCTTTCAACAAAATTCTTCAATTATTGATGTTCATGTTCTTTTTTTATTGCTTTTTTGTTTGGTTTTTATTCCTTTGAATGATTTTTTGCCTATTTATTTTAGTTTTCTTTTGCTCTTTTTGATTGGTAATCTTCCTATTGATTTGCCAAAAAAGATAATTTAAGCAATGGAAACATTGATTGAGAAGCAAACTGATAAGAAGATCAAGCGGTCGAGAAGAGAAAGTAGGCTGAAAGCTTGTGAAGGTGAGTTTAATGAGTTTTGCAAAATTAACGGCATTGTGAGACATCATACTACAATGAATACACCACTGTATAATGATATTGTAGAATGCATGGACAGAACCTTATTAGAAGAAAGTAGGTGCTTATTGTCTAATACCGGTTTAGGCAAATAGTTCTAGGCTAAAGCAATTAATACAACTTGTTGGTTGATAAATCGTTCTCCTTGCACATCTATCGAGTGCAAAACACCTGAGGAAGTATGGTCAGGTAAACCTACTGATTAGTCATCTCTTTGAGTATATGGAAGTCCAGCATATGCACATGTTAGTGAAGGTAAACTAAAACCTACAGGGAAAAAAAAAAATGCATCTTTATTGGTTACGCTCCTGGTGTAAAGGGTTATACTTTGGTGTGCTGATTCATTTAAGATTATTATCAACAGACATATTACTTTTGATGAGCCTATTAAGTTCATCCTAAGAAGGAATCATCTATTCCTTGTGATGAAAATCCGTAAAGAGTTGCAAAGAAAGCATAGCCTAAAATAATTTCTTTGCAACCAGTCTTGTCGTCTATAGATAATATTTAGTTTTAAAAACCTAAAGAGGAAGATATTCTATTGCTAGAGATAGACCAAGAAGAACCATGAAGCCTCCACAGAAATGTGATCTCAGATTTCCATGCTTATGCTTTTGGTTGCAAAGTCAATAAAGTATAATGAGTCAAAAATGTTCAATGAAGTTGTCTCTTCAAAAGATTCAGCAAAGTAAGAGATGAAATCTCTTGCAAAGAATCAAATCACCAAAAGGAAAGAAAATTGTATGCTGTAAATGAGTTTTCGAAAGAAAGGAAGGATATCCTAGAGTTAAAGACATCAGGTTCAAAGCTCATCTGGATGCTAAAGGCTATAGTTAGATTAAGGGAGTTAATTTTAATGATGTGTTTTCACCTGTCAATGAACACAACTCCATTCGAGTTTTTCTTGCGTTAATTGCTATGCATGATTTAAAATCTGAACAACTCGATATGAAAATAGCTTTCTTACATGGTATACTTATGGGAGAAAATCTATATGAGTCAACCAAAGGGTTTCCAATTTGAAGTTAAGGAAAATCATGTTTGTCTATTGAAAAAGTCTATGGCTTGAAAAAATTGCCAATATGGTGGTATAAAATGTTTGATTTATTTATGGTGCAACTTGGCTATTTTAGAAGCAAATACAATAATTGTGTATATCTTTGCCAACTTTCAAGTGGCTCTTTCATTTATCTATTATTTTATGTTAATGACATGTTGATTGCAACAAAAGATAAATATGATATACAGAATTTGAAGACATGATTGAGTGCTGAATTTGAGATGAAAGATTTAGGTTGAAAGGAAGAAAATCCTAAGCATGAAAATTTGGCGACATTGAAAAAGGTCCCAAAAAAGTTGCATTGAGAAGGTGTTAGATCGTTTTGACATGAAAGATGCCAAACCAGTAAGTACTCCTCTTGCTGCTCATTTTATATCATTAGCTAATTTATGTCCACATACAGATAAGGAGATGAAAAATGTCACATGTTCCAAACTCTAGTGCAGTTGGTAGTCTTATGTATGTTATGATTTCTAGTAGACCCAACATTTCACATGCTTTTAGCGTGGTAAGTAGATATTTATTATGGCCAGGTGAAGTTCATTAGCAAACTATGAAATGGATTTTGAAATATTTGAAAAGTACTCCTAATTTTGGTTTAGAGTTTGGAAAAATTGGTGACACTCTTGCAAAATATGTTGATTCTAATTATGCCGATAGCCTTGATAAGAGGAGGGCTTTGACTAGGTACATCTTTATCATTAGAGGTTGGGCACTCAATTAGAAAGCTACTTTACAATATATAGTTACTTTGTCTACTACAAAGGCAAAGTTTATGACTATTGTAGAGGTATTGAAAAGGTCATATAGTTAAGAGGCTTATTTGGAGTGCTCAATGTAGATCATGGTGTGATTGTTGTTCATTGCAATAATCAGACTGCTATTCATCTTACTAAATATCATATGTATCATGAGAGGACAAAACACATTGATGTATAGTATCATTTTATTTGAGACACTCTTGCTGATGGTTAAATGAAGGTCTTGAAGAATGTCACATACAATCCGGCCAATATGTTGACCAAAGCCCTTGCCTATTGCCAAATTCAAGCAATGCTTGGATTTGGTCAATATCTGTTGCAACTGAGTTTTACTCTAGTGGGAAGAGAAGCTTGTTTGTTGCTTATGTAGAAATCAAGCCAAGATGGAGATTTGTTGAGTATGTCTCAAATTCTCTATGGCGTGGCCCAATGTTAAGGCTTGGGAGCAATATAAATATCGTTCTTCTCAAGTTATTAGGTTAAGAAGTTGAGACAAAAGGAGTTTATTTTTTGAGGTACCTTTTGTAATACTTGAATTTCTAGTGGATTTTGCTTTTCCTCTCCGCGAGGTTTTTCCCACAAGGGTTTTCCACATAAATCTATGTGTTCTTTATTTTTCTCAGATTTAATTTTGTTATAGCTTCCACATCAATCATAACTTCCATATGTGAATCTCACAAAATTTCTGTGGCTACATAGAAAGTGAAAGGGAGAAAAATAAGAAGTCTAATTGCATGAAGAAACAAAACATAATTGATGCATGTGCATTCAACTGCTACAGGACACAAAATCCTTTGTCTCATGTCAAATGCAAATAGAACTCAAAAGGAAGAAATAGGCTTGGAGAAAACATTTAGAATATACTGCATATCAATGGGGGTTAGGACAAGGATTGCATGTGTCAGCATACCTTTCTAATGCCTATAAATGCCCAAAGTTAAATTTTTCAGTGGAAGTACAATTGATAACTAATTGACAAGATCACAAATAAGATAAAAAAGAAATGGTATATCTTGGCAAATTCTTTCTTGGTAGACCTACCAAAATCACATAACACATTCGAAAAAAACAAAAGAAGAAAGTAGATTCCTTTACTAAAAACTTGTAATTTAAGAGCAAATGTAAAATGTGGAGATGAAAATCCTACATTCTACCAACAAGACATAATATAACTATAGTCGACAGCACTATATAGAATTAACACCACTATGTATCTCATCTTCTCATTTAGTAAGAAATAGGTGAAAGCTCCTAAAGAAATGCTAAATGAATAACTACAGTAGCTACAATTCAAAGACAAGATCACATGTTTCCACATACCTTCCAAATGCCACAGTATCCTCGTGGCTTTAACTCCTCCTCCAGGTCATGAAATTTATCAACCTCCTGAAAAGAAAAAACACATGTTGCTAATGAAAAAAAAGTGCAACATCATGGAAAACCTTGTCTAGCATTCCTTTGAGGTAAGTTCTAGCCAACGTGTTCATGTCAAAGAAGTAATAAGACTGTCTGTCATTGCCTCTAACCTTGTCCGTATTTTCCTTTTAAATTCTTCAATTAACACCATCAAACGAATATGAAACACTACCACATAAATGCACATGCCATAGGCTTTAAATAGTATAAAACAAGGAACCTGAAAGCACATTATGTCAGCAGACCATAATCCAAGCTCAAATAAGATACTTCTCTTTCTCCACTGCCAATCCAGCATATGGCGAGGTATATGATAGTAGAGTTTGCTTCGATGGTTTATTGCAAGATAGTCAGCCAATATGTTGTATGACAGAATAACAAACCGCTCTGCAAAGATGGCACCAATCTAAGAAAGGTTAGATTTGACCTAAGTAGGGGGAAAGAGTTGGTAACAAAAAATTGCAGGTATGACTGAGAAGGCATTGCATGAGGATCTTGATCTCAAAAATCTGATATTGTTTTGAGATAAATAAATATAATGGTTTTTTTAGCACAATCTACGATTGAAAGTTTAATTTCAATGAGTTTAGATGAATATTGAATTCAAGGCATAATTATCAACCTAAACATGCATATATGTCTAATGAGGAGCTAAACCATTTCCCCCAGTGGGATATATGTCTCATACAGAATTACTAATTCAGGCAAAGTCCCACACCAGGCAACTAAAAAGATATACTGGGGCCTATAATGGGGTGGATTCCCTCTCCTGTTAAGCTAGCCATTTGGGATGAGTTCTTTCACCCTTATAATGCATCAATATGGTATCAAAGCCACCCCTTGGATGCCCACCTTCCAGCACTTTGTCCTTGGGGCTGCAGTCCCTTGGTGGTGACCCAAGGAGTCGTTCTTGGAGCTGTTCTGCAAGCTCGCAAAAACCTTGAAGAGGGAGAGAATGATGCAGGCAAAGTCCCACATTTGGCAAGATATTCTGGGGCTTATAATGGGGTGGGTCCCCTTTTCTGTTAAGCTAGCTTTTCAAGATGAGTTCTTCCACCCTTTGTAACAAATCAATTACTTTCACTTTCTCCAGTCTTGTTCAGAAATATTTGATAAAATTAAGACTCACTGTAGCTGCAAAATCCCAAATCGCATTATAGGAAAAGCAACCAAACCAGGGAATCTCAAAGATTACCAATAACGATATAAATTTGACTTCCATTGCTAATCGGTATCTGATTATTATATGTTAAGGCTAGGTTTGGAAAGATGATGAGGGGGGATACCAGAGGTGTCAATGGAAAATGGGTTTAAAATATGAAATTTTCCACTATACATCCCCCACCACCATGTCCCAAACAAATCTTAAAAAACCAAGCCTGCAAATTTACAGAGTTCATGAGTAAAACTCAGCAAGCTTAAGAGTTATTTCCTCCACAATCAACAGATCACACACAGCATCTGCTAAATCTCATTGACAAAAGCATGGGACACATGATTGCATACCACAGTCAGAAGGTGGCTCTCTTTTTGCATATTCCCAAATTCGAAAGTCAGGAGATCTTTGCGGTCTAGACCTTTGCTCTTCTGATGTCCGAGCAGCTAAACTCCAATCAGATTTTGGAGGTCTCCTGAATGGCTGATTTTGTTTTGATGGCCGTTGCTGCTGAAACTGTGGATTTTGACTATATTGCCGGGATTGCTGTATACTTTGACCCTGATTATAGTGGCGGGGATGGTGGAATTGTGTATCATGACTGTAACCAGAGGATAACCCGTATGACTGGCTCTGAACAAAATGCCTTCTTGAATTGACTGGAGGCCGATACCCAGCCTGGATGGCGGAATCACCGATCTCTCCTTGTCGGAATCCACGATTGGCATCCTGGACAGCATGGAACTGAGAGTCACCAGAGACGAAGTCAAACCTTGCTCCTCGCTGGAATCCTTGGTTTCTATCTTCGACTGGGTGGACATTGGACTCACCACTTGAAAATCGCCCTCTTCCACCACCGCACGAGGAGTCAGAGAAGCTCCTTTGGGATGGATATCTACCACCACGGTACTGTAGGATGAAACCAATATCCACTTACATGCATTAGTAGGGCCACAAAACCTTAGTCAAATCCTAACAAAAATCTAGCTTGAATAGATTGAATTATAGTGTTTAGTCAACAAAAGTAGCGGCTAGTCACTGAAAAAACAGTTCCAATCCTAATTGATATGACAAAATATATACGCGACTGAGACATATATAATGCGAAACTCATTGCTTGAGACGCAATGGAACGGAAGTTCTCAATGCTGGAGCTTGAACAGCATAATTATTGGAAGCGTGAGTCCTATGAGCCGAGACGACATTCTATGGAATTCCCGAATCATGGAAGTTGAGCGCGAGCGCCTAAAGATGCTATTCCCTTATCAAAGACACAGACGACGGGTTGCGTTTTTGGAGAGCTCAAAGCAGCTCAATCACAATTCACCAATCGGTTCAATGTAAATTGAACCGCAGCAGTTGCACGCGGACGAGCACAACACTGCGCCATCGGCGAGGAGGAAACTCACCTTGGGACGAGGGTACATGGCGGAGCTGGCGGCGGCGGCGGCGGCGGCGGCGGTGGGCGAGGGGAGGGAGGAGCAGCAGCGCCTCATGGAGATTCTTCCAGCGACGGAGCACGCGTCATCGACACGGCGACGTTGGCGGAGCTTCGGGCTGCTCTGTTCCTTGCTCGGACTCGGATCGGAGATACTGGATTGAGCAAAAGATTGGATTTTTGGAGCCCAAGATTTTGCTCTCTTCACCCAACGGCCCAACACTATGTTTTTCAGTCCAGGGGGGGAAAGGTGGCTTTTGTTTTAAGGACACGTCGGTTTCGAGATCGATCCAAGTTTCACTTGAAATTTTGGATAAGATCTCTTCGATTTTTGGAACTTGAAATGTACCTTATATATCTTGAAACCTAGAACGTACCTTATTAATCGATAGAATTGGCTAGGTTTTGTTTGTTTCCTTTTTTTTTTGTTCCCTTTTTTGTCTCATTTTTAGTTAAGTAAGATGAACATGGCAATAAAAATCCTGATTTGTCGATGGCAACAATCCATAAAAGATGAATATGAAAAATAAAAATTTCAAAACACGTAATATAAAACTTAAATTATAGAGCTTCGATCTTCAATCATTCATGAAAAATTGATCCAAATTATAACCACCTGAAATCAAAAGAGACAACAAAGATATTAATCACTTAATAATATTTTTAAATAAAAATTACTATTAATTAAATTAAGATAATTATTAGAAAATCTCATCATACATATTCATTCCATTTCAACTTGTAAACTCTATTTTCCGATGACAATCTCCTCACCAAGATAATCCACATCTAAGAAGAAAAGATTAAATAAAACATTCACTCATTAAATATACAAAAGGATTTACAATATAAAAAGTTATACACATCACTTACGATATGTAAACTTCAATTCATCAATTCCTGGTTTGGTTCTTACCAAGGAATCAAGAACCAAACCATGGAAACTTGGAACTTGACTAATTTTTATAGCCGGTTCATTTATGTTTCTAGTTCTACTACCCTAGACTTATACTAACCCCTAATTTGTTTCACATTACACTTTATCATCAAAGAAAATGGTTTCACTCGAAATTCATTTTCATGGAATGTGATCGATTTTCTCTTTTTTAGTTTTGAGCATGAAAATGAGAGGGAAGAAGTAGAAATAGGTACTCACTTGTGTTGCATTGGGAGCACTAGGAAAATGATTTCCACTTTCATGGGAGGGAAATTCATTTTCCAAAGTCTTAGCATTTCAATTTCTGTCAATGGAAAAAGTAGGAAAACATTTTGCTGGAAATGGTTTTTCCCCAAACAAAAGTATCCTAATTTTATACACAGCAATTGCATTTTTTTTTTTTTTTACACAATTCTTGTTCATCGCCATGGATTGGTATGGTTATTGACTTTTCAAATGATAACTGTCATGGATATGAGTCATGTACCGAATGAGTGAAATGGGATGCTTACCATATATAAAAGTCTCTAAAAAATTGGAACCCTCTTGTTTCAACATTTTAAGAATAGTAAAATAATTATGTTACTCGAGCAAATAACTAGGTGATACATTTTTTTCATAATAACTTTACACTGCTTTTTTTCATTAATTGAACAGCTATAAAAAAATCTCAAGTTTTTTTTTTTTGGTCACAAAAAGAAAATCTCGAGTTGAAGGCAAAAAGATAGAGTTATATAATCAAATAAGACGACTATGCTTTCTTTTTAATCATTGTTGATTTGTTAATCATTTGGTGGTGTTGGAATGATGACTCTATGCTTTCTTTTCCTCTATGCTTAATATAAAATTTAGACGACACAAAGGCAGCTAACAAGCGAACATATGATGATAACAAAGCGTCATTTTCAAGAGACAATCTCAGACGAATCAGGTTTATAAGGTAATGCTATTTCTGGGGTGACTGGTGACCCCTATCAGCCCATGAAATTTGTCAATGACCCAATTGTCTTCTACTTCTCAACACCTTCTTCACTCCCTGGATTCCACTTCCTGCAACCATATAGCCCAAATGAGACCCAAAAATTGGGAGTCTTGGACAGTCTATCCTTTATGAACTACAAACACAGAGCAACACCTGGAGAGGGTACAACAGAAGTCATGAATCACAGCGACGATCTTACTCATCGAGAGAAGCCGAAGCCAAAGCCGAAGGCTGTGATTGTAGGAGGGAGCATAGCAGGTGTGTCCTGTGCGCATGAGCTCATTCGGGCGGGGTGGGACGTTGTGGTCGTGGAGAAATCGCGCAAGCCTCCAAAAGGAAGCCCCACCGGTGCAGGACTCAGCTTGGATCCGCTCTCTCAGGAGCTCATCGGATCCTGGACAGGATGCCCCGCAGTCCTCCCAGACATCACCTGTCCTCTCACCATTGATCTACTAGGGAAACTTCATCTGACAAACTGTCTTATTTAAGGTCCTCCTGAGGTTTGAGATATGATATATATTGAAGTATAAGATCACGATTACTGGAGAAGTGGCGCAGAATATGTCTTTTTTCTAGCAGCATGAAATTTAAGTTCTTGCTTTGCTCGACAGCGAGGGGATATGTTAAGTTCCTCAATGAGATATGGGCCCTTTACTTTGTTTCTTGTTAAACATATAGATATTGATTATGTTTGTTATGGAGCAGTCAACATTGTGTCCTTGTTCTTACCAAATTCTTATGCATCTATTTGTACCAGAACCAAGCATTTGATGATGGGAAAACCAGGAAGATACTAGCAAGAGATGATAATTTCAATCATGGAGCAGCACATTGGGCTACTCTGCACGACCACCTACTGCATTGCCACCAGAGATATTCCTCTGGGTCCATCTTTTCCTCTCTCTCTCTCTCTCTCTCTCTCTCTCTCTGTGTTTCCAATGATAAGCGATCAGTCAAAATCAAGACCCAAGTTCTCGACACTGAGAAACCACCGAAGTATACGGAGATTTGCTCGTCGCTGCAGATGGATGCCTCTCTCTAATTCGCAATCACTTTCTCCCCAATGTCAAACTAAGGTGGTTACTTCTCTGTCCAAATTGTAATGCACCAATCCCTGACTTAGACATTTTGTTAGCTTACTGTAATTATGTTGATATAATAGATATTCCGGCTATTGTGCCTGGAGAGGAGTTCTTGATTTTTCGGGGAGTGAAGTTTCTAAAACTATCAAGAACGTTAGGGAGGCACATCCGGAGCTTGAAAAATGCCTGTACTTAGACTTGGCACCTCGAAATCATACCGTTCTTTTCAAGATCCCAAACAAAAGCCTGAACTGTATATGGTATTTGAATCAACCTGAACCTGACTTGCAGGTAATATTCACCCATCTTGCTTGTCACCGACTGTACTATAGTAGTAGCAGTTGTGGATTTAGTTAAAGATGCAAATGATCATGATGGAAATTGTCGCATAGTTTTCCTGTTTATTCAAAAGATTAGTTGGAGGACTACATGAGCATCCCTCATAGAAGATCTGGGTATTGATATATCCCAAATTTATTAAAACCTAGATCACAGAAATCATCGTAGATGTATCTTTATATACACATCGGTGTCCTTGAGTTCCTTGCGCCTTATGTTATATGATATTTAGTCTGTTATTGACAAATACGGGGAAATTCAGTTACTACGAAAGTAAGTGATGACATGATTCAGAAGATGTACCAAGATGCAGAGAAAATTTGGCATCCGGCTTTGGTTCAGCTTATGAGAGAAACTAAAGAACCTTTCATAAATGCCATTTACGACTGTGATCCACTAGAACAAATAGTTTAGGACAATGCAGTACTTGTTGGTGATGCCGTGCACCCCATGACACTACACAGCTCAAGGAGCACAAACATGTTGATTCTGGATGCAGGTATCCTAGCCTGGTTCTTGGAGAAGTTGGTATTGAAAAATCTAACAGCTGCTCTTAAAGAATACAAATCCATCAGGCTACCTGTTGCATCCAAGCAAGTCTTGCATGCCCGGCAAGTCGGGAGGATAAAACAAGGCCTTATGCTTCTTGATTGCAAACCTTTCAATCCTAACACAGCCACTGGGGAGGAATGCAAGATGCTTCTGCAGAGAGGTGTGCCCTTCTTCGGATGTAATCCTTTGCTTGGATCAAGCAACCTTTTATTGGCCGGCAAATGGTGATCATCTCGTATTTGTTGCCATTCTGGTCATGTCAATGTTGATTTCAGATATGTCACATATTATTTCTAGCTCCAGCTGAATATAACAAGAGATGTGCCTTTTAAGTATCCGACTTAAACAGGATCATCATGGATGGTGACACTCATTTTAGACTTGTGTTAGAGAGTTAATGATCATTTCATTTACTGAAACACTTGTTGTATGTAATGTAGCAATTTCCTGTTCCAGTGGCAATAGCCCTTGTACAACAGTACAAAAATTGTTCCTCACTCAGACAAATTAGTCAACTTGATTTATGAATTAGAAAAGTTCCTTGATCTAATACTGTGTCATGGCTAGCCATCCACGCATTCACGTCTCAATAAATAAGAAAGCTATTGATTACTTATCAAAATGAAATAGAAAGTTTTTAATGCAGTATCTTTAAACAGCCAAAAAGAACCCAGTTAGTATCTATGCTTCAACCAAAACATTTATGTTTTCACAATACAGCAAACATGTCAAAGCGATTGTCCATCTTTTACAGGGCTAACGTAACGTCAATGACAATTCACATGCTCACATGATAGGCATCACACATAAAGTATCTTTTTTTGAAATTATCTGATAGTTTTGGCAAATGTCATGGCCATAAAATAAAAATACTGCATAAAATGTCTGGTTGTCTTCATCTAGCTATGACTCTCAATAATTCTGAGCGAAACTGCTACATGTTCTGACTGAACATCAGGAACAATACACAAAAGGCTTAAGCTTAATGAGACAATCATGTTCATAGTAGAAACCCACAAAGCCCAAGGCCAAGGCAATGATAGTTGGAGGCAGCACCGCGGGATTATCCTGCACGCACATGGTCATTTTAGCAGGATGGGATGTCATCGTCGAGAAATCAAACATGGTGCCAACTGTGAGTTCTGCTAGGGTGGGGCTTGGGCTTGAACCCTTTGGCTCGGTAGCAGATCGAGGCTTGGATTGGAAGGGTCCACTAGTTCCACGATGCCTCTTTACCTCTTGTTATTGACCAGGTCGCTCTATGTTGTGCGTTTTCTGAGTTCAAGAAGACATAAAAGGATCTGTTTCTTCGAGTGGTTCAAACTCGAAGAATAAGCAAAAGCTTTTGCGTCAGCTAAAATGATTAGGTTCAGCTTCAGAGTGGGATGCTTCAGTTCATAATCTAGCTAAGAGAATACGCAAGTTACAACTGATACAAAAGCCATAAAAGCTAGAAGTGCGGTTTTCTTAGGATATAAATTTGAACAGGAAAGTTGAAATAGGTTTCTGTTTGGTTCAGCCAAAAAAGGTATTTATGGTGAATCTGGTGATAGGTTTCATTTAGTGCATCAACATTCGGAAAGACAGCTATGTGTATGATATATGCGCAAGAACAGAGGTTTGTTTTCTGCTCCTATCTTTCTGCTGTAGCCAAAAAGAAGTGGAAAAGAGAAAACAAAAAACGTGCAAGAAGATGTGATATCTCAGAGATTGTTCCTTAGAAATTCATTTCGGGCAGTTGAACCTTCTCAAAAAAGAGATGAGGATCATACATTGTTTTTGTGAAAAAATTCAATTTTCCACCGTCTTGGTATGGTTTCTAGTGTTAGTTATGCCATATTAGATCAGATTTGCATCTGAATGAGTTTGTATGCATGATTCCGTTCAATCCAATCACTGCTAATTTCCTGACAAACGATGTAGAACAATGTGATGGACAGTGAAAAGAAGGTGAACCGGGTGCCCACAAGGGATGAGGAATTCGATTTTAGAGCAGCACATTGGACCGACCTCCACGGCCTTATTCTTGGGGAACTACCGATTGGTGTTGTGTTATGGGATTAACATTCCTGTAGGACAGCCTATCCGACGACAAGACTGAAGTCAAAGTCAAAACTTGAGTTCTCAAGACTAATAACACCATCAAGATAAGCCTTAACTTGCTTGTCGCAGAAGATGGGCGGTCTTTCTTTCATTCGACAGAGTTTCTAGCCCGACCTTATACTGGATCTTTCTAAAACCAATGAATTTAGGCCCCGATGCCATTGTTTTATCACAACATGTGAGCTTGTAGTGTGAAAGGATAGCGACTGTTTTTGTGCATGGCGAGGAGTCCTCGATTTTTCAGGATGAGAGAATTTAGAAACCATGTCAGGGATCAAGAGAGCTTACCGTGATATTGGGAAATGTCTGCACTATGAACTGGGTTCTGGGACTCATAGCATACAATATGAACTATTGAACAATAAGGCTTAATTGGATTTGGTACATTAATTAGCTTGAGCCTGAACTGTAGGTAATCTTCTATTATAATCTTAATTCTGCTTTTTTGTGGTAAAATTTTTGGTCTTGTGAAAACATTGCTGAATGCTATTGTCTTAATCAGGAAAAGAAAGAACATGTGCCAAAATGTTTATCTTCTCTGCAATTTTGCATCAAGTGAGTATATTATTAGACGGCAATTGTAACCACCCCCTCTAAAGAGAGCAGGAGTGGTCATTGGAGCTAGAGGGTCCGTAAAATGAGCGGCTCCTGGCAAGTTTCTATGATGGTGAAGGGAGTAGAAATAAATGAAACTATACACTGAATAGGGGAAAATAATCCTAAAATATATATTATGATATCCCTGAATTAATTCACTCAATCCGACAGTGCATGTGAATATGGCTCGTATACACCAAGTGCATATACATGATTCTCTCCAAGAATCATACGAAAATTATCAACTTTGCACTTGAGTTTTTTCTTCTTTTCTTTTTTTCTGCATTAAGTCGTGTCCCGACAGTTTGCCCAACCTCAAAGCATTTTTCAATATCATCATGAGCACGTGAAGGCACGTGAAGCAAATTGCTAGAAAAGATACCGATCGAGGCAAGATGAGATATACCAGAAAAGCTAACCAAATTAGTTTGGTCTCTTTTGGAAGTTTTTTTTTCCTTTGAATTGTCTCTTTAGAAGTTAGGAAATGGGTTTTGATCTAATAACATACATATTATACAAATAACACTTCAAAAAATTGTACTTTTCACTAGCAATGAACTAAATAAAGTCTCAAAATTTTGATATATGATGTACCAATATTTCTAAATGGTGACAAGTTGAGGGGACGAGCGAACACTGTCACTCCACTAACTTGATTGCCTGGTACTTATTATAACTTTTGTAATAACATGTGCCCTACTCTATACAATTTCATTCGAGATTGTCACATCTCCCCCTCTCTCCTCCAAGCTTAGCATTGTGATTATTTTTGTCTCGACTTCCTAAGTTAGATATGCTTCCACCAATAATTTTATGGATACATGTTCAGTCATTAACCACGAGACAACAAATATCAGCCGATATAGAATGTATAATCTACAATGTACATAATAGAAGAAGATGAGTAAGGGATGTTTGTTGGAGATCCTTTCACGTTCCTAATCCTCAAACGTATGGTACTTCTGGCGCACCATCCAAATTTCATGACCCCAATCACAAAGAGTAATCCCCTAAAAAGTCGAAGTGCTATACTATTTGGTTTGGACG